>JAHLJT010009355.1:78932441-79057176 GCA_031308135.1 Acheta domesticus
AGTAAGGTCCCGTCGATGGTGGTTGGTCCACGTCCCTGACGGGGGAGATGCAGAGAAGGCTCTCAAGTGTTCCTTTCTCCATTTTTCCATCGTTCTGATTTCATTTCATGTCACGTAAATTCTTTTCACTACTTTTTTCTTCCTCACTGGCCTTCTCTGTACGCTGAACGTCCACTCATGTGTTTGCCGTGCATGGCGATCCGTGTCGGAGGGAATGTGCGTCCTGGCCAGTTGAGGGACCCGAGGCACTCCGATGAGTGTTCCCCTGGTTGGGCTCCGTGGTGGGTGGGGACCACGAGTAGAACCTGATCCATCTTTATGGAAACTAAAACCTTCTCCCCCGCCCTCTTCCGCAAGGAAGAGGAGATCCGGAAAGAAACCTTGATTTGAATAGTTTCTTTTTCAATGATGAAGAGAGACCAAGAAACTGATTCCTCCTCATGGCATGCGCTTGAGGAAGGTAAATCATTAAAACTGTTAGTGCTGTCCGTCTGGCGCGAGCCATAGAAGAAGCTTATGGAAGCTCCAAGCGGTCGTGCGACAGAGGAATGGAACGATTCTTTTTGAAGCGCATACCGACGAGCAAATTTGAGAAAATTCAAAATACGAAGCAGATAGCTAGCCTCCGGTAGGTAGTCAAGGTTCATCCACTTGAACCTGTGCAAAAGGTAGTAAATCCCCGTCGAGTGGGTTGGTCCACGTCCTGACGGGGGGATGCAGAGAAAGCTCTCAAGTGTTCCTTTCTCCATTTTTTCATCGTCTTGCTTTTCATTTCATGTCACGTACATTCTTTTCAACCCTTTTTTCTTCCTCACTGGCCTTCTCTGTATGCTGAACGCCCACCCATGTGTTTGCCGTGCATGGCGACCCGTGTCGGAGGGAATGTGTGTCCTGGCGGTTGAGGGGTCTGTTTGTTCCCAAACACTCACCTTGTGCTACGTTCGGCTTGCACTGAGGGATACGTTTTGTACGTATTTGGGAACATTCCCTGTAGGCCTCAATACGCTTGCTTTGGCCTCGGACTCTTCTAGACGGGCGGTTGGGAGCTAACCCACTCCGATCAATCGGCTTGGACTAGGTCTTGTACTGAACTCCAGGGTGAGCGGGGGGATACACGGTGGTGCAGCGCTGTGTTATTCCCCCACTATATCCTCGTGGCAACCCTGGCACTCCGATGGAGTGTCCCCTTGTTGGGCTCCGTGGTGGGTGGGGACCACGAGGATGAACCTGATCCATCTTTATGGAAACTAAAACCTTCTCCCCCGCCCTCTTCCGCAAGGAAGAGGAGATCCGGAAAGAAACCTTGATTTGAATAGTTCTTTTTTCAATGATGAAGAGAGACCAAAGAACCTAGATTCCTCCTCATGGCATGCGCTGAGGAAGGTAAATCATTTAAAATGGTTAGTGCTGTGCGTTTGGCGCGAGCAATAGAGGAAAATATGGAAATTGCAAGCCGTAGTGCGTCAAAGGAATGGCACCATTCTTTTTGAAGCGCTAACGGATGAACAGATCGATAGAATTATGAAGACGAAGCAGATTGCCGGCCTCCAGGTAGAGGTGACCACTCACCCAACACTCAATCTTTGTAAGGGAGTGGTCAATCATGTCGACTCTCAACAGAGAGCGAAGAAGATCTGGTTGCCTTCTTCAAGAGTCAGGGTGTGACAGATGTTTATAGAATTAAGAGGAGGGAGCATGGGCGAGAAATCCCCACTTCCACTCTTATCCTAACATTCAACCTCCCTACTTTGCCCGGAATATCTTCGTGCGGTTTTTATAAACCTCCGCGTGTGACAATATGTGCCCAATCCTTTGCGGTGCTTCAAGTGCCAACGATTCGGCCATACACAACAGCGGTGCATGGCAGATACCCCAGTGTGCGGTAAGTGTGGTAAACCATCTCACGAACCTGGACCTTGCACCACTACACCCGCATTGCGTAAACTGCGAAGGTGACCACCCGGCAAATTATAATCAGTGCCCCACCTTTTTGAAAGAGCGTGATATCCAAAAGATAAGAGTCGTGGAAAAAGTGTCTTTCCCTGAAGCCAAACGTCGGTTCCATGCGAGGAACCCAGTTGACCTCTCGCGCTCGTTTTCTGCCACTGTGAAAGCGAAATCTCCGAGGGTAGCAGCGGGCTGCCAAACAGAACGCGCTGCCCCGCAAGTAGTAAGTTTTGGTTGCCAAGTGTCACCAGTAGACCTCCCTGGGGATACAATCTCCCCTTGAGGGTGGGAGAATAATAATCCCCACAAAAATATAAGGTTCACAAAAAAGTCCAACCAGCACAGTCCACGAAATCGACAACAAAAACTGTAATGACGGAAAGTTGACGTCAGACGGACACCAAACCCCAACATAAAAGGACCTTCGAAGTCGCGACCGACTACAACTTCTGAAACTAGCTCTGAGCGAGCATCCAGCCCCCTGGCAACGCCAGGAGGTTTCTGTTTTGGGGGAGGCTCCCGTTGGGGAGGAGTCTCGTGCATCCGGCCTCCCAACGTCGGAAGAAAAAAGAAAGCTAATTCTACCATGGCTCTAATGTCATGGAACGCAAATGGTTTCTCCTCGCGACGGGACGACCTTAAGCTGTTGTTGTCCCGTCACAATCCTATGGTGATTTGTCTTCAAGAGACACACCTTACCCCACTTCGTCCTATCTTTTCGCGGATTTTCTTCGTACAGGTTCGATGTGGATGATGGTCTCCGCGCTCATGGCGGAGTTGCTTCACTGGTGCATGATTCCCTGCTATCTACAGAGGTACCTCTTCAGACTGACTTTCAAACAGTATGTGTGCAGGTGCACCTCCCATCCCTCACACTTACTGTGTGCAACATCTATATCCCTCCAGGTCTGACTATATCAGCAGACGATCTCTTAGGGTTGATAAATCAACTGCCGTCTCCATTTGTGATAGTCGGCGATGTGAATGCCCACAGTCCTCTCTGGGGCTCTTCCCGCACGTGTCCGCGAGGCAGTATCTTTGAATCAGTAATAGACACAGCGGATTTGGTTATTCTGAACTCTGGTGAAGGAACTCATTTTGCCGTCGCCACAAACTCGAGCACGTGTATCGATTTAGTTCTTTGCAGCCCTTCTCTTTCAACCGACCTGCAATGGTCCATCCTAGACGACCTATATGGTAGCGACCACTATCCCATTATCGTCCACATTGATAGACTTGCGCGTGGTTTGGCGCGCCCCCCTCAATGGTGCGTCCTTCGTGCTGACTGGCCGACATTCCAAGCGAATGTGAATCTATCAGAGGGTGAATTTGTTAGTGTGGAGGATATGGCAGCTCATTTTAACACTGCAATATTGCAAGCTGCACTGCAATCCCCAAGTCGACCGTAATTCGCGACACCCCTTTGTCCCGTGGTGGAACTTGGATTGCTCAAGGGCTGTCGGTGCTCGGAAGAAAGCGTTGGCTCGACTTAAACATTATCCAACCGCGGATAAACTTATTGATTACAAGAGGTGCAGAGCTAAGGCGAGGAGAACCATATTAGAAAAGCAAGAATGCATCATGGAAGACATACGTGTCCTCCTTGAATTGCCACACGCCACCACGTCTAGTATGGAGGAAGGTGCGTCTAATTAAAGGGTACCCTTCGTCATACTCAGTGCCAGGTCTTAGAAAAAATGATCAGATAATCACAGATAGAGACGCCGTTGTAAAGGTACTTGCCACTCACTATGAGAAGATGTCGAGTTCGGCAAATTACTCTCCAAACTTCCTTTCGTTTAAAGAAAGAATGGAAAATCGCGTTTTGGATTTTTCGAGCAGAGCACATGAGGATTATAATACCCCTTTCTCTATGTATGAAATGCGTTCTGCTCTGAAGCTTGCCAAAAGAACCACTCCAGGTCCAGACGAAATCCACAACTTAATGTTGCAGCATCTTCCCGAAACTGCCATGGAATTTCTTCTCCGGCTCTTTAACCGTATCTGGGAAGAGCATACTATCCCTACCATGTGGCGAGAAGCTATCATCGTCCCAGTTCCCAAAGTGGGGAAAGATCGATCACTGCCATCAAGTTATCGACCTATTTCCCTCACAAGCTGTGTAAGCAAAGTGCTGGAACGCATGGTGAATCAGCGTCTAGCCTGGACCTTGGAGCATAAAAATCTGTTGACGCCAATCCAAAGCGGGTTTAGACGAAACCGATCTGCCTTGGACCACCTCGTTTCGCTGGCAACAGCTATCTCTACATCGTTCGTCTTGAAACAACATCTAGTGGTTATATTATTTGATATAGAAAAGGCCTATGACACCACCTGGAGGTTCGGCATTCTGCAAACCCTGCACTCGTGGGGATTTAAGGGGAAGCTTCCGCTATTCCTCCAAAACTTCTTATTGAATAGATCCTTCCGTGTTCGTGTGGGTGATAGACTTTCTCGTAGTCACCCCCTTGAAAATGGTATCCCTCAAGGATCAGTTCTGAGTGTCACTCTGTTTGCCATCGCCATCAATGGTATAGCGTCGACTGTACGAGAACCTGTTAAGGCATCGTTATTTGTGGATGACTTTGCCATCTTCTGTTCCCTCCAGCAGCATCAGCGTGATCTAGAGGCAACTCCAAATGGTGCTCAACAAGCTCCACGAATGGAGTACGTCAACAGGCTTTAAATTCTCTTCTACTAAATGTATCGGTTTGCATTTCTGTAGGATATACCATTTGCATTGTAATCCAGTCCTTCACTTGGCAGGAAACCCGCTTCCATTTGCCAGAATCTGCCAGGTTCCTGGGGCTTACATTTGACAAGTGTCTCACCTGGCGCGCTCACATCCGTGGACTACAAACCAGATGTGTCTCTCCCCTTAATCTTCTCCGAATGCTGAATGGTACATCATGGGGTGCCGACCGCCTACCCTTTTGCGGCTGTATAGATCACTCATCCGCTCAGTTTTGGACTACGGTAGTGAAGTGTTTGGCTCAGCAGCTCCCTCCACTCTGCGACCCATCAATAGTATACACCACGCGGGTATCCGTCTAGCAACAGGCGCATACCGAACCAGCCGAATTGAGTGCCTATCCGAGGCTGGCGAGCCTTCCTTAAAACGAAGGCGGAATATTTTATTAGCATCTTACGGAGCTAAAGTATCAGGACTCCCTAATCCTTGCCGCCAAATAATTATCCATCCTGAATATGAAACATCATATATTCTTCGAACATCGCTGCCGTAGCCTCCAGGTATTCGATTGCAAAATCTTCTGCGGGACCTTAATGTTCATCTTCCGACACCCATGAAACCCCCAAGTCACTCCATTCCTCCATGGAAACTCCTCCGCCCGAATATTGATTTCAGACTATCCAATCTGCCTAAACAAACGACTAGTCCTCTTGCCTACCAGATATATTTTCAGGAAATGAGGGCAGCCTACCCAGATCGTGTATTCTTATATACAGACGGCTCATCGTGCAATGATGCGGTGGCTTGTAGTTTTTATTGTATCAGGGTCACAAAATCATATCGGCTACATTCTCAGTGCAGTACCTTCACTGCTGAAATGTATGCAATTCTTGAAGCCCTAAAATACATCGAGTCAACGACCTTACGCCAAGTAGTTCTTTGTTCCGATTCTCTTAGCTCGTTACAAGCTGTCTCCCGTTCTTCCTCAGACTACCTGACGGAATCTATTCAAAACATCATTCATCGCCTTCTGTCTCGCCACTACGATCTAATACTGAGTTGGTTCCCAGGCCATGTGGGAATCATAGGGAACGAGTTGGCTGACCAGGCGGCAAAATTGGCAACGGAGAATACTCATGTTGACATTCCTTTCGTACCATAGTCCGATGTTAAAGCTTCTTTAAAACGACTGATCTTTAGAGCGTGGCAAACAGAGTGGCACAATACCACCTTAAAACTAAGCGTAAGGACCCTGGCGCTCCTCATCCCGACCTCTAGGCGCGAGGAAGTTATTTTAACCCGTCTGCGTATCGGACACTGTCACTTCTCCCACAGTTTCCTCATTCGAGGAGAATCTCCTCCTACCTGTGACTCGTGCAGGTGCGGCTCTCTCTGTGGAACACGTCCTCCTACATTGTTTGAGATTTGATGGCAGCCGACGTAGACATGCTCTGGGCAAATCTCTACGAGAGGTGCTCGGAGATGACGATTCCGCGCTCTCAAAGCTTTTCTGTTTTTTGAGAGAATGCGGAATATACAATTTTATATGACATAGGGACATGTTTTACTGGCCCCAAATTCTGTTTTATTCTGTCTGTTCTGTTTTATTAGAAGTTTAATATATTTGTTTTAGAAACTTTGACATGGGCGCCAATGACCTTAGCAGTTGAAGCGCCCTTTAAACCTAATCAATCAATCAATCAAGCTTAGGAAATCACGAGGACTTTGCTATAGAAACGGAGGAAGATCTTTTAAACTTTTTAAGACCTTTGGCGTGACTGAGGTGTATAGGATCAGAAGGAAGGAGCAGGGGAAAGTGATCCCTACTTCGCCCCCGTCCTTACTTTGACCGACCATCCCTCCCGGAAAGGATCATACCAGCTTTCTACAACCTCCGTGTGCGGCAGTATGTTTAGTTTAGTTTAGTTTCGTTTAGTTTTCGCCTTATTTTACGTGGCGAGACTCGGGCCATGAGGCCCGCTCTTCCATCTGACCACGCAAATTTCGCTACGCTCCTTTCACCTGGCGGAGAAAGAAGGTATTATCTCGGGCGACGAAAACAGGCGATTTGAAATTAGCTCAGAGGCGTCATTTAGGCTTAAGGATCTTTTACAAGCAAGTCAATCTACTAACATGGGCCAGCCGGCTTTACTTCCCCTCCGCGGAAGGCGTACGAAGGATTTTTTCGCCCTTAAAAATCCACGGCTTCGATCGGGTTTGAACCCGCGAACTTGGGTATGACAGTCCGACACGCTAACCGTCACACCATCGAATCCGCAAATGTGTATATGAAACGCTTGCACCGTTTCAAGTGCCAAAGGTTTGGGCATACCCAGCAGCGATATACAAGGTGTGTCCAAAAAGTCATGAAATATATTTCTTTGCAGAGCTACTATTAGTTGCAGCGCACTCGGACTGATTGGGTTAGGTGGGGGGGACCCTCAGCTTTACAGCGCATCAAAGCGCAGTCTGCTCCGAGCAACGGTAGCATCAGCATCGTTGAATAAGTGGGCCTCTGTTTCGCGACCTCGTCACGACACGCGATGAATTATTCGGTCGGACAACGTTGGGCGATCAAGTTTTGCACGAAGCTCGATAAAACGCCTTCCGAGACTCACGCAGTGTTAAAGCAAGCCTACGGGGAGTCTGCCATGAGTTATGTGCAAGTTACGAGGTGGGTGAAGAAGTTTAAGGATGGCCAGGAAGGGGTGGACGATGACCCTTGTTCTGGAAGACCATCAACAAGCAGAAACGAAGCCAATGTGAATCGTGTTCGTGAATTGACGAATTCTGACCAGAGACTGAGTGTTCGGTTTTTAGCCGACACCTTCTACGTAGATGTCGTGGAAAGATTAAGAACAAGGGTCCTCCGAGTGCGAAAAGACGTCGCCGGTACGTGGCTGTCGCATCACGACAACGCGCCGAGCCACACATCTCTGCGAGTCCGCGAGTACTTGGCCAAGCACAACCTGGGAACACTGCCGCAGCCACCCTACAGTCCTTACCCCTCTCCACCGGACTTCTTCCTGTTTCCCAGGATTAAAACCGTGCTCAAAGGACCCCGTTTTGAGACCATTGAGGACATCCAAAAGGCTGTGACAACGTTCTTAAGCGAGGTTCCGGTTGAGAAGGTCCAGGGGGCTTACCAATCATGGGTGAAGCGCTGAAAAAAATGTGTAGATGCTAATGGTGACTACTTTGAAGAATTTTAAAGCTTTGTGCATTTATCGCCAATTATTGTTTTTAAAAAAAATGTATTTCATGACTTTTTGGACACACCTTGTATGTCCGTAAACGCTATTTGCGGGAAGTGTGGATCATCAGTTACGACCCACAACCTTGCGACAAATCATCGCACTGTGTAAATTGCGAAGGCAATCACTCAGCCAACGACAACCAGTGTCCCACGTTTCTCCGGGAAAGGGAAATCCAAAAAATAAGAGTAATCGAAAAGGTTTCCTTCCCTGAGGTGAAACGTAGGTTCCAAATCCAGGAATCCAGTGGACCTATCACGATCCTTTTCCAGTGCTGTAAAACCTAAGTCCCCGGGGGTAACAGCGAGTTGTCAAACTCACTGTACCCCAGCGGTAGTTTCACACTTTAGTTGTCAGGTATCGCCGATAGACTTCCCCGGAGATTCGGCGTCTATCCAAGGTGGGAAAGTGGTCATTCCCACCAAGTACAAAAACCCGCTCAAAAACTCCACTAGACATCGACCATTTCCACAGAGACTCCTACTGAAACCCATCTCAAGCAGATACCGCCTCCCAGGAATAATATGTCATCCAAATCCCGTCCATCTCTTTCTGTTTCCGAGATTCACATCGGACGATCCTCCAGCCCCTGTAGATCTCGTTCACCCGTGGCCAAATGTCGGGAAATCCCCCCGACACAGACGACCATATCCAACAGCAGTCAGGATGACTCTGCTGTTGATGAGGAACCCCACGAGAGTTCCTCTACAACCATTCAGAAGGTGAGAAAGAAAAAAAAGCAACCAAAGAAATAATTTCTCATAATGGCTCTCTCATGGAACTTAATGGTCTTCGTGCTTACTCAGAAGAATTAAGATTAATAATTTCTCGCCATAAACCATTTATAGTCTGTCTTCAGGAAACTCATCTTCTCCCTCATCATCCCCTGTCTCTTCGCGGATTTAACATCTATCGGTTTGATCAAGACGACGGACTTCGTGCTCACGGCGGCGTTGCGGTACTCATCCGCGACTCCCTGTTCTCGGAGGAACACAACGTTCGAACCGACCTCCAAACAGTTTGCGTTCGGGTACGCCTACCATCCTTCTCTTTTACGGTGTGTAGTATATATATTCCCCCTGGCCAAGTCGTGTCACAAGAGGAACTCGAACATGTTTTTTCTCAGTTGCCCGCCCCTTTTTTATTGCGGGGGATTTTAATGCCCACAATCCCCTCTGGGGTGGCACGAAGACCTGCCCGAGAGGTTCTATCCTCGAAAATATTATTGACCAGCAAAACTTAATTCTTCTGAATTCCGGGAATCACACTCATTTCTCCATGGCGTCAAACTCCTTCTCGTCAGTCGATCTGGCACTCTGCAGTCCATCCCTATCTACCATGGTAGAGTGGACTGTACTCGATGATCTACATGGGAGTGACCATTTTCCCATTTTGGTCCACTTTAATGTCCCTAATTTAGACGTCATCCACCCTCCTCGCTGGCTATTCCATCGAGCCGACTGGGATACATTCAGCGAGAAAATTATAATGCCAGACCACTTTTCAAATAATATCAATACCTTGGTGGCCCAATTCACCGACGCCCTTCTTCGCGCAGCCACCATTGCAATCCCGAAGTCTACGTGTCAGCCACGACGCGTCCCTGTGCCTTGGTGGAATGCTGACTGTGCCACCGCGGTGCGTGACCGAAAGCAAGCACTCGCGAGGCTCAATAGGTTCCCCACCGCATCAAACCTGATGGATTTCAGAAGAAAGCGGGCCAGAGCCAGATTAGTAATACGGGAAAGTAAGACCGTCTCCTGGAGAGCCTTTATTTCTTCTCTTTCTTGCCATACCCCGCCTAAAGTAGTATGGCGAAAGATCCGACAGATCGGAGGAAGATTTTCCCCACCATCTGTCCCAGGACTTTTTATCAATGGAAATCTTATTACTTCTCCAGAAGAAGTAGTTGAGGAATTGGCCTGTCATTATGAAAATACCTCCAGTTCCTTACACTACTCCCCTAGCTTCTTGAAAACGAAGAGTAGAATGGAGAAATGCAGATTGGACTTCTCAACCTGCCTGGAGGAAGATTATAACGCCCCTTTCTCCATGGATGAATTTTCCTGTGCGCTCGCCCGTGGGAAAGATTCTGCTCCAGGACCAGACCAGATACACAACCAAATGTTAAATCACCTGCCGGAAGAGGCACGTATTTTTCTCCTCCGTATCTTCAACAAGATTTGGATAGAGCATACCTTTCCTAGGACGTGGCGCGAAGCGATTATTCCTATTCCTAAAGAAGGAAAGGACAGGACTAAGCCGTCTACCTACCGCCCAATCTCGCTCACAAGCTGTATATGCAAACTTCTGGAGCGAATGGTGAACACGCGTTTGGTCTGGCACCTGGAGAAGAGAAACCTACTTACTCTCATCCAATGTGGTTTCAGGAAGAACAGGTCAACCGTGGACCACCTTGTCACCCTTACCACACAGATCTCCTCTGCTTTCGTGCTACGTCAACACCTGGTAGCAATTTTCTTCGATATAGAGAAAGCATATGATACTACCTGGAGGTACGGCATTCTTCGCACCATCCATTCTTGGGGCCTTAGGGGCCGGCTCCCCCTTTTTTTAGTAGCCTTTCTTTCGTCAAGATACTTCCGCGTTCGCCTTGGTGACAGGGTATCCGCCAGCCACCATTTAGAAAACGGAGTCCCTCAGGGCTCAATTCTCACTCTGCCATCGCTATCAATAGTATAGCGTCGATAATCCGAGAGCCGGTGAAAGCATCGCTCTTCGTTGACGACTTCGCCATTTTCTGCTCTTCCAAGAGTATTCAATTGATAGAGAGACAATTACAACTTGTTCTCAACAAATTGCAGGAATGGAGTGATGCTACAGGTTTTAAATTCTCCGCATCAAAAACTAACTGTATGCACTTCTGCAGGATTTATCATCTTCATAACCACCCCGATCTTTTTCTTGGAAGCCATCTTCTACCTTTTGTGGACTCCGCAACTTTCCTTGGGCTTACTTTCGATAAGAGCCTAACTTGGCGAAATCATATCCGTAAACTGAAAAGCCGATGTGTCTCACCTCTGAACCTCCTCCGCACCCTTACAGGCAGCTCTTGGGGAGCAGACCGTGTGTGTCTCTTGCGTTTGTATAGAACCCTCATCCGCTCTATTTTGGATTATGGGTGCATTGTATATGGGTCAGCGTCACCATCAACCCTCCGGCCATTAAATACCATTCACAACGCCGGTATAAGAATTAGTACAGGCGCCTACCGCACGAGTCGCATCGAATGCCTCTTGGCCGAAGCTGGAGAACCATCTCTGAGCCGAAGGCGAGATATTTTATTAGCCTCTTATGGGGCTAAAGTGTCGGGACTGGTTGACCACCCTTGTCGTCGTATAATCATCCACCCAAAGTATGAGTCCTCGTACATTCTTCGAACATCGTTACCCCATCCCCCAGGTATTAGATTACGAAATCTTCTCCGGGAATTAAATGTAGAACTTCCCACCCCTGTGAAACCCACAAGTGACCGGATTCCCCCTTGGAAACTCCTCCTTCCCAGTATTGACTTCAGACTCTCCCATCTGCCCAAACAAACTACTAGTCCTCTGGTTTACCAGAAGCAGTTTCTGGATATGAGAGAATCGTATCCGGATCATTTATTCTTATACACGGATGGTTCATCGTGCAGCGACGCGGTGGCATGTACTTTTTACTGTATCAGGGCCAGCAAATCATTTCGGCTTCACTCCAAATGCAGTATTTTCACTGCCGAAATGTATGCCATCTTTGAGGCCCTAAAATACATTGAATCAGCGACGTTGCGGCGAGTAGTTATCTGTTCCGATTCTCTCAGCTCTCTTCAAGCCGTCTCCCGTCCTTCGTCAGACTACCTGACCTTATCCGTTCAAAGCCTGATTCATCGTCTTCTGTCCCGCCGCTATGACCTGGTACTTAGTTGGGTCCCAGGCCACGTGAGTATCAGAGGGAACGAACTGGCCGACCAGGCGGCGAAATCAGCGACTCGTAAAACTCGTATCGACATCCCTTCTGTGCCATTGTCCGATGTTCAGGCTTTCTTGAAACGATCCGTGCTTAGAGCGTGGCAAACAGAGTGGCACAATAGCACTTTCAAACTAAGTCCCGTCGAGGTGGGTTGGTCCACGTCCTGACGGGGGGATGCAGAGAAGGCTCTCAAGTGTTCCTTTCTCCATTTTTTCATCTTCTTGCTTCTCATTTCATGTCATGTACGTTCTTTTCACTCCTTTTTCTTCCTCACTGGCCTTCTCTGTATGCTGAACGCCCACCCATGTGTTTGCCGTGCATGGCGACCCGTGTCGGAGGGAATGTGTGTTCTGGCAGTTGAGGGACCTGTTTGTTTCCCTATCTAGTCCTAGTGCTACTGTTCGCCTTGCACTAAGGGGTACGTTGGTTACGTATTTTGGGAAACATTCCCTGTAGGTTCCAACACACTCGCTTTGGCCCCGGACTCTTCTAGACGGGCGGTCGGGAGCTAACCCACTTCCGATCAATCGGCTCGGACTAGGTCTTGTACTGAACTCCAGGGTGAGCGGGGGAATCCACGGCGGTGCAGCGCCGTGTTATTCCCCCACTATATCCTCGTGGCAACCCTGGCACTCCGATGGAGTGTCCCCTTGTTGGGCTCCGTGGTGGGTGGGGACCACGAGGATGAACCTATTCCATCTATATGGATATTTCACCTTTCCCCCCGCCCTCTTCCGCAAGGAAGAGGAGATGTGCCGAAAGAACCATTGACTTAAATAGTTTCTTTTCTAGAGAAGAAGATCGACCCAAGATGCCTCGTTTCCTCCTCATGTCATGCGCTGAGGAAGGTAAAACTTTTAAAACTGTAAGTGCTGTCCGTCTGGCGCGAGCCATAGAAGAGGCTTACGGGAAGCTCCAAGCGGTCGTGCGTCAGAGGAACGGAACGATTCTTTTTGAAGCACGTACCGACGAGCAAATAGGAAAAATTAAAAATACAAAGCAGATTGCCGGCCTCCAGGTAGTAGTCACGGTCCATCCCACCTTGAACCTGTGCAAGGGCGTGGTAAATCACGAGGACTTTGCTTCAGAAACGGAGGAAGATCTTCTAAACTTTTTTAAGACCTATGGCGTGACTCAGGTGTACAGGATCGGAAGGAAGGAGCAGGGGAAAGTGATCCCTACTTCTACCCTGATCCTTACTTTTGACCGACCATCTCTCCCGGAAAGGATCGTTACCGCTTTCTACAACCTCCGTGTGCGGCAGTATGTGCCGAACCCTTTGCGCTGCTTCAAGTGCCAAAGGTTTGGCCATACTCAGCAGCGATGTATGTCAGTAAACGCGGTTTGCGGGAAGTGCGGATCGTCAGTTCACGACCAACAACCCTGCGACAAACCACCGCACTGTGTGAATTGTGAAGGCGATCACCCAGCCAACGACAACAAGTGCCCCACGTTTCTCCGGGAAAGGGAAATCCAAAAAATAAGAGTAACCGAAAAGGTGTCCTTCCCTGAGGCGAAGCGTAGGTTCCAAACCAGGAATCCAGTGGACCTATCACGATCCTTTTCCAGTGCTGTGAAACCTAAGTCCCCGGGGGTAACAGCGAGTTGTCAAACTCACTGTACCCCAGCGGTAGTCTCACATTTCAGTTGTCAGGTGTCGCCGGTCGACTTCCCCGAAGATTCGGCGTGCATCCAAGGTGGGAAAATTATAATTCCCACAAAGTACAAAAAACCTGTCCAGAAACTCCACCAGACATCGACCACCTCAACTGAAACTTCTACTGAAATCGATCTTAAGCAGACACCGCCTCCCAGGAAAAATACGTCATCCAAATCCCGTCCTCCTCTTTCTGTTTCCGAGAATCACATCGGACGATCCTCCAGCTCTTGTAGATCTCGGTCACCCGTGGCCAAAAGTCGGGAAATCCCCCCGACACAGACGACCTTATCCAGCAGCAGTCAGGATGACTCTGCTGGTGATGAGGAACCCCACGAGAGTTCCTCTAAAACCTTTCAGAAGGTGAGAAAGAAAAAAAAGCAACCAAAGAAATAATTTCTCATAATGGCTCTCTCATGGAATTTAAATGGTCTTCGTGCTCACTCAGAAGAATTAAGATTAATAATTTCTCGCCACAAACCATTTATAGTCTGTCTTCAGGAAACTCATCTTCTCCCTCTTCATCCCCTGTCTCTTCGCGGATTTAACATCTATCGGTTTGATCAAGACGACGGACTTCGTGCTCACGGCGGCGTTGCGGTACTCATCCGCGACTCCCTGTTCTCGGAGGAACACAACGTTCGAACCGACCTCCAAACAGTGTGCGTACGGGTACACCTACCATCCTTCTCTTTTACGGTGTGTAGTATATACATTCCCCCTGGCCAAGTCGTGTCACAAGAGGAACTCGAAGATGTTTTTTCTCAGTTGCCCGCCCCTTTTTTTATTGCGGGGGATTTTAATGCCCACAATCCCCTCTGGGGTGGCACGAGGACCTGCCCGAGAGGTTCTATCCTCGAAAATATTATTGACCAGCAAAACTTAATTCTTCTGAACTCCGGGAATCACACTCATTACTCCATGGCGTCAAACACCTTCTCGTCAATCGATCTGGCACTCTGCAGTCCATCCTTATCTACCATGGTAGAGTGGACCGTACTCGATGATCTACATGGGAGTGACCATTTTCCCATTTTGGTCCACTTTAATGTCCCTGATTTAGACGTCATCTACCCTCCTCGCTGGCTATTCCATCGAGCCGACTGGGATACATTCAGCGAGAAAATTATAATGCCAGACCACTTCTCAAATAATATCGATACCTTGGTGGCCCAATTCACAGACGCCGTTCTTCGCGCAGCCACCATTGCAATCCCTAAGTCTACGTGTCGGCCACGACGCGTCCCGGTGCCTTGGTGGAATGCTGACTGTGCCACCGCGGTGCGTGACCGAAAGCAAGCACTCGCGAGGCTCAATAGGTTCCCCACCGCATCAAACCTGATCGATTTCAAAAGAAAGCGGGCCAGAGCCAGATTAGTAATACGGGAAAGTAAGACCGCTTCCTCGAGAGCCTTTATTTCTTCTCTTTCTTGCCATACCCCGCCTAAAGTAGTATGGCGAAAGATCCGACAGATCGGAGGAAGATTTTCCCCATCATCTGTCCCAGGACTTCTTATTAATGGAAATCTTATTACTTCTCCAGAAAAAGTAGTTGAGGAATTGGCCTGTCATTATGAAAATTCCTCCAGTTCCTTACACTACTCCCCTAGCTTCTTGAAAACGAAGAGTAGAATGGAGAAATGCAGATTGGACTTCTCTACCTGCCTGGAGGAAGATTATAACGCCCCTTTCTCCATGGATGAATTTTCCTGTGCGCTCACCCGTGGGAAAGATTCTGCTCCAGGACCAGACCAAATACACAACCAAATGTTAAAACACCTGCCGGAAGAGGCACGTATCTTTCTCCTCCGTATCTTCAACAAGATTTGGATGGAACATACCTTCCCTAGAACCTGGCGCGAAGCGATTATTATTCCTATTCCTAAAGATGGAAAGGACAGGACAAAGCCGTCAACCTACCGTCCAATCTCGCTCACAAGCTGTATATGCAAACTTCTGGAGCGAATGGTGAATACGCGTTTGGTCTGGCACCTGGAGCAGAGAAACCTACTTACACCCATCCAATGTGGTTTCAGGAAGAACAGGTCAACCATGGACCACCTTGTCACCCTCACCACACAGATCTCCACTGCTTTCGTGCTACGTCAACACCTGGTAGCAATTTTCTTTGATATAGAGAAAGCTTATGATACTACCTGGAGGTACGGCATTCTTCGCACCATCCATTCTTGGGGTCTTAGGGGCCGGCTCCCCCTTTTTTTAGTAGCCTTCCTTTCCTCAAGATACTTCCGCGTTCGCCTTGGTGACAGGTTATCCGCCAGCCACCATTTAGAAAACGGAGTCCCTCAGGGCTCAATTCTGAGTGTCACTCTGTTTGCCATCGCTATCAATAGTATAGCGTCGATAATCCGAGAGCCGGTGAAAGCATCGCTCTTCGTTGACGACTTTGCCATTTTCTGCTCTTCCAAGAGTATTCAAGTGATAGAGAGACAATTACAACTTGTCCTCAACAAATTGCAGCAATGGAGTGATGCGACAGGTTTTAAATTCTCCGCATCAAAAACTAGCTGTATGCACTTCTGCAGGATTTATCATCTTCATAACCACCCCGATCTTTTTCTTGGAAGCCATCTTCTACCTTTTGTGGACTCTGCAACTTTCCTTGGGCTTACTTTCGATAAGAGCCTAACTTGGCGAAATCATATACGTAAACTGAAGAGCCGATGTGTCTCACCTCTGAACCTCCTTCGCACCCTTACAGGCAGCTCTTGGGGAGCTGACCGTGTGTGTCTCTTGCGTTTGTATAGAACCCTCATCCGCTCTATTTTGGATTATGGATGTATTGTATATGGGTCAGCGTCACCATCAACCCTCCGGCCATTAAATACCATTCACAACGCCGGTATAAGAATTAGTACAGGCGCCTACCGCACGAGTCGCATCGAATGCCTCTTGGCCGAAGCTGGAGAACCATCTCTGAGCCGAAGGCGAGATATTTTATTAGCCTCTTATGGGGCTAAAGTGTCGGGACTGGTTGACCACCCTTGTCGTCGTATAATCATCCATCCAAAGTATGAGTCCTCGTACAATCTTCGAACTTCGTTACCCCATCCCCCAGGTATTAGATTACGAAATCTTCTCCGGGAATTAAATGTAGAACTTCCCACCCCTGTGAGACCCACAAGT
This sequence comes from Acheta domesticus, assembly GCA_031308135.1. Lineage (NCBI taxonomy): Eukaryota > Metazoa > Arthropoda > Insecta > Orthoptera > Gryllidae > Acheta > Acheta domesticus. The sequence continues at coordinate 78,949,108 of JAHLJT010009355.1, forward strand.
GACCGGATCCCCCCTTGGAAACTCCTCCTTCCCAGTATTGACTTCAGACTCTCCCATTTACCCAAACAAACTACTAGTCCTCTGGTTTACCAGAAGCAGTTTCTGGATATGAGAGAATCCTATCCGGATCATTTATTCTTATACACGGATGGTTCATCGTGCAGCGACGCGGTGGCATGTGGTTTTTACTGTATCAGGGCCACCAAATCATTTCGGCTTCACTCCAAATGCAGTATTTTCACTGCCGAAATGTGTGCAATCTTTGAGGCCCTAAAATACATTGAATCAGCGACGTTGCGGCGAGTAGTTATCTGTTCCGATTCTCTCAGCTCTCTTCAAGCTGTCTCCCGTCCTTCGTCTGACTACCTGACTTTATCCGTTCAAAGCCTGATTCATCGTCTTCTGTCCCGCCGCTATGACCTGGTACTTAGTTGGGTCCCAGGCCACGTGAGTATCAGAGGGAACGAACTGGCCGACCAGGCAGCGAAATCAGCGACTCGTAAAACTCGTATCGACAACCCTTCTGTGCCATTATCCGATGTTCAGGCTTTCTTGAAACGATCCGTGCTTAGAGCGTGGCAAACAGAGTGGCACAATAGCACTTTCAAACTAAGTGCGATAAAGAATTCTGTGTATCCCTGGCGCTCCTCATCACGGTCCTGTAGACGCGAGGAAGTTATTTTAACCCGTCTTCGTATCGGACACTGCCATTTCTCTCACGGTTTCATTCTTCGAAATGAAACTCCCCCCATCTGTGACTCGTGCCAGACTGTTCTTTCCGTGGAACACGTCCTGCTGTACTGTAGGAAATTTGTTGGCAGTCGACGAAGACATGACCTGGGCAACTCGCTACAAGTGGTGCTCGGGGATGACGATTCTGCGCTCTCAAAACTTTTTTGTTTTTTGAGAGAAAGCAGAATATATAATTTTATTTGAAAGAACAATGTTTTATGTTGTTTTTTGGCCCCTTTACAGCCAATTTTACGTTTTAAGATAAATTTTACGCGCCCTTTTTCTATTTTCCTTCTGCCATTTCTACATGTATACTTGATGCAGAATTCGAGCCTCCTTTTTAGCCCATGTACATGCTTTTAAACAGTGAGTAAGTTACATATGCAACACTGAATATTCTTTTCTCCAAATACTCTGGCATGGGCGCCAATGACCACAGCAGTCGAAGCGCCCTTTAAACCCTATTCAATCAATCAATCAGTCAATCAATCAAACTAAGTACAATAAAGAATTCTGTGTATCCCTGGCGCTCCTCATCACGGTCCTGTAGGCGCGAGGAAGTGATTTTAACCCGTCTTCGTATCGGACACTGCCATTTCTCTCACGGCTTCATTCTTCGAAATGAAACTCGCCCCATCTGTGACTCGTGCAAGACTGTTCTTTCCGTGGAACACGTCCTGCTGTACTGTAGGAAATTTGTTGGCAGTCGACGAAGACATGACCTGGGCAACTCGCTACAAGTGGTGCTCGGGGATGACGATTCTGCGCTCTCAAAACTTTTTTGTTTTTTGAGAGAAAGCAGAATATATAATTTTATTTGAAAGATAACAATGTTTTATGTTTTTGTTTGGCCCCTTTACAGCCAATTTTACGTTTTAAGATAAATTTTACGCGCCCTTTTTCTATTTTCCTTCTGCCATTTCTACATGTATGCCTGAAGCAGAATGCGAGCCTTCTTTTTAGCCAATGTACATGCTTTTAAACAGTGAGTAAGTTACATATGCAACACTGAATATTCTTTTCTCCAAATACTCTGGCATGGGCGCAAATGACCACAGCAGTCGAAGCGCCCTCTAAACCCTATTCAATCAATCAATCGTGCAGCGACGCGGTGGCATGTGGTTTTTACTGTATCAGGGCCACCAAATCATTTCGGCTTCACTCCAAATGCAGTATTTTCACTGCCGAAGTGTATGCAATCTTTGAGGCCCTAAAATACATTGAATCAGCGACGTTGCGGCGAGTAGTTATCTGTTCCGATTCTCTCAGCTCTCTTCAAGCCGTCTCCCGTTCTTCGTCAGACTACCTGACCTTATCCGTTCAAAGCCTGATTCATCGTCTTCTGTCCCGCCGCTATGACCTGGTACTTAGTTGGGTCCCAGGCCACGTGAGTATCAGAGGGAACGAACTGGCCGATCAGGCGGCGAAATCAGCGACTCGTAAAACTCGTATCGACATCCCTTCTGTGCCATTGTCCGATGTTCAGGCTTTCTTGAAACGATCCGTGCTTAGAGCGTGGCAAACAGAGTGGCACAATAGCACTTTCAAACCAAGTGCGATAAAGAATTCTGTGTATCCCTGGCGCTCCTCATCACGGTCCTGTAGGCGCGAGGAAGTTATTTTAACCCGTCCTCGTATCGGACACTGCCATTTTTCTCACGGTTTCATTCTTCGAAATGAAACTCCTCCCATCTGTGACTCGTGCAAGACTGTTCTTTCCGTGGAACACGTCCTCCTGTACTGCAGGAAATTTGTTGGCAATCGACGAAGACATGACCTGGGCAACTCGCTACAAGTGGTGCTCGGGGATGACGATTCTGCGCTCTCAAAACTTTTTTGTTTTTTGTTAGAAAGCAGAATATATAATTTAATTTGAAAGATAATAACAATGTTTTACGTTGTTTTTTGGCCCCTTTACAGCCAATTTTACGTTTTAAGATAAATTTTACGCGCCCTTTTTCCTTCTGCCATTTCTACATGTATGCTTGAAGCAGAATTCAAACCTTCTTTTTAGCCAATGTACATGCTTTTAAACAGTGGGTAGGTTACATACGCAACACTGAATATTTTTTCTCCAAATACTCTGGCATGGGCGCAAATGACCACAGTAGTCGAAGCGCCCTCTAAACCCTATTCCATCAATCAATCAATTCGTCGGACCCCTCACCTTCATCCTATTCAGCAAGGGAGGCCCTACCAGTAGCTAGGCTACCACTGACGTAGCTCTCAGGCTCTTGGGGGTACTCAAGCTCCACCACCTACTGCAAGGTCGTGTACTCCCTAGGTGGAGTTGTTGCTATTATTATTATTATTATTATTATTATTCCTCTAATTTATGACAGGATTTGACTCAGTATAAAATTTAGTCTGGTTGCAAGGCGGGGTTGCAACTAGCTTCTAAAGAAGCAGATGTGGGGATTGTTGGTGCTTCTACAATACTTTGCACAAAATGTGAACTATTTGCAATAAGACAATGTCTTGCACTTTGCGGTCTTGTGAATGGCCTGGGAGTTTAGTCAAGTTCAATACGTATTTTATGGAACAAATCCCACAACTTCAATAACTATTGGGATGACCTGTGCTTTTACGCCCCAGATTCAGTTGATGTCTGAACTCTTGTTCTTAAGACATTTCTCTGCCTCCTTGGTTTTAATCGCACAGCTCAGCCATTTTTACTTTCCTGTGTACGTACGTAAGCATATAAGGAGTAATACACGTAGTATAGGGAAAGTTATGCTGGGAAAAAATGGCGAATTTTCACCAGAAAAAGTTCGTTGCCGCACTGAGAGAAATGTAATAGAATGTACTAAATATGTTTAGTAAACGATCGTATGGTAAATACAATTATTCGTGTATTAAGATTCACTAAACATGATTTAGTTTCGTTTAGTGAATCAAACGATTCATAATTGTGAGTGAATGAACAAAGAGAATTGTCAGCGATACTAGTCTTGTTTTGTAGATAAAATCATTTGGTGACATCTACGTTTCATGTCCTCACACTTACTAATCACTGTTTACTAAATACTTTTTAGTAAGCGCGCGTTCTCAGCAACCTGACCAATTGAAATGGTTATAGAAGCCGTCTGAAATGTGAGAAATCAACGTTGTATATAACATTATACGCTGTATAAATGGTGTGTTTAGTATTTTATTGGTTTCCAATAATGTTGTTATATTCTCTAAACTAACGGTAGAAATACCGTTCTCAGCCTTAAGCCAGCAGCTTGCCTCCGTAACTGCTCTACTAGGCTAGGGTCTAGGTAACCAAGGTTAAGGTAGTACAAGTCCATAGGACCGTAGGATGGGTGACCGCTGCGGAACCCCAGTTGCCACCGGCCTGGAAGGACAGAAAGAAAGAATTCCCTTTCACGTTTCGTTTAGTTATTTTCACTGTACTGTTTAGTAAATATTACTCAATGTATTAGTCAACGCAACGATTCGTTCAGTTTTCTCCACTAGATGCCATTCGTCACGGGATACGACCTGTTTAGCGAACATTACTATACGTGCATTGGTGTGTTTAACTTAACAGCAGTTTCGTGAACTTGACTAAACACTTTGTTCTACGAAAATATACTATACCGTTTAGTTAAATCTATTACGTGATTAATTGTATGAACTAAACATTTCTCCGTGCGGGCCATGACAACGAAAAAGTGGATAAAATCAGTTGCTAAATTAAGAAAAAAAAACCCTAACACGTTGTGTGGCCAGATGTGTGTGACCCTCTCTTGTGGGTCCTTGATACCGAAAAACCAATTAAAAGGAAAACGTCCGTGTGTCTGTCCGTGAACACTGATAGCGCCTAAACCATACGTACGATTTCTTCAAAAATGGATATTCCCCGGTCGATCTGGTTCGAGTCAAAGCTTTGAGATTTTGAAAAAGATTCTATAAAATTTGAGGGTACTTTACATGAAGCTCCCCAGTCATTTTGAAAATTTTCTCAAAAACGGCTCCAAATTTTTTCTTTACATTTCTTTTAAGAACGGAGTAAAATGCAATTATTTAGGTGGCATAGGTCCGATTTTCACGGTTAACTCTGAATTTTCGAACATTGCAAAAGTTTGAATTTTATTCGGCATCTTCCTCCAACTACAAAATTGCAGATAGAGATTTTTCCTTTCAATAAAATTTATTCTTCATTGTGAGTTCTTTCTTTATGGTCATATACATTTTTTTGAAAATTTTAGTACTTTTCGTGGAATATTATAACATGTGGAATTTAAAAAAATACAAAAACAAGATTTTCCCAAAAACTGCTCCAAATTTTTTCTTTAAACTTTTGGTATGGATAGTGCTAAATGTACCTTATGAGATGACATAAACGCCATATTGCTCTATTCTTTTGTTTTTTTTCGAAAATTGCAAAAAAAAAAAAAGACCTGTCTCTCACGTCGGTAATATTTACATTAGTGGCGATTTGTTTACGTTAGTATATTTATGAGTTCAAGTGCTTTAAATAATGTCAAGTAAAGTTTCTCGAAAACTTAAGTTTTCTTTGAAAACAAGCTCAAAATTCCGCATTTTCAGAAACGCTCAAACGCCATTTTCTTATAAATGGCTCAAAATTTTTCTTTAAGGTTTTTGAACGGATAGTGCTAATTGCACTCCTTAGTATGACGTTAAGTTCATTTTGTGGTATTTTTTTGTTTTTTCAAAAATTACTCAAATGTAATTTTTTTTAGATCTCTCACGTCTTTAATATGCACATTACCAGCAATTAGTAAACACTATTGTACTTGTGAGTTAATGTGTTTCAAATGACTTCAAATGAAGTTTTTTGAAAACTGAAAATTTTTCTGTCATAATGAGCTCAAATTTCGCATTTTTAGTAGCACGTAAACGCCATTTTCTTAAAAACGACTTCATATTTTAAAAAAAAATTTGGTGAGTCTTTGAGGTACTTGTAGCATGTGTTTGAATCTTCAAGGATGGTACAGATCTGCCAGCAGAGGTTACTACACACCCTGTCATGTGTTTTCAAGTATTTTGTCTTTGCTAGAATTGGACAAGATATAATCAGTGGTTTCTACTTGTGCCTGGCCAATGTGTCATTTATCATCTTGGGAAATTTTGAGAACCACTTTATCATAATGTCATGTTCTCAATGCCTGATCTTTGGCAGCTATTAGATCTACTTCCGATCGTGGCTTTATTCTTCCCCTTTTAAGCCACATACATTATTGATCTAAACCTTGTCCATTCTATTTAGATATTATCCATGGATTGGTTTGTCTCTCAACGATTTATTTAGCATTTTTTGTGACTCACCTTTCATGTTAAGTAGCATCAGAAATTCAATGACTGTTATTCTGTGTTTCTTACATAGTTTTCTTCAAAATGCTTCTTCCTACATTAACAATGCCTCTACTTCCCATTCTTCGGTCAGATTTAATGTCCTGCCTCATTAGTGGGTCATCTTGATGGCTGACTACATACTTTCCTGTCCCGACTATTGCATTATGGCAGGTGGCTCTATTTGTCTGAGGCCTCTACTTCCTTCCTTACCTGATATGTAAAGTCTATGTACATCAGCTTGAGGGTGGGCGGCATGGTGCATTGTAAGCAGTTTTCTATTTTTTCGATCCATGAATGAATTTCCATTAGTCTGAAACTGTACTCAGCTACAGGCACCACCAAACTATCAATTGCAGATCTTTTATTCCTGGAGTCCAGAGTGAACTGCAGGGCAACTCTTACTCTTCTGTAATACTCCCTGATCCTCTCTTTTATTGTGTCATTTGAAATGTTTTCATACTCTTCAATGTCCAGATGTTTGTAAGTTTTACCTGGCTGAAGATCTTGAATCACAGCATCCTTATCAACTTAAGGGTTCTTGTTTTTCTTCTTCTCCTCCTTCTTGTTGAAGTTTTTGTTGCATTGTTATTGACGCAACTTGTCTCAAAAGACCCTTGTTGAGCATAGAGCTTTAGGGAGTAATCCTCCGTTAATCACAATAGAGTTAAAGGGGTCAGTTGCAGTCAGTTTTCTTGAGGAGCATCGGGGAGCATCTTCGCATATGTGCCTCTTACTCCTTGCATACTCCTGCCTACTACCCAGCAGCCAGAACGGGGAAGGAATGGACAGGAGCTTCACAGGGACTAGCCCCTGTGGAGCAGGCAAACTTGTTTTGTTGGAACAAATTTCGATTCCGGGAATCGAACCTGGGCCTCCTTGGTGAAAGGCGAGTGACATCACTCTCTACCACAAGTGCCAAGTTTTTGTTGTTTTTATTAGCAGGAAATTGTAGTCTGGTAGTGTTTAAAGCACTTCATTGTTAATTCTGTGTAGTTTGTGCAAGTTTTCTATGTACGGTTTTGAGTTTTATTTCTTGTGAGAACTCTGGATTTACAGTATTAATTGCATATCATGATCACCAATTAGTATTTTGATGCATTTCAGTTGTGACACAAACAAAAGTAATGGGAAATAGTGTAGTGTTATGTTGCAAAGTTCTCTTGGCTCTGTGCTCTATGCCAAGTAAAACCTGTGGTCGGAATTTACCAATGCAGGAAGTGGGAGATGTAGTTGCTCCTCTTATCAGAGATAACCTAGGAAAATGTTACAATTTTAGGTGCCTTCTTTTGCAAAAATTAGCATTTGGTTTTAAGAAATAAAAACTTTTCGTTTATTATCAGTTTCTGCATGAATGGTTAGAAAAGGCTTTAAAACTTAAGTCGAAATTTTATTTGTGGGGATTATGTCCACCACCTCTAATTTATGACTTTGCCATTAGATTCCCAAGAATATTTTCTCAAAAGGAATTGTGCCTAAATTACTTAAGATGGATTGTTCAAAATCTTAAATTTTATATAGAAGAGGGTGACAGATAATCTTAAAAACTGCATTGTTTAAATTAATTTGAATATTTTATTTATTCTTGTAATTTAAAATTATTAAATTAGTTGTTTTAATCTGATTTCAACGTATACAAAATAAAGTGTAATTGCATAACTTCAGTTGATTCAGTTCAAAGTATTTTCTTGTTTGCATGTTTGCTGAGTTCTGACAGTTCTGATTGTGTGAATCTGATTGACTAAATGTAATTAATTTACCAGAACTTAATAGCTTGATGCAAGGTGATGGAAACTATGGAAAGAAGTTTTTTAATGGTTAGACATTGAAAATGACATAAAAACTGATGTTATCAACATGCCTGAAAAGGTGACTTCACTTGTGCTGATTATTAGTTCAGCTGAAAACTGGTTGGTAAACTTGAGTCAAATTTGCATTAAATTAGTATGTTCTGTAGTTGTGAATGAACAGTGATGTTACTATGATTTAACTGTGATTAATGTGAGTGGGGCTATTTTATCAGAAATTCGCCTTTCATAATTTATATACAGTCTCCAAGCATGTAGGGACACATGTATAAATTTACTCAAAGAAAAATTTTAAAAATTTAGTGAATAATATTATAAAAAAAAACTGATTGTTTATCATGAAGCCAAAATATGTATTAATTTCATATTAATAATATGTTTGAGAAGTTTTGAGTATTATAATGTTTCAAATTCTGGCAAAAGCTTGAAGATTGCAGATTATATTTGACATTGATCCAGACAAAATAGTCCTTAACCTAATTCAAAAAAATCAAATGGTTTTCTAATGAACTAAAAAATACCACAAGAATTTGTATTTAATGTGTTATTATTGAGGTCTTTGGAATGTTTTCGTCAGAGTCTATCATGTAATATGTGTGCCTAAATTGTAACCACATGTACCACAAAATTTGACCATTTTGAGATATCATTCAAAAGATTGGGTAATATTCTACCAAATTCTAATGACACTTGTAGAAAACAACTGGAAATTTGTTAAAATAAGGAAATTAGTCACATTTTTATTAGCTTGGAAAGTTCGCAATGTTTTAGCTCTCTCTTGAAAAGTCGCAAGTTTTGAGATACATGTTGTTAACATTTAACCAACAAATTATTGCTTTCTTTTAAGGTTTTGCATTAATTTGTCCTGTTGTAGGTGGCCAAGAATCGTTATAGTGGTGATTTGGGTGTGATGCCATTAGAATTTGACAAAGATAGTCTGAGCTTCAGTATTCGCAAAAAGAAAAGTAAAGAATCTTCTAGTACTGAACCTGCTAGCAAAGAGAAATAAAAAAATTACTTTTCATAGAATAAAATGTGTTCTTCATTTTCCTACCCCAGTGTTTCTATGACTTTTCTATTTAACACACATTTACAAAAATCACAAGTAATTTTTATTTTTTTAACAAACTTAAAAGTTACATTCAAGACACTTTAAGTTCCATTAAAATGGTAAATCATTGGTCATAACAGAATAAATAAAAAATGTTTTAACCGAACTGAAATTTAAAAGTAAATGGATATTTCTAAAGTAAATTCAGTATTAAAATACAATGATTATCAATTTAAATATTCTGCAATTGTTGTCTACTCAGTAAACAAGTCTTCCTTCATAATGAAAAATTGACATTTTAGTAAAAAACTTATCAGTGCTTTGTAAGAAGACTTAAGTATAGTTTAAAGTTTTTCTAATTCAAAGTGAATAGAGAGCCTAGTCAATAAAATACATTTCTTGTTTGTTTTAAAAATATTACTCTCACCTAGCCTATTTTCTCAAGAAAGCAGACCCGTAAGAGTTTACACTTACTTTAAAGAACAATTTGAGAACTAAAATGTCACGTTCAACATATTGTGACTTCCTTGTTTCAGTCTCCAAATTGCATACTATTATTATCTTATTCTAATTATATAAAAAATATAGAATGACCTACTGTCATGGAACTACATGTAAAAATGTGTCACAACACACTGATTGTCATCTATGTTAATATGATTTCTGCATTCTGGGTATTTAAACAGGATAGATGGACATAAAAATGTACAAGAATTCTATAATTACTTGTGTAATACTGTTCATATAACATTAAATGAACATGACTGGATCATTGAAAAATGCACCATGAAAATTCATTCTTTGGCACTGGAAAGTATTATTATTTAAAGAGTTTTGTAATGAATGCTTTATATTACGTCTTGCATACTATTTAGAAGAAAAGCTAACTAAAAACAATGTTTAAACATAACTGTCTATAAAGATGGTAATGCAAAGATAGTAATAATAACAGATTACATGACAGAGACAAAAATGTATCTGTGATACAACTGCACATTTTAAAAGAACAGTCTTACATGAATGTTAAGATAAGCATAATATACATACTGAAGTAAAAAAATGAAAGAAATAAATGCAATTGAAATGGTTGTCTGAAAGGAATCAGGCCTGGCTAAGAAAACTTCTTGTGTTTCAGCCTTCAATAAAGAATAATACTAGAACAAAACTTGACAAAAAGTGTAGCAATTCAGATCACTTAAATGCAGGTGTCTCTGAATTTAAAAGATTTACATTCAGTCATTTTTGCCTTGGGTAAGGAAGGAGCAGAAATTATACAGCAATATAATTATGATATTATGGCCATTTGTGCTGTATAATTATTATAATCGTCAGAAGGTTGTCACTCGACCTAGACGTAAACCTGGAATTCTGTGGCGTCTACGTCCAGATCTGAGTCGTTTCAGGAGCAAAGCTTCAGCAGCATCCCAGTCGACGCGATGATGTTCAGGTTGTTCATCAACAAATCCACTTTCAGGTCGCGACAACGAAGGCTGCAGTTCAAACCAACGGCTCACCTTATCTGACACGGTGAGCTGAAACAGTCATTCAATATTTTCCAGTCTTTTCCATCTACATTGTAATGAACACAAAGAAAGAAGCAAGATGTTTCTGATGTTATTTCTTAATTAATGTAATCTGGAATAAAGAAGAATAGGAACATTTCCATTATTCAAACCACCTGTGCATGCACATCTCTAAACGAAACAGATCAAAGATCTAAATAAGCACACAAGGCAAATTAGTTAGAAATGAGAATGTAATGAATGTCATTAATTTTCAGAGTCAGAACTGAATTAAAACTAAAATATATAATACACAGAAAGGAAAGACTAAAAACTTTTTGTTTAGACCACTAACAATTATACAAAACATTTCTTCTTCTCGAGTTTGATGAATGGTAATGAAAGATAATGAATGCAATGTTTATCTGATAGTGAACAAAGACAAAGTGACTTCTGGAAGTGCAGAAGTAATCAAATTACATAATATTTTTAAGGTAGCAGAACATAGCTCAAAAAATGAATGATTTTACGTTTGTACCCACACCTGAAACAAAGCTGTGCTATGAAGTCTTTACAAACCTGTATGTCAGTATCGGAAGTGTCAGCCTTTCAGTAGAGGAAAATGGAACAATGTAGACTGAAACAGAATATTGTGTCGAGTTTCACTAATTTCTTGAAAATGAAGTTTTTGAACAAGGTTTTACCATCGTAGCAACTGTATGAACCTGCAAAATCAGTTTTATCTATCACAATAAGTTTTCAGACTTATTGCTTTGTAGAGCATAGATCTCACACATTCAAATTTACTGACATTTTTACACTCTCATGGAAACTATATCTCTGTAATTCGAAGTGATGAAATTAGAAAGATTTATCGTCACAATTGGAGAATAACTAAATATAGAAAAATAAAACAAAATTAAACGGACAGAGCATTTCTGTTGTTCGTTTCATAGGAGAAGGTCAAGAAGATCACATGTACGTTGCTGTTACAAAAATACCTTTATTGTTTGCCGGTTGCACTAGTGGATACTATACAATGACATCCTACCTGATAATTAAGACACTCTAAGCATCAACACTGGTATCCAGATTGGTGAGTTGTTGTTGTTTTTGTTTGTTTTTTTTTGATAAAAATATTCTCATTCTGTGTAAGGGTGTAATGATTTGAATTCTGCACAGTGTACAAGATTGAATTTGTTGACAAGACTTGAAATTTGAAGGAGTAACAAGAACTTTACAAATGTCCACAACAAATACTTTTTTAATTGAAAATGAACGATACTGTCACTACAAACAAATTTTGTCACAGTGTTGACACTACATATTGAACTAGATTCAGAAAGCAAATAGGATAAAGGAGGCACAGGAACATTTGAAATGTTGTAAAAGTTATATAGGAACATCTCTCAGAGAGAGCTCTAGTTCGCACTTTGTGATAATTTGCAACATGATTTTAAAATTAAACATATCAGTGACAACATAAAGGCATTTCAAAACAGTAGTGTTTACCAAATTTTGTAACTGCCTAATAAATCATAACAAATTTCTCTCTAATATCAGAATAAAATATATTTTCAATACAGTTCAATTTCATAAAAATTCAGATGGTTCATCAAAGAATGAGAAATTGCATGTTGTAGAGAAACAATAACATTATAATACATTTCAAAATGTTGCTGATTTTGTTATAAATATCTTATTTGAATCAATTTTTGAATCAAATTAGATAATATAATGAGAAAAGAATATAGTAAAACATTATTTTTCTACAAAGTATTATTATCACAAAAGATGGATTCTATAGCATACAAAAATGTCCAAGGTATCTACTTAAGACTATTGGTCATCTCCATCGTTTTCCACACTGAACTAGGGGAAATAACATTTAGGATACTAAAAGCTAAAAACAAGGTATGTACAAAACAATTTGGCAATAAGTTAAAATGATGAAGAACTCGATACAATTTCACAAGGTACAATCAGCTGAGTCTTTAAAAATGGCAGCAACGGATGACATTACTGTCTCCACTTTGGCAAGAGAGCATACCCATATTCACGACCCCAGGATATAGCATCTCAGTTGGATGGCACAGAAATCCTCTTGGCACAAGACAGTCTTAAGTGTTCCCAAACGCAACATACAGCACTGGTGACATGATTCTCTTTGGGATTCGTAAGAGGAGCAACTTCGTTTGTGTAACGTGACGAAGTGCTAAGGTTTTTCCCTCCTAGAGAGAACCAAGTGTATCCCCTCATGTCCTATACTTGGGTTTTTATTTCTTGGGCGTGGGGTCCTGTATTCACGACCGAATATCTCACAGTATTTCGCATCGTTCTCGGTCTTACGCTAGGAGCCGCATGTTCGCCAGGACTGATCGATACAGTCGCGGTCATGCGACTCTTAGCGGCACGTCCGAAAACGACGCGAAAGGGCGTGAGATATTCCATCGTGAAGACAGGCCCCCACGCACCAAGAAATAAAAACCCGAGTATAACTACTTGGTGGTGTGTCGCGCCCAGGCCGTGCGCTGCACCTGGGACATGAGCTCTGAGCGATGCGGCACCTTCTCGCTGGTGGAGCGCGAGATGAGCGGCGGGCCGTTGAGCAGACGGCCGGCGGGCGCGCCGTCGCCCGCGCCCACCTTCAGCGTGTTGGTGTTCTTGCGGCGCGCGGCGGTGGACGAGGAGGACACGGGTGCCAGGTCGTCGCACGCCACGATCACCGTGTGCGGCAGCGGCTTGATGAAGGTCGCCTCGAGCGGGGGCGGCTTGCGCGGCCGCGTGGGCGACGCCGCCCCTGCCCCCGCCGCCTGGTGCTTGTGCTTGGGCTGCAGCGGGGACGGCTGGCGGTCGCGGTCGGGCGGCGGGTCGGGGTCCGGCGGCGGCGGCGCCGCGGCGGCGGGCGCGCGTGGCAGGACGGGCGAGCCGGCGTAGCTGGACGCTTGCGACACGCGGTAGCCCGGCGGGGCCCCGTACAGCGGGGGCGGCGCGGGGGCGGGGTAGAAGGACGCGGGGGCGGGCGCGGGCGACCGGTACGCGCCCAGCGCCTGCAGCAGCTGCTGCTGGAACAGCTGGTCGTAGAGCGAGGCCGGGCGCGACGCCGCCGCCGCCGCAGCGGCCGCCGCCGCCGCTGCCGCCGACATGGAGGGCGCGGCGCGGTTCTCGATGAGGCCCGCGCGTGTCAGCAGGTCGAGGTCGGGCCCGCCCAGCTCCGGCGGCAGGTAGACGGGCGCGGCGGTGGGCGTCTGCGCCTCGCACAGCACGGCCGTCGGCATCTGCGCGCGGACACACGCTCAGCGGCCGCACACACCATACGGCGCGTGGTTCCCAACGTAGTGCAGGGGCGGATCCAGACGCATTTGGGGAGCGGAAATTCAAAATGGTTTGGTCGAATAGGTCATATGACAGATTTCGCAAAATGTTGCAGGCTACACTCAGCCAATGCTGTGATACATTTGTATTCGTTTTAATGATTATCCGAAAATATTTCTGCTTACAAGTTTCGTAACAAGTGAAAATTAATAGTTACAGAAAAATTTTAGGTGGTGGGGAAATTTCCCTCCCCGTGGATCCGCGCCTGGGCGGGGCGCTACCCATTCACACACAGAACTCATATCTACACGCAACGACATAATTTCGAGGCTCATTTCAACCATAAATCGTTGTTTTGTTTTGAATTTTAAAAATATAAAAAAATTCCAAGACTAATTAAGTTGGGGCCTCAGCTGCCCCCCTCCCCCCTTCTGAGCACTCCTGGAAGGGAGGAGGATATGGTGAACCTTCCAGATGGACCAAAAGCAGGCATGTTTACATAGGCATTTTTAACGTCATTTAGGGGGGTAATTGTTTAGGTCTAAATGTTCTTAAACACAAACACATCAAATAGAGCTATGTTTTATATGTTTGTTACATTAATGAAATAAGTTTATATTTGTGGTACATGTAGATATAAACATATGTATTTATGATAGGGTTATAAAAAATCAAAATTATTTTGTATTTGCCCATTTCCTGTTATATTATTACAATTATACACACCATGACATGTAATTGATGTCTCTTTTCAGTGTTTCACTTTTTCAAATTGTCTTCTCCTTTACTGCTATATTTCAAATCTAAATAAAGCAAAACAGTGTAGACTGACATAAGAGACACATGACTTCTCCACAATCACATTTCTAGGTCTTCCAGTTTTTTATCATCTGACCTAATCCCAGGAGGTGTAGTTTTTTAAGTTTTTCTGGAGGTGCTAGTTAAAAAACTGGGATGAGGCACTAGATCCCAAAGAGACAGCTGGGAAAAATACTTAACAACTAAACTAAGAACATGATGGATTTGTGATAGAATGTGTATTTAAATAGATCCAATTGGTGATCAGACCATCATGCCAGTTTTGCAAACAAAAATCATTTTAAAAGAGTACATACATTTTAATTTAGATTTAATATTTATATTTATTTAAAAAATAAAAGAATTAACATTCTGTACAATTAAATATCTTTGTAACTGGCTTTTTAACTCAAATTAAAGATTGAAGAAAACAATATTAAAAGCTCATATGGTAATTTTAATCCTACACATTACTTGTTCTAATATGTCTCTTTATCAAAGAATTTATTCCCCCCTTGTTTTTCATCCATTTCTTGTTAATGTCTCACCCTCTGCACAACACATTTTTTTGCAAAATTGACCAACGTAAGGATCAACTTTTAAATTTGCCCTGGAATTATTTTTCAGATTTTTCTCATCCTCCTTACGAAAGTGGTTTAGTATACGGAATTTTAAATATATATTTTTACTCTTATCTAACAATGTTTCTTTAAAAAGTATAATTCTTGGTTTCTATTTTTGTTTCATTTCCATTTACTTTCCATCTTCCTAGAAGTGTTCCTTTACTGCTGTAAGTTGTATGCCATTAAATAAGAATATTGATAACAAATTTTTCCTGGATCCAACATACTGACAGAACCCTATCCTGCTATTAATACTGGTTTGATAATACAGTTTTCTCAGACCTGATCTGCCCAATAATATATCAATAGTGTTTGTAAATTGTTGTGTGTTGAATTAATTTTGCACATTTGTAACAGATGTTCAAAGAGTTGTATTAGTGGATTGTGGTCTTCTACACTGTCAACTTAATTACCTTCAACAACATGAATATCCATGTCAAGATATTGAGCAAAGAAATTTTTCCTATCACCTTAAAATTTGATGTGGCACAATACACTTCTTGAATTGCTTCAATTAATTATTACACATTTACAATTTTTTGAAAGTCTTTATGACAGTGCCTGTGTCAGTGAAGTAAGACAAAATTTCTAATTTTTGTAATAAAAATTCTGAAAGAAATTTAAATTTATTGTACTTCTAAATTTATGCATTATCTACGCAAACTAATATAATGTCTTTTCCTTATATTAACAGTATTGCAGGCACAAATTGTTATCACTTTTTAAAATCTTTTTTCCATGCAAGTACAACTATGACCAAAAGTGTTATTTAATACATAACATTATATAATAAGTTCTGTTTTGTCTGCTATCTGATCCATCTTTCAATTTGCAAAGAAATAATCTATTTTAAATATCTGTGGAAAGGTTTGTGAAGGAAGTAGTGTATATTAATTAATACACTTGCCTGTAGATATGTTTTTTGAACCAAAAAAGTTTGTAAAAATACTGAATGTTTTTCAGTACATTGGGAACCACACATTCCATTATCACTCTTTTTGATGTTAGGCTTAAAACTGAGTTTGCAAAATTCTTACTTAAATATACATGGCACAAAGTAATCCATTTATTTTACAGTGAATATTTTGGTAAATATAAGTTATTTTGGTCACATTTTTCAAACAATGTATAATGTACAGGAACACATTCCCATACTATTATCTTTTTTGAAAATAGATAATAATGTAATAGAAACAAAGACAATCTGAAAATACATATCTGTGATGTCTCACTACAAATCTTATCTGCATGCCTCAGACTTTCTATAAAAATCAAAGAGAAACACCACTCAGAACTAATTCAATATTTGAACACCAAAGAATCAATCAGCACTATTAGAAAGTACAGAAGTAAAGTAATTAACTCTGCTATTTTCAAATAGTGCAATAGCTCATAAGGTGTTCTTTGACAGACTTGTGAAACATAGGAATCAATCTTAAGCTACTCTGACTTTAATAAAGTATTAATCACAAGTATGTTTCAAATCAATAAAGTCTCAGGTTCAAGCTGAAATAAAAATAAAATTTTACAACAATGAAATTGCTAAGTCAAATGTTTGTAAAGTTTGTAAAAAACCCATCCTAATGCATTTATTGAATTCCCTAAGGTATACCAATCAACAATCTATTTCCCTTTTAACCTTCACTCTCAGGAGATTGATTAATCAGCCCTTGCATGGTGGGTGAACAAGAAATTTCAAAAGCCCCTCACGTTGAAGCACTAACAAAAAGCTTAATTTACCCACTGTAGGAGCAGTGAATTGAAGTCCATATGTTTCACTGGTCTGTTTTATACATAAGTCACAACAGGAGTTAGTTACTTTCCTCAGGAAATCAAGAGTTACTCGTGGATATAAGATCCAGCAAGTTGCCTTTACGAAAGACCTGTAACAGCAACCAAAGCCCAGGTGGCAGCTGTAGCAGTACCCTTGTAAGTAGTCTTGAACACACAAATGTTTCATAGTTTCATCAATGACATAATCTCATGAAATTTTTCTTTCCAAAGCACAACAAAAATTACAGTTTTTATTACATTGAAATTTAAAATGGTTTATACAATTATCTTACTAAACAGATTCTGGTGACATTCATACAAGCCACATGCATGTAAAAACATGTACTACAAGGCACAAATTTTGGGACAATTGACCACAAACAAGGGTACACCTGACTACTCGCCTGGGCTAGGTAGCGTTGGCTACTGCATGCTGTAAAGGACAGCACCCTGTGAGGTTTACCTGTGATCCCAAAATGCACAATTTAAACATTACAACAGTTAATGTTTCAGTTAAATAAATAAATAAATTAATTTTAAAAAATCCCACTGTTACTGTTAAGTCAAATGTACTGAAGCCTCTTGTTGTGCTGTCTCTTACAATTCTAGTAAATTCACTTATCATTCAAATAAAAACAGGAGAAACAAACATTTTAGGGAAACTTTAATAAGGGTAAAGGATAAAACAAAACATCAACTCATTCAAGGAGAATAACATATTAGTTCAGTACAATGCATTCAACAAAACACTTGCACAATGCCACTGTGTGACAGGCAGTAGTTATGTCACTTGCAATTTATAGTGTATATATAAACACTATTGACTGCAGAAGTTCACATCTACAATATCTTATTATAAACTCTGGTATGTTACAATTAATGTTATGGTTGCAAACTGTTTCACATATGCTCAGATAAAGTATGACAGACTCGTTAGATGCTATTTTCTTAGCCCTCTAACACTGAACTAAATTCAGTACATTTTTGATTCCACTTCCTCTTGTATACGGAGTTGACCAATAGTCTATCTGTCAGCAAAGTGTAGCATTATTGTGCTTTTAAAAACACTATACTCTATAACGCATGAAGCACAAAGTGCATAAAACAATACACTGTAGTTTCTCATTCAGCAATGCAAAATAAAATGACAAACCATTCTATTTTCTTACAAATATGAAAATATTGTTAATCCTTTTCTGAGGACTTTATGTAACGCAATTGTGTAAACAAACGTGGAATAATATATGAAATAATGGTCTCAAATAGAACAATGGATGATGGGCAAATGAATTAAACTTTTTGATGAAAGTAAAAGGTAGTGTCACATAATGAAAAATTATGATCAATTAAAACGAAAATTATTCTGTTTCAGGTGAATAATATTAAAAAGCACAGTACATAATGCAACTATAAAGCTTCACACATAAAAAAGGAAGAGAAAGACTTGATACCATAGTAAAAACAGCTTAAATAAGGATTTTTCAAATACATTTCATTATATCATGCAAGCATGTCCCTTGCGTTCTTTAGCCATGCATGTGATAAGATATCATCAGCCAAAAGAAAGGTAAAGGGAGAAGCACAACGTGCTTTGAAATATAGCAAAACAGAAAAGCCTTCATTAATGGTAACATGCATGCAAGGTATCACTAAAACACTAATTTCTAAGGTACTGAAATAATCTGTCCTGCTCACTTCAGTATTCTACAAGAAAAAAGTCTAATATTCTTTCGTAATATTTGACAAATCATTAAATGATATCACAGAATGGAACAATGTTAAAGTAAGGTACTAAAGTACGTTTGTGCAAAGTCTTTAACAGTGACATAATCTACTAAAAAATTATTAGTTCTAACTCTTATTTGTGGTGGAACGTTTCAAGTTTCAAAACATCATTGAATACTTAGGCCACAGAGGTTACTTTGTGAAATATCAATAAAATTCTCAGGGCAGAAACTCCTGAAGTCCTTATGTCTGAACAATAATTCTCTCATTTTATTAACAATTTGTTATTTAACATAATAGTGTTATGGAAGATCAGAAGAAGCAAGCCAGATGCAGTAGGAGGAAGAAGACAATTTGTATTTTCAATACTGGCTGGCAAATCTCAAAATCGCAAAGATTTTTTTCCAATTAATAATGTCAAAAAGAAAAATCAAGAAACATACTCTATGCTTTTTTTAAAACATCTTTTCAAAATATGCATTCTTTTTACTGCAGAAATCATTGAGTTTATTACATTTCCTTTTTGAATTTGTCTATTAAAGAATATAACAATTAATTTAAACGTAGTGAAATAAGTAAGTTCTTATTTTTGGTTATAAATAATGATAATACCGTAATACCAGCCAGTTTGATACCAGTTATGTAAAGACAAGTTACAAAGTGACAAGGAGTAACAGACGGCTTACTTGTGGAACGCTTGTCACTACATGAGGAGTCTGATGAGTTAGAGATTGCTGAATTAGCCTCTGTTGCTGATGCTGTTGCTGCTGTTGTTGATGTTGATTTGTAGCTTGTGCTGCAGCAAGATGTCTCTCTTGCTCTTGTAAGTGGGCTACAAGCACTGCAATATGATCTAATAACTCTTTATTGTGGACAAGCAACTGATGTGTCCGTGCCTGAAAAATAAAAAATAATTTCATCAATTATGTTTCATAACTTATCACAGAGAAGTGCTGAGGTAAGCATAATTGGAAAGTAGTTTTTTCAGAAAGGTCAAATTTAAAAGTTAACATCATTTATAATTTCAACGTTTAATTTTACTAGTAAATTTAAATCTCTTTACATTTAAGAGCTGGAAAAAGAGGAAAAGGGAGACCTAGAATGATAATTTTAGAACAACTATAAACCAAACTACATTTCAGAAACTACGCA
This sequence comes from Acheta domesticus, assembly GCA_031308135.1. Lineage (NCBI taxonomy): Eukaryota > Metazoa > Arthropoda > Insecta > Orthoptera > Gryllidae > Acheta > Acheta domesticus. Next base: position 78,968,888 of record JAHLJT010009355.1, read on the forward strand.
GAGATGAAAAGGACAGCAGAAGACAGAATGTCATGGCGGCAGCGACAAGGCACTTTTTGGCTTTTAGGATGATGATGATGATGACATCTAATGCTAAGAAAAGTCGATTGTTTTTGAGAGTTTATAAGAAATAAGTGGCACAGAAACCTGTAACATATAACTGCAGGTAGGAAGTTATCCTCCTGGCATGCATCAAAGAGATTTAAGGAGAAAAAACAGAAATTTGCAGATTATGGCATACTTGGGAAATCAATCCAATCATAGTGCATAACTTGGAAACAAGGTATTTTAGGGCCATAACAACAGGATTTTTGACCCTGTAAGAGCCACAATTTAGATTTTTATGCCGATGCCTACAAAATTAGACTGTTTTTGACACTATTATGTTTCTGGAAGGTTCCCTCAACACAGATTGCCTGAAACACTAGAAGTTGGGTTCCAGGGTGAAACAACTTTCACTTTCAAGAAAAGGATATAAAAACTGCTTGTTTTGGAGACAATTTTTTTGTGAAAAATCTTAGGGGTCCTTCTATCAAATTTTTTGGAGTTTTCACTCTTCTGAGTACTCTGGCTTCTAACAGTTTGTGTTTAATGCATCAGGGAAATCACTGATTGCGGTAATGTTTATAAAACAATTTTGTAATAAAGAAACACTCCAATAAAATTGTTGAATTTGCGGTTTGATTTCCAGATTAACATGTGCAGGGGGCAAAAGAACATGCAGAGATGTGGAAAAGCATTTTGGATAAAAGCAGGAAACAAGTGGAGGTGAATAGACAGGAAGCACCGGGGAAGCGACTGGGAGAATGTGAGGGAACATGTGAGGCATGAGCAGAGAACGTTGGAGGAACTTGCAGGGAATGTACAGAGGGCAAATACAGCCTGAGTCAGGTTGCTTTAAGCAGTATTCTACAAATTAGCCTTTTGAACGTTTTGAAATTAAGCTCATGTGGGTACCCCCACTCTGTAGCATGCACAGACAATCAGGATTGAGAAAAACCTAAAAATCTATGTAAAAGTAAATTGATGCTTCAATCGTTGGGCCTATAGAGGCCATTTGAGTGTGAGATCCAGTACAAAGCTATTCACACAGGTACAGTTCTTAAATATTTAACGCACAAACAACTTCAAATGAGATTGTTATTTAATTATTAGAAATTCCACTAGAATGACTGCATCATTTCTGGCGACAGAGGGAGAGGAAAATAATGATGACCTTTTTCTTAATACAGTGGGACGTTGATTATCCAAACTAATTGGGATCTGGTATAGTTTGGATACTCATTAATTCAGATAATTGAACATAAAAATGACAAGTGTACATAAAATGCTGTATATATAAAGTTTCTTTAAGAGACCATACCATTAAAATACTGCACAGCACATACAAATTCCTGTAGAAAATTTTTTATATATAATATATTTTTTTAAATATATAATAAACCGTTATTTCTCTTGCAATTAAAGGTGGTGAAGAGTGTTTTTCTGCTGATAATAAACATTCCAAGTTCTTAAGCATTTATTGTAGGATTTGTGAAAGTTCACTGAAGTCAGATGATTGACTGTGGAACAGTATCTCGTTAATATTTTATCACTGTCAATCATATAGGGGATCATTCTTAATATTCAGTATTACAAAATAAAATTAAGGAAGGGGAAGGGTCAGATGAAATACTACAGAAGAGGACCTCAACACCAGAAGAAGTCACCAACATCAGAAGAGGACCTCAAGATATCTTGGCAAAGAAGATCTTTAGCAAAGATAGCGTGAAGCGTCTCAAGGGATAGATGGGACACATAGCCGAAGTGAAGGCCGCATCTAGAGGAGAGCCCTCGACAGAAAAGAAGCGGGGCAGAATGTTTCAAGTTGGCAGCCCCGACATCTGCCTACTTAGCTGTGGGGTGGTAACTCACACTAAGGAATGATAATCTACTTGAAATCTCCACTGTAAGTCGGATAGTTGCATACGACGATATGGGAAGACCCAAGAAAAGATGGAAAGATAGAGTGGAGACGGAACAGGCGTAAGCCTAACCCATGATGTGTAGAAGAAGACGAAATAAAATGAATACGTTTAGTACACGGTACTTAATTACAAAAAGGGAGCAAACATGAGTTGGGCTGATGCCGAAGCGGAGGGCGTGTGAGGGTGAGTGCTGACCTGTGCCTCGAGGCGCGCCGTGGTCTCCGCGGCGAGCTGGTCGCGCAGCAGGTGCACCTGCGCCACGGCCGCCTGCGTCTGCTGCGCCTGCTGCTCCAGCTGCTCGCGCAGCAGCTGCAGCTCGTGGTGCGCGCCCAGCGGCGTGCCGGCCGACGGCAGCGTCTCGCCCGGCGCCGCGCGCAGCGGCTCGCCCAGCGGCGACGCGTACGTCTCGCCGCCGCCCACGCCCCCGCCGCCGCACCCCTGCGCGCACACACACGTTGATTAGCACTTGCGTTAGGTCCCATGCACAACGCAAACTCAAACGAAGCCGCACAACCCAGAAACGAGTTACTAAGGCAGTGGTGTCAAGGTCTCCTACTGGTGGCAGTGGCACACCTCGCGGCACCGTGCCATGCCACGCGTTTCTCGCGCCACTAGCATCGGGTGAAGAAACTATTAGTAACACCGCCGTTTTACAATAAGGATGGCGTTGTCTCTTGCGGTGGGGTTATGAATTGCGTGGAGAGGCGATTTCGTCCTGGCACTCGTGCCACGGACTGCTCGTGGCATCGACCTTGACAACACTGTACTAAGGCCTCATTCACAATGGAGCACCACTAGTGGTGCTACAAAATGCACAGACATTTCCAGTATTAGTTTTCTATTTCCTTGTGTCTGGGCTAGCTATTTGGAATTGCCACATACTCTTGCCAGCTGCCATTATCACTGCCCAAGTACAATTAAAAAAAAATTTTCCGATTCCTAATAGTAGATCGGAAATATTAATTTTAGAATATTAAATAACAGTAAAACTTTGTCCTAAATGGCAATTTTCTTTGAAAAATTTGGAGCCGTCTTTAAGAAAATTGCGTTTAAGCGATTTGCGCCCCCACCACACCCCTGCGCACACACAACACCTAGCAGTCACTGGTCCCCTTTCACTTGTATTACAAAGAAGGTCAAGAAGATTCGTTTGAAGAGAACATGAACCTCTACTTTAGGAAATACTAGGACCTGGAAATTAATTCCCTCTTTATTAAAAATTATTGCATCAGTGTCACAAATTCCAACCCCAGGCAGCTGGGAAAATATATCTTCGGCCAAAGGTCATGATCCGTGAAGTCTCGCCTGAAATGAAGGTAGCGTAACTTGCATCATTGGGGACCTTATTGATGACCTAATGCCACACAGCTTCACTGAGGTCGTGTGTTTCACCGTGCCCTATGTGGGCTGCAGCTGGCTGCGGCGCCGCGCGATTGCTTGCTTCAGTTTCAAGCTTCGTGTTATATTCAGGGGGACAAAACGCGTTGTCTTCTACACAGACCACACGAAGAAATATATATTGAGATTTTCAGTTCTTGATGTTAAAATATTTTGCTGTACCTCTATATTAATAAAATCAATGATTGCGGAGAAATTCTATTTTGTTTTGACTTCAACGGATGTAGTGAACCACAAATGTTAGTCCCTAAAAGTTCAAGATAACCGGAGTCGATTGTACAAACATATTTTATGATTTTTTTCAATTATTTTATGAGATTATTCCAGGGCGCCCCTTGCACGGATGGGGGTTCTTAAAAACAACTTATTTTGTTTGTGAGAAAATGCAACCCAGCGTAGACCAGCGATTTCGAGAATTTTTTGGTCACGGAACCCTTTCGGGGATAATTTTCTTATGTGGTACCGTAATTCCTACATTTTATTAGGCTTTATAAACAATAACCTCCACATTTCTGTAAATCTTTGTTTTACATGTAGTACGTAGCCAAATAAAGAGAAAACATTCCACAACCACAGACTATTTTTTTTTCCTGAAAAGAATGTATTCAATCACAAAGAGTCGTACTTGTTTTCTTTAATGAATGCACTTTATTTTATTAGCGCCTTAAGCATGGGGCGCTATCATTCTCGGCAAGCGTCAATTGTCTCCCCTACTGAACGCGCGGCGACACCACGTAGAGGAAGAGGGGAAGATGCCGGCGGCAGGCGATGGGTGCGGAGGGGGAACGGCCGTCAGCGCCTGCGAGCAGAAGGATTTCCCCAAGCGGCTGGATCAAGCACCTAATAGGTTACCACGCGACCGTTTAACGTCTCGTGCTCGAAGAGCATTTGCTGCTTTATTGTTCCAAATTGTAGTTGCACAGAGTACTGCAATCTCTAGATGACCAGGATGGCAAATCTTGTTCGTTCACAGAGTATAATGACAAACATTTAATTCGACTAATTTAATACACTGCCGTTGTAAGCTGGAAAGTGCAAGTCTATTGCAAACGCTATAAGGTAAGTGCTTTTGCATGTTACTTTCCAAATGGAAGTAGTTACGAACAGTGGCGGAACAGAATGATGCCAATAGTGTAATATTATTATAATATTAATTTACACCATTTTTAAATTTCACCATTTACAATTATTTTAATAAGCTTAATTTGACAGCACATTGACATTTACCAATATATCAAATAACTGGTAAAATATATCTATTAATTAGAAACATTTCACCAAATTTATAGGTGATGAATTAAAAAAAGGGGTTAAATTGCAAAAACAAAATCAATACGTAACGGCTTGACAGCACTATTGAAAATGCACAAGTTTGACAATATAAGTGTCAAGTGTAAAAATGATGTTTTTAGCACTAAAATTGCACTTAGATATGAAAAAATATCATAGTAAGAAACATCTCAACAAAAATATAATTTTTAAGAAAAAATCTGATTTGACAGCTGCAAGCTGCCAAAAAAGTCGGTAAAACACTCAAATTCCGTCATCCTAACAGACTACAAAAATCATTCCTCAAATCAAAACGGTGGAGAATCGTTATAGTTATAGTTATAACGCGCCTTATCTGAAAGTCCAAAATTTATGTTAAACTCCATTTAAACTTCAACTCGAGTGGGGCACGAGTTAATATCAATATGTTTTTACGAAACCTATCTCAAAAACTTTCTTTTTTAATAAATGTTTTTTATAATAATTATATAATTCTATAATAATTTAATAATTTTTTTATAATAAAAGATTTTATAATGTTTTTTAATAATGTTTTCTTTTTAAATAAATATTTTCAAAACATGTTTTGAACCCCTCTCTCTCTCTCTCTCTCTCTCTCTCTCTCTATATATATATATATATATATATATTATATATATATATATATATATATATATATATATATATATATATATATATATATATATATTTAGACACATACACTCAGTTTATTGTCACCAACTTTATGTCATGATGGGAATATACAGTTAGCAGCACACTCCGATACCACAGTACGGAACAATTCCACTTATCGTTATTGAATAACTTGTTTTGGCGCAGCTTTTTGGTGTCTTCTGCTTTCACTCCAACTTGGAGTTCGCACATGTGCAGGGGTTCCAAAGTGGGTTAGTAGTGAATACTGGTGTTTACACCTAATAGATTTAAACAAAAACCACAAGCGTGGAGGTACTAATAATTTTCCCGTTAGGAGCATAATGGACCAGGAAATTACAATTCAGAGAGTTTAATGCACATAATATAACAAGTAATCTATTAGTTTAAAATGCTAAAATTTCAATTCGAAATTTCAGAGCTGTAACGTTTTTTTAATAGATCACAGTTAAAGTATAGTAAATACAAATTTAAAAAAGTAATTTAGTACAAATTTGTACTACAAAACCACACATTTATCCTAAAATTAAAATATTATACACTAGCCTGTAAAATGCCCGAATAATTTTAAACAATTTTCTAAAAAAGAAGTCTAGCCGTGTAGCAGTGTATGGGGTGTACTACTTTGACTGTTTCGTATATCCATATACGCCTCCTAACCGACTAAGTATTTCGTGACCTTCTTTTTATGAATCCTAAATGATTATATATTTGGCTCTTTCCGTGCTTTCTAATATTGACAAATTCTTATCTAGATTATATGCATGTGTCAAGACTATGTAATCTTAACTATTCTTTGACAGGTTCTTTATGTGCATACTAATCAACTATTTTTGACTGATTCTTTCCGTGCCATGTATTTGAATGTGGTTTAATTACTTTAGTGGATCCCAGTCGACTACATATTTCTCCAAACGAGTCTTTTGGTGCACCCCGCTGGTCTACGTACTTCTCCGAGCGAGTCTTTTAGTGGATTCTGCTGGCCTTCTTATTTCATCGAGCGAGTCTTTTCATGCATGCTGCTAGGCTACGTATTTCTCTGAACGAGTCTTTTCGTGCATCCCGATCGTCTACTTGTTTCCCTGAGACAGTCTTTTCGTGCATCCCGATCGTCTACTTGTTTCCCTGCGACAGTCTTTTCGTGCATCCCGATGGTCTACGTACTTTTCCGAGCGAATCTTTTCGTGCGCCCCGTTCGTCTACTTATTTCTCCGAGCGAGTCTTTTCGTGCACCCCTCTGGTCTCCGTACTTCTCCGAGAGAGCCTTTTCGTACATCCCAATGGTCTACATATCTCCGCGAGCGAGTCTTTTCATGCACCCTGCTGGTCACCGTACGTCTCCGCCGAGCCAGTCTTTTCGTGCACCCCAGGCAGGCGGCGCGTGGCACTCACCAGCGGCGAGCGGCGGCTGGAGTTGGAGGCGGGCGGCGGCGGCAGGATGTCGAGGCGCAGCGGGCGCTGGGCGGGCGGGGGCGGGGGCCCGCCTTGCGCGCCGGGCGGGCCGGGCGCGGTCACGTCGCCCGCGCCTCCGGCCGTCGCGTCCGCCAGCGACGCCGCGTCCTCCGCCGGAAGCGTGTCGCAGCTGATGGGGTCGGAGAGGGTGTCTGCAACACACACGAGGGTTTCGGCGCCGCCGCTCGACTGGCGTGCTCCGCCAACCGCCCGCTGCGCCGCCGGCGCTGCCGCGTCGGTGGAGAAGGCGGAGGCGATGCCGCCGCCTAAATTTACTCCGCGGCGGGGGCGGGAGCGGCGGCGGCGATGTAAACGGGAGCGGAGATGCGGGGGCGGCGGCGAGGAGAAGACAGCGTTGTGCTGATCGGTGGGGCGAGGCGTGGCGGCATATCGAATGGAGAGAGGAGGGCGAAGAATGGGCGGGGGGGCGGTGCCGGCCGCGTGGGTGCCGGGACGAAGGAGCGTGCCGCTGGCACCTGCAGGGCGGCGGTGCTGGGGGCGGTGCTGTGAGCGGGGCTGGGGGCGGGGCTGGGGGCGGGGCTGGGGGCGGGGCTGGGGGCGGGGCTGGGGGCGGGGCTGGGGGCGGGGCTGGGGGCGGGGCTGGGGGCGGGGCTGGGGGCGGGGCTGGGGGCGGGGCTGAGGGCGGGGCTGGGGGCGGGGCTGGAGGCGGGGCTCGGGCCGGGGCTGGGGTTGGGGCTGTGAGTGGAGCTGGGGGTATGGCAGGAGGCAGGGCTGCGGACGGTGCCGGGGGCTGTGCTGTGAGGGGGACTGGAGATGGCTCTGGAAATGGGGCTGGAGATGGGGCTGAGGATGAGGCTGGGGTGGGGCGGGGGTGGGGCGGGGGTGGGACTGGGGTGGGGCGGGGCTGGGACTGAAGGCGGTGCTGGAGGCGGTGCTGGAGGCAGTGCTGGGGGACGGTGCTGGGGGCGGTGCTGGGGGTGGAGCTGGGGGTGGGGCTAGGGGTGGGGCTGGGGATGGGGCGGTGGTGGGGCTGGGGGAGGTGCTGGGGCGGTGCTGGGGGCGGTGCTGTGAGCGGGGCTGGTGGCGGGGGATGGAAATTGCGGGACTGCTGGAGGAGCACCGCGAGCCGAGCCGCGCGCCTGCACGCGAGCGGGGGCGCCGCGGGTGGGGTCAGGTGGGCGGGATGGGGCGGGGTGGGCGGCATTATGCCGCTGCGGGGGAGGCTTAAGTGGCCGCCCAAATCACGCTCGCCGCGCGCCAAGGCCGAGCGAGCGCCGGCGCCGGCAGGCGATGACAGCCGAGCTGCATTAGGCCTTGTGCCGAATCAAGGCCGGCACGCAAGTTGCAGCGACCGAGGTCTTCGACAAACGACTCCTAGATGATCTTGCACAGCTTTCAATATTTCATGGCACGTGTGTGAACGACATAGATTCAAAAATTGATAATGTTTTATTTGCTAGCTCCTTTCGTTTCTGAATTTCATGTCGTTACATCCATCTACACTATACATATATAACGTATATGTCGGTTTCGGGGGATTTTAGTGGGATCGTGGCTCATCAGAAGATTTCAAATGAAAAAAAACAACACAAAGTCGTGACCACAGAACAACATGTAATTGGACACGCGTTGAAGCGAAACCACAAAAAAACTTGAAGAATGACAATAACATTGATACACAAAGAAAATACACAAACAAACAAAAATTAACACGATTCAAAAAATATCAAAAAGGGAGAATCAACTGGAAAGTTATCACGAGTTTATTTTAAGATTTGCACAACTTAGAATTACAGCAATAACTTCCGTGACAAAGAAGTTGAAGCTCAGCAAATGGAAAGAATGAAATCCCGGTCGCGAGAGAAGGCGCATGCTTCTCGCATGACTCAATGTCATAGTACCTTCCGTTTACGGAAATTGCAGTTAACTGTCCCTCATTATACAGTGCATCAAAACCCATATGCAAATAATTTCGTGCAAGAAATTCTTTAGAATCCCCCAAAAAATCTCCATTCAATTAAATGAACAAATATAATGTTTTCTTGATAACACAGAATATTCAAAAGAAGTTTCTTTAAAACTAAAGAAATGACATTACAAGAAGAATATCTTGTATTCTATTACAGTGAATAAACATAGTTTGTTGATAGCACAGAATATTCAAAAGAAATTTCTTAGAAATAACGTTAATGGCCCCTAAAATTACGGTGAATTGCGTGAACGCCTTACACCAGTCTGCATTCTATAACTAATTGCTTCGAAATTCTCAGTTCTAGTACGGAATGCGCGGCCACTTTAGTTCCGAGATTATTTCCCTCATGTCGAACACCGTAACGCTTTTACGCCACTGGTCTTATTACGCACCTCTTGCGAGACAATAAACTCAGTCTCACGCAGTCGGGCAGTTCGTGTAGAAAAAGCCTGATGTAGAACATACAAGGATCGAAATACCGACATTAGTCCGTTGGAAAGATAGCCTCGCCCCAAACGGCAAAGCTTGCAACAAGAACAAGGGGTGGCGAAAGCCGCCTTAGCATGGAACAACTTCTCGTTGACCCGACTCGCGGCCACATCTCTCCGATTCTGCCGTCAACCTTACACCTCGGAGTCCAAGCACTTTCTGCCCCTGGCGACCCGTACTCTCCTTCTCTCATCCCTTTCCGCACACCTCACTCCTCCAGATAAGAGTTACATACCCCTTCTTTACCCCTCCGAGCCACCGATAAGAAAACTCGTCGGCTGCCCGGCGGCGCGCGAGCGACCGGGTGGGCGGGCGGTGGAATCTCGTACAACCGATAGCTGAAAATCGATTTAGCAAATATTTGATCTGATTGGTTTCAATATATATATATATATATATATATATATATATATATATATATATATATATATATATAAAACATTCATTTCAGATATGGGAAATCACCGTCTATTACTACATTACCCCCATAGATACTAATATTTTGAGGTTGAATTGGAAGCCTACAGATTTCATATACGAAGATAAAGATTTAATAAGCGCCGAACTACGAGAAGAAAACACATCTCGATGGACCTACCAAGAACGCCTTCGTAAAAGATTTTCATGAAGCCAATTGGAGACTAAAGATGTGCTGGAAGAGGACGGAATTGTGGAGTACACAATTTTTTGTCGTAGGGAAATATCATGAATTCCCTGAAAATTTCCGAAATGTTTTTCCGCATATTTCCTTTGCACGAGTGGTAGATAAGACTATTACACGAATAAGGTACCTCCAAATAAAATTTCCGAATGCGCCAAATACGAGTATTATTTATATTGTGTTCGCGCTGCACACGACAGCGCGTCCTGTGATTGATGTGACGCCAGCAGATTGTGATTGGCCAGCAGGGAGAGATGGTAAGAGAAGCGATTTTTTTGGAGGGGAGGTGATGCGCCTTCTTAATTAGTGCATTTCAAAAGTACAGTTCAAGACCATTAGTGTTAACCATATGGTCTGTCTAAGAAATTGCAAACATTACTCAGGAAAGGGTCCAATGGCAGGATCTGCTGACGACTCAATAATGAAATAGTCCAGTCAAACGGTGCTCAAAAATGGCAAATAGCGGAAAGTTTTGGTGTAGTTTCGATTTGTGGGTCCTATTAGTTTTTGGGGTCGCTGAACACGAATACCAGCAAAAATTGTCAACAAAAATTTTGCCCGGAAACGTTTTTTCCCCGCCAAAAACGTGTTAAAAATCCCACATTTTTCAGTTTTTTCAAAATAACTCGCAAACCATCCACTTTTCGTAGATAAACGTTGTATATGAAATGAAAGAAGATAAAATTTCTTACATTTTATGTCTTAAGGTTTCTTTTCTCCAACCTGTCATTTCGCCGCTAAAGGAACGTGAATTTTGTTTTATGAAGAAAACTGTGAAAACGATATTCATCCCATTTTATCTCAACGTAGCTAAAAAGTACGCTTTTTTCGTACCTTATATGAAATGAAAGATGATACAATTGCCTACATTTTAGGACTTAAGAGGTTCCTTGTATGATAAACAGTTGCGCCGCTGCCGTGCGTCGAATACAACAGCAAAAAATTCTTGGATGTTACTGTGAGAATGCTACCTCACGTATCCTCTCTCACTAACACTCTAACTCGTATTTATACGTTGATCGTTGAATACGTAATTATACATTGATACAAGCAATATAGTTGCCTGCTACTAAATATGACAGTAGTTGAATGTAAAGAATAAAGAATGTAATTAAACCTTTAATAGATTGTTCATTTTGCTAAAATCGACCGTCCTACATATAGGTCGTCAGGCAAATACGGGGTACAGAAGGACGCATGTTGTGAACAAAGTAAAATTTTTTTGTTTAACAATTTTTATTTTACACAAGTTGGTTGATAATCTCTCAGTTATAAAATATTACTTGTAAAAAAGACTAAATTAATTTTGCAATGTTTATAGTGTAATATGAAGAGTAATTGTTTTGCAAAGTAAACACAAATGCACACGGACCATAACAACACAAATGTTCACGGGCACTGTTATAATGAAAACGTCGATAGAATGCAAATTCGTCGTCTTCGTCTTCTTCGTCTTCTTTGTCGTCTTCGTCTTCTTTGTCGTCTTTATCATCTTCGGCTTCCTCTTTGTCTTTTTCGTTGTCTTCGTCTTCTTTGTCATTTTTATCATCTTCGTCTTCGTCATCCTTGTCATCTTTATTATCTTCGTCTACCTCTTCGTCTTTGTCATCTTTATCATCTTCGTCTTCTTTGTCATATTTATCATCTTCGTCTTAGCCTGCTTCGTCGTCTTCGTCATCTTCATCTTCGTTTTCTTCGTCGCCGTCGTTGTCTTCGTTTTCTTCGTCACCTTCGTTTTCGTCTTCGTCGTCATCGTCTCTTTCTCTGGCTCTGAAAATTTACTATTCAATGCATCATACAGAGGACGAACTTTTGGATGCTTGTCCTTTTTATTGAGACTGTCATTGTCGCACACATGAAAATTTGTCATTGTAAACTCAAAACGATCTCTAGTAATCGATATCACGAGTTCATTTCGAGTGTCAAATGCATTTTCCCAATTTATTATTCTTCTGTGTACTGGCACATACCCACTCAATAACAATGCCCCACATACCCATGTCTTTCTTCCAAAGTTGCAAAATTTCATACAGTGTAAATGTACAGCAAAAATGTAAAATTTACATTATTTACTATTATTTTGCAAAGATGTGTTAAAATACGATTAAAAAATTAATAAAAATTGAAATCAGACAATTATCCGCGTTAGTGTGGTATATTTCAGAAAAAGTGGTATATTTTCCTAGCGACCTATATATAGGACACCTAGTTTCTTCAGATAATATACAACGAATAAATACTAAATTTGTTTATACTTGCTCACTAATATGATTATTGAAATGTTTTCTTTCGAATAAAATCAATTGCAAACTAATTCCTTTAACAATACATGAACTATGCGTACTTATCTTCTCTAGTACGCGATGATGAAGCCATTTTTGAGGATGCTGAATTTCAAGGGTGTGCAACTGAAAACACCACTACAGAAATGATAAGGTTTAAACATGTATCGGTCATTTGAGGCCTCCAGACACGATCTGAGCTACTGCCATTTCTCGGGAACAAAAGGATCGAACTCAATAATTAAAAATCTAACGACAACACAAGTGACCTAAATATAGGACGTCAGGCATATCTGGGTTAACAAGGTAAAAAAGGAAAATTAAATATTTTCGAAGCCGATACACCTCACCTTAATCGAAGCATCCATTTGTTTGAAGGCCCTTGCTTTTCATCGTTATCTGTTACGAATACGAAAAATGCGTACATTGAGATACATTGAGATAAAATTGGATGAATCCCGTTTTCACAATTTTCTTCAAGCTAATGTTACGCGATTTAACCTGTATAGTAAAGGGCTTCATCTGGCAAAACAATCAACTAAAATTTATTCAAGAACAGTTTTATTTTTCTGGAATACGTAGAATAGAAGAGGAACTAATGTAATTTAAAGAAAGAGGAAATACACGTTTGGACGTCCCTGATAATGAAAAAGTGTTTTTTCACACAGTTTAATGGTTCGTGAGTCTGAGAACAACACTAGTGTCTAAACTATTCACAGGATTCACCAGAACTGATATTCCCTAATCATCTGGCTGAACTCATGACTCATAGGACTTGGAGCTGATCATTTACTTTTTGGGTGTACTTTACATAGAATCCCTAGGCCATTTTCAAAATTTTCTCAAAACGGCTAGCCTTTTTCTTTCTTTCTTTATTTTTTATTTTCTTTTTGCATATGCAGAGTAAAATTAACTTAAGAATATGACATAGGTGATATTTCACCACTTAAAAGTTCCAAAATTGAAAATGTTAAACTTTTTTCGACACTCCTACAATATTATTAAAGATAGAGATTTTTCTGAAAGAATTGTTTTCAATTATACATCTTTAAATGATTTCATGAATACTTTTCATTTAATCAGAATTCGCAGAATTTTGAATGAACACGAGACAATTTTCTACGAATAAATAAAACTTTTCTAAAAACCGGTTCTAAATGTTTATTTTAACATTTGTTTTGTAACGATAAAGAATAAAACACTATGTATGGATGAAAACAGTGTATGTATACTGAATTGTATGAATTAGTTCTGTCATACAATTCACTGTAGGTATACTAAATTAAGATATGTGTGGTTTTCGAATCCCCTGCGGTTCGTTTTGTGAAGAGGTTCGAGAGACTGCTGAACTGTTAATTCGTAGGATACAAGTTGCAACAGGGTTATTCTAAATTAGTTACCGGAAAATATCAATGAAAATTTCGAAACTATTGACGGAAATTTATTCAGATTTTTTTCAAAGTTTACATCATCAAGTTTCAGGCCAGGTCGGCAGACTTCGCTCCACGCACTATCGTTGCTCGCCTGGGGGTGGAAATGTGAAGCATGTACTGCGATTTTTCTATCTTTGCCCCTCAAGGCCACTCAAGGCCCGTCTTCGCGATGGAATATCACATGGTATTTCGCGTCTTTCTCGGTCTTGCCGGTAGAAGTCTCATGATCGCAAGCACTGCTTGTACGGTCGCGATCATGCGAAATCTAGCGAAACGACTGAGAAAGATGCGAAATACCGTGACATAATCTATCGAGAAGATGGGATTGGAGTGACCTTGAGGGGCAAAGTTAGAAAAATTACAGTATAGTCATGGAGCATAGTCAACAGTCGCCATAGAGTTGTACAGCGGTGCGGAGCGAGCGCAGTGTTGTCTGTGGTTTCTTGAAATTAAATCGCAAATTACTGCACAAAGACCTTTTCGTACAGAGTATCAAAAAGTTTCACCGCAGGTGAAAAACCATCAAAGCATGATATGATCGATTCCTGGAAACATGTTGTGTGGGACACCAAGATAACTGACATGGTCGCCTTAGCAGGCCACGTTGTAGAAGCTGTGAGAAGAACATATGCACGAAGTCCAAAGAAGACTACAACAAGAGCACGTCTGGAGCTGACCATTCCACAACCTACGGTATGGACGACGACTGCAGTGTAAGGGATACAAGCTGCAACTGGCTCAGGCGTTGAGTGCTAATGGCAAGCAGAAACGTTATGAGTTCTGTGAGGACGTAATGAACAGAATAGAAGATGATACTTTTCTTAAGACGATTGTGTTCAGTAACGAGGCAACCTTTCATCTTAGTGGTACAGTTAATTGTCACGATGTGAGGATATGGGGCACAGAGAAACCGACGGAATGCCTCGAACACATTAGCGGCGTCCATAGTGTAGCAGCCAGTGTAACGGACTGTTGTACCCAAGTTTGCGGGTTAAAAAACCCGATCGAAGCCGTGGATTTTTAAGGGCGAAAAAATCCTTCGTACTCCTTCCTTCGGAAGGGAAGTAAACCCGGTTGTCCCATGTTAGTAGATTTACTGCATGTAAAAGATCTTCAAGCCTATATGAAGCCTCTGACCTAAATTCAAAATCGCCTGTTTCGTCGCCCAAATATAATACCTTCTTCCCACTCGTTGGTGAAAGGAGCGAAGAAAAATGTCAGACGGAAGAGCAGGCCTCATGGCTTGAGCCTCGCCACGTAAAATAAGGCACTAATTCAATTCAACATACTCTTGACTCACCAAAACTGAATGTGTTTTGTGCGCTAAGCTCCGTGAAAGTGTATGGAGCTTTCTTTTTTTATGAGAAGACTGTGACTGGCATCACATTACTAGATACGTTGCAAAACTATCAGAGGCCATCTGCAAGACGATATGGGAGAGAATTTTATTTTCCAACAAGATAGAGCACCTCCTCATTACCACCACTCCCGCTTGGATTGGACGTGGTGGGAACATAGTTTGGCCACAACGATCTCCATATTTAACGCCGCTGGACTTTTGTCTGTGATATACATTAAAGATAACGTCTACAACCCTCCACTTCCGATAAGTCTCGATGAGCTTCCTCAACAGATTAACGTAGCGGTAGTTCGGGTAGATGCGGACATGATAACGCGTTTCTGGGATGAACTGTCGTACAGGTGGGATATATGCAGAGTGACAAAAGGGAGTCGCATTGAACATTTGTAAATATTGCAAATAAAACTTGGTGTTACCTCAATGTACGCATTGGAAAATGGAAATAAACGACGTAAGATAACCATGTATAATTTAACTTGATTATCAGGTAACTAATTTAGAACACTGCGTAACAGTCACATATAACACCAGAACATGTGTATTATTATTGTACTCTAATAATTATGAAGTGACTTCTTTTCTTCAAGCCAATATTAAATACAAAAACGATCGTCATTACAACAAGGAAAGTAGATAATTACATTGAAGCGTTGTCATAGCTTGTAAAGTGGCAAAAGGGACCAAGAAAATATTTCACTGGGACAAAACTTTTAAAACGAAGTTCTTCGAACGTTTAAATATAATTTCATCTAGAGTCCTCAAAATGAACGAAAGCTCTTAAAATAAAAGTATTTTCGTGAGCGAAATGAAAGTTTGACAATACTTCGCGTTAACAGGAACGAAGCACAAACATTCAGATGCTTTTAATAGCACCCTACGAAGTTTGGTAATTCGTCGTCGGGTTCATTGCACGCAATATGTTAATCAATTTAAGCGCCTGTCCTGATGCTGAATAAATGCATTACTCCCATTATTTATGGTCGATATACAAAAGGTAACAATAAGAACCATTTTCTTTTTTGTTTACTCAAAGGCTCAACCCAAAGGTAAAATCAGGTAACTACAAGATAGTGAATCATATTTAATTCCAACATAAAAAGTATTAATCGATGCAACGCGGAAAGCAGTCGGCCTTTGTATAACATTGCTATTCTTAACTTACTTAAATAAGTTGTTAGAAGATTTAATAATCAAATCAATCGAATTACGAACAAGCCCTAAGTGCCCTAATCCGAATAACGACACTAGAGACGAAGACGAATATGAAAGCACTTTTAAAATATGTCTTTTGTAACAAGAAAGAGATCTGATTTTAAATATTTTAATAAAAAACTGAAGTTTTTCATTTGCCACTTTATATTAACTCCTACAACTGATCAGCAATATTCTTTTCAGCTACTAGGCTTTAAACTCATTTGCTATGGTTGTATAGTATATGCGAAGTTCAATTTCTGTCACCTTTAATTCTTTGTCATCAGTAAATTTCTTCAGTGAATTTTTCAAAAAACGTGAAAGCCTCTTCTTGGAAATAAAAAATCTGAATAAAAATGCAAATTTGGCAAGGTTTTCATTGTGAATAAACCGCTCATTTCATTTCCATGTTGAAGAGAGACGAATAATGACTGTGATCAATGATACTTTTGAATTTGCAAATTACAGCTGCATATACTAATACATACGTTCATCGAAGTACCTAGGTCGGGAAGCAATGTGTTCACATTTCACGTCGCTGTTCAAGAATTTCATACGTGCTTGGTCAAGAAGATCGTCAATGTAGAGGAGGAAATTTATTTGCTGAAATTTGATGACAATTACGTTACTTTTAAACTATTGCCGGAATTCAGAATCCTTTCAGGCGTGAGAAAACAATGCAAACCTTTAATGCTCAAGAAGCGTAGGAGATAGAAGAAACTGCCGACAATCTCGTGAATAGAGAGTAATTTTGAGAGAGAATCTTTTTATTTGAGCAAATTCAATTTCTGTCGATTAATCAAAGCATCTAAATCAAACGGATGGACTCAAAACATTAAATTGTACTTTAGAATCTCCAAGTGAAACTTCTGCGACTTTTTCATCTGCGTGACAAGCGGATGATATTTCCAACTATGAATCTCAGCAAGTGTGCGAAATTCCCTTGGAATACTTCCGAAACCACCACGTCTATACTTGGGTTTTTATTTCTTGGCGCGTGAGGGCCTGTCTTCATCATGCAATATCTCACGGCATTTCGTGTCTTTCTCGGCCGTGCCGCTAGATCCCGCATAATCGCCAGCACTGCTCGATACGGTGGCGATCATGCGAGATCTAGCGACATGAGCGAGAAAGACGCGAAATGCCATGAGATATTCCACTGTGAAGACAGGCCTCCACGCAACAAGAAATAAAAACTGACGTATAAACCGCTACTACTATGCCTGAACAAGACGATTACACAACGTCGCGTCGGGAAGCTGTCAACAGGGTGGAAGCGGTAAAAATTCGCTTACGGCTCCGCTATAATATTCACCCTCGGCTCTAGCGGAGGCGCATTAAGCGGGTCCTAACCTTTGGCAAATCACCAGTTTGGGGAGGAAACGGGCGACATGAAACGGGAAGGAGGTGTAGTTGACGGGGCAACACGTAGCAAGAGAGGTGGGGAGGAGAGGAAGGCGAGAAGTTAGGCTAAAACAATGAATAATGTCGTAAGGAGGAGAATGTCGAACACTTCTACGTTTTTAGGGGATCAAATAGAGTAGGGTGTGTCAGATTAAGTGTTGCACGCTTCTAGGACATGAAGAGGGGTAGAAAAGGATCACTTTTGACAATCCGAAACTTCATAAACAGAGTTACACATGTGTCTTTTGCCCCTGATAGTTAGGCAACCGCGTTTGCACATGTATCCGGCACGGAGAGGAAATATTGACTGCATTCCCTTCCCAACACCTACGCCTGACAATTAGGGGATATATCGTAAGTATAACTGCAAGATGTGAAATTTCTCGCTAACGCGTGTTGCGAAATTGTGAAGTGTAGTGTAGTGTAGTGAAGTGGAGTGAAGTGTTAGATACGCTATACGTCAATTCAGTTTTGAAATAACTAGAAATTAATTAGAAGTAGGATATCAACATCTAATTCTAATTGTAAATGTTTGTAATAGTTTTGTAATTCTAATTGTAATCACGTTTGCCACTGAACATTAGCTCAAAGCGAACATTAATAAATCTATCAATCTAAACAAAATAATAAGACCAATGTGTTTTTAGCGTGCTGTTTCAATATAACACATCTTGCTCTATAACTACTCATACCACTGAATTGAGGGCCAAATAATATCTTTAATAATAGTCATTCACGCCAGTAAATATTTAAATCACGAAGACCGCCATTATTAAGAAATGAGAGTTACAAAATGACACGACCATACTGTTTTTCAAACTGTATTCCACGACTCTGGAGTATTTACGCAAGTCTGGTGTTATCTGTTTGCTCTATGACATCCTTACAAGTACAATAAATATTGAATTATCAGTTACGCGGTTGCTTGACAGTGACAAGTTGATGAGAAATGGGCGAGAAGTGCCTTGACAGGGTTCGAGAAAGGGTTTATTAATGCTGGAAGTAGGAGGGACTCTCTTCCCGAAAAATTGCAAGAAGGCTCAGCAAATCATCGTGTGTAATTAATAACTTTTTGAAGCTGGGAAGTAAAAAATCTTCTGGAAGATCACAGAAACTGACAAATAGGCAAAAATGTCTAGTGCTTAGAGAGCTTTCTGTTGGGGAAACATCGATTCGACAACTTTCCCAGAATCCTTCAATGTTCATATATCTACTTTGTCAAGGTTAGTAAAAAAGATCAATATTCTGAAATATAAGAAAGAGATAAAGCAACTGCGTTGATCATTGTCCATAAGGACAAAAGACTTGAATGGGCAAAAGAATATGTGGCGTGGAATAAGAAATGGAAACGTTTAGTGTTCAGTGATTAAAACAAGTTCAATTTAGATGGTTCTGAAGAATCTTCGTTCTATTGGCACGATCTCACAAAAAAGACGAAATGTTTTCAAAGAGACAACCGGAGGGAAGATCAGTCATGGGTTGGAGTGGGTTCAGTTGCAGACAAACGTCATCCCTAGCTTTCCCAACTGATCCGAGGAGCACCACAGGCTCTCAGAATCTTCTTGACAGACACCTTTTGCGAGTTGCAGAGGTAACGGGTGCAGAGGCTTGGGTATTTCAGCACGACAACACATCTACTCACATTGTCAGGTCAACAAAGGTTAACATTGATTTTATCGTCATAATGTTAATGGAATGGAATGGCCAGCCCTTTCTCCAGACCTTAACCCCATGGACAACCTTTGGGAAATCTTGTGTAGAAAACTTTATAAAGATGGGAAGCAGTATGACAATGTTGAGGAATCAAAGACTTGTATTCTGTCTGCATGAAGAAATTAAAAATTGTCCATGTTAGAAAAGCTTGTGGGAAGTAAGAAGACGAGAGTTTTCAATGCTGTTAAGACAAATGGGTCATTTACTGGACATTAAAATGAAGTGGCATTATCATTTTGCAACACTCGTCTTATTTTCAACCTTGTTAGGAAAATAAAATAAATGTGTATATTCAATAGATTATCCCAGCAATTCACTTTTCGTTATGCCAATAATATTTGTTTAAAAATTATTGACAAAAAGTGGCACAATTTCACCATATCATTCACCTTATATGGTCACTGGCAAAAAGTGATCACATTCGACCATGTGTATGCCCCAGAAGTTTGCAGCATTTATTCTGGTTAGTATACAGAGTGTCCGGGGAGGAAACGCCGAAACTTCGAAAGTAAGCTTTTAAGACAATTCTAAGCATAGTTTGTCTAATAAACTACGTGACTATTCCGAATGGTTGAGCCGCAATAAGCACTCAAAAGTTGGTTTGAAAAATTGATTTCTAGGCAAACATTTGCATTATAGAAGCATTGAAACACTCCAGAAACATATAAGTTGTTTAATATTTACAAAAGAAATGAATATATTTGTTCAGACAAAAAAAAATTAAGCGAGAAATAAAAAAGGAGTCAAATTGTGTAAATTGGGGCATGTGAGTGGAGCATCACTCGGAGGGCGAGCGAACAAAGGCGTAGACAGGAGGAGGAAGGAGGGGGCGAAGGAAAGGATGGTACGGTGAGGAAGGAGTGATGAAAATAGTGGTGCTAAAACAGCACGTACTTTTTCGCCCGTATTTTCACGCAAAATTACACGAATAGTACTCAAATTTTCAAAAAAATTGTACATGACCTTATTTCAAAATATACCTTTAAGAAACAGATTTTACTAAGGGAAAAATATTCAATATTTTAGTCGTAGAAAGACTCCGAAAATATTTTAAACTTTGGCAAATTTCGAAAAATTCGAGTTTTCAACAAACATGAAGCCTACACCGTTCTCTTAAACGTCTTTTACACTATCCACAAAAAATATAATCAAAAACGACGGAACCATTATTTTGAAAATTTGGAAAATGTCCCAGGGACTTCGTATAATGTACCCCCAAAATTCAAATATCGCTTTCAAATTCAAGGGGCAGCGTCATTAGTCAGTTTACGGAGTATCAATTCTGGTGAAAATCCGCTGAACGGTTTAGCTCCTTGAGTTGTTCATAGACAAACAGACAGACACGTTTTACCGTCATTCAATTTTTCGGCATCAAGGACCCACGAAACATGTATTCCGGTTACGCAACGTGTTAGGGGATTTTTTTTTCTTAATTCAGCAATTAGATTTATCCACTTTTTCTTTACCAGGGCCCGGCAATGATTTTTTCTGCCGAAAATTCGCATTTTTTCGCGCAGCATGACATAACGTGCTCTCTACCCCAGAGCAAGAACGTAAAAAGGAGGAGAGGAGGGGAGGGAAGAGGGGAAAGGAGCAGAAGATGGAGAGGAAAGAAGAGAGAGAAGAAAAAGGAGCAAAAATTGGATGAGAAAAAAAGTAGAAGAGTGATGGACGACAAAGGAAAAATGAAGGGGGAGGAGGAGCGAGAGCAAGATGAGACAGTGGAAGTGCAGGAGAAGTCGGTGGAGATAGGAGAGGGGGAAGAAAAGGATCGATTGATTGATTGATTGTTCGTGATTCCGGGCGCGTCAACTACTTAGGTTATTAGCCCTGTAAGTGTAGTGCACGTTTTTTCTCGGGTGGTGGTGGTGGCGGCGGCAGTGACCTTTTCGCCGCTGGATGGCGAGATTCGGCGCCGACCTACCGTCGACTAGCGTTGTTTTCCCCAACCAGATATCTCCCCCAGCGGGGCACCGCCCTAGCTGGGACAAGCTCTTTAGCTCCGGACCGGTCTCCCGGCACGTGTAGTAGTGTAGTGCATGTAAGTATGTGTGCGTGTAAGGGGTGAGGATAGGACAAGAAGAAAAGGAAAGATCGCACGCGGTCTGTGGCCCGTTTGTCAGGGTACTGCTCCGGCATTCGCCTGGTGTTGATCGTATAAACCACGAAAAACTACCGATCAGAGCAGCCGGCCGCTAGAATTCTACTCCAGACAGCGACTGAATTCGTCCTAGCTGACAACCTAGAGTCCTGTCCCTGTCATTGGCGGGACTCGAACCTAGGACCTCAGTGACATCAGTTGATGCACTGAGCCATCTCTCCCGACAGGAAGAAGAGGAGGGCGAAGAAGATTAGGAAGAGGTGGAGCGGGAAGAGAAGGAGAAGGGAGGAAAGGATAAAGGAGCACGCTGGGACTGCGTTCCGGGGGGGGGTGCGCCGGGGGATTTCTGGGAGAGGTCGTTCGACGCAGGCAACGCGCCATGGGCTGCGGCCGATAAAAGGGCAAGACGCGAAGCTTGTAAAAGTCACTGAATTCACGAGATAAAGCTCATGAGGGTCCTCATTATGGAAGTAAAACAAAGTAGATCATTAAAAACGCAAAATATGTTAATCAATAGGCTTTTGCCTGACCTGGCTTTTGATTGTCTCCGAAATACAATAGAAAATTACACAACAGCAACATATTATACGATAAAAATCTACAATAGCAAAGAAAGTAGATATGCACATTATTTGGCATGTATGTAGACTACTGTCCCTAGAAAAAACCTTATTCATGAGAGAAAAATCTTTTGAGATTTTGAAGTCCAAACGAAGTGTACGTTTTCGAAACGATAATGAAACTGCAAAATACTCTGGTGAAACGCGGCGGAAAGGCATTCAGGTTCCTTCGGTATTAAAGGGTAAAAACAAACAAAATACAGTTAAAGAACTTTTGGCCACTAGGATGTTCGTAAACCCAAAATTACATCATTTCGCACAATAAAATTATTAGTTAAGTATCCACAAAATATTATACACGTTAAACTATTTTAATTATTAATAATTTTCTTAGTTTTTTTATAATGAATCTGCCATTGTTAGTATATACCTATAACTTTTATCACTAATATTAATTTTCATGAATTATATTCATTTAATTATTTATAATGTATGTATCACTATTTACATGAAGTTATTAATAATTAATGTGTGCCATATTCTGGGCCCTAAATTTTATAAATCTCGTACCTACTGCGGACCTGAAAGTGGCCGACGAAAGTTCAAAGCCTTCTCCAGGAAAGTCCCACATTTCTCTTCCCTTTTCCTACTTACTTACTATAGAAGGCACATGTAAAATGATTCGCTTCCGAAATAATATCCTATTCTTTATTCACACGTACCTAAATAAACCAAATTAATACGTTTCGCAACCAATCTTTTGTGTTTACATGGCCACCTAGTAAATGAAAGCGATGTCCCTCAGAGACAGAGTCATAACAATTTTTTTAATAAAAAATCTGCAATCTACAGCACGTTTTACGTGAAAAATAATTTTCGTTCACTTAGAAATTTTCCATAACTCGAACACACACATTTTTTTGGCAGACAATACTGTGCCGGGCCATTTGTTTCGCAAGTTACATTTTATACTAATAATGCGTAGGCTGAGCGAGGCCACTATCTGCCAAATTTAACGTTGGCTATAAAAATAAAATGTACGAGTTTCGTAAGAGTACGGGATGAGCCAAGAAGGAGGACTCTACGAAAGGCACGACGCGCGTTCATTTTTGAAACAAATGATAATGTACATTTGAACTGTGAAAAAATGCACTACTAATCCGTGAAGGGAAACGCACGCCAATTCACATAGTAAATTATGAAAACGTAAATTATGTATATTTAATGATATTTCATTCTTGCACTAGTTGTGGTCAGTCATGATCATTTTATACCAAATCGCGAGTAGGAATGTGCAGCGTCTTGCATGCACCGAGGTAGATTTTCGTTCCTGAATGTCATCACGAAGACATGACACTAGAGAAAGCAATAAAGCTGGTCATCAGTTTCATTAGCGCACAAGGGAAAAAACCTACAATCTGTAACATTGAATTATTTAAAGATCAAGGTGAATTCCAGAATTGGTCCGTGTTCTTTTACGTACCGAAGGATTTTTACTTGTGAACACCAATAAATGAAGACAATCGCCCAATATCAACGAACTATTTTATGGTCTATTACTTATTCAAAAAGTAATATCACGTCCTCCCACACCAACGATGAATTAAATATTTCAGCTCCCACGCACCCATCTTAATTTAAACCCGTGGTTTCTAGGGTGAGGGAACCCACTCGAGAGGCTACATTCCTGTGTTGTTGCAGATGATGTTCTTTACATCAACCTTTTTTTCCCCTTCATTTTGTTCCAGAATATCATAAGTACGAAACGTTGCTCGCTTATGAACAAGGAAATTCGGCTTGTTCAATCAGCGTAATCGTGGAGATTAAGAAGATAAAAAGAGAGTAAATTGTAGAGATTATGTAAATAGAAAGAAAAGAAGATTGAAAGGTATATTCTGAAAAAAGAAAAGATGGAAAGAAAAAATTTGCTACATTTCACAAGGGAAGCCAACGACGAATTAGCTCTCTGAGAAAGAATGGCATGAACACAGCAAGAAAACGAATCATGAATAACTAGTGGTGCTACAGAATGACAGACTTTCCCGTATTAGTTTTCTTTTTCTTTTGGTCTCGGCTAGTTATTGGGACTTGCCACTACTCGTGACAGCTGCCATCTATCGCCGCCTAAAGTACATTTTTTTGACATTTGATTAATTTTTCTGTTTCCTAATAGTAGAATAGAAATATTATTTTCAAAATATTAAAAAACAGTAAAACCTTGTCCTAAATGGCAATTTTCGTTGAAAAATTTGGAGCCGTTTTTAAGAAAATGGCGTTTAAGCACTACAGTAAATGTAAAATTTGACGCTCCTTTCCACAGAAAATGTTGGAGTTTTCGAAAAACTTCATTTGAAATACTTACACTGACAAATTCAATATTGTTTACAAATTGCTGGAAATGTGCATATTAACGGTACGAGAGAACTTTCAAAAATATTACATTTATGTAATTTGTGAAAAAACGAAAAAATATCCCAAAATGAACTTTACGTCACATTAAAGAGTGCATATAGCACTATCTGTTCGACAAGTTGGAAGAAAAATTTTGGAGCCATTTATCAAAATATGGCGTTTAAGCTTTCCAAAATTTGGAATTTTGACATAGTTTTCACAGAAAACGGTTGAGTATTCGAGACACTTTATTTTGCATTATTTAAAACGCATGAACTCATTAATACAATAACGTGAACAAATCGCCGCTAACGTTAATATTATCGATAAATAATATAAAAAATTATCGAAATAAAATAAAATACATTTTTGTAATTATTTCAAAAACAAAAGAATAGAGCTATATGGCGTTTATGTCATCTCATAGAGTACATTCCGCACTATCAATACGAAAAGTTGCAAAGAAAAATATTGAAGCCGTTTTTTAAAAAACATTGTTTTTTGTATTTTTTTTTTGAAATTGCACTTATTGCGCGCAATATTGCGCGAAAACTACTAAAATTTTCAACGAAAAAACGTGTATGACCTTAATGAATGCACTCACTTTGGAAAACAAATTTTATTTGAAGAAAGAACGTCTATCTTCAATATTGCAATTTTCGAAAATTCAGAGTTAATCGTGAAAATCTGATCTACGACACCTTAATAAGTGTCTTTTACTTTATTCTTACAAGAAATGTAAAGAAAAAAATTGGAGCTGTTTATGAGGAAAATTTTGAAAATGTCCGGGAGGCTTCATGTAAAGTACCTCCAAATTTTGAAGAAAATTTTTCACAATCGCGGCGCCTCGAGTGGAAGCAGATC
Organism: Acheta domesticus; assembly: GCA_031308135.1. NCBI lineage: Eukaryota > Metazoa > Arthropoda > Insecta > Orthoptera > Gryllidae > Acheta > Acheta domesticus. Next base: position 78,994,028 of record JAHLJT010009355.1, read on the forward strand.
GACAGGGGAATGTCCATTTTGGAACAAATCGTACGTATGGTTTAGGCGTTAGTGTTGTTCACAGACTGACAGAGAGACCGACAGACGGACGTTTTGAAAATAATCACTTTTTTGGTATAAGGGGTCCACAAAACGTGTATTTCTGTTGAAATCTGGAAATCGATTTTTCGCAGCATTACATGTCTTTCCCTATACTGCGTATATTACTCCGTATATACGCACGTATACGGGAAAGTAAAACGTACAAAAAGGAAGGTCCTTCAACTGGAAACTTCTGTCGTAGCTACTTGCAAGGGGTTTGTTTATATAACACAAATAAATTCTTGAATGTGATAAAAATAATTACAATTTTTGGGGGAAGAAACACGTATCAAGCGCCCTATTCGTTTTATTGTAATTATTCACATCAAATGTCAGCTCGAGTTCAACGAAACTGACTCAACGACGTTCTGTGTCGTTTCGCTAACTTCGTAACTGGCTGAAATTTATGCGGATCGTAAAAATATATTCTCTACGTTTTTCGGTCAGGAATCTCGAGTTCAGGTCAAGGAACCTCAGAACATCAACTGTCACTGGAGTCCCTCAAACCGGCAGGTCCTAGGTTCGAGTGCCTACGGCCGCAAGGTTTTCGACACTAGCTTTTCAGCTACGTCGAATGCAGTCGCAGTCTGGATGAGAATGCTAGCGGCCGGTTGCTCTGATCGGCAGTTTTCCGTGGTTTCTCCGATCAACATCTAGGAAATGCCGGAGCAGCACCCTAACAAAATGGCCACGGACCGCGCGCGATCTTTCCTTCTTCTTCCTTGTCCTATCCTCACCTCTTACACACGCACTAACATGCACTACACTACCACACGTACCGGGAGACCGGACAGGAGTTTAGAGTTTGTCCCGGCTGGGGCGGTGCCCCGCTGGTGGGATACCTGGTAGGGGAAAATCCCGCCAGTCGACGGTAGGTCTTCTCTCGCCATCTAGCGGGAGAAGATCCCCGCCACCTCCCGATGAAGAAACACGCACTACACTTACGTGAATAAGGTCGTCAGTAGTTGAGTCGTCCGGAATCACTATCAATCAGTCAATCATTGATGAAGCACGAGAGGGTGAGCACATCAAGGCCTCGTCTTGGCGAGCGGCGGGGTGGATTTACGGTCAGCGGGCGCGGCTGGGCGGGGCGGGGCGGGGCGGGGCGGGGCGGGCGGGGCGGCGGCACGTGCTGGCCGCGGGCGGGGGCGGCGCCTGCGTGTCGGCACGGGGAGGGGCAATTAGATGGGCGGGAGGGAGGAGAGTCCGCGCCGCGGGTCAGCCGCTTTATGGCGCCATAACCCTGGTCAATACGGCCCCGGCCCGCGATCTGCATGCCTGGCCGCGGGGCCGGCCCGCCGCCGCCGCCGCCCCCGGACGCGCCAGGAGCCGATACCCTTACTTACACTCCGATTTTCTTAACTCCGCCCCTGACAGGAATCAGCTGTTTCGCTGCCATCCAATCGGTAGCTTAAAAGGCGCTACAGTGACACGTCACTATGGTGGCATTCAAACTCCCGACTGGATGAAACCGTCAACAGCTGATTCCTGTCAGGTGCAGAGTTAAGAAAATCGCAGTATAGACCGCTCTAGCATCAGTGCTTCAGCTGTCCACTGAGAACTATGAAAAAAGGTCAAATTTGCGTTTTTTAATTTTTTTGGGCCATAGGCTATGTTTTGTTATCTTTCAAATGATTCAAACAGTTTCTTGATACGTTTCTTAGTTTTTGACAAATTAATTTTTTTCGAAGCGAGTGTCAATTGTCAAGCTCTTAGTGAGTGAACTCAGATGCATTTTCTTGAATTGGGGATTTTCAGCACATTCATGCATGTCAAACATCATAAATCATAAAGTATTAAAGATAATAACATAATTCTTTTTGCCGCATGTAACGCATGATTTGCTCTAGTGAATGAACTAGAATAGTTCATGTCTCGAAAAATTTTAGTTTTATGAACTGAAATGTCCAGAAAAAATTTATAAACAATTATTTTTTTTAAATAATCAAATCCTGACTTTAGTTTTCAAAGTAGCTTTACCATTCTAGTTCATTCACTTGAATATTCAATCGTGGGTAATTTAAAGAACGAACTATCAAAATGTATTACTTTGTTGTAGAGTTATGTTTGAAGTAAAACCCTACATTATTGCCAATTCTTTATAAGCAAATAGAATAAAAAGTTTTCAAAATGATTTGATCTCTAAAAACATGAAGAAATGAAATGTACAAGTAAAAACAAAATAGACCCGAAATTCTTGAATTTTTTCGGAGGTAGACTGCTGTTTAGCCACCGGGAGTGACTCGCGGAGTGTAGGGAGAACGGAGTTGTCGAGCTCCAAACGTTTGACAATTGATATTAAATCTGAAGCAATGTGTTGCCGGATGCAATGGTCCCGTAAGTGTTGTGCATGTTGTTTCACGGGCATTGTGTGTGTTCCTCTCCCACTAGAACGTTAGAACCAGCGCCCACCTCCACTTCGGCCTGCGGGGTTCTTCACAGGCATCTCCCACAGCGAAGTACAGCTCCAGCTTGGGCAATCTCTAAGCTCCTGACTGGGCTCCGGACATGAGCAATAGTGTAGTGCATGGGTGAGGATAGGTAAAGGAAGAGGAAGGAAAGATCGCGCGCGGTCAATGGCCCGTTTGTTAGGGTACTGCTCCAGCATTCGCCTGGTGTTGATTGGAGAAACCAAGGAAAACTACCTATCAGAGCAACCGGTCGCTAGAATTCTCCTCCAGGCAGCGACTGAATTCGACCTAACTATGTAGCTAGGGTCGGCAATCCGCCGCGCCGTCGGGAATGAAACCCTAGGAGCTCCCGGTCAGAGACGCTACAATGGCAGTGGGTCAATGGTACTAGGTTAAATGTAGAACACCGAAGAAATTCAAAATTAACAGGTAACACACATGACACCCGAGAGTACGTCTGAAAATATGAAAATACAGGGCACAGGACAAAGAATAAAGCCGATCCCCGGTGGCCGACATCGCCAAGGCAGTAGTGTCGTAGCGATTTCGACCGAGGGGTCGCGGGTTCGAGTCCCGCCTCGGGCGTGATTGTATTTGTGTTCTTCCTTTCATCCCCAGTCGTCACCATTTCATGTTATCTTCAGTTACATAACGTTGAACCAAATCGTGGTCGCTAATGACTTTGATGTTGATGTGACCTTAAATAACAAAAAACCAACAACAAAAAAGTAGAACGGTTGTTGCCCTGAGGTAACGCACCCAATCTTTTTATTGCGTGCACAGTATTCCTTTACCGTTTTTCCTCACCACGAGACACATTTACGGTGTCGGCGGACATTTGACAGAGGTTTCCTGAATCAATGCGTTGAGCTAAAAGAGGGTAGAGGATGGGTTCATCGCTCAGCCTGAAGAAAAGGAACGAGGATTGGATAGGGGGGGGGAGGAGCGCGCGCAGACCGTGGCCTATGTTCTAGAGAGCTACTCCAACACCATCTGAAAGTCATATGGAAAACCACTGGTCACAGGAACTGCTTAAGAATTCGATTCCAACAGCCATCGCAAACGTATCAAGTTAAATAAACCTCTAAACTAAATTGGCACTAGCTTGCATCGAACACGCGACCTTCCAGTCGGCATAGAACAGATAAAATATTGTATTTAAAACTAATATAGAGAACATACTAGATAATTCAACATTCTTTCGAAACAAGTGTCCTCCCAGTTTCTACTCGAACCAATGTTGATAATTTTCATTTAATACATACATACAAATATTCCCATTCGTACATATTCAGTTTAAGTTTATATTCTGAGAATTGCAAGGTTTTGAATAAATAACAAATGGTTTCAAACAAATGCTACACAATCCGTAATACTCTCTTACATAGGACCGCTTTACCTCGGACAAAGTAATCTGCCATTTTCTTCTAAAAGACGTATAACAATACAGCGACATAGTCCAATATGCGACGGGTTGCAAATGGTAAACAAGCAGTGCATAGAAGCCAAACTTCCATTCCACAGAACGTGAACGTTGGTACCATTATAAAGGACAACAAGGACATTCCAGTCCCTAGAATTTATGGTCTTCGAGACCATAGTTCTTTTACGTTCTACTTGCAACGAAGATAATTAAGAGGCGAAAGTGAGGCACTATTCTCAGTCAAAGTGTGAAACCAATCAATTCGAATTATAAGAGTTGTGAGGGGAGAGTTTTGTTAGTATATATTCCACACGCAATCCATTTTCGAAGAACTTTTGAAAAATCGATCTTTTTTTGATTGCCAATAGAAGCAAGTTTATTTCAGGTTGGCACGGAGAAGGTGAGTTTGGACTTCTTTGTTTCCAGGGCATATAGATTAACCGAACTTCAGGCATTAACTATTTCAATAATAACTGTGCGCAAGTGTCATAATAATTATTTTTGATATTTCGAAAGGAGAATTACGTGTACACTATAATCTAATTTTTATTTTAACTCCCTGGTAAGAAATACCAAACAGGCGGATCAGCATTTTCTTTCTGGACGTCTTGCCTCGATTGCATTCCACTGACCTTTTACTAAAACAGTCGCCAATAAAATCTGCATGATACGGACACACCGAAAGGTCAGCCTTGATTGCTGAAATGGGGAACGAAACCTTTTTACAGGAAGGAAGAGACTACGGATTCAAGAATAAGTGACGAGTCAGTTTTTCGTGTAGCTCATGAAAGACCTGTATTTGCATGGTCAGTTTTTAGATTAACGTATGATAATACTTGGAATGCCTTTGTACTAACATTTCATGCATCAAGAAAGCTTGGACACGAGCGAGGTAAATCAATAAAAAAATGTATGCACTATAGATATTCTATTACTTCAGTCGGCATTAAGAATATAATTAATAGAATAATCAAAATTTAAAAAAGAATGTATAGAAATGAATTGGTTCAACTTTCACGTAATTTGATGATTCATGACGTTACATTAAAAATTCAACGTATTTTACCTTACTGAATGTAAAATAAATTTAGATATAAAATACACAACTTTCTCAGTTATTCTCATCTTACAGAACGGATTTGTTCTAATACAACAGAAAGTAAACAAATTATTCATTGAAAGAATATATGCATGCGGTACCTTGTTTCTAACCTCCTGAGAAAGTAATAATCGAAGTATTGAGGTGGATTGCATAACGACAAAGATAATGAAGTGATATTAAATATTCCACCAATGAAACAATCCTTGAATCAGTTTATTTTCAGATGTGTTGATTGATTAAATAATCCGAAACAATTTGTCAATCACCTATCATCAATACTTTGTAATTCAGTCTAAAGAGAAATAATTTGATAATAATTGATAATACTGAGCAATAATAATGATAATAAATAGATACTAAATTACTAAATGATACTTAACTGATACTAAATTGGTAATACTGAGCAATAATTGTTAATACTTTGTAATTCAGTCTCTAAAGAGCAATAATAATAAATAATTATTGTTCATTTGTGGTGAACACGATCAACAATCTTTGACTTAATCTTTCGCTCACAGAAGCAGTGTATAGAAACCAATAGAATGCTACGACACTAACGAAGTCTAATGGAAAACTAAATGTTTACTCGTGCTTGAAGATGCCTATCTGCCAGTATAAACAGAAGCACGGCGAAGTTTAGTGGTATTAAATGATTTACGCAAACCTTATTTTAAGTCGTTCAAAGGAAGCAGTAAGTAGTACCGCTTCCTTTAGCCAGACTTTTAATATGATAAACTTAAAGACATTAAAAGCTAGAGTAATGGTATTTTATTTTTTGAAACAGATAAGCTGTCTCTTTACAAATCACAATAGGTTCTTCTGTCTGAAGGTTCGCCCTAGTTTGCTAAAGCTCCAAAATTCCGATTTACACGTTACACCTTTAAGCAACTTTTCTCATAAGGACAAATGAATAAACAGGATGTCTCAGAATAAATGTTATCAACGTAATGGGAATGCTGAGGGGTTGCATATGATGACGTATTGCCAATGAGCATATAATGGGGAACTTCATCTGCCAGAATTGCGCTTGTGTTGTTTGCCATCGATTGGAGGTAGCTGCTCAGGCACAGGTGATCCCAGCCAGTCAAGGAAATTTCGTGCACCAGCCGAACATCCGTGCTTAATGAATGATTGATTGACTGATTGTTCGTAATTCACCTACTAAGATCATTGGTCCGGTATGTGCAATGCGCGTTTTGTTCCTTGGGAAGTGGTGATCTTTTCCCCGCTGGATGGCGAGATCCGGCACCGGCGTACCGTCGACTTGCGGGGTTTTCCCCACAACCAGGTATCTCCCACCAGCGGGGCACCGCCCTAGCCGGGACAAGCTCTATACTTGGGTTTTTCTTGGCAAACCAAGGTCACGGACGAAAAATGGAGAGGGAAGGCTTTCTCCAATAGGGAACTTGCACGTCAATACTGTGTAGAGACCAAGAACGAAAAACCCAAGTATAAGCTCCCGACCGGTCTCCCGGCGTGTGTGGTAGTGTAGTGGATGTTAGTGTAAGTGTGTGTAATAGGTGAGGGTAGGACAAGGAAGAGAAAGGAAAGATCGCGCGCGGTCCGTGGCCCGTTTGTTAGGGTACAGCTCCGGCTTTCGCCTGGTGTTTGATGGGAGAAACCACGGAAAACTACCGACAGAGCAGCCGGCTGCTACAATTCTCTTCCAGACAGCGACTGAATTTGACCTAACCCGTGCTTAACATACAAAGTGGAATATCACAAGTGTGACTCCGTTAAATGATATTTCCCACTACATGTTCGAAGGCAAAAAGTGATCATCACCTCCACATGCCCCAGAAGTTTATAACTTTATTCTGGGACTTCTGTCTGATAACGGAATGATTATCTTAGGACTCGAATCACTGTTTTTAGTAGTTTGGCAGCCTTTGTTGGCACGAGCAGACAAAAATAATTCAAATTTGGCGCCGTTCAAGTAAATCAAATATTATAACAATCTTTGGCATTAATTACCAGCTCAGAATATGCATTTTAAACGTCGCGCGTTGGAGATGGAATGAATTTCCCTAAATTCCGCGCGCTAATTCTAAACGTAAGAGCAGAGTCACTTCTTTCACGATGTGCTTTGGAAGACAGGCTCTTTGGCGCGCAGCTTCTCAACTGCTTGTAAAAAATACTTTCGAACACGACCACCAGACTGCAGCACTTACTGGTCACCTGGCAAGTTAGAAATATCATTTCTAGGAATTGCCACAATTCACCAGAAGATCCACCAATTGCCACAATTCACCAAAGCATTGTTATCAAAATTCAAAACTCCACAACAGTGATTTCGTAGCTGTCGTACTCTCGGCATAGGGAAGCAAGCATGAGTGCGTGTGTATTAGCGTGCCGTGACAATTGGATTTAACTCGAGACAGTTGGCAACGATTCTATGAAGTCACAGCGTCTTCCTGCAATAAATGGCGTGTTAAAAAAATGTAGACTGTTTTACTAACCAAAATAAGTGCAAAACTGCTTTTCCCGCTCCCAAAAGCAACTATCTATTCAATGATCACTGATTCTTTCACACAAATCTTCTAACAGGATGGATCCATCGTGTTTTTGCAGAGATCCAGCGAGAGAATTAGAAACAGAATTCTGTATCACATCCAGAGCTAGCAGCTCTCCCATTATATAATTCAAAGCTCTATTTTGCTGCCTTTATAGCCTTAGACCGGACCTTGGAACACTATTGATGAATCGCGTCGTTTACTATCAAAACCAACTCATTCCTTCTGTGATTTTACTAGAAAAACGTCTCGCGTCCACACGCGAACACAGAAGCACATTATATTTTCGGCATTTTTTATATGGGAATATGCTGGATTTTAACTGAACACCTTTGGGATGTTATGAAGTACCCCTTAGACAGGGAAAACATTCAAAAAATTCAATTTTTGGAAATAATGGAATGATTTTGATATCAAACTCCTCACATATCAATTAACTCAATTAGTAATACAAGTCATATTAAAAGGATCGGGAACTTTCCGTGGGTAGTAATCTCTAACCGCAATTGTTACCGGCTAATTGCAATATTATTTATCAATGACTGGCACTTTTGCTGGCAATCTCTGGTAATATTAATTATATATAACGATATTTCTATATTTTACATTTATTTAATTTCAATAAAATTTTATATAGCAGCAATAAATATAAAGTAGGTCCCTCGGCAGAATACTTTACAAAGCTTCATCAACGTACGAGACTTCAAAAATATATAACTGATGAGTGCCCTGATCATGGAATCTTTTTTCAAAAAACATATTACTTATCATTTCTTATAAAAAAAATACTAACCCCAGTTTTAATGACTGACTAATTTTCATATTGTCAGTACATTCGTAAAGAAAAAAACAATATCTTTAAAATAAAAATGCTACTGTTTAAATGTACGCTCTTGAAATGTAATAGAAGTTGATTAGGTTAAATGTACATCAAAGGAATACAGAATATAACAGGCACACGACACCGGAGAGTACATCCGAAATATGAGACTAGTTCTTACAGAACAAAGAATACACGTAGAAAAATTCAATTATTTCAATTTATGTTTATTATACATCTACATTATTAATCCTTCAGAAAATAAATTAAGGCTGACAAAAGAAACGAAAGACTTTGTTTAAACTAAAACGCGGATAAAGAAAAAACAAACACGAAATGTTTATGAAATATATGTGAATACATAGAGCAACTCGATGTTAGCTCAAGATGCTTGATATGGTCAGATAGCTTGATATGGTCAACTGTATGACATAAACTGTCAGAAATTACATTAAATTTAATGTCGTTTAATGAACTATTTTACATTAAAAGTAATTATCGTGGGCATTAAAATGATATTAATGTGCATGAATATTAAATTTAATGTACCGTGTACGTCAAAACGAGATAAACGTGTTTGTGCATTGAATTTAACGTTAAAATCAAAATCAATGCAGATTTAATGTAGGACTACATAAACCTTAATGTATATTGAAAAAGTAAACCGAGACACTTGTACACTAAATTTAATGTTTAAATTAAAATCAATGTATATTTAATATACATCAGTACATAAAACTTAAAATACATTTCCCTGCATTAAGAGAGATTAATATAATTCGACATTAAATTTAATGTTTAAATTAAAATTCAGGAAGATTTGATAAATAATTATGGATGTATGGAACATAGATACTGTTCAAAAACTTAGAAATATTTTCTGACGCAATTTGAACTTACATATAATAAATTTAAAATATATTTTCAACATGTATACAAAAACATAATTTTTTAAAATTCGGATTTACATTCAAATTGGCAACATAAAATTGTACAAATCTAATAATAAAATAGTAGCGACGTACACAGCACGGTAATTCTTTAGTTAACAATTTTTTCAAATTCACCGGAAATATTTAAATTTTTTCAAAGAATTGTCACTGTAACAATGCAAGACTTTAGTATTTTTTACGGCTACGAAACATATTTCCGAGCGTAAACGCGTCCAAAACAGGCGACGAAGTAGTGACAATTATGTATAATATAAATTATTCCGACGACTTAATATACATTTAATATATATTACGTCTAAAGAAATATGTTCCGTAGACGTAAAGAATATATTATATACTCATAGCGGGCAATACATCACGCCTAAGAACCTGTTCAAGCAATTGGATTTCGAGATAGCTCAGTGTTTAGAGCAACTGCTCGTAAACCAGGAGTGCCGAGTTAGAATCCCGGTCGGGGTGACTATTCGTTGAACAAATTTAAATATTAAAATACATTTGTTACTCAGTAACAAGGTCAGAACTTTGTATTATTTACGTCTGTGGGACATATTTCCGAGCGTAAAAAGGTGACAATTACCTGTACATAAATCCCGGGTAATAAATCAGGCCAAAGAATCTATTCAAAGGATTGGTTGTCTGGGTAGGATAGAGGTTAGAGCAACTGGGCGTAAACCAGGAGACCCGGGTTTGAATCCCGGTCGGGGTGACAAGTTGTTAAACAAATTCTAAATGTTGAAGTTAATGTAGTTGTACAGTAAATTTCATGTGAAAGTACATTAAAGTAATGATCATTTGAACAGTAAATTTCATGCACACCTACAGTAAATTTAATGTACATGCATACATTAAATTTAATTGTACTTTTACATTACATTTTATTTACGTACATGATACTTACTTTAATGTACTTTTACATAAAAAGTAATGCAGAAATTTCTGACAGTGTAAGTTAGGCGATTTTAGATGGATAAATTGCTGGGCGATGGTGAAAATATTTGCACTCTAAGAGTTATGTACTTCAATTTCGATTTCAGTGACCCCACAAACATGCAGGTAAGATAGTCTGACCGCTCGGTTAGAAATATCTTCCATTTTTTATATATTTTTCATATTTCGATTTTTTATATATTTATTGTTAAAAACAGGATGTGATGGAGTAAAATGGATTCAGATTAAGCGACACCGGATTCAGATTAAGCGATCCCAAAAGCATATAGTAAACATGGTCTGATCCTCAGACACGAACACAATTCTCTTTGTTTGGCTGTGTAATCAAGTACTGTCAGAAATGTCTGCATTACGTTTTTTGTAAAAGTACATTAAAGTAATTATCATGTACGTAAATTAAAATGAACGTACACGTACAGGAACTTTAATATACGTGTACAATTAAATTTAACGCACAAACATATTAATCTCGTCTTAATGTACACGGTACATTTAGTTTAATGTACAGTAGTGCATTAAAATACATTAAATGCAATGTAATTTCGAACAGTATAGTTTACAAATACCTTTAATGCACAAACACACTAATATCGTTTTAATGTAGACGGTACATTAACTTTAATGTACAGTAGTGCATTCAACTACATTAGGTTTAATGTCATTTCTTACTGTAGGTTTCCAATCCCTTCAAAAAGTGCAATTCGTGTACTGACCTTTCCTGGCGCGCTCGGAGCCGCGCTCGCTGCCGCCGGCGGGGTCCGCGGGGTCGTCAGGGTCGTCGGGGCCGCCGTCGAGGGGGCCGCGGCCCGAGCTGTCCTCGTCGCCGTCGCCCTCGCGCTCGCCCGGCGAACCCGCCCCCGCCCCCGGCGCGCCCGCGCTCAGCTTGTGGCACACCTCGAACGCCTGCCCCACCGTGCGCACGATGCGCATCGCCTGGCTCTGAAACAACATTCACATTCATTCATATTATGTGGGGGCGTTAACCTAGAGATCAAACATAACCTTACAAACTACTTTTTAAATGTTACGTGCTTGCTTACATTATCTATATATACACTATTGCACAGTCGACTCCGGTTATAGTGAACTCGGACATAGTGAACCATCGGTTATAGTGAACTTCAGTCACTGGTCCCGTTTCACTTACATTACAAATAAGCATAAGAATATTCGGTTAATGTGAACGTGAACCTCTGTTACAGTGAACCTCGATTATCGAAAAAACAACGTCCTGGAAATTAATTACCTCCTGGAAAAGAATATATCGCTTTGGCCAGAAATTCCTAAGCGGCTAAGTCATGTTATTATGCGAGTAAAAGAGCCTTCGATGATTGGAATTATAAGTGCAAGAGGCAATGAAGGGTATCAAGACTGCATTTCGATACCTAAAGACAGACAATGCAGAATAAAGTATGGAAAGAGCACGAACTCTGAAGACGCTTCTAAAAAAATTAGTATTGAAAAACGTACAACACACAATTACAGCAAACAATTGAAAATAATTGGTTTTTTAGGCGCAAATAATATTGAACTTTTCAGTTCGTGCTGTAAATGTATTTTGCTGATCTCTGTATTAATAAAATCAATCATTGTTGAGAAATTTTATTGAATTTTGATATCATCAGATGTAGTGAACATCTGATATAGTAAACCAAACGTGCTAGTCCCCAGAAGTTCACTATAACCGGAGTCAACTGTACTAACATTTACTTATAAACTACACATACATTAGATGCAAAAAATAAAAAAGATAAAATATATTTAATAAATAAATAATAAAAAATAATAAAAATAAAATAAATACTAACATGCATACTAACTTTAAATTCATTTTGAGCTAGTAGGTGATACAAATGATTGTAGTCTCATTAAAGAACTGAATGCCTCAGACAGGAACAGAATGCCGATCTTCCCCTATACCTCCACTCGCATTGTACATCTCACACCTAGGCGTACACGGGATTATCAGGGTGAGCGATTGGAGGTACACCTTAACATCCCTGTTCGATTCTCGACTAGAACTTTGAATTATTTCAACATTCAAATACAATTTGTAAGATTAACTCTCCTACGTATCTATTCCGATGCAATAGACACGTATTCCCTCGTAATACACTCATCGTCATAAAAAAAGCTGCACCCAGGAGGACAAGGCTGCTTGCAATCATTGTTGGCCGGCAGGTAGAGGGTACGACGCATACAAAACGATTACACTTTCACATTTGTAGGATCAACATTTATTGAGGTACACGTCCACAGACGGTGCATATTAGTACGGCGTGGAACCGCCATTTTGGTTAAAACATGCGTTCAGACGTTGCGGCATGGAGTTGTACAGGTCTGGAATGAAATCCTGTGCTAGACCATCCCATGCAGCTTGCACCTGAGCGCGCAGTTGTTGCAGATTGGTGGGTAGGGATGGGATCCTGATCGCACGATCCATAGCACCCCAAACGTTCTCCATCGGAGACAGGTCTGGCAATGCCGCTAGCCATGGCAGAGTACCCACTGGCTGCAAGGCCTACTCAGGAGATGCATACGGTATGCGGACGCGAGTTGTCCTGTTGAAACAGGGCATGGGCGTGGGCGTTCACGAACGGCTGAGCCACCGATTGCATGATCTCCTGAACGTACCGTGCGGCTGTCACGGTACCTCCGAGAAACACTAACGGTGAACGGGCACTATGGGATACCGCGCCCCACACCATCATACCAGGGTAGCGGGACGTGTGATGGGATACTGCATACCACTCGTCGTGGCGTTCCGTCTCCACTCCACACGTCTCCACGTCTCCATGGCACTGCGTCTCCTGACACGGACCCGGTGGTCGTCGCCATCAAGGCTGAAGCGGGACTCGTCGCTGAAGATGACCCGCTGCCAGCCTGCATGGCCCCAGGTCCATCGTTCCCGACACCGGCGAGTCTGTAGCGACGATGCTGGGGTGTGAGGGGCAGGCGTCGTAATGGTCGCCATGCGGCGAGCCTTGCGTTGTGCAACCGCCTGCCAATCGTACTGGCACTTACAGGATGTGACAATGCAAGCTGCACAGCCCGCTCAATAGCACCAATAGTTGCTGTTGGATCTGTTCGCGCGTGGCGGACAATCCGTTGGTCTCCCTCCTCATGGTGCATGGTGGACGTCCAGATCCTGTATTTCGTGTGCGTATGACTTCCTCAACCCATTGCCGCGAACAGCGAGCGATGGTCGTGTCCGTACAACCGGTGTGGTGTGCAATACAGCGACAGGATCAACCAGCCTCCCGCATACCCACGATGCAGCACCTCTCGAACGCGTCTAACTGGACCACCGGTGGTCGAAAGCGTCGCTGAGGCATAGTGTACGAGCAGATAACGTTCTAGCGACGCTACCCGATATCGCAACTGCCGGCGCGGCCGTTTTAAGCCCTCTTATCTAGACCGGTGGGTGCGACGTCACGCACGTACCACCTATCCCCCAGTGCGCGGCCGACCGTGAAAACGACAACATTTGCTTAGCGAATGGTGTGCAAAATACCAAGTTTGCAGCGGATCAGTAGGGTCCTTCGGGGTGCAGCTTCTTTTTATGACGATGAGTGTAGTTAAAACTTAGAATTGCGGCCAGGTGGTGAAATATAATAAGAACAATAATAATGATAATGATAATAATAATAGTAAGATTTATATAGTCAGTCATCAAGATGAACCACTAATGAGAAAGGTTATGAAATCTGACCGAAGAATGGGAAACAGAGGCATTGAAAGTGTAGCAAAAAGCATTGTGAACAAGACTATGCAAGACACGCCGAATGACAAGAGACACTGAACTTCTGATGCTACTTAACATGAAATGAGAGCCTGACTCTGCAACTCAAGAAAACAACCACTATAAAAATGGCATTCCTTTATATTATGTGAACAGTTATGTGCGTGGTGGCGCTAACCTTTATACCAAGCTTAATCTTATTCTAACCTTACAAACTACGAGTTACACGTTATGGTACTTGTTTACATTATTAATACACTACTGCACTTATAAAACTTATACTGCGGATTTTCTAATTTTTCTCCCTCAAGGCCCGTCTTCACAATGGAATATGTCACGGTATTTCGCGACGTTCTCAACCGTGCCGCCAGAAATCGTACGATCGCGACCGTATCAAGCAGTGCTTGCGATCATGCAACTTCTAGCAGCACGAGGGGGAAAGACGCGAAATGCCCTGTGATATTCCATCGTGGCCATAGAGGCTCGAGGGGCAGAGTTAGAAAAATCGCACAATACATACTAACACTTACTTACAAACTAAACTTCCATTAGATGCTAAAAATAAAAAAGATAAAAAATACAATAAAGTTAATGAATAAACAAATAATCAAAAATAAAAATAAATAAATAAACACTAACATGCGTATTAAATTTTAATTCATTTTGAGCTAGTAGGGAATACAAACGACTCTAGTCTCACTGCCTCAGCCAGGAGTAGAACGCGGATCGTCCGGTGTACCTCCACTAGCCACATTTCTACACATTAGCCTTACATTTCACCAATGGGCCTACACAGGGTTATCAGGGTGAGCAATTGGTGGAATACCTGGAGATCCCTGTTCGTTTCCCGGCTAGAACAGTGAATTCTTGCAACAGTCAAATACAATTTGTAACATTATCTCTGCTGTCTATTGGGAAGCAACGGAAACATTCCCACTCAATTCTTCAAACATAGAATTGCGACTAGGTGGTGAAATATAAATAATAATAATAATAACAATAATAATAATAATAATAATAATAATAACCTGAGACAAATTGAAGCCTCCTGGCACAATGCAATAACCGGGATGGGAAAGTATGTAGTCAGCCATCAAGATGACCCACTAATGAAGCAAGTCATGAAATCTGACCGAAGAATGGGAAACAGAGGCATTGTAAGTATAGCAAGAAGCACTGCGAACAAGACTATGCAAGACAACCAGAATGACAGAGACACTGAACTTCTGATGCTACTTACCATGAAATTTGAGACACAGAAAATGTTAAAGAAATCGTGGAGAGACAAGCCACTCCACGGACAATATCTAAAAAGAATGGACAAGGTGCAGATCAATAAAGATCAATCATTTATGTGGCTTAAAAGGGGAAGAATGAAGCCAGAATCGGAAGCACTTGTAATAGCTGCCCAAGATCAGGCTTTGAGAACACGACATTATGATAAAGCGGTTCTCAAAATTTCCCAAGATGATAAATGCCGCATTTGACAGGAACATGTAGAAACCACCGATCATATTGTCTCAGCTTGTCCAATCCCTAGCAAAGACCGAATACTTGAAAAGACACGACAGGGTGTGTAGCTACCTCCACTGGCAGATCTGTACCGCCCTCGAAGTTCCGAACACATGCCCCAAGTGGTACGAACACTCACCGAAACCGGTGACGTCTGTTGGATTGTGTACGATATTGTACGACCAACAAATTCAAACTGATCGCACGATAGCAGCAAACAAACCGGATATAGTCATCCGGGATTTGGAGAACAAATCGTGTTTACTTGTGGATGTTGCTGTACCTTGCGATCAAAACGTCGTTACCAAGGAGGCAGAGAAACGTCTTAAATACAAGAGTTTGGAAATCGAGATCAGCCGAATGTGGGGCGTAAAAGCACAGGTCGTACCGATAGTTATTGGAGCTCTGGGATTTGTTCCGCAAAATTTGTGTAAGAACTTGGATAAACTCCCAGGTAATCCAAAAGACTGGGAAGTGCAAGAAATAGGAATTTGGAACAGCCCACATTTTGCGCAAAGTATTGTAGAGGCACCGACAGTCCCTAGATCTGCTCCTTAGGTAGCTGGTTGCAACCTGGAGTAGATTTTATATTCAGCCGACACAACATCTTAAGTCGTGATTTAGAGAAATAATAATAATAATAATAATGATAATAATAATAATAATAATAATAATAGAACCGATCCAGATGGCCGAGATCGCTATGACAGTAGTGCCGTGGCGATCTCGGCCGGAAGGATCGCAGGTTTGAGTCCCGCCTCGGGCCTGGTTGCATTTGCTTACATCTGTAACATTTGTGTTGTGCATTCATCCTTCATTATCATAATTCCGTATCCAATATGCCTAGGACTAGAGACACTGGGGGATAAGAATTGGATTTAGTATAATGCTGATCGCCGCCAAAAGGAGTCACAGTACACTTTCCACGGGATAAATGTTACTGAGCCTCGGTAAATGTACGTATGTGACCGCCTGGTCCCAGACGGCCAATTCGGGACAAAAATATAATAATAAATAATAATAATAATAATCAATAATAATAAATAATAATAATAATAATAATAATAATAAATAATAATAATAAATAATAATAATAATAATAATAATAATAATAATAATAATAATAATAATAAAGAAGAATCATCTCATGCCAGTTGAACAAAAAGGATGTCGTAAAGGTTCTTATGGCTGTAAGGAAATCTTGCTACTGAATAAAGTCATCTTGAATGATGTAAAGAAACGAAAACGTAATTTGAGCATGGCTTGGATTGACTACCAAAAAGCCTTTGATAGTGTACCACACGACTGGATTTTGAAGACCCTGGAGATCTATCGATTTCATCCTAGACTTACTGAATTTTGCAAGGCTAGCATGAAGTCGTGGAGTACCAGGTTACTAATACAGAGCAGAAAGGAAGTAGTAGAAACCAGAAGTATTCAGATCAACAGGGGTATTTTTCAAGGAGATTCACTATCCCCTCTGCTGTTTTGCATTAATTTGATCCCACTATCTAGACAGTTGTCGCAAGCTGACTTTGGTTACAAGCTCCATGATGAATGAAAGGCCAGTATCACATTTGTTTTATATGAATTATTTTCTAAAGGGTCATGACCGAACTGAACATTTATTAAAATGGCAATAGTTGCATTGGTAATGAGGATTGCAATCACTGTTGATTTAAAAAGTTTATTTGAATAAACCAGTTTGTTAATGTTTGAACTGAACACAAGATCTAACGATTATTATGCGATTCTGCATAATTAGTAGCTAGCATTCAACAGCCAAATAGAAAAAAAAAAACTTTCAGATGTTTCTCGTCCCCCGTATGACGAGCGGATCGGGTTGCCCAGGCAGTAAATGGTAAGAAAACAATACGTAACTGTTTAAATAAAAATTACGAATCCACAATCGTGCAAAAATAAAAGGAGAAATTCATTGTTGTTTTAACTGAGCTAGTTGGGAAAATTTAGTGAATATTCTATTTAGTGAGCATTCCGCGTATTGGCGGATTGAGTTATATAGAAAAAGTCTTGAGTTATATAAAAAGTGGTGCGGTATAAAAATTCTGGAGGATTTCATTTCAATAATAAAGAGAGGGAATTAGATTCGTTACATAAGAGACAAATAAAAAACTACACTTTTGTAATTTTTGAAAAAACAAAAGAATAGAGGAATATAGTATTTCTGTCATCTCATAGATTACATTTGGCCCTATCTCTACCGAAAGTTTAAAGAAAACAATTGTGGCCCTTTTTGAGAAAATATTTTTTTTGTAATTTTTTAAAAATTGCACATATTGCACTCAAATTTGGACCAAAACTACTCAAATTTTCAAAATACTGTACATGACGTTATTGAAAGAATTCACTTTCGACAACAAATTTTATTTGAAGGAAAAATCTCTATTTTCAATTTTGTAGTTATATGAAAACGCGAAACCAATTCAAAATTTTGGATATTTCGATATTTCAGAGTTAACCGCGAAACTTGGACCTAAGCCACCTTAGTAAGAGAATTTTACTCTATTTTAACAAGAAATTGAAAGAAAAAATTTGAGCAGTTTTTGAGAAAATTTCGAAAATGTCCGCGGGGCTTCATGTAAAGCACCTCGAAATATTGAAGAATGTTTGTAAAACTCGCAGCGCCTCGAGTGGAATCAGATCGGCAAGTGAATATCCATTTTGGAAGAAATCGTGCAGACTGACGCACGGACGTTTTGGAAATAATCGCTTTTTTCTGTGTCAGAGGACCCCAAAACGTGTATTTCCGTTGAAATCTCGAAATCGATTTTCCGCAGCATTACATAACTTTCCCTATACTACGTATATTGCTCCGTATATACGTACGTATACGGGAAAGTAACTAGTGGTGCTACAGAATGGCACTGACTTTCCCGTATTATTTTTCTATTTCCTTGGGTCTGGGCCCACATATTCCTTGGGTATTCGCAATCACCACATACCCTTGCCAGCTGCCATCTATCGCCGCCAAAACTACATTTTATTGACATTTTCTTAATTTTTCGGTTTCCTAATAGTAGAACGGAAATATTAATTTTAAAATATTAAAGAACACAAAAACCTCGTTCTTAATGGCAATTTTCATTAAAAAATTTGAAGCCGTTTTTAAGAAAATGACGTTTAGGCGCTTCTAAAAATGCGAAATTTGAAGTCTACGAACCACTTACACTCAAAATATCAAAATGTTTACAAATTGTTGCTAACGTCCATATTAGAGCGTGAGAGATCTTTCAAAACAATTATATTTATGGACTTTTTGAAAAAACAACCAAAAAATACCTCGCAATAAAATATGTCATAACGGAATATGCAATTAGCACTATCCGTTCAAAAATTTGAAGAAAAAAATATTCGGAGCCATTTATGAGAATCTGGCGATTGAGCGTTTCTGAAAATGCGGAATTTTGAGTTACTTTTCACAGAAAACGGTTAGGTTTTCGAGAAACATTACTTGACTATTATTTAAATCACACGTACTCGTAAATACAATAACAATAAGCAAATCGCCACTAATGTAAATATTACGGACGTGAATACAATTTTGTAATTTTTGAAAAATACAAAAGAATAGAGCAACACGAATTACGTCATGTCATAGATAATATTTAGAACTATCCCTACCAAAAGTTTGCAGAAAAATATTAGAGCCGTTTTTGAGCAAAGCTTGTTTTTGTAATTTTTTAAAATTGCAAATATTTCGGGGAATATTGCGCAAAAACTGCTAAAATTTTCTAATAAAAAATGTACATGACCTTAATGAAAGAACTCACTTTGGACAACAAATTTTATTTGAAAGAAAAATCCCTATCTTCAAGTTTGTTGTTCTGGAATGACGCCGAAAAAATTTCAAACTTTTGCAATTTTCGGAAATTCAGTGTTAACCGTGAAAATGTGATCTATGGCACCTTTATAAGTGTATTTATTCTATCCTTGCAAGAAATTTTAAGAAAAAAATTGGAGCAGTTCTTGAGAAAAGTTTGGAAATGTCCGGGGGCTTCATGTAAGTATCAACGGACGTACGGACTTTTTGTTTTCAATTGGTTTTTGGGTATCAAGGACCCACAAAACAGCTATTCTGGCTACACCACGCGTTAGGGGATTTTTACTTTCCGTATACGTATGTACATAAGGATTAATATACGTAGAATAAGGAATGTTTTGAAAAAATGGCGAATTTCCGCCAGAAAAAAATTCGTTGCCGGGTCAAGACAACGAAATAGTGGTGCCACAGAATCACACAGACATTTCCGTATTAGTTTTCTATTTCCTTGGGTTTGGTCTAGCTATTCGGAATTGCCACATATTCTTGCCAACTGCCATCTATCGCCGCCCAAAGTACATTTCTTTGACATTCTCTTAATTTTTCTGTTTCCTAATGGTAGAACGGAAATATTAATTTTAGAATATTAAAGAACACTTCATTTGAAGTAATTTGACACACTTATACTCACAAATACAATAATGTTTACAAATTGCTGGTGATGTGCCCAATAAATATGTGAAAGATCTTTCAAAAAAATTACATTTATGTAAATTTGGAAAAAACAAAATAATTCCCTAAATTGGACATTACCTCAAATTAAAGAATGCAATTAACACCATCCGTTCCAAAGGTTTGAAGAAAAAATTTCGAGCTATTTATGAGAATATGGCGTTTCAGAGTTTCTAACAACGTGGAATTTTGAGGGAAATTTCACGGAAAACTGTTGGGATTTCGAGAACATTTTCTTGACATTATTTAAAGCGCATGTACTTATTAATATAATAATGTGAACAAATCGTCGCTAGTATAAATAATAAGATGAGACACAAGTAAAAAAATTACATTTTTTTAAAATTTTTCAAAAAACAAAAGGATAGAGTAATATGGTATTCATGTCATCTTATTGAGTACATTTTGTAATATCCCTACCAAAAGGTTAAAGAAAAAATTAGGAGCCGTTTTTGAGAAAAAAGTTTTGTGTTTTACTTTTGTATTTTTTTAAATTGCACATATTGCACGCAATATTGCGCGAAAACTACTACAATTTGCAAAAAAATGTACAAGACCATAATGATAGAACTCACTTTGGACAACAAATTTTGTTTGAAGAAAAAAATCTCTATCTTCAATTTTGTATTTGTAGCAAGACTCCAAAAACTAATAAACACTTGCAATTTTCAAAAATTCAGAGTTAACCGTGAAAATGAGACCTCTACCATCTTAATAACTGTATTTACCCTATTCTTACAAGAAATTTAAAGGAAGTATCTACAGCCGTTTTTGAAAAAAAATTTGAAAATGGCGGGGAGGATTTATGTAAAGTACCCGCAAATTTGGAAGAAAGTTTCTCAAAATCGCGGCGCTTCGAGTGGAAGCAGATTGACTCATTACTCATTTTGAAGGAGAAATACTCATTTTGGAAGAAATCGCGCGTATGGTTTAAGCGCTAGTATTATTCACAGACTGACGGATGGACAGATGGGACGGACGGACCTTTTTGAAAAGAAAAAAGAAAGAAAGAAAAAAACCAACAACAAAAACAACGGTATCAGGGGACCCCAAAACGTGTATTTCCGTTAAAATCTCGAAAACGATTTTCCGCGGCATAACTTTCCCTATTTCGATGTATATTACTCCGTATATACGTACGTATCCGGAAAAGTAAAAATGTGGAAAATCAAGAATGTTTATGTTAGACCCATCATCATTTCGGCCACAGAACTAATTTCTAAAAGCGCGAAGAAACGCTTAGAAATCCTTCAATTAGAAAGCTACTTATCAAAAATTCAGAAATCCCTGAGACTCGATGCATCCAGTATTGTGAGAAAGCCCTTCGGAGACGAGCTTGACAGAACTGAACTCAATTACCGTTTAACCAAGCGTCCAGGGTCATTTTAAGGCCTTTGGCCTCAAAATTTAGTTTTTAAGGCCCTAGAATGCTTCGTTTAGGAGTTATTTAACGATCTAGATTAAAAACCACCCCTTACGTGTGTTCCGGGTTGCATTTTACATGAATATTAAGATGCTTTTTTGTAAAACAAATCCTTCATATTTTTAGTGTCAAAGTGCAATTCGTCAAGTCTCCATGAAATTCTCTTTTTTGATACCTCATTTATAAAGATTCGTTGCGTGTGAGAACCGGGAAGGGAAGGCATACTACTGAAATAATATAGGTGACATAAATAATAGTAATAATAATAATAATAATAATAATAATAATAATAATAATAATATGTTAAAGTGTTTGCTAAGAATGAAGCGATTCTCTCACGTTCTTCTCCCCGAAAGCTCACTCGTGACATCACGTATTTGCTACCCAAAGCAGGAGACAGCTCTTTGGCGAAGAACTACAGGCCAATTACTTGCCTGCCAGTAATGTACAAACTTATAACTGCAGCCACAGCTGACAAAATGTATAGGCACCTAGAGAAGAACCATCTGTTGCCAGTTGAACAGAAAGGATGTCGTAAAGGATCCTATGGCTGTAACGAAATCTTGCTACTGAATAAAGTCATCTTGAATGACGTAAAGAAACGAAAACGTAATTTGAGCATGGCTTGGATTGACTACAAGAAGGCCTTTGACAGTGTACCACACGGTTGGATTTTGAAAACCCTGGAGATCTATCGATTTCATCCTAGACTTGTTGAGTTTTGCAAGGCTAGTATGAAGTCGTGGAGCACCAGGTTACTAATCCACAGCGGAAAGCGAGTGTATTCAGATTAACAAGGGTATTTTTCAAGAAGATTCACTATCCCCTCTGCTGTTTTGCATTAGTTTGATCCCTCTATCGAGACAGTTGTCGCAAGCTGACTTTGGTTACAAGCTCCATGGTGATGAAAGGCCTGTATCACCTTTATTTTACATGGATGATCTTAAAGCGTTTGCTAAGAATGAAGCGATTCTCTCCCAAATGCTGTCCATCATCAATGATTTTAGCAATGACATCTGCATGACGTTTGGTCTTGAAAGTGTGCAAAAGTCAATTTAAAAAGAGGCAAAATGATAACGTCAGAAAACACTGTAGTTGATAGGCACACTGTGATTCAAGATCTTGAGCCAGGTAAAACTTACAAATATCTGGGAATTGAAGAATGTAAAATTATCTCGAACGACACAATGAAAGAGAGAATTGGCAGGGAGTATTATAGAAGAGTGAGACTTGTCATGCAGTCCGCTCTGCACTCCAGGAATAAAATTTCAGCAATAGGTAGTTTGGCGGTGCCTGTAGCCGAATACAGCTTCGGACTAGTGGACTGGACTGAGCAAGAAATTCGCATCATGGATTGATAAACCAGAAAATTGCTTACAATGCATCATGTTGCCCACCCTCGAGCTGATGTACATAGACTTTATGTGTCACGTAAGGAAGGAGGAAGAGGCCTCGGACAAATTGAAGCTTCCTGGCACAATGCCATAGTCTGGATGGGAAAGTATATAATCAGCCAACAAGATGACCCTCTAATGAGGCAGGTCATGAAATCTGACCGAAGAATGGGAAACAGAGGCATTGTAAGTGTAGCAAAAAGCCTTGCAAACAAGACTATGCAAGACACACAGAGTGACAGAGACGCTGAACTTCTGATGCATAGTGAACATGAAATATGAGACACAAAAAATGTTAAAGGAATGGAGGAAAGACAAACCATTCCACGGGCAAAATTTGAAACGAATGGACGAGGTGCATATCAATAAAGATCAATCATTAATGTGGCTTAAAAGGGGAAGAATGAAGCTAGAATTAGAAGCCCTTGCAATAGCTGCTCAAGATCGGGCGTTGAGAACACGACATTGTGATAAAGCGGTTCTCAATATTTCCCAAGACGATAAATGTATTTGCCAGGAGCACGTAGAAAACATTGATCATATTGTCTGAGCTAGTCCAATCCTAGCAAAGATCGAATACTTGAAAAGACACGACAGGGTGTGTAGCTTCCTCCACTGGCAGATCTGTACCGCCCTCGAAGTTCCAAACACATGCCTCAAATGGTACGATCACTCACCAAAACGGGTGACGTCTTTTGCATTGTGTACAATATTGTGTGACCACTAAATTCAAACTGATCGCACGATAGCGGCAAACAAAACCGGATATTGTTATCCAGGATGTGGAGAAAAAATCGTGTTTACTTGTCGATGTTTGTGTACCTTGCGATCAAAACGTCGTTACCAAGGAGGCAGGTCGTACTGATAGTCATCGGAGCTCTAGGATTTGTTCCGCAAAATTCGTGTAAGAACTTGTCTTAACTCCCAGGTAATTCAAAAGACTGGAAGTGAAAGAAATCGCTTTATTAGGAACAGCTCACATTTTGCGCAAAGTATTGTAGAAGCATCGACAGTCCCTAGATATGCTCCTTAGACAGCTGGTTGCATCCTGGAGTAGATTCAGTCGACACATAAAATCTTTAGTTGTGATATTGAGGAACAACAACAACAACAACAACAACAATAATAATAATAATAATAATAATAATAATAACAAGAGTGGTATAAGGAAATTCGTAATGGCGGAAATGCGTATTAATGAACAGAGAGCGGGACACGCAATGAAGTGACGCGGCAAAACTCTCTACCGCGTGCTCCGGACATCGAAGGGAAGATGGACGTTAATTTCCGTAGGGACTGGCTGCTGAACTCACTTAAGTAAGAGATGGAATCCCAGGTCTTAGCCTGCGAAGATACGTTCCTAAGGGCCACGGCCATCGAAGGAGAAAGAGAGAACACAATCAAGGAGAACTGAAGAAGCTATTTAGACTTCAGCACGGAACTATTATTCACTAAACATACGTCTGTAATAAGATTTTACAGATTCATAAAAATGTAATGAGTCAAGAACTTCTTTACACTAGAATACGTGGAAACTAGTGTTGCTACAGAATGGCACAGACATTCCCGTATTCGGTTTCCGTTTTGTTTGGTCTCGGCTAGATATTCGGACTTGCCCATACTCATGACAGCTGCCATGTATGCGCCCAAACTATATTTTTTGACATTATTATTAATATTTCAGTTTCCTAATAGTAGAATAAAAATATTATTTAAGAATATTAAAAAAACAGTTAAACCATGTCCTAAATGACAATTTTCGTTGAAAAAGTTGGAGCTGTTTTCAAGAAAATAGCGTTTAAGCGCTACCGCAAATGCGAATTTGAAGCTCTTTTTCACAGAAAATTTTTAAGTTTTCAAAAAACTTTGTTTGGCGTCATTTGAAGCACTTACACTCACACATTCTATAGTGTTTACAAACTGCCAGAAATGTACATTTTAACATTACGAGATAACTTTAAAAAAAGTAATTTTTGAAAAAAGGAAAAGAATACCGCAAAATTAACTTTACGCCTAATTAAAAAGTGCAATTTGCAATATCCATTCAAAAAATTTAAACAAAAAATTTGAAGCTTTTTTAAGAAAATGGCGTCTGAGCGTTTCTGAAAATACGGAATTTTGAGCTAGTTTTCACAGAACAGTTTTCACAGAAAACTATTCAATTTTCGAGAAGTTTTATTTGACATTACTTAAAGCATATGTAATCATTAATGTAATAATGTCAACAAATTGCCGCTAGTGTAAATATTAACGACATGAGAAAGAAAAAAAATACATTTTTGTTAATATTGAAAAACAAAAGAATAGGGCAATATGATGTTAATGGCATCTCATAGAGCACATCCCCTAGAGCACATAGAGCCAACTGTCCCTACAAGAAGTTTAAAGAAAAAAAATCTGGAGCCGTTTTTGAGAAAATCTAGTTTTTGTACTTTTTTAAAATTGCAAATATTGCGTGCAAAATTGCGCAAAAAACTAGTAAAATTAACAAAAAATGTACATTACCTTAATGAAAGAACTCACTTTTTACAACAAATTTTATTTGAAGGAAAAATCTCTATCTTCAAGTTTGTTGTTCTAGGAAGACGAAAGAATTTCAAACTTTTGCAATTTTCGATAATACAGTGTTAACCGTGAAAATGGGATTTATGCCACCTTTATAAGTATATTTTATTCTATCCTTACAAGAAATTTTAAGAAAAAATTTGGGGCCGTTTTTGAAAGTGTCTGGGGGGCATTTGGAGAAAATTTTGAAAGTGTCTGGGGGGCTTAATTTAAAGTATGAACGGACGGACGGACGTTTTGATTTCAATTGGTTTCTGGGTACCAAGGACCCACAAAACAGAGATTCTGGCTACACCACGTATTTGTGGATATACGTACATATATACGGAGTAAAATACGTAGAATATGGAAAGTTATGTAATGTTGCGCGAAAAAATGGCGAATTTCCGCCAGAAAAAAATTCGTTACCGGGCCGTGACAACGAACTAGTGGTGCTATAGAATCACATAGACATTCCTGTATTAGTTTTCTATTTCTTTGGGTCTGGGCTAGCTATTTGGAATTGCCACATACTCTTGTTAGCTGCCATCTATCGCCGCCCAAAGTACGTTTCTTTGACATTTTCTTAATTTTTTTCCTAATGGTAGAACGGTAATTAATTTTAGGATATTAAGTAGGATATATATATATATATATATATATATATATATATATATATATATATATAATTAGGTAATTAATTTTAGAATATTAAAAAACACTAAAACCTCGTCCTAAATGGCAATTTTCCTTTAAAAATTTGTAGCTGTTTTTAAGAAAATGGTGTTTAAGCGCAACTAAAAATTCGAAATTTGAAGCTCTTTTTCACAGAAACTTTTTGAGTGTTCAAAAAACTTAATTTGAAGTCATTTGAAGCTCATACACTCACAAATATAAAAATGTTTACAAATTCCAGGTAATGTGCATATTAAAGATGTAAGAGATCTTTCAAAAAACATTACATCTGTTTTTTGCGTGAAATACAGGCAATTTTACTTACACTTACACCACAACAACCTTTCTCAGAAACGGAACCGAATTTTTGGATTACACTTTGCCCTTGGATAGCGTAAAGGACGCTTAAGAAAATGGCACAGGCCACATACTCGTTGAAAACCCTGATTTTTTAGAAAACTGCAAAAGTGTAATTTTTTAGGCATCTTCCAGTAACTATAATTTTATAGATGGAGACTTTTATTCTTAATGATTTCTGTTCTTTAAAAAGAGATCTGGAAATGATAATTGTTTTGAAAATATTAGTAGTTTGCATGATATTTAGCAGTAAAATGTAGGGGAAGGCAGTACTTCGGTAGGCAATCCTACAAACTGATCTGTCAAGCAGGTTGCATACGTGAGGCAAAACTAGGGATATCACAAGGTTATGAGGCTGGCTCATGTTCATTCAAAGCGCACAGCAATTCCTACATATTAAAATGGATAAATCGTAACAATTACTTTTCCACCTTAGTCTTTCACTAAAAATCAACTATAATTTCTATTGTAGAACATTGGATACCTTGTATCAATGAAAGTGAATTCAACGACATGAAATCGATATCGATACCTCGAAAAATCGTGTATGAATATATACGAAATTTTTACAGGATCTTCTTCAGGATTATCGCAGTGCCCTTGTAACGTTTAGAGAAGATTAATACAACACAAATGCGGAAAATAAATAATTTAAATAATATGTTGATAGATGCACCACGATCACTATTTTTAGCCTGTCGCTAAGGGCAAATTGGTTCCTAATACATGCCGCCAGAGACCAGTAAGATCACCTAATAAGATTCTAATATTTTTGAATTCAGGCTTCCACTGGGACCTTGCTTGCAACAAGACTTAATTGTGAAGTACCAGTGAAGATTTGCCAAATACAAACTTTTCAGAAAGTTGCATTGATATTTTACATTGATAGTGAATATCACATTGTATGAACATTGCTCATCAGAAATTTTCAGTGCCTCGGGTTTATTTTAAGAAAATGGACAATGTTATTTTTCAACCTCTCCCTGGACGCCATATCTGGAAGCGATAAAATGACAATTTTGACAATTTACAATCGTTAATCAATACAATGACAATTTACAATCGTGAATCCA
The DNA here is from genome assembly GCA_031308135.1 of Acheta domesticus. NCBI lineage: Eukaryota > Metazoa > Arthropoda > Insecta > Orthoptera > Gryllidae > Acheta > Acheta domesticus. The sequence continues at coordinate 79,021,512 of JAHLJT010009355.1, forward strand.
TCTGCGTCTACCCAAATGGAAGTTGTGTACACTGCAGCGGGTAATGGCCGTCATACAATTCGGGAAATTGCTTTCTCAAATAACGCTGCTTTGCAAAAGTATCTAGATTGTACAACTGGGATTGTACAGCGAAACTGTTCGAGTGCCGTGCAGCAAACTCATCATTATCCAAAGCAATAGAATGCTTTTGCTCCTCAACCTGCAACCTCGAGCACACGTTTTACTTCGGGCTCTACCTGGAATTTTGGGTTCTCAGGTAAACAATGACTTAAGAAAAAGAGATGGTGATTTTTACGAGTATAATAATTTAACAGGTACATGACTAGCAACCAACAAGGAAACTTCTTCTAATTTCCGATTATCAAATTATTAACAGCTTTTATTATTAAAAACATTCCAATCAATTATAATAAAGAAAAAATGTTTAACTAATTACTAGACATCGGATGTTTAGGCACTAAAAAATAGCCTTTCAGGCGCCTAAAAAGGCACTGAAAATGTCAAGAATAGGTAGAAAAAGGCACTGTCATACATTACATTCACAATAAAATTATTAGCAAAACTCCACACATATTTACAACTCTTCTTCCTTTTATTCTTAAAACTTTCCATTGCAAAATATTACCAGTAACTTTTCAAGGATCGCAATTTCAAATCTGCAACGATTGGGAGACAAAATCAGTTTGAATACAGCGAAGGATTTCTGAACATGAACTGATGTGTCTGGCATATACTCGTCCTAAGTCCAACATTAGCAACACTGAAACCTTCTGGGAATTTACATTTATTTCCACTCAAAAGGTGCCCTCTGTGTATTGTCAATCGATCATTTTCTCAGAACATGGCTAGTATTTATGAAACAGGGAAATGGAGAAAAAAATGTTGGTATACTTTCAGGAACGCTCTCATATTTTAAAATACAAATACGTGAATTGAAGGTTTCGCAATGAATGGTCAGGTTGGACCATGGTCGATTTTCTGATATCTTAGCATTGTATAAAAAATAATATATAAAAGGCAATAATTCTAAAGAAAAAACATTTATGTAAAAAAAGGCATTTATGCGAAAATAAGCAAAAATAAGCATTATAAAACTTCGTAATATGTCATCATTCGAGTACATATATTATCAGCCTTTAAATAAGTTTGCTAGAAAAAAAATTGGCGTTTCCCTAAACATCCGATGTCTACTAATTACGTTTTAAATTTCCAGTTATAAAAGTGTTTTTATCTGTTTACCAAAATAGTCAATCAACTGAAATTTGCTCAGTTCAAATAATTAAAAACCAAGAAGCTTCAAATATATGTAAACTAGAACAAATATTTTATAGCGCTGTTAAAGTTCTAGCTAAATCTCAAAATCAATTCGATCTAAACGATGTCAGCGGTTTAATCATACATACGCTCATTGTCATTTAAACTCTCGTTGCTTTTGATGAACTGAGAACCATCATTATTCAAACTCCTCTCTCCCCATAACTGCCTCTCCAATTTGTGTAAATTGCAGGAGACATCATGCCGCAAATTACAAGGGTTGTCCTATCTTAAAAAAATATAAAAATCAAATCAAGTTCATTTCCTTCAAAAACGAAAAAGCTTCTGAAATACTTTACTTTACTTATTCCTCTACCTTCAAGTCATCAAACGTTTTCATCGTTATCTCATTCGCTTAACTCCAGAAATTTTAATTTGTTTAAGTTTTCTTGATACGTTTTTATATGAATGGTAAGGGTAGTATTTTTATTTAAGTAAAAACAATGAAAAATATTTTATCATAACGTTGAACATTTCCTTGGAAAAATGTATTTGCATAAATTCATTTTACAAAAAATATGGAGATTTAAATAGAGACTTAAAAAAACGCTTCGAGACCCTGAGGAAAGCGGAACAAATCATAAACTAATAGCAATGTACTCTAAAATGGAAGCAAATTTTAATATTTTATTAAAATTTGAAACAATTACATTAAAATAATTTTAAACACCGTGGTTTGTATAAAATTGATATTTTTCCCGGACAGGTCGGATATTTTGCTAGAAAATGTATAAATGTGAAGGAATCTCATTGTACTTAAGGAACTTAAACCTGAACAGCCAAACTCATAAGAACTACATTTTTGTTCCAACAAAGAATGTTAGAATTACAGAGAATACAGATTATTTAAGAATTTCCCCGCAAGATACACTTTTTAGCCCATTCTAAAGCCTTAAAACCGCACCTTCAAACACAACATATCAAAATATTTTTATTAAAACTAAGGATATTAGAATTAAAAATGTAAGAATAATATCACTAGGTAAACTATTCAACACATTTCTGTCACGGAAAAATTAAATTTACATTTTCGCACAATGCCTTTTGACAGTCTCTGTGATTTGAATATTATGTTTCTTTCGAAGTTTTCAGAAAAGGGTAGTTGTTGATCGGTGCCCGGTTCTGCCAAACGTTCATTATCTTCAGTTCGATAATCCTGGAAGGGTAACTGCCTTTCAACTTGGTTTCTTATCGCCATATCGTAATATATATACAATCATATTAGCTGTACACGGTCAGGAAAGTATTCTGAAATTTGTTAACAATTCAGATACGGTAAATAATTCTGTATCAGATTAATCTCAGTCACATAATTATAACTTGAGAATGAGGATTGTTGATTGCGCTTCTGAAGAGTCAACGATGTTCGAGCAAACGATATTGATGTCTTGCATAAACCGTGTGTGCTACCGACAAAGTCAATTTTCGTCAGAATATTCCGAATTTGAAAGTTGATTTATTGTAGGCCTATTTAAATTAAAATTGTATGAAAAGATTAATAACTTCAGTTTTACAGATACATTCACACCCACTGTTTAGAAATCCTTTAGCGTACTTCTATAATGTACACCTCAACTGGTTTTGAGAAGAAAATTACTTCTGAAATTCATTATTAAATTATTTTTACAGCCTGAAAGTAAATACGAAGAACGCCAAGATATTTTGTTGTTCAAGTTTTGAGGAGATACTCTGAGTACGATACGATTCTGCTCAGAAAAATCTCTTATTCGATCCGTTGCCAAGAAAGTGTCTCGCCTTGGCTGGTGACCTATTCATGCAATCCGGCACCTGTTGTCCGGTGGCAGAGGGGCAACTCATAGTTCATATTCCATCCGAGTGAACTCGAAAACCGATCATCCTTGCTTTAGGAAAAAAAACAAAAACAAAAAAAATGCAATATATGGTATATTGGCACGTGTTCCTTCTACAAGACTTGGAGTAACTTGAAAATACATGCAAGAAGTCAAGTGTAAAAGTCAGAGTTAAAATATTTTATAACAATCTTCAAAACCATTGAAGTGCATGATAATTAATTTACAGTAAAACTTGCTAATGTCTAATGCGTATAATGAGGATATCTGTCATCCGTGAACATAAATTGCGGTTGTGGCAAACGTAAATTCTACGTTTTATAACGTACACATGTAATGTTACATTGTGTAATGCGGAAACTTTTCTAATCCGCAGAACATCTGGACGATTGAGATTCTGCGTTGAGCAAGTTTTACTATATTTTAAAGTTCAAATTAATGTAAATACATGTTTAGTAGCGTACCCGTGCGACAACTCTCGCATGCTATAACCTTCCCTCTTCGTTATTTTTCCATTTCCATATTAAGCTTGTATTTTATATATATATATATATATATATATATATATATATATATATATATATATATATAATATATAAATTATCAAGAATATCTCATCCTGTAGATTATGGAGTGTTACTTTGAGGATTTTGCCCTCTAAAGTTTACTTTCTAAGGCCCTAGAACGTTTCGTTCAGGAGTTATTTAACGATATAGATTCAAAATCCCTGACGTACATTGTGGGTTGCATTTTCCATGACTTTTTTAGATGCGTATTTAAAAAAACTTTCATATTTTTAAAATCAAGGTGCAATTCGTCACGTCTCCGTGAAATTCTCTTTCTTTAGAGACCTCGTTTATTGGTCGCGTGTAAGAGCCGCTAAAGGAAAGTTATACTACTGAAATAATATTGGAGACGATTTGATGAAGATAGTTTGTCGTTATTAAATTTACACCATTGGATGGATATTCCTACGCACGGGACATTTGAAGTTGCTTTTAGGTGAAGCCGCTGAGCCGAAGGTCACGAGAGCGGAGAGGCCGCCTTCTTCGGCAAGGCGCTCTGTGTTTGCTACGTTGCAGGCGATTGAATTTTATTGCGGGTCATCGTAAATCGACCGACGCGACGGGCCGCTCCTCTAGAAATGTGCCACTGGAGCTGTGGAAAGGCGCGTTCAAAATGCAATCACCCGCTCTGTGAGCGACATGCGCGTACACAAACAAGACCGCGCCATTAGAACTAAGAAATGAGAAAAGCGACTGCATTGTTGTCTAATAATGGACACGTAGTTTCTGTACTGAACAGTGGAATTGCGTTCAGTAGCGTTAATCATGGCACATTTCGATAACGAAAAAATAAGTTCATTGAAGGCAACAACACGTCGCTCTTTACCTTAAGTGAAATATAAAATTATTTGCCGCTCATTTTGTTTCTAATTGCGCGTACATTTTTGAGAATATAACGATTTCCTAGTTTTCAATTTGCAGAGAACGCGAATGTGATTAAAACACTAAAATAAAAATGAATTAAAATCGAGAATAAAAAAGCTTTTATAATATTTTTCTATCAAGGAAAGCGAAAAGCGAATTGTCAAAGAAGATTGTATAATTTCTTCAAATGTTTTTGAGGAAGTGTTGTGGATTGTTCCAAGAACATGTCTACGTATAATACTGAATAAACCTTTATTCAAAATTTGTTTCGAACATCAATTTCATTGTTTTTATTTTAATTTTAAATTATGTAAGTACATCGGAATTACCTTTTTAATTTTTTAAACAAATATACACGTTTAATTAACAACTTCCCCTCTTAATATGGAAAAGGAAAGATAGCGAATTTAACATGCGAGAGTTCTCGCATGGGTACGCTTGTTTTACCTTATTTCGTTTCAATATTTATTTTCAAGAACCAAATACCAATAAGAAGTATTAACGAATAGTTCATCAATATAGAATGCAACACATTTTTTATACATATTATAAGAAATATTAAGCCGACTCGTCATAAAAATATTTTAACTTAATTTTTCAAAATTACTTAGAGATGTCTCTAAAAACCTTCAATGTTCCAGATCATTTCTGAAGCTTTTGTTGAATAACATTGAAATATAAGAAAATTAATGACTTGGTGTAACACCAGACAACTAAATTTGGACATCAATAACAGTGAATGTTGTGTGTCAATTAGCACAAAAAGCAGATTACACCGCTGTCAATCCGGTCGCCAATGAAATCTACAGCAGCGAACACAACACAAATAAAAAAGTGCAGCACAAAAAGCTTGAAGGACGAGCGCGACACAAGTCCAACGTGTGACTGAGGACAACAAATGTCAAGCGGACTTGCCATGAAAATACTTTTAACTTAATTTTTCAAAATTAAGTGCAATGTTTGTAAAAAACGTCCATACTTGTCGATCATTTCTGAACCTTTTGTTGAACTACATTAGTTGAAATGTAAGAACAGTTAATGTCGTTAAGTCTGGGTGTAACACCGGACAACTAAATTCGGACATCAGTAACCGTGAATGTTATGTGTCAATTAGCACAAAAAGCAGATTAGACCGATGTCAGTCAGGACGCCAATGAAAACTACGACAGTTAACACTACACAAATTAAAAAAAAAAAACCATCAGCAGAAAACATAGATTTTGGCTACACCACGAGTTACAGGATTTTTTAAAATAAATATAGCAACAGAATTTATTCACTTTTCGTCACTAAGCCCCAGCTATAAGAGTTTTTCTGGCGAAAATTCGCTGTTTTCCGGCACACGATTACATTACTTTCTCTTCATACGAAGTATTCGTAAGGCGAGAAAGAAAAAAATATGCACCACACAGAACAAAAGGCTTGAAGGACGAGCGCGACACACATCCAACGAGTGGCTGAGGGCAAATCCGCGGGGCGCGGAACACGAGCGCCGGAGGAGCGCGCGGCCACGTGGGCGGGCGGGCGAGCGGGCGGGCGGGCTGCGCCGCTGCTGTCAGCGCGTCAAGTACCTCCAGGTCCAGGTCCTCCACGCTGCGGCCGAGCTGGCGCAGCGGGTCGGCGGGGGCGGCGGGCAGCGAGGCCGGGGGCGCGGCGAGGGGCGTCGCGGGGGCGGAGGCGGCGTGGCGGCGGGCGCCGGGGGGCGGCGGCGGCGGGGGCGGCGGCGCGGGCGACGGCCGCCCCATCACCTCCGGCTCGCGGAAGGACAGCTTCTTTCGCGGGCGCTGCTGCGGGGGCGGCGGCGGCTGGTCGCCGGAGGCGGCGGGGCCGGGGCCGGGGGCGGGGGTGGCGGGGGCGGAGCCGTGCCGCAGCATCACGCCGGCGCGATGGCGGGGACGACGCCGGGGGACGTTGCCGACGCGCTGCCGCCGCCGCCGCGCGCGTCCATGCCCCGCGCACGCACTCGCTCGTCTTCTCACACGCCACCGCACGGCGCCGACGGTCCGGCTGCACTGGGCGGCCGGCGCGCCGCCACGCCACGCCAGGCCCCGCCCCCGCCCCCGCCCCGTCCCGCGCGTGACGTCACGCCGCGCTCCACTTCCGCGCCGTGACGTCAGAGCGCGGGCGCGGCGCCAGGCGGCAGCACCGTCCAGCGCGTCTGCCGCCTCCGCCGCCGCAGCCTCCAGGGACCGCCGTCCGGTGACCACCCTCTAGCGGGCGCCGCCGCAGCCCCCTGGGCTCCTGCGCGCCTCGCGGCTCCGCCACCGCCCGCACCGCCCGCGCCGCCCGCGCCGGAGCACCCCTGGTCAGTGACCAGGCGCCGAGGAGCGTCGGCCGCGGCCGCCGTTGCCGCCGAGGGGCCCTCCGGCTTCGACGCAGCCCCCGGGCTATTTCTGCGCTCCCCGCCGCAATATTTATAGGGCAAGGTGAGCGCGGCCGACCGCCGCGTCGGATAATAAAATACGCGCGCGCCGCTGTAGTACGGGGCGGCGTTCGCGCGCGTTGTTCTGCGCGCCGCCCTCCCGCTCCTCACTCCGCGCCGCCCCGCCCCGCCCGTCTGCCTGGGCTGCGCGGCCCGCGAACGCAAATAGCCGGCGGCGGCAGCGGTGGCGGCGGCGGTGGCGGTGGCGGCGGCTTTGAAGTGCTAAGTGGTGCACGCTGACGAAACGGCGCCCGCTCGCCCGTCGGGTCGCTCGCGCGTTCGCGCGCGGCGTTTGTTGTGCGGAACAAGCGACGGCGGAAGCGAACCGCTCGCGAGCGCCTCCTTCCGCACACTGCGCCCCCATTCGTGGTGGGCGCTTAACCTTTGCACTCGTAAGCATCATAAATCTTCTAGACGGCATGTTCTTCGATCAACACCAGGCGAATGCCAGTACCCTGACAAACGGGCCACGGTCCGCGCGCAATCTTTCCTTCCTCTTCCTTGTCCTACCCCCCTTACACACTTACACTAACGTGCACTACATTACCACACATCCAAGAGACCGGTCGGGAGATTAAAGCTTGCCCCGGCTGGGGCGGTGCCCCGCTGGTGGGAGATATCTGGTAGAGGGAAAAAACCCCGCTAGTCGAGGGTAGGTCGGCTCCGGATCCAGCCATCCAGCGGGGAAAACATCACCGCCACTTCCCGATGAAAAACAAGCACTATACAAGCACACATGACGGGAGACCGGTCGGGAACCTAAGCTTGTCCCGGCTGGGGTGGTGCCCAGCTGGTGGAAAATACCTGGATGGGAGAGAACCCCACTAGTCGACGGTAGGTCGGCTCCGGATCTCGCCATCCAGCGGGAAAGATCACCGCCACCCTCCGATGAAAAACAAGCACTACTCTTATGGGACAGGCATCCGTAGTTGACGCGCCCGGAATCACGAACAACCAATCAATCGTTCGGCATGTGAGAGATGCCATGAGTATAATGGCTACTGGCTCGTAATAGTGTGTAATGTGACACGTCCTACAACTCGTAGAGCATGTCTCAGATGCCACACCAAAATGCCTAATTAATTCGTAGAGCATGCCATAGATGCCCAGTATTTCCCTGGTATGTAAAATAAAGTTTGCATTGTTGAATCGATCCGGACTACTATTCTACTTTTAAACAATGCAGACGCAATAATGTGAAAACGAGCTGGAACGGGGGAGTGCCAAGTATCGGCTTGGAGCTGTGCAGCCTTTTTCCATTGTCATTTAGAAATGCGTTACAAGTTGTAGGACCTCGCAGTGCTCAGAAACCTCCGACGGCAGAGAGCATTCGTGGGTGGCATGTCACCCATGCCGTACGAGTGCAAAGGGTTAAAACGGGTGTTCCGTAAATAACCGAATCTTCTTCACAAAGGACTCCCTTTTGTCAAAATAAGTGGGCGATAAGTTACCACTCATTCGTTTAACCGAGTACGCCGCCTTCTTTCAGTGTGCATCATGCATCTTCCGTTTCTCCGGCTTCGGTTATCTTCTTACACGACGTTCACTTTTATTTGAAATACTACGATGACAATGAGTTCCCAATATTCGAATATTTTGAATTCTACCAAATGGCTCATTTTTACAGTGAAAAGGAGGATAAGAAACACCAATAATACATTGTACAATTACGAACGATCTCGTAATCACATAAGCCAAATTGCACGCTAATCGGAGTAAATGCATACTTCCTATTGTGTTTGTACACACCGTCGTCCCCCAACAATGAAACGGTCGGCGCAAAATTCTCATAGCCACGATGACGAACACTAACGAAACACTCGTGTTAGATCCCAATGACTACGAAATAACGTCTACAAGTGAGCACTGATTTTGAGCAGTCACATATCGCTTAAAAAGTACCTTATGCAAATGTTGACTGTGAATGCGAGATCCTAAATCCAGGTCACGATCGCGGGGTTTTCGCGAGAGGGGGTGGGGGAAATGCCATTGTCAAAGAGTTCTAGATAGCGGCTGCTCCCAGTCGTCTTTTCTTTCGTTTCGTCCGATAAATTTGGCGGATGCCAGAGCAGCACGCAACCCGGCGGGCCAAGGACCACACGCGATTCTCCCCCGTTCATCCCTGACCTCTCCCCCTCCTCTCCTCGCATTCACGGCTTTCACTTCCACACGGATGGAACCACCACGAAATCATCTGAGGAGATTGATTATTGTTTTTTCTGGATACGTCTGATGCTATTTAAGTCAACCACATAGTAGCGTATGCTGCTTTCATGCTCTGGGCTACTGCTGACTTCAGAAATATTTTTTTACTATATAACTATACATAATCTTCGATTATGTAGTTTGTCTAGCTTGAACTATTTGTATTATAGAATATTACTCATGTGTTATAGAATATTACTTACATACACACATTCATTAAACACAATTATTTTTACAATTTCTCGTTATACGAACGACGATTAAAAGGCTTCTCTAATAAACGCTGCAAATGAGCGTACGCTGTGGCAGTTAATAAAGAAACGACAAAAATTAAAATTTCATCACGCAATACATACAAATATTAAAAAAGATACATATACAAATAAACAAACAGGAATGAAATAAAATAAAACACAAATAGAGTATAAATACATAAATAAAAATGTGCCCATCTCTACTCCGTCTTCACTTCACTGCATCTCCCTTCGGTTACCATTATTTGTTCATTAACGGTAAGTAGTATACACATCGCACAATTTTTGGCCTCTGCAATTCAATGGACAACACTGCACTCTACAAGCTCTTACGAAATCACGAACGCATAACGCGCGTGGTTCTGGGAAGTGTCGCCAGCGCCTGTGTAGGTAAATTGTTTCAGTCAACAATGGCCCTACACACAAATTCCGAATCCTCCAATTATAATTGGTATTACCATAAAGAAAATCATGACGAATACGTGTGCAGTTACAATAACATACAGATGTTTGATCATCTCCAATTAATAATCTGGCTGACCTAATTCCGTTCGCATTAAAATACTTAAGGATGTACCTACTTTTCCAGCTCAAGCTCCAAAACTAAAATATGGGGTTCCAATGTCTTTATGATTAGTAGAAAATAATCATCGTTGCGATAAAGTCGCTGAAAATTAGTCGATAGATTGTAAATCTTTTTATGAATGAAATTTCGTTTAACACGCCCTTACATTCTCTAATGATTTTACAATGTAATTCTAAAGGTGTGATTTTACTAAGGCGTAAAATATAAATTTCATTTTCAGCTTTGAAGGCTCATAGTTTAATTAAGTTAAGACCTTAAATTCTGAAAAACATTTTTGGATAAAGCGGTAATGTGAATAATAAAATTCTTGTTAAAAGGGAAATTGAACGGCAATTATTTAATTTTTGATTAGTTTTTTGGTGATTTCATTTCAATTGATTTACATTCATTAGGAAAGTTGATATTATTAATCGTAAATAATAGATTAGGGTAATTAATGTAAATAAAATCATGATTAATACTAAAAATTCTATACCATTATAGCTTGAATTTTGAATAATCATCCATTTAGATAAAAGTCCTGAAAAGGGGGGTAAACCACCAGATTTTCCAAAATCTTTTCTTTACTTCCTGTATGTTATTTAGTGAGAATGGTCGCCCTGCCTTAAGTGCATTGCATTACAAGCCTTTCATTGATACCTTTCCATGGCGGTTGCTTTGTGTACGCCTTGAAGAGGGCACACAGTCGGGCTGCCTTTCTACGTGTACCTAATGATTCCCAGTGACACCTTCCCAGAGTTCTGTTGGCGAATTTAGCCGTTTGTTTCTGCACTCGGTAAACCTTTCATTTGACCTTCCCTATGAGGACCCCAGAAAGCTACTCTGTGTTCCATTATGAGACGAACCAAAGATATGCAGGCCTGCACTGTCGTGTTAGAGGTAGCTTTCCATAATATATGCATAACAAAATGCAGAGCTTTCCAACCCTTTTGTTTACCGTATCGGGGAAATGGAAATACTTTGCGGCCAAAAAATTGTTTATTGGTATTTTATTTTTCATTATTTTCTCTTTAAATTGGAGTTTGAAATATGTTGATATCATTCTTGGAAAGTATTTTTACTTTCTCGCGCTTACGAAGGAACTTCTTAACCCTTTAACTGGTACGGGCCGACCGACTGAGAGTAACGCTTCTCTTTGCGGGCCCTGTCGTGCGCGACATCTCAGTTATCAGTAAGTCCTAGCGATAGCCGAAAGCGCGACTGCACGAGGGAACTCGTCCAGAGGCTCCCGGGACTTCGCGGTGCCGCATACGATCTCGACCAAAAGCTACTATTTATACTACAATTTCTCATCGTGTTAACACATCTCAGTCACCATTTTTTTGTAAAACTCATTTGAAATCGTAGAACAGTTGGTGCAAAAATTAACTAGTTTCCAGCAATAGATTTTTTTAATTCAAAACTTTAAACGAAAAAGCGCGATAAAGTAAAAATGTATTTCTGGCTTTGAATCCATTGTATAAGGTATGAAGTGCATTCACGAATACATATTAGTAACATAATAGTTATTATTAATAACTATGGCATTGAGTTATTCTACAAATATATAAAAGTATTAGTTTATATTACCGCGAACAAAACATAGCCATCATTGTCACTTTGTCAGAGCAGCGTTACAACAACCAACAATGATCGCTCATCTATTCGTTTTCACATTTAACACAATTAAAGGAAGCAATTTAAAATGAAATAACAGAAATAAATATTAATATAATAAATAATAATAAAATGAAACAAAAATAATTTATAAATTCTAACATACGTAGCATTCAACTGCGTAATTTGGGAGCGGGCAAGAACAAGTTAGCAATTTTTATTTCATATTTATTTCGAATAGGTTTTAAATCATTTCTAAAAGATTAACCTGCAAATGTATAACTAAAGCTCCAATGTAAGAAACGAACAAAGTAATAATCAAATAATAAAACAATGAAATAATATACACATTCTAACGTACGTCCACCTTACTCATCCACCTTACTCAAAACTCTGAAATTACGATCAAGAAGCGAAGGCTTTCCAGAGAGGGCGACTAATTTTGACGCCCAATTACTCCACAAATACCCATATTTTCGAAAAATTCAACATGACCTTATTTGAAGATCTGTTTTGACGAACCCATTTGGTTCAGAAAAAATCTTCACAATTGTAGTTGTAGGAAGACGCCGAAATTGTTTTTGATTTTTTTAAAAATTTTTGCAAAATTGGGCATTTTAACGAACATGAGACCTGCACCATTCTCTTAAGCATCCTTTCTACTAAGTTTCCAATTGAATAAAAAAATGTCACGTGGTTTTTGAGAAACTGTTGAAAGAAAATAAAAATTGTCTATGTTGACACAAAATTTCGCAAAAAATACTCATGTTTTTCAAAAATTGAACATGACCTTATTTGAAAATATGTTTTACACGAAAACATTTCATTAAGAAAAAAATATTGTATCTTCTATTACAGTTGAAGGAAGACACCGAAAAACTGTTGTAGTTTTTCAATTTTCGAAAAATCAGGATTTTCAACCAACATGAGACTGCACCATTTTCTTAAACGCCCTTTAGACTATCCAACAACAAAATTTCATCAAAGTTGTTGGCGACTTTTTTTTCAACCCAAACATTAACCCAATGACCCAAAATTAAAATATCGGTTTCAAATTCAAGGGGCTAGGACATCAGCCAGGTCAATCGGGGAATATCAATTTTGAAGAAAATCCGCAAAACAAATTTAGTCGCTAGCGTTGTTTTTACATAAGGCAGATGGACGGACGGACAGATGTTTCGTCGCCAATCGATTTTTCGGTATCAAGGGGCCATAAAACATGGATTCTGTCTGCACCACGTATGAGAGGATTTTTTTTCTAAATTTAGCAATTGGATTTATCCACTTTTTCGTTACCAGGGCCCTGTAATAAGATTTTTTTTCTGTCGAAAATTAGCCGTTTCTTCGCGCAGCAATACTTAACTTTCCCAATAGTACGTATATTACTCCGTATATACGTACGTAGACGGGAAAGTAAAAATCCCCTAACACGTGGTGTAGCCAAAATCAATGTTTTGTGGGTCCTTGATACCGAAAAACCAATTGAAAGCAAAACGTCCGTCCATCCGTCCATCCATCCTGTGTCTGTGAATAACACTAGGGCCTCAACCGTAAGTACGATAACTTCGAAAATAAATATTCCCCGGACGATCTGGTTCCACTCCAGGCGCCGCGATATTGAAAAACTTTCTTCAAAATGTGGGGGTACTTTACATTAAGCTCCCCGGACATTTTCAAAATTTTCTCAAAGACGACTCCAATTTTTTTTTAAATTTCTTGTAAGAATACAGCAAAATACACTTATTAAGGTGGGATAGGTCCTAATTTCACGGTTAACTCTGAATTTTCGAAAATTGCAAAACTTTTAATTTTATTCGGCGTCTTCCTCCAACTAAAAAATTGCAGATAGAGATGTTTCCTTCAAATGAAATTTGTTCTTCACAGTGAGATTTTTCTTGAAGGTCATGTACACTGTTTTGAAAATATTAGTAGGTTTCGCGCAATATTGCGTGGAATATGTGCAATTGTAAAAAAATACAAAAACAAGATTTTCTCAAAAACGGCTCCAAATTTTTTCTTTAAACTTTTGGTAGGGATAGTGTTAAATGTACTCTATTAGATGACATAAACGCCATATTGTTCTATTCTTTTGTTTTTTCAAAAATTGCAAAACAGATGTTTTACTAGTCTCTCACGTCGTTAATATTTACATTATCGGCGATTTGTTCAGATTATATTAATGATTGCATGTGCTTTAAATAATATCCGATAAAGTTTCTCGAAAACGCCATTTTCTCATAAATGGCTAAAAAATATATTTTTTGTTTTTACAAAAAATACAGAAATGTAATTTTTTTTAAAGATCTCTCACATCTTTAATAAGCACATAACCCGCAATTTGTAAAGATTATTGTATTTGTGAGTGTAAGTCCTTCAAATCACTTCAAATGAAGTATTTTGAAAACTCAAAAATTTTCAGTGAAAAAGAGCTTTAAATTTCGCATTTTTAATAGCGCTAAAACGCCATTTTCTTTAAAACGGCTACAAATGTTTAAAAGAAAATTGCCATTTGAGACGAGGTTTTTGTGTTCTTTAATATTCTAAAATGAATATTTCCGTTCAACCATTAGGAAACAGAAAAATTACGAAAATGTCAAAAAAATGGGCAAGAGTATGTGGCAATTCCAAGTTTCTATCGCAGACCCAAGGAAATTGAAAACTAATACGGAAAGTCTGTGCCATTCGGTAGCACCACTAGTGGACTTGAATGTGATCCTGATTTTGGCACAGGAAGAATTTCTTCAGGAGAAACTATCAGGGACTGAGATTCCGCCTCCACCTATGACGTAATGGGTGCACCTTCCTATGTAGCGTTTCTTCTGCAGACAGCTCACAATTTGTTTCTTCTGCTGGAGCGAAATCGTAATCAGAAAATATTTGAGGGTACACCCCTGCGTTTCTAAATCCAGAGAGAGCATTCTGTGCTGTAGCTGCCCTCACAAATGCTTTCCTAAAGAGAGAACAGGCAGCGTGAAGAGTCACCACTTTGCCTGAGTGATTTCGAAGCCAGTTCTTGACAGTTTGTGAGTAAAAGTTACTGGAGGGGTGGGGGACATAAAACTCACTTACTTCTAAAACGAATAATTATAGTTGTAATAATATGAACGAAGTCAAAATTTCGGGACAAAATGGAATAGCAATGTTCCACTTTTTCCCTTCGACACGAGGACAAAATGGTTAAAAACAATCACATTTACCCTTGCTTTTGTCAGAGAAATCCAAAAGAACTGAATCATAAAACTTAAGTATCAAAACAAATACTTTTACACTTCTGCATTCTTATGCCAAAGACAATGTTTTACATAACTTACGATTTTGCACAGAGGAAAAATCAGAAAATTCGCTCTTCTGATATGCTAATCCCTTGACACACGCACAATCGTGTCAACACACTTCTCGAGAAAATACTAGTTGTAGAACTGAAAGGCTCCACAAGTGTGGGTTTGAAGAAGTCTAGTATTTCTTAAACATCGATATCTATCGATAGTTACCATAGTTAAAACTATCGTTGGCTATCGATATTGTGGCCGATTGTTTTTCTATAGTTTTAAGTCTTCACAGTTTTCTAGAGACAACTTGTTAATAACAAAATGTACTGAGAGCATGCAAATCCGATCATAAGTATGTAAAACTAAATCAAGAAATAGGTATGTATCTGAATTATGTAATACCTAAAAATATATCAACTCATATAATTTTTTGAGACTAAATAAATAATTATGCAACTTTGTTATGTATTGTATTGGTGAAACAATTTATTTCCTATTTATTTAATATGCTATTTTAATTGTACATATTTTATTTATAATTTTACGATTATACAATGTTTCTAAATTGTGTACATCACAATGTAACAAATTTACATTATTATAGATTTATATCGTAACCGAATGGAATCTGTGATCAAATTTGTTTGTATAGCAGTAAACCCTAGTTAGCACGAACTCGTTTAATATGAATTTCGGCCTAACACGAACAAAACGTCGGTCCAGGCAAGGGATTACGGTACTAAGGATATATAATACTCGGTTACTATAAGGTGACCAGATTTCTCTTAGCTGAAAGCGGGACACAATTCCAATTTTTAGCAATCTAACAACATGATGTTTTACATGCAAGTAATAACTTATTTCCAGTAGTTATTTATTTATAATGAACAAATTACAAATATTGAAACGAACATTTCAAATTTATTACATTGAATTATATTAGACTTATTACAAATATTCCTCAGATAAATAATTCTGCCTTAGTAAACTAAGTTCTGGAGGAGAAGCTCATGAAATTTGTCACACCCTAGTTGCAAATTACATTTGACAATCAGCTAATTCTGCAATGTGTATACTTTAAATCGATTCTTTTCTAAAGTCCTAATGCTGTTCAAAAGGGAAAATACCCTCTCTGTGCGCGTATTTGTGCCTCGTAAACATAAGACAAACTCAACAAGAATGCGAATGTTCTTAAATGGGACACTAGTTTTCTTAAAATTTCCTAAATTTTTTATCCATCTCTGATCAGGTGCCACTCTTGCTCCATTCAGTAATTTTTACTTTCTCGTATAAATACGAATACACGGAAATTTATTTATTATTTTTGTTGTTCTTAAATTAACTTTTTATTCAGACTTTTTCGAATACAATTTCTAATACATGAGTTAAAAGTTAAATAGTTAAATTTAAAAGAAGTTAAAGGTTCAAGAAAAGAAAAAAAAAAGTTAAAAGCTAAAGAAAAAAGTTTAAAAGTTAAAAAAGGGGGACATTTAAGTCGGATATGCACTGTTCTGCTCCGTGAGGGACGAGTATGGCGCCTGTGACGCGAGTGCTGCTGCGGTACTGCTGCTGCCGTTGGTGCGGTGAGGGCGGGGGGCACAGATCATGTCCACGATCTCTCTGAACTCGCGCGGGGCGAGGTAGGGCCTGGCCGTGTGGGCGAAGTAGCACGCCGCGCTCCCGGTGATGGCTTCAGCTGTGATGCGCTGTCTTTTCAGGTGATAGCCTTTCGAGACCTTTAGGAGCGCAGCGTCGCTTCCGGGGTACCATTCGCCCAGGGCACCCACCACCAGCGGTATCATTTCGGAGGAGGCGTAGCCGGCGCTGAGAAGAGCTGGACGGAAGGCACTGTATTTACTCTTATTTTCCTCGTATCTCTCCTGCAGCTTACCGGCGCGCGCCGCCACTACCGTTGCATCCACGATGATGGAGTGTAGGCCCCGCGCGAGAACGAGATCCGGGCGCTCGCTATCCACCACTACCTGGTTTTCTTTAAGGTCCTTCCATGCGGCCTCCTTGTAATGCTCGCAGATGTTGTTGTGGCGAGCGTGCCACAGCGCCGAGTTGAATCGGCACTCATTGGTGACATGTCCAATTGTCTCGAACGCGGCTGTGCTGTCTGGGCGGGTGCAGCCCTTCCGGCAGGCCTTGTTCTTCGTTACCAGGGCAGTGGTTTAGGGCGGGAGCGGAGTTGAGGCGGGCCGGGAAGAGAAACTTGTACACAGGTATTCTCATGTGCCTGCCCGGTCCGCGTGAAGAAACCTGACTCCTTGCCCACCCCCGCCAGAGTTCCCGCGTAGATCCCTTGGGCCTTTTGGGATTGCCATCGCCGCGAGTGCGCCTTCTGGAATAATTCTCGTTGGCGCCTCACCAGATGTATGTAGGATGTAGGATTGAGCAAGTTATGTAATCTTATGTGAAAAAATGGCGGATTATCGGCAGAAAAAATTCATTGCCAGATCCTGATAACGAAAAAGGGGATAAATTCAGTTACTAGATTAAGAAAAAAAAAATGTGATGTAGCGAAACAAACACGTGATGTAACCAGAATCCCTGTTTCGTGGGTCCTTGATACCGAAAAATCAATTGAAAGCAAAACGTCCGTCTGTCTGTGAACACCTCTAGCGCCTAAACCATACGTAGGACATTTTTAAAATTGAAGAAACCCCTATCGATCTGGCTCGAGTCGAAGATTTGAGATTTTGAACAAATATTCTGTAAAATTTGCGGGTACTTTACATAAAGTTCCCCGGATATTCCCAACATTTTCTTAAAAACTTCTCCAAAGTTTTTCTTTAAGTTTCTTGCAAAAATAGAGTAAAATACTCTTATTGAGGTGGCATACGTTCTAATTTCACGGTTAACTCTGAATTGTCGAAAATCGGTAAAGTTTGAATTTTATTCGGCTTCTTCCTACAACTACAAAATTAAAAATAGAGATTTTTCCTTCAAATAAAATGTGTTCCCCATAGTGAGTTCTTTCATTAAGGTAATGTACATTTTTTAAATATTTTAGTAGTTTTGGCGCAATATTGCGTGAAATGTATGCGCAATTTTAAAAAATTATAAAAACAAGATTTTCTTAAAAAGATTTTCTCCAAATTTTTTCTTTAAACTTTTAGTAAGGATAGTGCCTAATGTACTCTATGAGATGACATACACGCCGTATTGCTTTATTGTTTCGTTTTTTTTCAAAAATTTCAAAAATGTAATTTTTAACTTGTCCCTCACGTCGTTAACATTCACATTACCGGCAATTTGTTTACATTACTATGAGTACAAGTGCTTTAAATAATGTCAAGTAAAGTCTCTCGATCATGCGATATCTAGCGGCACGACTGAGAAAGACGTGAAATACCGTGACATATTTCATTGTGAAGAAGGGCCTTGACGGGAAAAGTTATAAAAATCGCTCTCTGCATTCAAGGGCGCATGAAATGCGAGCATCTTGAGAGATATAAGCAGAATGCAGAGATAGGGTTACCAGTTGTCCGTATTTAGCAGGACATGTCCGTATATTTAGTGATTGTCCTGGCATCCGTAATTATTTTCCAAAATCAGCAAATTGTCCGTATTTTCGTTTTTCAAATAGCGATCGTCTTTTCAAGCACCGTAAACTGAGTTTCTTTCTGAAATTACATTTGCTTACTTTCTTTACTGCAATCTTTTTGACATTAGGTTAGTGTACCGTGTGCTAACGTTTAATCGTGGTTCTTTAGCATGTTAAAAATTGATAGTTTCTATTTGTCTGAGCTTCGTATCATACTCCTCATCTAGTAAGTTGTGAATGTACATTTCTATGAGAATTTCAGATTTCATAGTTAGACTTGTAGAAATAAACAGGAAGAAACAAGTCATCACTTCCACGCATGGCTTGAACAAGTGTGTCAATTTCGGCATAGTTTATGCATTAACGAAACAGTTTACTGCTGAGTCGGAGGTGAAATACAAACACTTCAAAAAGGATCACACTGCTGAGGGAGCAGTGTGTTAAGTTTGCAAATCCGGAACGTACGTATCTGTTAACTAGACAATGTTTTAATATGTCTTGCTTTTGTCCTGCATTTTACATTCATTTGTCCTTCTTTACATCCAATATCATCTGGTAACCCTATGCAGAGATCCTATCAACGTCTGCAGATTTGAAATGAACAATACATACATACTTGTCTGGTGCAAGGGCGCTACAAGGGCACTCAATCTCTTGAATACCTTTAACTAAACCGAGAGGAGCCTAACTGAAACTTTGTATACATTGTGTTATACAATAATACATTGTATTGTAACAGTGTGTATATGTAACTTTAAGGCAACATGGTGCAATTACACGGACGACTAAAGTACTACATCAAATGCTAATTTCTGCCGCAACACACGATCTACGCAATTGGTCACAAACAGGTTACGCGTTCAATTTCTAAAAGTGGGACTTTAAGCGTCCCCACAAACATTAAAGGAACGTCGGGACAATTTACGTCAAAGCGGAACTGTCCCGCCGAAAGCGGGACGTCTGGTCACCTTAGGTTAATACGGATCTTTATAACACGAACTCCAATTATTTCGGTGCCTTGGAATTCGTGTAAATGAGGGTTTACTGTAATATTTAATGCATGCTTCACTAATGAAAGTCTAATATGTAATAGCGTAGTAATTTATTTCGCAGTAATCTGTATAGAAACACAAATTTCTATCTAAACGCAATTATCTAAAACTATTATTTGAAAATGAGAAAATATTGATACTATCCATATTCAATTACGACGGTATCGAAAACTATCGATAGAGAAACAATCTATGTTTAAAAATCACTATAGATGTCCTCATTTAGATTTCAAAAGGAGCAAAAGAAACGAAATAATGATAATATATTTCGTTGTCAGTATTGCATAACTGTATTCTTATAACCTGTTTTCCAAGCTATTCCAGAAAAGCGCTAGATTTCGGACAGCTAATTGCAGAATACAACTAATGCAGTGTTTCACAACTTTGCTGGCGCGCGTGAATCTGGACAAGGCCTCGTTTGTATTTCACTCCCCCTGGGCGGGCGACACCGCTTATTCTGGTGACGTTTTCGTGTTAGTCAGAAGCTAAAGAGGGGACAATTAACATTTTCAACCAACTCTGCGAAGGAATGATTATTTTTGCATTGAACTATGAGCACGTTGTAAGACATATTTCTTACATCGTGACTATGAGTAATTTAATTCTGATTTCGGAACTTAAAACCAATCGTTGAATTTTGAATAATTGATCTACGTGAGAGCGATGTAGGCAATACTATAAAATAACTTAAAATCATTACATGGCGATCAGTGACCAGTTACCACCAATCGAGAAAATACTTGGTTTTCACTTCTTACATAAAAGTAATATGCCGTCTTCTTATGACTCAGCTGAAAGATAAACTTGTTGTTCGTCAATGTTTTGCAGGACCTCGATATGAACAGCAGTTATAATTCGAAATCGAATCTTCCAATTACGAATTATATGGATTCATTATTGTTTTTATTAGAAAGTCAGATGAAGAAACTGTTGTAAATTTGCTTATTACACGACAATATAAATGAAAGCTATAATTTGAATTCTTTTCCTCTGAAACATTGACGACAGTTTATTCGGAGATAATCTGTGTGTACAATGGCTAAAATCAAAACGAATATCTTTCACAATGGACGACTTTATTAACGTATTCAAAAAGAATACTTTAAACCCTTTCGTTTATGAACTCTAGCAG
Organism: Acheta domesticus; assembly: GCA_031308135.1. NCBI lineage: Eukaryota > Metazoa > Arthropoda > Insecta > Orthoptera > Gryllidae > Acheta > Acheta domesticus. Next base: position 79,042,133 of record JAHLJT010009355.1, read on the forward strand.
CGACAAGAAAAACAACAAACGAAAAAATACTACGACATTTAAATGACTATATCAGATCCAAAGTAAAGTTCATTTGTACATAAAGATCATCCGCGACACTTCAGTACTCTAAAATGTTTAAAAACGTGAAAGTAAAGTTTCAGAAACAAAAAACGTAACTTGGGCGAAAGCGTACGGCATACATTGATGAAACGTATCTCATATTTGCTCCAAACAATCACGAAACGTTAATGGTAACACACTCGCTTGAAAAATATTTTGAGATATCCAGAATGTGAAGTGTAAGTGTTGGTTTGCACTCAGTAATGAAATTGGTGATTATTTACATGAAAGACACTGGTAAGTTATCGAAAGAAAACGCATTTAGGAATACAAAAATTTTCCGTCATTTGCAGCAGAAGGCGTACGAATCAGTTAACTTCTTGGAAAAAAATGAGTCCCATATTTTTAATTTTAATGCACATAATAGTAATATGTAATCGTACCCATTAAATGTGATTCTTCATATGAAACTAGACAACCCAAGAACCTATTTTGTTTATAATAAACATTTTCCAAGCCAATCCCTGAAGTTATCAACACCCACGTAGAGAAGCGACAAATAACAAGATTTCATCTTTATATTGACTCTCAGAACCTGAAAACCAGTTTGATTTACACGGATCTTAAATCGGATTTACACGGATCTTAAAAATAACAACATGTTATTCATAATACATGATTGTCTGCTCTATTAAACCTTTGGAGAAGTGCACGTGCCCTAGATGCCTTCTGCACGTCTCCGGACCAGCGGGAGGAAGCCTTGCGGACGTACTACATTCTTTACTGTGACGCCAGTACGTAAGGCTGGAGACAAATGATTTGTGATGGGAAGATGATCATGAACCTATGTCATGAACGGTGACGGCGGAACGGGAGGTTAGGGATACGGGAGAATCACGAGAAAACCTGTCAAGAACCCTCAAGGGTAGATGTTGGAGAATCGGTGATATCAGAGGCAGGAGAATCGGTGAATTATTTGTCAGGATATTGTATTTCATACGTTCACTATAGCCGCGGTTGTGGTTCACTATAACGGAATCTTCTTATGCTTACTTGTAATGTACGTGAATCGGGACCAGTGAATCAAGTTCACTATATCAGAGTTCACTATAACCACAGTCGACCGTAGTTCGTTTTCCGTGGAAGTGACCGTCCCTCAGAGGCGCGCGTGCCCTGCTGGTGTGTATTGCGGGGATCTTGCGCTCGTAGTACGCACGGACGGTGGCGGGGGCGGAGGCAGGGCGGGGCGGGCGGGCGACGGGTCGGTGGCACTTGGCGCGGGGCGAAGCGCTTCCAAGAAGCCATGTGCGTCAGCGGCCTCCGCCCCGCCCCCGCCGCCCCGCCCCGCGCCTGGGCGACGCCGCCCTTGTTGTCGCGCGCCGCACAATGTGTTTCGCGCGGCGGCCTTGCGCGCGCGAGTAAAAATACGGCGGCGCGGCGGAGGCCGGCGGGCTGGCGGCGGCCCAGCGGAGCGTTCCTGCGGCGCCGGGAAGTGCCTCGCCGAAGGACCCGCGCGATCGCGAAAATCGCTTCCCTCCCCCTCTCTCTCCCCGTTCCCGCGGACGAGCGAACGGGCCGTGACGATGGCGTCTCGGCGGCGGCGTCACGTCGGAACACACAAACACAGGCGCCCGCCCGGTCCAGCGGGGGGCGCGCTGTTGATTGAAGAGTTGCTGGAGCGCGCCGCTGGCGTCGCTATGGGGCGCGCCGGTGCTGCCATCGCGCGGGCGCGCTGCGCACTGCCTGGAGCCTGCAGTGGCCAGGGCCGGGCCGGGGGGGACAGTTGCTCCATCGCGAACCGCCCCGCCGCGCCGCGTGGTGCTCAACCACAGAACCCGGCTGGGGTGGGCGCTTTGCCCGGCTCCAATGATGCGGTCGAAGACCCCGCGGCGAGCACTTCGCAGAAGGCTAGCCCTCAATCGGATGCAGCTCTTCCTATTTTGAGGCTACTATCGGAAGTAGGCCCCCGGGCGAATGCGCGAAGCAGTGGCCCTCTTGCACAGATCACAAATAGAACGGTTCCGCACATCGAATGAACAATCGAACTTTTAAAGAATTTGCTACCCCGTTAGACGCACCCGAAAAAATACAATTGAAGCTTTCGAATGTTAATCACAGAAACGAGTATGATATCTATGTCCTAGACAACGTCACTGAAGTATCAACAATCTCAATCTGTTGTATTTCACGACCATCTGTAGTTCAATCCGTCCTGTTGATCAATACCCATGAACAACAGAACAATCTCAATGCAAGCATTTCAATAAAATTGTAATGTCAGATTTTTGCGGTAAAATTCTAAGATATTCTTTCTGAGGTGGTCATAAAATCAAACTTTGCTATGAAGGAGAACTTACCTTTTTGTTCGATTTGAAGACGTTGCATTTAAAAAGGTCAGATGAAGAGTCTCGTGCGATGTAAGAAAAGATTTTGAGGTCTTGCGAGTCGTGAGACACGTAAAAGATACTGCAAATGAAAATTAAAAATTATTGAGGGAAATATAATATAACGTTTAAATTATTCCAAGGGATATGAAGGCAATAATTAAACTGAATACTTGCCGGTAGATAGGATGATGCATCAAAAGTAAACTGTTTTCATCTAGCCATTGTTTCTTCTGAAAAAAAAAAGAAGTAAAATCAATTCTTATTAGGTATCTGACAATAAACTAGCCTATTAATAATTAATGTACTAGGTTCAAAATACAGTAAAATCCAGAGTAATCCAATAATTACTTGAAAATAAATAATTATTTTCATGCATTAGAAGTTTCTGACGTTACCCAGGAAGTATGAAAGCAAGGTTTGGGTTGAGAACTACGTCCGTAATTAAGTTGTTACAAGTAATAAACAATGTCACAAAAATAATTATATGACTCATAAACTATATGCTATATGCCAACGCATCCTTACGTTCCTACCATTACAATATCTTGAAATCTCAATATCTTGAAATCTCAATATCTTGAAATCTCAATATCTTGAAATCTCAATATCTTGAAATCTCAATATCTTGAAATCTCAATATCTTGAAATCTCAATATCTTGAAATCTCAATATCTTGAAATCTCAATATCTTGAAATCTCAATATCTTGAAATCTCAATATCTTGAAATCTCAATATCTTGAAATCTCAATATCTTGAAATCTCAATATCTTGAAATCTCAATATCTTGAAATCTCAATATCTTGAAATCTCAATATCTTGAAATCTCAATATCTTGAAACCAACATTATCATATTGAAATCAACATTTTCTCCAAATCAACATTATCTCCAAATCAACATTATCTCCAAATCAACATTATCTCCAAATCAACATTATCTCCAAATCAACATTATCTCCAAATCAACATTTTCACCAAATCAACATTTTCACCAAATCAACATTTTCTCCAAATCAACATTTTCTCCAAATCAACATTTTCTCCAAATCAACATTTTCTCCAAATCAACATTTTCTCCAAATCAACATTTTCTCCAAATCAACAACATCTCCAAATCAACAACATCTCCAAATCAACATCTCCAAATCAACAACAACTCCAAATCAACAACAACTCCAAATCAACAACAACTCCAAATCAACAACAACTCCAAATCAACAACAACTCCAAATCAACAACAACTCCAAATCAACAACAACTCCAAATCAACAACAACTCCAAATCAACAACAACTCCAAATCAACAACAACTCCAAATCAACAACAACTCCAAATCAACAACAACTCCAAATCAACAACAACTCCAAATCAACAACAACTCCAAATCAACAACAACTCCAAATCAACAACAACTCCAAATCAACAACATCTCCAAATCAACAACATCTCCAAATCAACATCTCCAAATCAACAACTCCAAATCAACAACTCCAAATCAACATCTTCAAATCAACAATATCTTCAAATCAATTATATCTTGAAATCAACAATATCTAGAAAACAACATCTTGAATCAACAATATCTTGAAATCAAGAATATCTAGAAATCAAGAATATCTTGAAATCAAGACTATCTTGAAATCAAGAATATCTTGAAATCAAGAATATCTTGAAATCAAGAATATCTTGAAATCAAGAATATCTTGAAATCAACAATATCTTGAAATCAACAATATCTTGAAATCAACAATATCTTGAAATCAACAATATCTTGAAATCAACAATATCTTGAAATCAACAATATCTTGAAATCAACAATATCTTGAAATCAACAATATCTTGAAATCAACAATATCTTGAAATCAACAATATCTTGAAATCAACAATATCTTGACTGGTTCAAAAATCGATGGACAATCAGACCCTTCGCGCATGACTGCATCGTGTATAGGAAAGCTTAAAGACAAATTTGACATTGATCAGTTGCAAAAAAATATTAACGAATTGATGAAATGGTCCCAGGAAAACGGAATGAAAATAAATCCAGTTAAAATCAAAATACGTCGAACCTCCATATATCGAACCTCCATGTATCAAAATTCTATATAAATCGAATTATCTTTGTCTCTTGAAAATTACGTTTAAAAATGTTTCTATAGACAGAAAATTATTTCTGTATATCGAAGTCCTTTTCTGAATTCACTATTGTTTCTATGAAATAAAAATGTATAGTATATGTTATAAATTGCGATCAATAATTCGCGAAGACTTTTGATTGACACAAAATTTCAAATGAAATGTTTCAATGGGTTGACAAGTGTGAACAGTATTTTGAACGGAACATATTATACGTGCAACAAGACGTTACGTTTTTTTAAAAAAAATTAATTTAATTTTATTGTCAAATATATATGCAGTACTAATTTCATGTTACTATTCATAATTCTTTATTGTTGAATTTTCCATTTTCCCCAAATTTTCCAAAATTGTTTAGAAGCATTTGCAAAAATTTCATAAATGTTTCTATTCATCGAATATTCGTATCGATTATCTTATCTTTATTTTTATCGAAAGTACTGTCAGATTCGATATAAGGAAGTCCGACTATAATTAGTTTTACTAAGGCTCGAACAAAGCAAACATTCCACTACAAAATGGGTAGAAACAAAATCCCTAAGGCATGTAGTTGTGTATACATGGGAGTGTTGTGTATACATTCGAAGCGACCTTTGCTGGGCTGATCACGTAAGATATATAACACAGAAGGCTTGGGGAGCTCTTCATTCTATTAAGGAAAGTTAACAGCAGCACGACAATGCGGGCCTATATATCTTTGGTTCGTCCCATAATGGAATCCTCACAGGGGAGGTCCGATTAAAGTGTTACACCGAGTGAAAAAAAATCCTGCTAAATTCACTAATAGAAACAATGGGGAAAATTTACAGTGGCATAGCCAGACTCGCGCGCTTGGGGATGTTCAACAATAACGCGAACTGAAGACATCATGATTTTTAATGGTCTCTAGAATCTATGTTATTGAAACAAATATTACAATACTTCAACAGATTTATGTCAGGAAACGTCTTGAAAGCAAATTAAGAAATGGCTCAGCTTTAGTTCTTATGCGCGATTGACAATGAGATCACTTGTGAATTTATGTATTTCAAACCAAAATAAAATTTAATATATTGAAGTAAGAATTCAAATTCTTAGATATTAATTAAGAAAGGCGAGCACTATTTCTGCTGTTTGGGCCCATGACCAAGCACAGAATCACGAGTGAGAAAGAACAATATTTCTCTCACAACCTCAAGTGTGTTGCGCTCTCGAGCACAAACGAGCAACTTGCTTGCTGTGTACAGCATTCGAAGCTGGCGCGCGCGCAGCTGTACGCCGCGCGCCACCGAGCTCGCCGACCCGGAACGCTGGCCAGCGAGCAAGCAAGCCGTGAGGCGAGGCTAACCCAGGCCACGCCGGCCCTATATATACTGCGATTTTTGTAGGAAGAGCTCTCAAGATAACTCAAATCCCATCTTCGCGATGGAATATGTCACGGCATTTCGTATCATTCACAGTCGTTCCGCTAGATTTCGCACGATCGCGACCGTATGAAGCGGTGCTTGCGATCATGCGACTTCTACCGGCAAGACCGAGAAAAGACGCGAAATGCCGTGACATATTCCATCGCGAAGATGGGATTTAAGTTATCTTGAGAGCTCTTCCTACAAAAATCGCAGTATAGGCGGGAGCAGGTGGCGGCAAAGGCAGTCAGGCAGTAGCGGTCTGAGGAGCACCGCGGCACAACGGTTAGACAGCGCAGTGGAGTCGCTGGAGAGAGCCTGCAGCCAGGAGAGGAAGCACACGCGGAGAGGCCGCACCAGGGGCGTGCGGAATACGACGCGACTACCAGCCGGGATAGCGCCGGCATGGTGATGCATGGCGAGATGCGCGCTGGATATGCGCACGGCGGGGTCGCGCAGTCAGACGTGTGTTACAGAACTGGTGCTAAGTGACGCACTGGTGGGACACAGACTTTGGCGTTAATGCCAACCGACAAGGAAATAGCTCCTGGTATATTTTGTGGCATAATGTAAATATGTTGGTTAAAAGAATAAATAAATTGTTGGTTATGATATCGACTTTCGTTCATTTTGGGAACATAACATTGCTTATAAGCCTTTTCTCAGTCGTATGCTAGCTTATCGGGACTCGGGAATATCGGTGGCAGAACGGATGAGGAGAGGGGGAACCTCGCCGTCTGCGCATGCGTCATTGCTCGTCGCAATCTCGCGGCAGACATTTTAGCGTCCAAGTAATCAGACGCCAGCTTGTAACAACGTGCTGAATTCAATCATAGGAAATCACTATAAAATTAATACAAAAGGTGTTTCGCTCAATGTATTTCACTCACTTAGAAGATTATCAATACAATATGCAAGGTTCTTTTATTAATATACAATGTGAGGATGCTCAGCATCTTAGCGTCCCCTGACTCCATGCCACTGCAAATCCAATTGGAAATCTTACACATAGAAAGACAGCACGATTGTGTGCTCGCGTCAAGACGTACACGAAGCAACCAGCATGGAAAAGTACCAGTGAAAGGCTTGAAATGCCATGTTATTTAAGAAGGGCGACAATTCTCACAAAATAAAATACAGAAAGCAAAGAACAGCTCTGTGAATAGGGCCATTGACCACACGACTAACGCTCGAGATTTCGAAATTTCTACTGATGCTATCAGCTTTTAGCATTTCAAGCATTATGTCAGTGCTAATGCAGCGCTGAAATGTATAGTGATGCGCACTGAAAAGGAGGGTCGATGTTCAGGAAATGCTCATTTTCCATTCGCCATGTACCGATCTAAATTGAAAATGCGTAAGCATAATCAAAAACAAACATTCACAACTATGGCATTCAGTTCACTTAACAGTATTTCTAACCAAAAAGAAAAACACAATTATATAATACGTTAAGAATAAAAAATAGCTTGTTAAAAGTTTAAACATCGGAAGAATTTAAATTCAAACTATAATTTCGGAAGAATTATTAAACGAATAAATTATTGGGTTTTGCGATACATGGAATTATTACATAGTTTTTGAGTTTCACTGATGCGCACTCATTACGAATGAAGTTTATAATCTTTAAGAATATTAAGAATAAAAATATTAATATTAATTAATGAATACTTAGAATGAATGTAGCACCTAGAAATTCAAAGTAACGCATTAAATCATTATTAGTATAAATCAATTTAATTTAAAAAAATCTGGTCCGTTTAATTAGTAGAAAATGCCATCTTCTACACCAAACTTTTTCAATGTAATAAATTGTATCCATTTTGTACTAAATCTAGATTATTGATCATTATGAAGAATAGTGAGAGCTCTGCCTATATTACACGTGACTTCAACAACGGGTAATAATTGACAATGATAATGTGCTCGTGCCCGTCATTTTGTGTCAAAAAGTGATATCACACATCATTTCCCTACGAAACCTGAAATGTGATCTACTATTATTTACACCGAAATATTTATGTTTGTTTTATTTCTGAAAGAAAATAAAAATACTAGACATTGGAGATAAATTCCATGAACTCAAATGGCGCTGGGGCGGTCATGTTGCCCGTCAATATCCAACTAGGTGGTCACACCGTGCTACGTTTTGGGATGCGAGATACGGCTGGCATAAACAGAAGAGATAGTCCGATGTTTTCAAGAAAGAAGTGGGTGGAAAATGGTCTCAAGTAGCAAAAGACTTGGTTTGGAAGAAACTTAAAATGAATGTGCAAAAATTGTGTAAAGTGTTGTTAAAGCTGTGTAAAGTGAAATGTTGATTGCGTAAAGTGGTTTCAAGTAGCAAAAGACAGACAAGTTTGGAAGAAACCTAAAATCAATGTGCAAATATTTTGATACGAAATATATGTGTAATATCTCATTAATGTATATTGTAATTTATTATTTTTTTAATTAATGCATTAAGTAAATTTAGATTTACTATTTTTGTCAATGTCCTCGGCCTTCAGCAGCCATCCTGATTGAGGTTTTCTGGGTTTACTCAATCGCTGAAGGTGTATGCCGGGATGGTCCCTAGTTTTCTCTCCCAGACGTAAAAGTATCCTGCCCCCATAGTTCATGAAATAATGTATACATTTAACGTGATTAGGCGGAAGAGCAGGCCAAATGGCCCGAGCCTCGCCACTAATAAAGACAATTTTATTATTATTATTATTATTATTATTATTATTATTATTATTATTATTATTATACGTGTACCAACTCACATCCTCCGCGGGCGGCTTTAGCCCTCAAGGGATCCGATAAGGTTACATAAATAAATAAAAACATCCAAATATCTGAAATATTTTTTAGAGCGCCTCCTGAAGTGGAGGGTATAGAACAGAATGATTTAGAATAACTGTTACAAATTTCTAGGATATAAAAGAAAGGCAAAGGCAAAGTTAAAAAGGAGAGTAAGCTAGGTACACGAACCCTCAAGGGTCGACCTACCCATTGGAATACCAACATGGAGCTTTTTGGCTATTAGTTCAGCTTTGTTTGCACCAGAAATTGAATTGCCATTATCACGCATGCTTGATGTCCGTCAGTTCGGGAAATTTTTATAATCAAAGTGGAACAATAAAGGCAAAAAAACAAAAATAATGTCATTGGGCATATCGACCCCAAAGCCTTTGTATCAGCCACGCACCACTGCAGGATGAGTTGCCTTCCAATTAAGGGGTAATTTCATGTCTATCTTCCTTATGTGTAACTTCGCAGAAAAGAGTTCTCACTACTTGTTCAATTGCAACAAGTCATAACTTTTGATAGACAAAATGCTCTAGAAAGTTGTGACATTTATTCTGAACCACTCATTAGATAAAATCTACCAAGCGGACGGGCTGAGTTAGCCCAGGGTAATAAGGGCTGTTACTGCAGCTCCTCTGTTGGATTGATTAGATTGATTGTTCGTGATTCCGAGCTCATTAGTCCCGTAAATGTAGTGCGTGGTTATCATCAGAAGATGGCCCCGTGGTGATCTTCCCCCGCTTGATGTTGAGATCCGACGCCGACCTGCCCGTTGGCTAGCGGGGTTTTCCCCTCACCCAGGAATCTCCCACCAGCGGGGCACCGCCCCAGCCAGGATAAACTCATAACTCCCGACCGGACTCCCGGCATGTGTGGTAGTGTAGTGCATGTAAGTATGTGTGTGTGTGTAAGGATAGGACAAGGAAGAGGAAGGAAAGATCGCGCGCGCTCCGTGGCCCGTTTGTTAGGGTACTACTCTGGCATTCGCCTGGTGTTGATCAGAGAAACTACGAAAAACTATCAATCAGAGTAGCCGGCCGCTAGAATTCTCCTCCAGACAGCGAATGAATTCGACCTAGCTGATAAGCAATTGTCGAAAATCCTGTCGCCATCGTGACTCGAACCTAGGATCTCCTGGTCAACGGGACTGCAGTGTCATCAAATGATGCACTGAGCCATCTCTCTCGGCTCCTGTGGTAGGGAGGTTCTAGATTTCGATTCCCGATGGTGGCGGATATTTCGACATTAGCTAGATAGTTAGGTCGAATTCACCCGTCTGGAGAATATCTAGCATCTGGTTGCTCTGATTCCGTGGTGCCTACGACCAATGCCAGGGAAATGCCGGAGAAGCATCCTAACAAATGCTTTATTTCCTTCAACCTCAACCCCTCCTCTCTCCTCAAATACCCACTTACACTTACAAGCGCCACATCAGTGCTTGCCAACTCAATGCTTCTCGAACGCCTTCTCAGGGAGGGGAAACAGTGCTCTGACGTAAATTATTCGCCAGCTTGCAAATGCTACGCTACACTAACACATGTGACGAAATGCTGGTCGCGTTTAGAGCTTGTCTTGGCATGCAAATTGTGCAGTCAGAGGGAGATACCTAGGGAAAGAAAATCCACAGTTCGGCGACGGATCTCATAGTACAGCGGGGGTTATATTCCGCCACCGATCGGGATATAACATATAGCACACAGACGGAACTAATGGTTAGGAATGGATTTTAATGAAATGTCATTTTTTTCCTTTTCACTTCAGAAAAATGCCGTGTAGTATAGAAATTCATTTTGTTATGACAAAAGGAAATGACCCATTTTTACTTTCCGTATACGTACGCATACACGGAGTGATATACGTAGTATACGCAATGTTATGTAATGCTGCGCGAAAAAATGGTTAATTTTCGCCAGAAAAAAATTCGTTTCCGGGCGCTGATCACGAAAAAGTGGATAAAACCAGTTGCTAAATTACGAAAAGAAAAAAAACCCTAAAAAGTGGGGTAGCCAAAACCCCTCTTTTGTCAGTACTTGATACCGAAACTAGTGGTGCTACAGAATGGCACAGACTTTCCCGTATTAGTTTTCTATTTCCTTGGGTCTTAGCCATTCGGAATTGCCATAAACTCTTTCTTACCGGCTGTGATCTATCACCGCCAAAAGTACTTTTTTTTAATTTTTCGGTTTCCTATTGGTAGAACGGAAACATTAATTGTTGAATATTAAAGAACACAAAAACCTAGTCATAAATGGCAATTTTCTTTTAAAAATTATTAGCCGTTTAAGAGAAAATGGCGTTTTAGTGCTACTAAAAGTGCGAAATTTGAAGCTCATTTTCACAGAAAATTTTTGAGTTTTCAAAATACTTTATTTGAAGTTATTTGAAGCACTTACACTCACAAATATAATAATCTTTACAAATTGCGGATAAAGTGCATATTAAAGATGTGAGAGATCTTTAAAAAAATTTACATTTATATAATTTTTGAAAAAACAAAAAAAACTCAAAAAACTTTACGTCATATTAAAGAGTGTAATTATCACTACCTGTTACAAAAGTTTCAAGAAAAAATTTGCAGCCATATTGTGACGATACCGAATAGTTAATAGAAGAGAAAATTGATTTTAAACACACGACATAGTAGCCTGTCGCGGGTCTATGCAGCGCCCCCTTTGTGTGCGCGAGGGTCGAACCAATTCGCGCCGGACACGGTGCGCGGCAAAGTCCCCTCGCGCTCCCTGTCCGGCAGGGGGCTAGGGTACACGAGAATTATGACCCGGTCGGCGCCTCTCTGGCGCCGCCACATCCCCAGGCGACCTGCGCCCCCCCCCGACGTTAGAGAGAGAGGGTTGAGTGGAATTTTTCCACCGACTTCGACCAGGAAACGCTTCCGGACATTGGCCGAAATAAAATTAAGACGCAGTTGCCTTTTACCAATAGAGAGGAACCTTTTAAAATTCAAACAAAAATCTTTCCAGAACTTTCGGCAAATAAGTAAGGAGAGGGGGTTACAGAGGCTTCGCGAGATGTGACGAAGTGAAACATAGAGGAGAAGTGAGGAGACGGTCTTGAGAGTAGGTTCGGGGAGGAGCGAGCACCTCAGCGGTGCGTCGTTCGGGTGCAAACGCCGCTGGCGTGGACGCCTCCGAAGTGCGCAGAGCAATCTCGTCCGGTCGCCTGACAAAGACTATCGCTGATTGTGCCGCGCGCGAGTCAAAACTATTCAATTCGGCTTGCGTCACTACGCCCGCGACCGCTGCAGAGCTGTATTTCATGCTGAAGTCTCCGCCTACCTCACGTCGCCGACGTCGGGCCCGAGTACCTGCCTCTCGGCCCCCCCGGCAAGGAGCCTACCGCCAGCTGTGACCTACTGCCGGCCTTTCACCGCCGAAGACGGCGCCCTGATGACCTCACCCCGAAGGTCGGGCATCGACCCTGCGGAGTCTTCTGAAAACACGGTCTGTTGTCCCCTTAGACTTTGGTGAATGGCCCGGATCACAGACCTGTGCCTCGTCATAAGCGAGCCGCGCTGTGGCTGTTTTTGAGGATAAACTTCCTAAATTGTATGTTGCTTCTTCCTCGGTAAATTGTACTTTCATTTGTATTGTCTTGTAGTAAGTAAGAAAGTTATTTGGGTGAACAGGGAATCTGGGAAAAAAGGGGGGGATGTCTTTGGGTTTAAAAGGGAAAGGGTATTAGTAATAGGTAAATCTCAAAGCTTTGACTAAAATGAGATCGACCGGAGAATATCCATTTTGGAAGAAATCGTACGTATGGTTTAGGCGCTAGCAGTGTTCACAGGCGGACAGACGAACGGACGGACGGACAGACGGACGTTTTCCTTTCAATTGGGTTTTCGGTATCAAGAACCTAGAAATCAGGGTTTCTGGCTACACCACGTGTTAGGGAATTTTTCGTTTCGTTTTCACGGCCCGGCAATTAATTTTTTTCCGCCGAAAATTGGCCATTTTTTCGCGCAGCATTACATAACTTTCCCTATACTATGTATATCACTCCGTGTATACGTACGTATACGGGAAAGTAAAAACAATTGAAAGGAAAACGTCCGTCTGTCCGTCCGTCTATCCGTCGGTCTGTGAACACTGCTAGCGCCTAAACAATGCGTACGATTTCTTCCAAACTGGACTTCCCGGTCGATCCGGTTCTAGTCGCAGCTTGGAGATTTTGAAAAAAAATTCCGTAAAATTTGGGGGTACTTTAGATGAAACCCCCTGGACATTTTCAAAATTTTCTCATAAACGGATCCAAATTTTTTCTTTAACTTTCTTGTGAGAATAGAGAATACACTTATTAAGGTGTCCGATTCCGATTTTCAGTGATAGGATTCCGATTTCACGGATAGGATTCGGATAGGATTCCGATTTTCACGAATAACTAAATTTTCAAAAATTGCAAAAGTTTAAATTTTTTTCGGCGTTTTTATGCAACTACAAAATTAAAGATAGAGATTTTTCTTTTCAATAAAATTTGTTGTCCAAAGAGAGTTCTTTCATTAAGGTCATCAGCAATTTTTGAAAATTTTGGTAGTTTTCGCGCAATATTACGTGCAATATGTGCCATATAAATAAATACAAAAACCAGATTTTCTCAAAAACGGCTCCAAATTTTTTCTTTAAACTTTCGGTAGGTATAGTGACTAATGTATTTTATGAGATGACAAAAACGCCATATTGCTCAATTCTTTTGTTTTTTCAAAAATTCGAAAAATGTAATTTTTTGACTTGTCTCTCACGTCCTTAATATTTACTTGCCTTGACTTGTTAACATTATTATATTACATTACATTTATTTGAACTGCAATTGGGTATGATCCAGTGGCAGTTGAAGGAGAACATGTGCTTTAAATAATGGCAAGTAAATTTTCTTGAAAACACGTTTTCTGTGAAAAGTAGCTCAAAATGCCGCATTTTTAGAAATGCTCAGACGCCATTATCTCATATATGGCTGCACATTTTTTCTTCAAGCTTCTCTAGCTGATAGTGCCAATTACACTCTTTAATATGACGTAAAGTTTATTTTGAGTTATTTTTTTGTTTGTTCAAAATTATATAAATGTAATTTTTTTTTTAAATCTCTCACATCTTTAATATGCATATTACCAGCAATTTGTCAAGGTTATTATATTTGCGAGAGTAAGTGCTTCAAATAAGTTCAAATAAAGTGTTTTAAAAACTAAAAAATTTTCTGTGAAAATGAGCTTCAAATTTCGCATTTTTAGTAGCGCTAAAACGCAATTTTCTTTGAAACGACACATAATTTTTAAAAGAAAATGGCAATTTAGGACTAGGTTTTTGTGTTCTTTAATATTCTAAAAGTAATATTGCCGTTCTACCAATAGAAAACCGAAAAATTAAGAAAATGACAAAAAAATTTAGTTTGTGCGGTGATAGATGGCAGCTGGCAAGAAAGAGTATGTGGCAATTCCGAATAGCTAGCGAAGACCCAAGGAAATAGAAAACTAATACGGGAATGTCTGTGCCATTCTGTAGCACTAGAATTGTATACTTTCTACAAATGTGCAGACACGATTGTTTTTCTTAATGAAATATGCTCACCAAAAACATATCTTCAAATAAGGTCATGCTGAATTTTTTGAAAATATGAGTAGTTTTTCTATAATTTCCTGACAAACAGAATAGCCCGCTCGGAATTGACTGAGCTTTGTTTTCGTCGTTTTCTTACCACTACAATTTTAAAAATGCAATATTTTCTGAATTACATGTATTTATCAAAACAACATCTTCAAATAAGGTCATTCTTAATTTTTTCAAAATTCGAATAGTTTTTCTATAATTTTGTGACAAACATAATAGCCCGCTCTAAATTTACTGCGCTTCGGACAGCTGGATGCGTCGTAAATTAGAATGTGCAACTTTGTATATTATTTCTTTCTTCGTTTCTTACATCCGAACTTTTGTTATACACTTACACATTAATATTTTAGAAATTGTTCATTTTGAAATATTTGAAATAAGTAAAAATAATTAATAGCTCTCAGAATAGCGACAGTGCAGGGTCTGCAACAATGGAATTCACTTCGCGCTCGCGAATATCTGTGAATTACTTGTCACTGTTGTGACCTGATGGACCTGTATGAAAAGGAGTTATAATTATCTAATTTATGTTGATATTTGCATGAAAATATTTAGTTTTCGCACCAAATGCTGTACCATTTGTAGTGAGTAGAGAATTTGTTGCATGGTTTTAAAATACTCTTCTCTGGCGCTACGGAATGCATTTCTATATTGTCCAGGGTATCAGGCTTCTTTTTCCAATACAGGG
>JAHLJT010009355.1:79058176-79137756 GCA_031308135.1 Acheta domesticus
TGCAATGACCCAACCTAAGCGTGTTTCCTGTAAAGTGGGAAATTTCCCATCGACTCTTTTCCTATTATGGGGAGTAGGTATCAAAAAATGTGTCTGCACCGAGCAGTACATGAATAGGTTTATGACTCATTAAAGAGTGGATCTGCCAAAAATACATCAGTAGGCAGACTCCATGAACTGGGATTAAAACTTTCTTAAGAGATGTTGGAAGATCTGGTACAACAAAGAAATCAATTACCTTAGACCAAGGACTGATTATTTTGGCATAACTTAATTTTATAAAGCTTGAACAACATAATTGGCTGGCATTGAATCACGGCCTATAGTAATAATATTAATATTAAATTTCTTTGTAGGTAAATTAAGTGTTCTGACAGTTTCCCAGGTAATTAAATTTATTGCACTACCACTGTAAGGAGAGCATTCAATTATAGGGCTCACCTTTGGGGGTGAAGCCCAGTACCCTTGCAGTGGCATAGTAACCTATGGCCTGCACTAATGGTGCTGGCAGCTGAGAGAGCAGCTGGTTGGGGGGCATTTATTTGAGATTTTCAAGATGCACAAGTTTTATGATGCGCCTTATCACAAATAGAACAAGTTCTTTTGCAATTGACATGCCTTTCTGACTTGAAAGATAAAGCCCTGACACACCTATTGTTGGCTTCACAAATGCCAGCCTTCCTTCCTTGACATATTCAAAAAATTCAGGACAATCGGCTAAATAATGTTCTGATTTACATTTTGGACATTTATAGCCAGGGTAAGGTTTGTTTGATTTACCATGATTTTATTATTATTCCTTTACAATTGAGATGAGGAAGTTGGCATGACACTGAGGCCTCTTTGTGGTGTTTAAAATTTCATTAATGCTGAAAGTCAGGATAGTTATCAGGTCCAAGGATAATTCCCACTCCCTGCGAAGATTATGTGGGAGTCCTTTGGTCACAAGGCAATTAATAATAAGTCAGCAAGATCAGAGTCTTCTTTGAGGGCTAATAGTGCATTAATATGCAAGTTGAAAAAATCAATTAAATTTTGTAGGGACTTGGCACAGTCATGATTTAATTTAGGGGGGTTTAATATACAAGTCAAATGTTGAGCAACAATTAGTCTAGGGCAATCAAATCTATTTTTTAATAACTGCCAGGCGACAGGGAAATTAGAATCTGATAATTGGAGATTATGTAAAATTGCCCTTGCATCCCCCTCTAAAGCACCATTCAAATAGTAAAATCTTGAAGAGTCTGTTAGACTTGGATTATTAATGACAATGCTTTGGAAAATATCCCTAAATTTAGGCCATTCTAAAATATCACCAGAGAATGTTTGGTAACTTCATTTTCAGGTAATTTGAAAGGGATTGAATTCACACTCAAGGCTTCTGATGCACATGAGGAAACAGGTGAGGCTGGGCGTGATTTCAAGATTTTAAATGTTTATGTCGCGATATGGCAACTTTTGCCTTAGCATTAACATCATCATATTTATCAAAGACCTGCTGAGATGAAATATACAACTCAGACTCGGCTTCTAAATCTTCCACAAGATCTTGTGTCTTGTCATGCATTTTATCTAATTTGTTAGATTTAGTTAACAGCTTTTGATACATTTGCTTCATCTGGGTCATTGAAATTATCAATAAAAGATTCAAGAGCATTGATTTCGTTACTTAGTTTAGTGAGCTGAGACTTCACTGCTCTGTCTGATGGTTGATGAGCCATGGTTAATAATTAATGGGGTCACCACGCAAAGCAGAAAAAATACACAAATGAACACAAATGTACACAATGAAAATTGGAAATGACACTTCCGTAGAAAATAAACACTGCACTCAATTCACTGAGCATGCACACTTTGCAAGGCAGAATCAGCTGATTGTTTCCTATTTACATTAACATGATGAACAACTGACTGCTGCTGGTCAACACTTATTTGTAATGACACTTGGTCACACATAAAATAAACACTTAATTGAATTGCCATCAAATGACGGTGGCAAATTTAATTGATTAGCACACACTGCATTTGAAATTTGCTTGCATGCATTTAAATAATTAAATTAAATTCCTTAATGACTAACCTTATGTTGCTAAAAAATGAAAAAATATTACTAACACAATTACAATACAAGTTGCAAGCAGTAAACACAGACTTTCATGTGTGCTAACAGATTGACACACACTTCACACAATGAAATACCTGAAAAGAAAAACAAAAAACAGACAAAACATTTCATAGATTTTGTAGAACACCAAAAACAAGTTAATTTGCTGTTCTTGGAATATGAAAGAGAAAAGAATTTTCTGTCACTGAGCAAATAAATAGTTGCATCGATTTAAAACTTGATTACAGTGGTGAACAAATTTATATTCTGCCCACAAGATTTTTATAGAAAATTATTTAGCTGTGCAGGTTACACCTTATGCACAAAACCTTTTACATTAAACAGCAATAGAAAAATTTGCTGAACACATTAAAAATTTTTACTTTGAAAAACACATTGATTGGGGCATTCTTTTGCACTGATAGGAACTTTTCACCACACAAAGGAAGACTGCTCTTGAAGCACACATTAATCGGTGCACAATTTTTTACAACTGAAGACTTGTTTCTTGAAGCACGTATTGAAGTTCGCAGCATTGAAGAACAGTGGATCGACATCCGCAGAGCACGGTCAACACTTGCAGCTACGGAGAACGCTAGTTCATACACCATTAGGTCACAGTTTCAAAATCCGGCTCGAAGGCGCCATGTTCGGGGCTACTATACACTTAATGTTCATGAGTGGACTGTATGAATGGACTGTATTGTTGAAGTACAGTAGTCCCGAAACCCTTTGATAGCTCTTGGGATTGGCGCAGGAGTGCAGGATGCATATACGAGCAAATTTCCAGCACAAACAATATTTAGTAAGTAAATGCACAGTATTCACACAATAAATGCACAAGAAGCACAGAATTAAGGTGAAATTTCTCTTGGGTGCATTAATACACCTGTCCAAGCGTAGTTATTGTAGTGACACCTTGGACCGCCGACCAGAAGAAGCCGTGAGTTACATAGTTCAACCAAAATTGCTGGGCGCAAATACACGCAAGAGCGACAGACACAATTATAGCGTGCACTACCACGATTAAACAATTTATGTGCGAGCCGTATGCAGCTCATTTGCACGATTATACGTTCTTTACACGCTACTGCGCGGAGCCCTGAACACACGCGTCTATCTTGCACGGTGTCTTTCTGCGGACTAACGAAGTCGGTTAAGCCGAATTCGGTTGGGGCAGAGACGTTAGGAAAGGGCTCACACACGCGGCAGAGGTGGGGGATGGCGATGGCCAATTACCATTTGCCATTTGATCTAGATTTGCAATGATATGGCAGTTTTTGTCCGTTGCTCCTCCAACGGACCAAGCTGTGGGGGCGAGTTTGGGCAGGCGGGCACGTACGAGCGGCCACGCTCGTCCGTTGCCGTCCGTTAGAACGCGGATCAGCGGATGTGAGGGTGATATGTGACACCAGCGGTCAACTGCCGCGCTCTGCCGGATTACGCAATTCAACTGTTCTGCCTTGCTTGTGAAATAAACGTATTTATTTCTGCTTTGCTGTGGGCCCGAACACAATCCAAACCAAAAGTTTGGACAGCTGAGTTCGCGTGAACGAAGAGAAGCCTCGATTACATCAGTTACTGGTTTTGATAACATTTTTTACACTTTTCTTTGCTTTTAGGGCATTTTAAAAACCTTTTAAGAGCATTTTACTGATATCAAGCGAGAGACGTACCTTCTTTTTCTTGCGCAGCGAGACGCGGACGCCGTCCACGGAGACGTCCACCGTCACCTTCTTCTTCTTGATGCCTTTCGCCTTGAACTCGTACTGCAACACACGAAAGCGCGGGAGGTCAGAGCTCGTCCAATGTTAAAGATAAAGAGAAATCTATTTAAACTGCAATTGGGTATACCCGGTGGCAGCTAATTACATAAATAAGATAATTTAACTATTAAATTATATAATAGCAGTAATAATAATATAGAATAATAATGGTATAATAATAAAAAATAAAACGTAATGGTAAAATAATAATAATAATAATAATAATAATCGTAATAATATAAAACTGACTGATTCATTAAACATTAAATTACATTCAGAAAAAATATATAATCTAACTCCGCACTGAATGTTTGTACAATTAAAACACTTCTGCACTTCCTTCAGTAAGACCTATAAAACACTTCCTTCTTTATTTCTCTGCTATACACTGCTCGACACATCACTTCCCAAGAGAACACGTATGCATCGCTATAATAAACTATTATTCTCCCTCATTTACTTAATACCCTAAATTAATTTCCTAAACTGTTGAACGATTTGAAGAAAGTGTTCAAAGGTTTTTCGAGGCAATCTATTCCATTCCGTTACCGTTCTATTTGTGAAAAAAGTTTTTCTTGTTCAATGTTTTCATGTTTCAATGTTCAAACACACGCCTCCAAACAGGGGGGCATCCAGCTGATCATTTACTTAAATAATTAACATATTTGTTACATTGTATATTATTTATGTACTATACATACGATATTACACAATATTATTGTTTAAATAATTACATAATTCGAACATAAATATTTAGATGGATTTAACCAAATAAAGGATGGTAAACGAAAACTCGAGGCTTTTTGGGGGATCCTCCAGTACCAGGATCCGCCAGTGCCCCCAAATGCAAGTCCCCGCTGGATGTGAAATCTCTTCGACTATTATTCAAGTGAAGAAGATACCTTCGGGTCGTCTATAAATTACGTAACGCTAAAGGAGGAGGGAGGGGGTCAAAGGCAGCGTTACGCTGCATTACGTAGGGGTAGGGGGTATTAGTTAAATGTTACGTAACACTATTTTTTTTACTTTCCCGTAAACGTACTTATATACGGAGTAATGTACGTAGTATAGGGAAAGTTGTGTGCGAAAAAGTGCGCGAAAAAATGATGAATTTTCGGCAGAAAAACATCGTTGTCGGGCCGTGATAGCGAAAAAGTGTATCCAATTGCTAAATTAAGAAGTTGCTAAGAAAAAAAATCTCCTAACATGTGGTGTAGCAAGAATACCTCTTTTCTAAATCCTTGATACCGAAAACGAATTGTACGCAAAACGTCCGTCCGTCCGTCCGTCCGTCCGTCCGTCTGTCTGTCTGTCTGTCTGTCTGTCTCTCTGACCGTCCGTCCGTCCGGTGTATGTGAACAACACTAGCGCCTAAACTATGCATACGACTTTTATCTGTGAAAAAGACCTTCAATTTTCGCATTTTTAGTTGCGCTTAGACGCCATTTTCTTAAAAACAGCTACAATTTTTTTAAAAGAAAACTGCCACTTAGCACGAGGTTTTGCTGTGCTTTAATATTCCGAAATTAATATTTCCGTTATACCATTAGCAAACAGAAAAATTAAGAAAATGTCAAACAAATGTAGTTTGAGCGACGATAGATGGCACCTGGCAAGTGTATGTGGCAATTCCAAACAACTAGCTCAGACTCAAGGAAATAGAAAACTAATACAGGAAAGTCTGGGCCTTTCTGTAGCACCACTAGTTTTACATTTTTCAATAGTTGCTGAAATAATTATTTTTTCGTGGCCTGTACTAAAACATATTAATTAATTAATTTGTTTTAAAAACATAAACTACAGCTAATAGTTGTAAATTGTTAAAATAAATGGAAATATTTGTTCACCTTTTTTTTACTTCCCCGTGTACGTACGTATACACGGAGTGGCATACATAGTATTAGGAAAGTTATGTAATGCTGCGCGAAAAACTGGCGAATTTTCGGCGGAAAAAAATTCATTGCCGGGACCGAATAACGAAAAAATGGATAAAACCAGTTGCTAAATTAAGGGGGAAAATCCCCTAACACGTGGTGTAGTCAGAAACCCTCTTTTGTGGGTCCTTGATACCGAAAAAACCAATTGAAACGAAAACGTTCGTCCGTCCGCCTGTCTGTCCGTCTATGTCTGTGAACAACACTAGCGCGTGAACCATATGTGCGATTTCTTCCAAAATGGATATTCCCCGGTCGATCTGCGTCCACTCGAGGCGCCTCGATTTTGAAAAAACTTTCTTCAAAATTTGAGAGTACTTTACATGAAGCCCCCGGACATTTTCAAACTTCTCAAAAATGGCTCCAAATTGTCTCTTTTTAATTTCTTGTAAGAATAGAGTAAAATACACTTATTAAGATGGCGTTGGTCCGATTTTCACGGATAACTCGGAATTTTCGAAAATTTTGAAAAGTTGAATTTCTGTGAAAATTTTTGCGAAATTGTGAAAAGTGAGCTTCAAATTTCGCATTTTTAGTTGCGATTAGACGCCATTTTCTTAAAAACAGCTACAAGGAAAACTGCCATTTAGAGAGAAATTTTGCTGTTCTTTAATATTCTAAAATGAATATTTCCGTTTTACCATTAGGAAACCGTAAAATTAAGAAAATGTCAAAAAACATAGTTTGTGCGGTGATAGATGGCAGCTGGCAAGAGTATGTGGCAATTTCGAATAGCTAGCGCAGACTCAAGGAAGTAGAAAACTAACGGGGAAATCTGTGTCATTCTGTAGCCCCACTAGTTTGAATATGTAAGATTACGAAGAAAATATTCAAAACTGATATGAAGAGTATTCTAGAATCCATTTAAATTGGCGCTGTAGACTCGCTCTTGCATCACCCACGACGACATGTGCATAGCTTGCGATCGACAATTTCTCGCCCAAGCATTCTTCTTTCACTCGCAAAAAGCCCCAATCTGATTGTTAGGAGCAGCCAGCATCGCCAACTAATTTCTACTTAATTATCATTAATTTTAATATTCAACACAACTAAAATAAATACAAATTGTTTTTCTGTGCTATAATTTATTTTCACTTCTTGCATTTAAAGGGGGGGTGTCACAAGCGTTACGTAATTCATTAGGGGTGTTCAAGCGTCTATTACGGGTGCGTTACAAGAGGGAGAAGGGGTATGTAAAATACTTGAAAGTTGTGTTACGTACTTTATGGACGGCCCCTAACACAAATGTTCTGAAAGATGAGATGTCCGCACAGTCGAGATAGTCGAAGCGATTGCGATCGAGTGAGGAATAGCAAGGGTCACTGAACAGGATGCCCACGTGCAACGTTAGGCGACGGCAAGGGATTTTGAACGTGGTATTTGTTGTAAGTGGTGTACCCTAACGAACTGGCGACGGACCGCGCGCGATCTTTCCTTCCTCTTCCTTGCCCTATCCCCACCCCTTACACACACACACACACAAACTAACATGCACTACACAACCACACATGCCGGGAGCCTAGAGCTTGTCCCAGCTGGGGCGATGCCCTACTAGTGGGAGATACCTGGTTAAGGGAAAACCCCGCTAGTCGATGATCGGTCGGCGCCGGATCTCGCCATCCAGCGGGGAAGATCACCGCCACCTCCTGATGAAAAAACACGAGCTACACTTACGGGATTAATGACCTCAGTAGCTGACGCGTCCGGAATCACGAACAATCAATCAATTCGAGTGGTGCGGCCTGAGGACAAACTGTCTCACCCTGGGGGGAGAGAACCACTTGAGAAGAGGCTCCTCTAAAACCTCAGAAGCGTTAAAGATGTAACAGATAAATACACACACGCATACACATTAAGATGATTTCGTCAAACAGTTTATCTTTAAGAATTATGTACGAGAAAATTCCAACTTTAGACATTCTGAAAACATAAATACCATATTCATGAGTTTAGTAATAAAGCGCAAGAAGATTTTTTTGCCAAAATACGATATTGTAACATGTTTGTTCTTTTATTTTGCTTCCTGGGGGGATTTGCGAACTGCATCAAACACATTTAAGAAGAAAAATTAAATGTTTGTAAATTATGATATAGGGAAAAGAGCAAGAAAATCGAAACACACATTTAGCTGAACATCTGTTTCAACCGTGCATAACTCGGAAACGAAGAGTCCTACACTCTTATACCAGGTTAAGATTCTTATACCGAAATATCGGAAACTAGGTGTTTTTTAATGTTGTATTACTTCTTTTTGACGAACGATCACTTCACCGCACAGAATCATCAGAAATGTAAGAAGTTGTGTCCTGTATGTAGCTACTTTTTTATTTTAAAACATTGATTTATAAAGTAAATATAGTTCGTATATGTATGGGTTCTCGTAGGTGGCATGTCTTAAATTAAGTTACAATATTCTATTATTTACTGAAACGGAATGGAGAGTTCCATGCAATGTAGTTATGAAAAGCGTCTAGTGTTTAGTAAATTCATTGTCATATAGCTGGTTATAATTACATAATAATAATATTATATAATATATAATAATAATATTATATAATATATAATAATAATAATATTATATAATATATAATAATAATATTATATAATATAATAATAATATTATATATATTATTATATTATAATAATATTTTATAAGCTGGTTATAATTATATATTTGCATATGGAAATCGATTATCAGAGGGCCAGAAGCAAGAAAATTTCGGATTTGAGAATGGTCATCAAAATATACGTTTCCCAAAAGTGTCAATTGCAGGATGTAAATCGATGACTTGAGTGTATTGCATATAGTTGTATTTGCATTCCTTCTATACCTTCTCCTATACCTTCTTTCACGACGTTGCTACATTAGAAAATAATAATGATATGGTTATAAATCATGAATCATAATGAAAACTACTGAAAGGTAAGTTCATTATTTTTGGGAGGACATCATCATTAATTATGCAATAAATGAAAAGTAATGTGAACATTGGTCAATGGGTAAATGCGTAAGATCATTGGAGTATTCACTCCACTGACCTACATTGGAACGTCAGGTAATGGCCTTTATATCAAATAGTAAACAGCTAAATTCTCGATATCAATGGCTTTATTGAAATTATCCTCAAAGAAAATAAGGATTACGATGGATATCCTTTTCGATTTCTTTAATTTGTAACTTTAGAAAAGAAATGTTTCGGCAAACATATAAATGTTAAAATCACGAGATCCTTCATCCAATATTACGGAGAGTTCATCAGCAATAATAGGACAACTTGCACAACTCCGTTTAGGGTGCAATAATGAAAGAGAGGATAAGACGAGGATGTTATAATTAAATCAATTAAAGCAAAAGTTTCGTTTGGTTATCTTGGCGCAGATTGGAAGAGACGTTTAGTTTCATTGCAAACATACTGCAACATACTACTCTAATCAAATGTGATAGTATCTCATCCTTCAGTTTTCTTTGAACCTTTTAGAATTGACCCCACTCTTCCAATGTTCGTTTATTCTGTTCTCATAACTACTCCAAAAGCGTAGATGACGAATACAAAATATCAAACTTTTGTGTCGTATGTAATGCTAACATAACTTTTCACGCGAAACGAATTTAGGTATAATTTCAGTGCATCTCGAATGAGAGCGCAAGGAGTTTGTCGCAATTAAACTCGCGCCGTCCGTAATGACATTCGCAAAGCCGACTCGGGCGCGGGCGCAGCCAGGGCGGCGCGACACGTGCCTGGGTTGTCACCCGGAGTTGGACGAAGCTCGGCGGAGACAGACGCGTCGCGTACGCGGTTCCATCCCCGCTCAACCGCCCCCTCCCACCGCCGCCCCTCGCTCCACTTGCCCGCCCCGTCCCGTCCCGGGCCGCCATGCCAAGCCCCGCCGCGCCTCATCACGCCTCCCGCCCGCTTCCACCTCCGCTCGACCCCGCCCCGCTCCGCTCCCCGCTCCACTTGCCCGCCCCGCCACCGCACGGCTCGTCTCTGTTCCCCGCTCCGCCCCCAGTGGCCTGGCGTGGGTGTCAGCCGCCCGGGCCGAAGGAAAATTTCGCCACAAGTTTGAACGACGTAACAGATATCAAACATACAATTACGTACGTAAAAAACGTAAATAAAATATTTAATACATAGTCGAATGTATACGTATAAGAACAATCCAATTTTCAACAAAATACAATAATTTAACAATCGCTACACGTACTTATGAGCACTAAATCACAGTTTGGAAAGAGCATAGGATTAATTCATGTGAATTGACGATCAATCAATGCAATTTTCTTTGAATTGTCAAAGCGTCACCCGCGAACATCCCTGAAGGTTCTTATCCGTACTGTAATCTAATTTGCAGGTGTTATAATACATCATAACTTTTGTCATATATCATGACTTCTGTCTTCTAAAGAATAGTGTTCAATATTGTATACAATCCGGGGTCTTATCCGTACTGTATAGTATATAGTACAGTACGGATAAGACCCCGGATTGTATTCAACATTGTACACTATTCTTTACAAGACAGAAGTCATTCTGGCTGAATATTAGTCATAAACAATTCAAGCACAAAATAAAATACGGGTAATCCCTACAAGTCAGCAGGGACAGTGTTGCCAGTCGCTACAATGCGCAAGATGACATTATTTTAAAATCATTTAAAGAAGTCGTCACAGAATTAGTAATGAGTGATTCTTTGCTCATTTCAATCGGTCCGCATCGTAGGTGGGACAAAAATATGAAATGATATGGTTCAATTTTAAACGACATATTATCACTATTTATTGTGACTATTCCACTCGTGAAATTAAAACTAATAGTGCGTAACTATACTTACAAAATAGGGCGGTGTATCTCAAAAAGTTGATCGCTTTTTCTATCCGATTTTTCTTACCGCCTCTCCCTCCTGGCCAATCATAAACTGTGACTAATCTATCTTAGAAGGCGGTATATATAGATCGCTATGTCGATGTCCAATATACCGCCTATGTCCTATAACATAACGTCATTGATTTTAAGATACTCGTACTTTCAAATATTTGGCGCAGTTTAGAACTCTGATGAACATGATTTCATTCGTGGAATAGTCCTATTAAATACCACTCGTGCTTTGGAAATTCTCCGGTAAATCTCCTCCTCGCTTCGCCAATCGGGGATTTATCGATAATTTCCAAATCACTCGTGGTATTACCTACGATATTTCGCCGGCCCCGCATGCTTCTCACGTGCTGCTCATCGGCGGGACGGCTGGCAGGGCACAGAGGAAGAGGGATGGTTTGGATGGCGGCAGCGGAGGGTCGGAGAGGAGTGACGGACGACGTGGGTCGGCAGACGAAGCGACGAGTGGAAGAGGGACGCGAGTGGGCGGAGGCAGCGGATGTACGATGAGAGGGGGGGGCGGGACGCGTGGCTCGGACGGAGCTGGCGGGGACGTGGTGCAGGAGAGGCTCTGGGTGTGAGGGACGCCGGCAGCCAGTGGGCGGCTAAAGCAAATGCATCAAAGGAACACGAGTGGCAATCGCGGTATAAAGAGCGGTGATTCAAAAGATTGTAATTGTTGAGGTAGTTAGCAAACCAATCGCCAATTAGTTAGGGCCACTTGAGGTGCTGCCCCCGCGCATGACCAAGTCCACGGCGATTCTCCCGCCCTTCCGCAGTCGCGATTACCGTAAAACGTCCTTGGGTCGAGCCAACTCAAAATTTACAAAACATTGCTTACAAATACAGGTACGACATATCTCGTCGCACTGCCTACGCATAACTGCTACTTTTACGCATTCTACACGTGATCCATTTATCCACATTCTTTAGTTGTTTGTCAAGAAATGATCGCGACTAGCAATTCTCAAAAATTAACAGCCATTCAGAATATATATTTTATGAAGAACTTTAAATACCCCCTGGTTCATTCCAAACATCCACATTCCAGAGAATTGAAAGTGCATTCATTAAGCGACCACATAACATAAGTAGCCCAACATTTTTAACCAAACCTTTGACTTGCGACATCGACAACAAAACATCAGTGTTGCCAAACATCGACATTCAAAATTAAAACATCGATGTTTAATAATACATCGACCAAAAACCACCCATGTTTTTAAACATCGATGTTCTAAAGGGTTTAGGAACCTCTAACATTAAATTGGTGCGCAACAAAATTTAATTTGGGAATGGTCATGCATCTTATTTTATAATACAAATTTAACTGAAAACAAAAGTTAAAAAACGCCTCTCCATGTGTAAAAAAGTGAGGAAAGACTAAGGAAATATCAGAGCATCATAATCATCTCGGGCGGGGAATAAGAATCTCTTCAATGAAAGCAGTATATATCGCGTTCGTGTGGTTCGAAAACCAAACAAAGACTGTGGTACTATCAGTTATTATTTCAAATTTTAGCTTTTACAAAATTGTGATTATGGGAATTTTTCATCCACGAACAAAACATCGTAAACGTAAAAACATAGAACATAAAACATCAATGTTCAAAAAACATCGGTTTTAATAAAGCGATGTTTGAAAATCGATATTTGTATGGAAATATCGATGTTTTCAAAAAATAGACATCGATGACATATCCCTAGTGTGTACTAGTCGCGCGACTTTCCTAACGTCTGAGCTTCTTAGTGTTCCACCCAGCACAATTCGGCACGGTGAGGTCAAAATCTTGGTTTCACACGGCACGGCACGGCACGGCACGGCACGGCACGGCAAGATTATTAGGGCTGCCTACGGCTGCTTTCGAATTCAAGCAATGCTTCAAATTATTCAGAAGATAAAAATTAAAGTGAGTGCGTACACTCACTTTATCTCATTAATAAGCAATATTATCATTTAATCAACTAATTATTTTCTCTTGCGGTTGCTATTAATTATTTTATTATTTGTTCTACTTTATCGTCTATAATATCCTAGTTGTATTAAGAGTGAAAGAGGTGCGATTAGTAATGTTACAGTTGGCAACACGCGTCTGATGGGACGAAGGCAGTAGCCTCCACTCCCCGCACCCCGCGCTTCGAGACGTCAAGGTAAATAGCACGTGTATGCATTTTGGAGTGAAAGCGACGGCAACGGTGATGTGCGGGGCGAGACGCCGTAGTGGCAATCAGGCTTCTGGTGTGGCGACGCCGAGGCAGCCTACGCTGCGATCGTGGCGCCGGCAAAAGCACCGGCAGATTTTGGAAGAGAGTGGTGTTGAAGTGGCCGCAAACGCAGGTGGCAAGCAGGCAGGTGAGGCTACCTTTGTGAAGATAAAAGTGACGATGGCAAATGGGAGTAAAAGGGGCGGGACGATGGGAGGTTGGCTTCAAGAGGCAAAGCGGTGGAGTGGCAAACAAAGGGCAGGCAGCCACGCACGGAGAACGGGAGCACCTCGTTGGTTATATGAACATTTTTTTCTATAATAGGAAGCAAAACCGTTGGAACTAAGCTGCTAAATGCCCCGTCAACTTCGATGCGAACCACCCACCGTTTGCTTTACATCGGCCCTCCCTCCGACTTAACCACAGGTATACAGCAGCTACGCATAGTTTTAAATGAAGATTCAAACCGACCCAAGTCATGTGTACACCCTGGCCAGGAGTATACAATGCCTGAGCGATCACGGCTAAATCGACATCTGGCATTCAGGTAGGCGGCAGGAAGGCAGGCGAGGCTCCCTTTGTGAAGATTAAAGTGACGATGGCAAATGGGAGTAAAAGGGGCGGGACGATGGGAGTTGGCTTCAAGGGGCAACGCGGTACAGTCGCGAACAAAGGGAATGCAGCCACGCACGTTGCGAGGGCAGCTCTGGCATTAAACAGACGCGGCGTGGGGTGGAGCCCGCATTGCAGGCCGCGGCCAGAGGCAGAGCGCGGCGTGTCGCAGCGTGTTTGGAACCATACGGGAGCGATGTCAGCGTAGGCACACACTAGCCCTCCGTCCTCCGACGCACTTAGAACAGGCGCGTCAAACCGCGCCCGCACGAGCTGCTTGCCCGCCTGGGGAACCCGGCGCTCCTATGAGCACGGGCAACGTCCCCTCACTCCGCACTCATTTCCCCTTAACATCCAGAAAGAGGTGTACATACGCAAATTGAAGCGGCATGAGGCGGTGAACAGTGGCTTCATACGAAGATGTTGGCCGGATTTTTTTCTATCAAATAACCAAGATTTGTATTATGTTTGTATTCTTCACTACTTATTACTATTTCATGTTTATTTTATTACTTTTCCCTTACGTATACATTTTTGCTAAGTGACAGGAATATGTTTGAATGACGATTTATTTCCTTCTTGTCGTTTTGTGTTGTGTTATTAAATCATTCAGTTATTTATTGTACTTTGCAGTAATGTGAAATAAATTAACGAGTCTCAATTTTGTTAACAATTTTCGCTTACGGGCGGACAGTGCTTTTAACAGACAAGAATACTTTTCTGTTTGTCACCTCCTAACCTGAACGAAGAAAGTTTCATTTACTCGTGTAAATTAATTTACTAGTTACATTAATATACTAGTTAAAATTGTGACAATACTGTCAAGAATCTTCTCCCAAAGACTGTCAAGAGCCAGGCATCCAGTGACGTACCGCCACTCCCACGCGTTTGCACAACGCTTTCTTTTAAATCTCACGCCAATTACTCTGGACGCAGTGCCCGCAAGCTCTAGTGTAAGCTTGTTACCTTGTCTGTGACTTTGACATGCATGCCTGGCTTATACCATAACTCTGCCAGGCGATCTCCGCTCACAGAATCTGTTGCCAGTTTGCTTCGCATTATTCCATTCGTCACACGCCTCCAGGTTTGCCAGCACCACCTTGTGTACTTGCCTTGAATTTTCAAGTAATTAGAAATTCCTTTCGTGTATTAATATTAACGCTCTAAGAGATGTATTTTCTTCTCTTTTCTCTTGGAGTTCATGCTTCTACTTTAGGCATCACATTTACATTAGGGTTCTATTGATAAGTCAAGCAATTAGCGGTGATACAGATTTTTTTTTTGCTTTGCTAGACAATCTGCCACTGTCCCCATTCACATCGAAACTGTCTCTTATAGGCAACTTAGAGGACTATTAGGAGGCAACTTTCAGTACTTTTGGAAAGACCAAGTTCAGCAAATAATTTGATAAAATTGTTTTAATCAATTTAAATCAGAAATGAAACTTTTTAATATGTCTCCCGTAATTCTGAATTGTTGGTCTCACTTATCTTTATTTGACTTTATTCTTTTCTTAAAAACATTTTTAAAATACTTACGAGATACCATCTATAGATTATATCAAGAATCTAACTATTGGTCTTCACATGAAACAATATTAGGAAATAATTTTTGCCTCTTAACTGTTTCACCTATAGCGGTCTCGTTGGGCTAAACTAATATAGCTCCACCTGCCGTTGCACCTTGACATGGTCTTTACTTTTCACAAGTTCGCGAACCACTTCTATATTTGTGGTATTTTCGTAGGGCCTCTATCAAGCCCGACTGCTCAATAGAAGACCTTTAAGTGTAGCGGTGGCTGCTGCGCTATCTGCAATAATCGACGAGCAGAGGAGATAATTAGGCAACGGGCGGGAACCCGCGCCACCACACGACTTCCCAGACTCATTCTTCAACTCATCGCCCCGGCACTCGAAGTTGCCAGCCGCCCCCGCCACTGGCGCCACCGTCGCATCCCGCTCCGTCCGCCCTTCCCCCTTCCCGAGCCCTGCGCCTCGCCCGCCTCAACCGCCCTCCGCCGCCCCCGCTTGGCCCGCCCTCGCCCCTCGCGAGCCCCGCGCCTCGCCCGCTCTCGCCCCCCACCCCGCGTCTCCGCCCCACCCCCTCGGCCCGCCCTTCGCCCCTCGCCTCGCCCGCTCCCGCCGCCCGCCTCCGCGTCTCCGCCGCCCCCCGCTTGGCCCGCCCTAGCCCCTCCCGAGCCCCGCGCCTCGCCCGCCGCGCCGCGGGCGGGAGCAATAAAACGCTGTTTGTTTCCGGGAGGGGAGGGCGGGCGGCGAGGGGCGGGGCGGGAGCCTGTATTGATCAGCCGCCCGCAGCCGCCCACGCAGCCTCCGCTCATCCCTGGCCGCGCGGGGCGGCGCGACGCCTGACACCGTGACCCTCTGACGCGGGGCCCCACCACGCGAACAGCACGTGCCAATTAGACATGCCACATCCATGTCCATGTTTTCAAAACATCCATGTTTCTATACAAACATCCATGTTTTTAACATCGATGTCTTCGTTGTCGATGAGTTCAAAACATTGATGTTTCTATAAAACTATCGGTGTTTTAAACATGGATATATTGAAACAGATGTTTTTTGAACATCGAAGTTTTGTGTTCGATGTTTATAAGTTTTCAATTTTCTTTTTTTTCGTGGATGAAAGAAGCCTATAATCACAATTTTGAATAAGTTAAAATAAGAAACAATAACTGATGGTACCAATATTCGATCGACACGAAGGCGGTTTGATCCATCTTCATCAAGGAGACTACCATCCCTTGTTCGAGATGATCCTGATGACCTGGTTTTCCTTCGTCTCTCCTGTAATTCGTAGTTTGAGAGACGTTGTATAACCTTTGTTTTCAGTTACATTTGAATTACAAATTAATAAGCACGGCCATTGTCAAATTAAATTTTGTTGCGCACGTATTTAATAAAACTAAATAATAATAATAACAATAATTAAAAGAACTTTAAAACATCGATGTTTGAAAACATTGATGATTTTTGGTCGATGTATTATTAACATCGATGTTTTGATTTTGAACATCGATGTTTCGAAAGATCGATATTTTCTTGTCGATGTCGCATCATTAGTTAGGAGGACGCGCCGATCTGGGTCTTTTTAACGGTGGCGGCGAAAGGGTGTCGCTTCGCGAGCTGTCCAGCAGAGAGGAGAGGTACGGGAAAAGGCGAGAGGGAGGGCAATGTGGCAAAGGAACCAAGGACGAAGGAAAAAGAGGGCGGTTAGGGTGGGCGAGAAAAGAGAGGAAGTCTGAAACAATGGAAGAAAGATGTCGGAGAGGAAAGGGCGGTAGGGAAGGTAAAATGTCGGTTGGGAGTGTCAAGTAGAGGTGAAACCCTGAAGTGGGAGGCGCGAGAAGTAGGTGAACGCATGCTGAAAAGAGAAAGGGAAGGAGGGAGGTAAAGGGAGCAGGAGGGGCCGGAGAGGAGCCCGCATCCGGCGCGAGCACGCGGGAGGCGCAGCCTTCAGAGGGGAGTGGCGCGCGCGGGTTCTCGGCCACAGTCACACGGCAGCCGAAACATCTCTACTCGCTACCGGGCGGCTGCGAGCGAAATACTCCAACTTGTGACATCTGAAAAACACCCAAATGTTGCTTCTGAAATCGTCTGAAATTTACCGTATATTGCGGTTTTCTTAACTCTGCCCCTGACAGGAATCAGCTGCCGTCCAATCGCGAGCTTGTTTGTCGCTACAGAGACGTCACTAGGTGACGTTCAAGCTCCTAATTGAATGAAAACGTCAACAGCTGATTCCTGTCAGGTGCAGTCAGGTGATTCCTGTCAGGTGCCGAATCAGAAAATCGCAGTATAATTCCACAGGTCATTTTTGAAACATTTGCGACAAGCTCGCTCAACACCGTCCACATGCGTTAACCCTCCAGCTGATTTTGGGAGAATAGAAGCATCAGAAAACAAACATCTGCTACTATCCAAACACATCTTCATTGAGCAGCAGATGCTTTTCAGGCGCCGTCAGTAGAGTTGGTTTGAGTTCACGAGGACCGTTCACGATTACTACCATGTGTTTGAAGGAATCCGGTACATCGCGTGAAACCGAGGGGCGAGGTCAAAATTTCGGCCCAAATGGGCTCATGGGGGGAGACAAGAAAGGGGTGTGGACTGGCAAACGCGACGCGGACTTCGCCCCTGGCACAGGGGAGAGCCTTCCGAAGGCCTTCCGTCGTGCGGCCCGGCAGCGGTCCAGCCAGGGGGCCCACGAGCCGGGCGGGGGGGGGGGAGGCGTGAGAAGCGTGAGAGGGTGGGCGCGGAAGGGTGGGAAGTGTGAGAGGGGGTGGGGCGCGGTGAGGGGGAGGGGAAAGGGAAGGGAGCGAGGGAGGGGATGCGGGCGAGGGGGGGCGCGAGGGAGTGGGCACGAGGTGTGGCGAGAGGGGTCGGAGGGAGGGCGCTAGAGGAGTGCGAGATGGCGGTCTCTTGGGGGGAAGCGAGAAGGGGGTGGGAGGTGGGTGCGAGGGGGCGGGTGAGTGGGGGGGTGGCGAAGGGGTGAGGGCGGGAGAGTTTGCAAGAGAGGAGGGACGAAGGGGAGGGCGCGAGATGTGAGGGTGTGAGGGGGCAGGAGGGGGTGCGTGGGGGCGGGCGCGAGGGGGCTGTGCTTCGGCTTGCACCCCTGCTTGGGTGGACCGTGGGCGGGGCGGGGCGGGGGCGGGGCAGGGGCGGGCGCCGCGCCGTATCGATCTCCGTGTAACGAACGCGGGACCGGCGCTCGCAGCCGCAGCCGCGCGCCGCCGGGGGCGCCGAGACGCCAAGCGCGCGCCCTGTCCCGGGCCACGCTCCCACGCACACGCGCCCGCCCCCGCGCCTCACTTGTTCGCTCAAAGGAGGCTGAATGGGAGTCAAAGATTACCATTTGCCAACGGGCCTCTGGTCTAATATTTCCTATCACGAATTCTTCTTGGCAGTGATTGAAGGCGTTGGTGACTTGCAGGTCGCTTTCTCAGGCAAGGAGGTTTCGTATACTCGCCAAACACCTACTCACGATAGTTTCTCTACTAATCAGGGCAAATCTCGCATGTGCTACGTCGTTTTACGAAATTTCCTACCACATATTCATTGACAAAAACGTATTGCACACATACACACACACTCACGCTCACACACACACACACACACACACACACACACTCACACACACACACTCACAGTCACACCTACAAATCTGCGAAATTTGTAGCATTTATTGAGAGACATTTTTAGCTGTTAAACTGCGTGTGCAGTGCGAGGACAAACTCTCAGCGTCTACTTCTCGACCGACAATTGAACATGCTCTTCGTAGTTGCGCCAAAGGAAAGCGGGAAACCTGTCGCGCTGTTTTCAACCCGATTGTGGGAACGCAGGATGAAGTCTTAACGGCTCCTCTCGGGTTGAGTCGAACCCGTTCCCTTGCACTTCCAAGGGAAAGTGGAAATTTACCAATAGGACAAAGGCTTTCCATCTAGCATACGAGACCGCAAGGACAAAATCTCAGAGGGAGAAATCTCAGAGATTCCAGCGATACCTTCGCAGACGAGATCCGTACTTTTTCCTTACGTGTACGAGAGGGTACAAGATTATGACAGTTATTGAATTTTTACTCGACTGCGGAAGGAAAGGAGGTAACATTTCAAATATGAGGTTTACTCTCTTTATTAAAATTTAATAAATTGTTTGATGGGCAGCATTTGATGAATTCGCCACGATCCACATTAGCTTTCAAAATCTTAGTATCATTTTCATAATAAAAATGA
Source organism: Acheta domesticus (assembly GCA_031308135.1). Taxonomy (NCBI): domain Eukaryota; kingdom Metazoa; phylum Arthropoda; class Insecta; order Orthoptera; family Gryllidae; genus Acheta; species Acheta domesticus. The sequence continues at coordinate 79,077,424 of JAHLJT010009355.1, forward strand.
TGGAAGTTGTAAAATTTCTAATCTGAGTGTTTTCTGTACACAAATAATGTTTGTTTTCATTCATCCTTTGGAAGGAAAAATGCTACGACAGAAAGACGGAGTAATTCGTAAGATATGCTGGGCTATATTTCTACATTATTTTAAGTACTTCTTTTGCTTTCTATTATTGTGCATAAAAGTATTTCATTACATTTTTACACTCAACCAACATACATATTCACAATACACCTTGTTTATGAACGGAAAGTACCTTTGTCTCGAGAAAATTTTGGCTATTCTTAACTTCAAAGTTGAGCCGTTTTCGCAGCTCAACGAAACACAAAAGTATACTTTTGATCCAAGATCTCTCTAGTAAATATGTACAGGTCTTTATCATTCAATAGTAGATCCACGACTATAATTCAACAAATGATATTTAACCAGTGTCTCAGCAATTTAGTTTCTATATCCGTACTTACGTAACAATCGATACAATATGCAGAAATGTAAATACGGGTATACAAAAAGTAACCAATACGCAACACGAACATGAATACATTTGACATGGAGAACTCAATGATTTTATACTTATACAAGGTCAATTCAAAGTTAGGTGACCCATCTAGATGGCTCCACAGAATTATCATCGTGATGGGTTTTCTTGGGAGGATATAATCAGGGTAGTTTCCAATTGATTTCCCTGATGGTACTGAATGAAGTGAAGGGTGATGATAAGAGATGAAAAGACTAGGATAATGGTGGGAAGTGGTGAGGTGGGAGGTGATCGTGGCATTTTTGAACCATTCCAACATTCGCGTGATGACTGAGGGAAATCACGAAAAATTCCGGTAAGGATAGTCGGCCCGGGGATCGAACCCGGACCTTCCGACTGCGAAGTCAGTGCGCTATGCACTCAGCCAGCTATACGGATACAAATACGCATGCACGCACACAAACATGTTTATCTTCTGGTGTTAAAAAAAAACTTCACTAGCGTACTCTTCCCTGATTTTTCTAACTGAAACTCAATGTGTCAATTCTTTACTCTAAAATTATAGTTTATTTTAAAAGAAAACAATTTTACCAGTGACACTAAATATTCGAATACTAGAATCGACAGAAGACATAGGAAGAGACAGAGCCTCTTTCACTGTAAATAATGAAAGAAACTACAGCGTGCATTCGCGGGACTCTCCACTTGGTTGCTCAACTTTATACAATGAACATTGAAGGGGTAAATATACTAACATGATTGGAACTCGAATCCAAGGTTCGCTTAATTTGTTAATACTAGGAGGAAATTACTAGAAAGGCATAAAATCAATCTGGAACAAATGAGGTAGGTGAGAATATAAAATTTAAGACAAGATGAGTCATTTCAGATGGAACTAGTGGTGCTAAAACACCACATAATTTTCCCTCCGTATTTTCACGCAAAATTACGCAAAAAGTACGGAAATTTTCGAAAAAGTGTACATGACCTAATTTCAAAATCTATTTTTAAGGAACAGATTTTCATCAGGAAAGAATCTCTATCTTTAATATTTTAGTAGTAGGACGGAGCCGAAAAACTTGCTACTTTTGCAATTTTCGAAAAATTAGGATCTTCAACAATCATAAGACTTGCACTATTCTCGCGAACGAACTTACTGCCAACCAACAACAATATTTAATCAAAAACGATGGAGCCATTTTTTTTAATATTTTGAAAATGTCCCCGGGGCTTCACTGTAAAGTGCCCCCAGCAATTGAATAGTTTCAAATTCATGAGGTCGCGACATCAGCCAGATCGATTGGGGAATATACGTTTTCGAGATAAATCGGCTGAACGTTTATATCCTAGCGTTGTTCACAAACGGACAGACATTTTGTGTTTCGAGTTTTCGTTATCAAGGACTCATAAAACATGAATTCTGGCTACACCACCTGATAGAGAATTTTTTCTAATTTAGCAACTGGATTTATCCACTTTTTCGTTACCAAGGCCCTGTAAAAAGTTTTTCTGCCGAAAATTCGCCGTTTGTTCGCGCAGCATTACATAACTTTCTCTCTACTCCATAGCGAGAAAGTAAAAACCGCACCACGACCAGCATTTGCTGTCGTAACTTCACGGGAGGTCACAAATTCAATTTTCATCTCCATCGTATAAACAGTAAGCAAACAAATGAGTAAAGTACACATTACAACTAATTGCAAGTTGACACTATCTGAAAACTCATGAAGGCCGTAATTTTCAGCCTTCCTTCTATGTCGGAATATATCGAAGTCATCCATTCCTCATAAAAATATTACAAGTGCCGTTGATAAGCAAATATGGAGGAATGAGTAAACACACGCCGCCATATAAATAAATTAAGCCGTGTATAGGTTAACAACTGTTTGTTACAAGGAGAAGCATTTGGTTTAAAAATATTTTGTGAATTCAAAAATGAAAACAGTTACTTTAAGCACAGAAATGGTGATCGACCAACCACAAAAGGGATTAAAGACGATTTATACAATAGGAAAAATAAGAAATGACCCTTAAGAAGAAAGACGCGACACTATTGGTATTGCATGTTTTCTTGAGCCTTGGAATACTTACTCCCACTCCTTTACTAACAATAGTTGAATACAGAATAAAGGGCACTGTGATGATTTATTCTGGGACATGTTTCGACCATATCAAAAGTAAATACGATTACGTGAAGAACTAAAGTCGATATAGACGCGAGGAATAAAATATAAATAAAAGAGCCGAGATTGGGAAAAGAGCGGCGTTAGAACCAGTGAAAACTAAAGTGTACAAGTTTGGGTTTGGGACACGTAAGTAATTTTCGTGCGTAGGAATGCACAATAATAAATAGAAAGAAGGTAGAGTATCAAAGAATAAACATGATAAGTGCACGAGGCCAATGGAATGAAAAGGATGTGCTCGGCACCTGAAGATAATGCGCAGTAGTTAGCAAAGAGAGACGTAATTTTGGATACATCTGTCAGGAAGAGAGAATTGGAAGGCGGCAATATGATTTGCGAAGAGGACATGCTCGGCCACGGCGGGCTGTGAACATGAAGTCGTTAGGGCAGTTTAATTGCGGGAATAATTCATTGTCGTAGTTGTTGAATTATTGAAAAGAGGATCGCAAGATGTATCTAAGTACACAAACTATTAATTAGATTAGGTAAGGGATTTTTAAAGACGGTAGTTTCAGAACGTCAGAAGATGGAAATTATACTTGGAACTCGGCCGAAGCAATAAGATGGCTTGGAGTTTACGGACCCAGAAAGGAACTTAATACGTATTTCATCGGCCGAGAGTGCAGTGGGGAATCAAAAGGAAAGTGTGTAAATATTAAATAATTCGTGTAAAAACACAAAGTTGTATTAACCCTCAAGCGGTACACTGGGGTGTAGACCACTCCATTCAATATTTATATTGTTTTTTCTCGATCAAATACTGGCAACTGTGACCGATGAACATTATGTAAATTTGTTTAATCAGTTCATCTAACGTAGTGATTAATTTCACTGTTGGTATGTGTAATGTTCCTCAGTTTCTGTTATTTTGAAATGGATTTGGGGTCGTACACCCCACTGAGCCATTTGCGTAAGTATTTTAATTTGAAGCACTTGCATTCTGTGCATTTAAACCATTTGAAATAAGGTATAAATTTAGATAAAAGGTATCAAATATTAGTACAGTGGTTAATAAGGTATATCGGTTTTGTTTCGTTTGAGAAATGGAGTTTGCGATGAGCACAGATCGCGCATATGTGTGGAGTGCACTGAACCTAAATTAACAAGAGTTATTATTAGAAAGGTGTGGAAAATATGTCCTGAAATAAAAATGTTTGTGAAATGGTAGTGAATTAAAATATTCATTAGGTTTGTAAAATAAAAATATTTAAGTCATAAAGAATCTCTAAATCTCCTAGTATTTTGTGGGATGTCTCATTTGTGTAACAAAAGTATGGCGGTTGAGGGTTAAATTTAGATGTAAGAAATATTCTTAAGAGGGAATCGGAGGTAGCAATCCATTAGAAAGTAATAATTGTTTTTGTAAATTTAGCATCTGGATTGATCCACTTTTTCGTTACCAGGACCTTGTAACAAGAATTTTTCTGCTGAGTATTCGCCGTTTTTTTCGCTCAGCATTACTTAACTTTCCCTCTTCTGCTTAAGTGGTAGCGAGAAGGTATCAGCGAAGCCACGGCTTTCCAACTGGTGGCCCGAGGGCCACTAGCGGTCCGCTGCATCTTCTTGCGCGACTCGCGACTGCTTCGAAAAATTTTATTATATCAACGAAATATAATACAACTACACAATTCATCTTATTATTATTTAATGATATATAATTTTCTCGTTGTATGCATATTAATCATTAAGTATGTTGAATAAAAGTCATATGCAATATATATTTGTTTCAGTATAATCTCAGGTTACCGCGGCTTAAGTATAATTTTATATGTGGCCCATTAGCCCTTCCCCTTTGGACAGCCCTGAACTAAGCGAATGAGCAATGCAAGGAGCGCCTAAGAAGGAAGCGCAGTGCGAGGGCCCGCGAGGGAACCGGCGAACGCTGCTCTGGCCGCGCTCAAGAACGGGCGAGCACAGGAGACGCGACTGCCTTGGCCCCACCCGCGAAGCACAGGGGCGGGGCGGTGTGGGGCGATGCGAGCTGGCGCGGGGCGGGGCGGGGCGGGGCGGGGCGGGGCGGGGAGGGGCGGGGCGGGGCGGGGAGGGGCGGGGAGGGGCGGGGCGGGGCGGGGCGGGGCGGGGCGGGGAGGCGGGACGGAGAGGGTTGGGAGGAGCCACGAGGAGCGGGGCGGGGCGGGGCGCGGGCACGCAGGTAAGGCGGAGGAAGGCGGTCAGGGTCCGCCAAGCGAGCGATTTCGCGCGTCGTTGAGCTAGCAGGCGGAGAGCTGGCGGCGGGCCCAGCGCCGCGTCGCGTCGCGCCGGGGCAGCGCGCCCACTGGGTCTGCGAGGGCGCTGCACCCCGCGCGGCAAACAACGCACGGATGGGGCACGTGCGGAATACGCTTATTGACGAGTGGTCATTCTAACACTGGCACGTAATAAAAAAAATGGGTTCAGTTATCTTAGCAAAACAATCACCGCCCATTTGTTACAGCCAAACTGATACGATTAGTTGAGACCTTTCCAAGTCGACGGTGAGGCTTCGACAAGCAGGATTCGACATAAACATAACAAATCCTTGTAACCAGACAACGCGAAATTTCCAATGTATTTTTACACGAACGCACATACGGCTTTTCTTCTGTCACTTCCCTTGCGTAAACAATACTAAAAGGGTTTTTACTTAAATACACTTATTCCACACGTGTTGTATTTATCCATATGCTTTAGCTGTTTTTCAGCAATACTCGCTTCTCACGAAGGAACTACCAACAGTCGCCGCCCCTCGACCTTTGGCTCCCGTGAAGAAATTGATGGCGCGTTACAACTAAAATCTACAGCTGAATAAAATTATCTTGCCGTCGGATGCTTATTTGAACTAATTTTATAGCTGCAATAAAGAATCAGCTCAATTTATTTGATGTTAAACAATGATCCCAAATATTGTTAGAGCGTGAATAATCTAATGACTTTCATTATGAAGTTTGTTACGGTATTTTTTAGCACTACGTTATGTGCGAAAAATACGAATGCGCATACTACTCAGAGAAGCAAGAATTTAACTCATAAGATTATACACAAATTTAGGGAACGGAGTATTAAGCGGTAAACTAATCGCAATCCTTTAAGTACACGACTATGACTGTACCTAAAACAATACTGAACAATTAAAACACAAGGATTAAATATTTTAGTATCGAGATCCGAAGAACTCTGGCACACGTGATAGCGAGCATGGGAGATGTGAATAAGTAAGTGAAGTCGTAGGCTTTCGCGGCCAGAGTCGTGTGAATGATCTTGGCTGTCCGGGAGACGCCGCGTCGAAGGCTGTTACCGACGTTTCGACCATCTTGTCGTGATCTTTCTCAGGGCTGGTCTGACAATTCAGCCATCTTGTCGTGGTCTTCCTCAGGGTTGGTCTGACAATTCGACATGTTGTCGTGGTCTTCAGGGCTGGTGTGAAGATTCGGCCGGCATCTTGTCGTTGTCTTCCTCAGGGCTCGCAGACCAGCCCTGAGGAAGACCACAACAAGATGGTCGAAACGTCGGCCACAAAGTCTTCGACGCGGCGTCACCCGGACAGCCAAGATCATTTACATGCATGTTTTTGTGTGAGTACGCGTGAGTTATTTCGCCCCAGGAATGACTGCATGATGAACTGCCCCGGGGGCTTGGAACGCCTCCTGACGGGCCCTCGAAAGCGGCTCGTGGCCAAACCCACGGCCACCGATAAAGAATGGGATCAGATTAGATGGCGCGGGTCGTGGTCTGTGAACTTGGCTCCTCTCCTTCAGTCGTCTGAGATCAAAGAAACTGAAGAATTGGCCGTCTATACAGACTCCTCCAGGCTTCTTTCAACACTTCCAAACGATTAAAAATATCCAAGAACGATCAACATATATTTTTTCTACTTTCAAAATTTGCTCATATAGAGTGGAAAATTTTAAATACTTTTTTACATCAATATATTGATTATGATCCCAAAAATATAAAGCGATTTGGAACTTACTAGGAACATTCGCGGCTTCATCCAAAAGCAAGTTATTGAAACGAAAGTTGGTGCAACATATGGCCCATCACCAGTTAGACATCTGCGACGAGCGGGTTGCAGCCCTTTGTACTGATAAGGCGTCCTTACAGTTTGATAATGTTTGAGAAAACTGGCAGGGAGAACTTTCGAAGCTGTGATGCCTAGGCATAATAGGAATGGCTCTACAGCAGGTAAGATAGTGTTAGGCTATTGCAGCTAATCGACTATAGCGAAATCTAAATAACTATCGTTCGAATCCAATACACTTTTTCTCGAATATTTTTTCTCTTGCATGACTGCAGCTCATTCTATAATGAAAGTCCATTATAACAGATTAATTATAGTACATGTTGACGGCCAATAACAGTAATGTTTTAAAGGAAAGTACCGAGACGTAATTAATAATTGGCCAGCGTTCCATTGGGTAGTTCCGTGCCATTGAGACGACTTGCGTGAGATGCGGTAAACAGAGATGGAGCAAAATACTAAGATGTGGAAAGAGTGCATCATACATTGAATTGATTTTGTCAAGTCAATTTTGAGCAAGAAGAAGAAGAAGAAGAAGAAGAAGAAGGAGAAAATGTTTAGGAAAATATAGCTTTAATATTTTCCTCTTTAAAAATGGGAACATTTTATTTGAAAGTTTAACTTTATTTGCAATTGCCTCGAATGCCAGAAATACCAATAAATTAAAAATGACCGAATCAAACGTCGATCGTTAGTAAACAACTCTCGCCAGGATACTTACCCCCGTAATATCCAAATGACCGACCTAGAGTGCTCTAAAGAGGTGATTCGACCAATCAGGGAAGAGAACGCGATCCTCCTCGAGCCGCCGGCAGATGATTGCGTTCGCTCTCGACCCGTCAATTTGGGCAACAATGAAGCCCCTCGGCGGAAATTGCGGCCGTTTATCTGCGGCCGCCATCGCCAGGAGGCGCGCCCGGCACTCTGCCCGCCGCGGGCTAGGGATGCGACATCGATGTCCAGGTTTTTAAAACAGCCATGTTTCTATAAAAATATCCATGTTTTAAACATTGATGTATTGAAGCTGATGTTTTTTGAATCATTGATATTTTATACTCGGTGATTGTATGTTTACGTTGTTTTGTTCGTGGAAGAAAAATTCCCGTATTCACAATTTTGTTAAAGTTAAATTAGAAACAATAAGTGATGGTACCAATATCTGTTTACATTCGATCGAACCGAAGGTGGTTTGTTGTCAATCATCGAGCAGACTATCATCCCTTGCTCGAGATGATCGTGATGGCCTGGTATTTCCTTCGTCCTTCCTGTATTTCGCACATGGAAAGACGTTGTATAACTTTATTTTCGGTTAAAGTTTAATTATAAATTAATAAGCCAAATTAAATTTTGTTAAGCACGAATTTATTGTTAGAGGTTACTAAACAAACTTTAAAACCTCGACGGTTTTGGTCAATATATCATTAATAGAGCCCGGAAATTTGGCAAAATGCCTTTTTTGTTATGGTTACTATTTCGTGACTTTTAACAATAGGAATCGCTTAACTGTACTTCTGGAGTTGTTTTAGTAGATTTTCATTATGCCTATTTTAGCTCCTGATATCTTTTTTTGTTCACTTTGTCTTATTTTTACCATTTTCTGCCGTTTACTTCATTATTCTGCTTTTTTTTCTCTTTTGGCATCGATCCCCATCAAATTGAATATACTATATTCGCAAGCCTGGACAACAAGAAGGCAAGGTCGTATTTTGTCTTTCTGTGGAAGTAGAGGCTAGAGATGTTTAGAAACATCGATGTTTTCTTGTCGATGCTGCATGTCGTCACAACGCAAGGCGGCGACTCCTGGAGCGGCACCAACCGCCCGCGCCGCGCGATCGTAATGGGGAGGCGATTACCGCCCGCCCGCCGCCCCTTGGGCGAAGCAGTCGAATTACTTCCGCCAGCAACGCAGCCGCCTCGCGACCCATTACGCACGCTGCGTCTCGAGGCCCAAGGACTAAGCGAGGGAGTGACCCTCACCGGCTGTGCGAGGGCCCCTCAGGCTTCGGTCAGATTGGATCCGTCTTCGGCCGAACACGGCCGTATTTCAAACCCTCACTACAGCGCAGGGACGGTCACATTGCATCCGACAAGTTCTGGCGAACACGGGCGAACTTCGAAGTCGGCAGACCGATATCAAATGAATTTGATTTATTCGGCCGATCTGAGCTGTCTGAGATGATGTTGAAAAGCTGGTTTCACTTGGGCACGAACGCGACGCTCTGTGGAAGACATCGCATTCCAGATATCACAACAGGGACAAAAAGCAGGAAATTATGGAATGAAATCGCAGAAGAAATGGTCGAAACTAGTACTAAACGTGTTATTGTTATGAACCGTCGTTCCTCTGTAGTAATGCATTTCCTAAAATTCGACATTTTCTAGCAGAAGAAATTTAAGAGCAGAGCTCTCAACAAGCAGTTGTAATCTCGCTTTCTTTAGATGCCACTTATACTCAATAATTCACAGATAGATTCAAATTGTAGATCACACGACAGATAGATCTATTGTAGTCGAATGCAGTGTGACCACGCAGGTCGGCAGAATCAGTCGGTCGTTCGGGCGCAAACTTTCTTCGGCCGAAAATGGCTCCACTCTGACCGTTCCCTCAGGCGAGTCGAATGCACGGGAGGGGGGGGGAAAGGAATTGTCCTAGGTGGTAGGACGGTCTTCGTCACAAGGAGCGTTAAGTGAAAAGGAAAACGAGCCTTTTTGTTAAAGTATAATACAATGTTTTAAAATTCGTAACATCCATGCAGCTTAGCACAAAAAATCATCTTGTATACAACCAATCAAACACCAAATACTTTTACTTGTATCTAAACAAATTGTACATGTACCTCGTATTTAGAATATACCTGTACGGATCTGCATATTTTGAAAAAACTCACTTAAATCTTGCAGGTATATTTTATTTGCCTCAAGGTGTGTAGATGTGTTTGTTAAGATTTTCGCGTCTACTGACCTGTCTCAAGAGGTTGATAATTGGGACATTCTTTTTCGAAAAGGACGATTTTACAAACATCTCAGATTGTGATACCAACTCATTTTGTGGTTCATTTAAATGTAAATACCTTGGAAATACGTTCATAGAGTAAAAATATTGATTTTGTAACACAAATTAAAACAAAACACTTTCTCACAAGGTTTACGATTTTAGATCATTTATTGTTAAATGAATGCTTTAAGTACGTAAATTAGAGTCTACACATCGACCTCTATTGTTCCCCGTGTATTCAAATAAACAAGGAAAATGTCAGTACTGACCAATTAACATAATTTATTGCTAAAAAATCAACAAATGGAGAAAATCTTGAAAATTCAATTTCTCTACCTCGTGGCCTGTTTTAATTTTTATAGTTAAAATACTTATTTACTTCTTTTTTCAAAATGTTCCGCGTAGTTCTTGCAATGTGCCACACTGTGCCTAATTTTCAACGAATTTTAATTTTTAATATTTAAAATTTCGCCATACTAAAATTAATAATAATACTAATGAATCAAATCTTATTTTCAGGATATAATTTCATTTATAATAATAATAATAATTATTATTATTATTAGAACAATAATAAACGCCGATTGTGGTCTCAGACTCAATTATATTTTAAAACACGCATATACTCCACGAAGGTGCGAGAATTTGAACATTTGAAGGAACGCATTCACTTTTTTATTTTAAATCCCACACTCCCTAAAAATTTCGTACATAATTTGTTCCTCAGGGCTTCGAAGATGTGAAATTTGCCCACAAAAGGATGCGAACAGCTTTGAGCATTTCATATAAGACATTAGCAAACTATCTGTAAGAGTTATTTGTATCCCTCTGGCACTTCTAATGTAAATTTGATATTTTAAACTTCAGCCAACTGACTTACGTACCATACTAATGTTTAAAAAATAATATTTCATATCCCTTGAAATCATATCAAAAGCCGTAAAAATATTGTAAAGATTAATTTTTTTAAGAAAGGGTGTGAAACGTTTTGAAGTTCGGTAGTAGGTAACGCAACAATATTGGCAACTTGAAACACGTTCCGTTGACATAAACGTCAAAACTTTGTAAACACGATGAAAAAAAGAAATTGGGCAGATCTTGTTCTAGGCACCAATTTTACACCCTTAAAAATACATAATCAACCAGAATCTCCATACTTCGTCCCCACACGTCACATACACTTAACGTTTTTGGACGATAAATAAATTAACTGTAGAGACATGTCGTAGGGATGAAGATAAGAATAAAAGTCGGATATATCAAAATAACTGAAACAGAATGAAACTCGAAAAGTGTCAGATGATATGGATTATCTGCATGCATACTGCCAACGATAATTGCAGCACACACGACATGTGTAATTTCATAGACTGTATTACGCCAAAGATGATTATATGCAACCGGCATCAGAATTGTAAACAACGTTCCCGAACATGTAACAAATCCGCGTAGGTCATTCTCGTGATGTCAGTTTGTATTTGCAGAACTAAGAGCAAAGCTGAATCGATCACACCATAAGTGAGTTGCGGTCTGATTGGAATACCCGGAATCGATGTCAATGTTTTCAAAAATTCCCATAATCACAATTTTATAAAAGTTAAAATTTGAAGTAATAAGCGAGACTACTACTTTATGTTTGTTTTCGAACCACACGAAGCCGATATGTACTACCTTCTTTGAAGAGACTGTTATTCCTCGCCTAAGATTATCATAATGCCCTGATTTTTTCTTCGTTATTCCTCGCACGTGGAGTGACGTTTTTAACGTTAAAAAATGTTTTTAACTTTAAAAAGAATTTCTGTTAAATTTTTATTATAATATAAGACCATTGTCAAATTAAATTTTGTTGTGCACGAATTTAATGTTAGAGATTACTAAACATACTTGAAAATATCGAAGTTCAAAACATGGATGGTTTTTGGTCGATGTATTTTTAACATCGTTGCATCGATATTTTGTTCTGGAATGTAGGTCCAGCACGAGATGAAACGAACTAGTCGCCTGGATTGTGCCTTATAAGTCCATCGAATTAATTAGTAAACAAAAAATAGCAAGAGATGATGCCCTCAATTTATCCTCTCTATCTTTCCCTCAACGAACTTCATCCTTCATGATCTTTTCGGTAAGGAAATCTCTCGGGGAGTAGATGTGGTTAAATTTGCATGAATTATCTGGTGAATAGTACGAGATAGTTGACATTTATAACCATTAATGCAGAGAAGCAGAGTCCCAGATTCGCAGAAATCAGTATGTACTTTGCTGTCCGGGAGATGCCGCATCCAAGCTACAGGTGTGGCCGTTTCGGCCGCCATTCTGCGACCTTCTGCAGAGCTTAATGAGCGGAGATGGGCTGCGCACGAGTTAATACAGTCGGCACCTGTGCCTTGGATGCGGCGTCTCCCGGACAGCCAACTACAAGTACATACTGATTCCGGCCGCCGACGCTTACGCTCTTTCGCGCAGGAATCAGTCCACGCTACAATTAACACAAATACAACTCCAAACGCACCCGGCCCGGAAATAATCTATCAGCCCAATGTGGACTCAGCCCATCGTCACGTTTCAGAGGAATTTGTCCAGAGGAATCGATGAGAACATTATGTCACTTGGCACTCCCTGAATGCATTTGAATGCACTCTCTTTGAATTCTTGTATACCAACACACTCTCTTCTGACTTCTCTTACGCAAACAAAGAGAAATAACAACTTACTTTTTATATTGTAGTCAAAAGAAAGAAGAACGACAAAGTTCTTAACGTTCGACTATTGCAATGCTCTTTGCACGTCAACTATTACGTGACTTTCTAAGTCACAAACATTCACAAACTGGCTCTTGAAGAATCCTTTTACATTTAAGTCAGGCATTTTCCCCAAAAATGTTGGATTAAAAAAATATTAATATTCACGAATTACTGCAAGTTGTAGTAGACTGACGGGGAAAGAGGTAGACAGCATTTTTGTGTACACTGATATTTGATTTTCAAATAATTAATTCAAATAAATTCGTATATATTGTTTTAATTACTGTTTATTTTCTTAACACTGATACGAATACGAGAAAATACCATTACGTGACAAGAGCGGTTGTTAACCGCAATAGAAAAATCAATCAACAAGCCTCAGTCACAGGTCAAACGCAGATGTTCCAATCAATGCGCACTCCTATAGAATAACTCTAGAATAAAAAAGAACAAACCCATTGCATATAAAGAAGTTGCACAAGAGATAATTGGGTTTGATAGGTGGACAAGTCATCAGAAATTGGTGTTTGGCAGGTCTACGACATTTCTTTTTGGTTCAGAATGTGGCCTGCCCAACACCTAACAAAGTTCTGAGGCAGTCGTTACAGTTCACAAATTCTCACTGAGGCGGCTAATGTACCCTTAATGTTCCGGTCAACGCCTATACAAAGAGTCTCAGAATAAATGTCCACTGTGAGGGACAGACATTTCGGGAGAACCAAGACAAGGACTTTTGCCAAAGGACATGTGTGATGGGAAATAGTTTACACATATGCTATTCAGCCTCTGATTATGAAGGCAGCCCACCAGGAATTGGTTTTTAGCGGTCTGCGAAATATTTCCGTCTGAATGTGACCTATCAAACACCACCGGCCGATGGATTCCTTCCAATTAAGGGCACATGTTGGCATTACGTAAGCGAAGGCTTCAAAAAAGAAATTTAGAAATAATAGTGAATTTGAGTTTCAAGTTATTGAGGTGCCAATAAATTTATTAAGTGATACTTAAGTCGTCGAGTAGATTATGAAGTGTATAAACTTAGATAAGGGAAAATATTCTAAAGTAGGCAAGTGCAGAGTTTTGCTCAGTGACATTTTGAAAACATAAGAGAGCGCACGTGTGACAGCGTGGAGCGACGGGAGAGGCGCGGAGGGGCTCAGTGCGCAGAGAGCAGCTTCCTGCCGACGGAGCAGCTCAAACCGGGAGAGGTGGCTCAGGGCATCGACTGACGTTACTGCAGTGCCTCTGACAGGGAGATCCTTAGGGTTCCACTCCCGACGAGGCAGGACTTTCGACACTAGCTTCCTCAGCTAGGTCGAATTCAGTCGCTGTCTAGGAGGAGAATTCCTAGCGGGCGGCTGCTACGATCGGTAGTTTTACGTGGTTCCTCCGATCAATAACAGGCGAATGCCCGAGCAATACCCTACCAGTCGGGACATGGACCACGCACGATCTTTCCTTTCTCTTCCTTAACCTATCATCTTACACACACACACACAATCAGGTTCTACACTGCCACACATGCCGTGAGACCGGTCGGGGGTTTAGGGCTTGTCCCAACTGGGGTGGTGCCCCGCTGGTGGGAGACACCGGGTTGGGGAAAACATCGCTAGTCGACGTCGGTCGGCGCCGGATCTCGCCATCCAGCGGGATAAAAACGTCATCTTCCGAGGAAAAGCATGTACTACTTTTACGGGGACTAATAACCTTGGCAGTCGGCGGGCGCGGGATCACTAATCAGCAGCCCGAGGAACGCCAACTGAACGCGCGAGGCGCCTTCGCGGGGCTCCGCCGATCGCGCCCACCACTTCGGACGCTCCGGCGGCTGCGACCCGCTCGCTTCCGCGTACTTCTAACCGGCTATCTATTGTTGTTTATATCATTTAATTATTTACACATAGATCAGTTCATTAAACTACACACATTTAGTGATGACTTCATCAATACATCTTAACGTAACTTTATGCTAATACAAAGGATGAGGAAACCATGACGGTACCTCATTCTATTCTAGAACCCAAAACAATTTATAAAATATATGTAATGGATATTAGTTGTTGACACGAGTAGAGTGAGTGGGTTTTTTACAGAGGTTGATTGAAGATAAATTTTGGATGTTGTGAATATTGAAAAGTTATGGGATAAGTAGGCAGAGGGCTGAATGATGGGATCGAGATTGAATTCATTGTGTAATTGGTGGTTGGAAATGAACCAGAGTGTATTGGTGATGGTGCAAAGGAAGTGGTTCTGTACTATTTGGATTTTGTTGATGTTGGTTTTTGCAACATTAATCCATACTAGACAGGCGTAGAAAAGTATCGTTGTGATTATTGTTTTGTATAGCATTATAACTGTTTTATATGAAAGGTAATGATTCCTATTAATTAGTGTTTTTAGTTGATGCAGTTTTGTTTTTCTTTTTCGTGTCACGATTTTTGAAAACTCATTGAAACGCACAATAATGGGCGTCTTGAAAAATTTCTTACAGACCTCATATTTGGAAAGCGGAAAAAATATTGAGTTATGCGCGCAGAATAATACTCTAAAAAAAAAACTTCTAGACAATGATAAAATTGATGTTATTTTCAGGGATGGATTCAATATAAATCTGAAAAAAATGAAGAAAGACAAGCCAGATTTGCTACTTAAAGCTTCTAAGGATAATTTTAGATTCTCCTACATTTTAGACTATTTTGTATTTTTACTGCAGAACGTAAAGTAATTATTAAACCAGTAGAACGTATATTTCATGTATATTATAGGAAGTATGTGATTTTCTTCTGATATACCGAGCAATATGGTTTTGATCGATATTTTGTATTTTAAAGAGGCAACTAATGTAGGTTTTTCTTAAAAGTGTTGTCAATTTGATAATTAAATTACCACGTAATCTACAAGTTTGTTGAATTAAATTTAAGACATTTTTACGAAGATTTGTTGCCTGTGAACTTTGTTAATATTGGTGCAATGTGAATATGTGAAACAATTGTTAGTAATACGTTTTTTCGTAATTATGATTTTGTTTTTTTAGTAACTGTATTCTCATTGATTTGACTATTGTTCATTATTTCCATAATTGTATCCTGGAGTATAACTGAGGTTAAAGCCAATAAAATAATTGCAATTACAAAAATAAATACAATTACATAGTTGATGCAGTTACGTTCTAAGAGTTGACGACGCAAGAAGGTAACGCTCGAGAAGAGATACAACCCACACTTTTCTTTACATTTCGTTATTTCAATGAACTACGCCTCACAGGCCCTGAGACAGAGGCGCGCCCTCCCGAGGCGAATCCTCGCAACTGCGCTTCGTCAACAGAAGTCCCGCGGAAGGGGCTTGGGGCGGGGCCTGGGCTGGGGGTTGTTTCGCGGCTGAGCAAGATTAAAAGAGCCCTTGTAAGGGCTCGCGCCCTCCGCAGGCGCCCAAGGGCCACCGGCGACGATGCGAGGGCGCTCCGGCCACTGGCGAAGTCTCTGCTCAGGAGAGTGATTGACATAAGCTCACGTCGACATTTTATACTTCTATACAAATTTTAAATATGAGTATCGCCTTCTTTGTAGTACTGTGCTTGCATCTGTTTTTTTCTGTACGTTAACAAGACTGATTTATTATTTATTATTTCCGGGCGTGCCAACTGCTAGGGTCATTAGTCCCGTTATACCTCGTCAGGTGGCGAAGTTGAACGCGAGATTCGGCGCCGACCTACACGTATTGAGGGGCACTCACCCCTTCATGTGCTGCGCACCTCCCCAAACGGGACGCGGCGGGAGGGGCGGCCATGGGCGGGCGGGCGAGGTGGCGGGGCGGAGGCGGGCGAAGGCGGTGGCGGGCCGATGCGGGTGGTGGCGGTCGGGGGCAGTCGGGGCGGCGGGGGCGGTCGGGGGCGGAGGGGGACGCGTGGGGGAGGGCAGGGGCGGCCCGCGTGGAGGAAGCCGGGCGGCGGAGCGGCAAGAGCAGAGGTGAGCGGCAGCGCCTGCAACGCGTCGGGGGGACGGTCGCCACCAAAGGATAGCGCACCTCAGCTGCCCGCTCTCATTTTCTCTGCTCTCCCAGCGACACTTCCAACAACAAAATGTTTAAAGTACGACGAATGTGTCAGTTTAATACACAACAGGATAGCACCCTGCTTTGAAATAATTTTGAAAAAACGTGCTAACTTTTAAGGATTACGCTGGCCGACAAAAGAAGGGTTTCAAAAAACTTTTTAAATCTTTATAGCTGATTTTTATAGTTTCTTCGGTGCTGAATCCGCATCTGAACTCAATTTCTTTCCATCACTCACAGAATAGTCAGAATTTGATCTATTACGATATGGGAAAATATGCTAAATATGCAAATAAATAAAAAATAAACGTCCTCTAAAATACCAACAGAACTTTATTTAAACATAGAAGATGGCTTTATATTCTTAACATTACATTCTACAAAGTCTTTACGTGTTCATTGACGTACATTTTCTTTGTCTCTTTTTTATTAAAGCCCCTGATATAGCTTGTTCTCCTCTGCGCCGTTTGGTGACTCTCAGTGAAGTGACCAACAGTAATTTCCCACCATATTGGTGTTCCAACATCCCTGATAACGTTTCTTCATCACTTTCAGATTTTAATGAAAACGCGCACCTTGTTCTTCACTTACATCACCTAAATCTCCCGGTTATAATTGTAAATAAGTGTTTAAAAGTAAACCTTGAGGCTCATTAAACATCTCAATTTCTTGAGAGCATTTAGCATTTGGCAACAATTGCTTGATAGCCTGGGTCTTTTTTGTTGGATAGGAACTTATTAACAACATTATTAAAATCACTCTACCCTTCATTTTCATTTTCTGTCAGATCTAGTTCAATTTGGGGATCAAATATCACTTTTGTAATATCAGTGTCAATGAAGATATCCTCTTTTAATAATTTTGCAGCGGACAATTGCCTAAACTTTTCACAAAGGTACTTGGAACACTGTTCATCTTTAGGCAAGGCAATTGTTTCATGAGACCTAATTTTATAAGCAATGGAGGCAGTAGAACCTTGTGTTGATCTACCAGAAGTTCCTGCAGAATGTTCTTTCCCCCTAGATTTAAAGATGTTCTTACAGGCCAATTCTTTCTAGACTAATGCTAATCTCGTGTCCTACTATCCCATTTACGTAGTAAATATGGGAATTTATAACTTCTTGCATCTCATACATTTCTAGAAACTCATTTGCCTAGCTATACAGAGAAAATCTTAAAATGTGAACAAATGGTGGGTGATACGGCATTTTTAATATTGTTTTTGGAATCATCACACTTAAAATGATAAGAATTACGTGAACGCACACAAGAAGTTTTTTGGTCGTTTGCCTGTGTTATTTTCGTGAAAAGGATTGGCGGGATAATCACCACCATATTATTAGACATTCATTAACACTGAAAAAAAGCGGTAATACTTTTTACAAGAGACTCTTCATATTATTTGAAAAGAAACTAAATGTCTCTCGTCTTCATTCGAAGAGTTACAAATACAGTGAAACCTGGGTTAAGGGGTCATCCATGGTTCCCCAGAAAATGGCCGTTATTACAGATGTCCCGTTAATGAAAGTTGTGCGAAATAGTATGGAAAGTACATATCCGACCTTATTTTTACATATGCAATAAAGTTAATGTGTATTTCTAGCTAAAACACATTTTTATAATAGTTAATCTATAATGTACTGAAATCGTTTTCTTTGCAAGTGAAGACTTAAACAATTCGTATACAAAATCATTCCAAGAACGGTAAGTGCTTTCAAAATCGTATTTTGTTAAGTATAAAACTATATTCTTCTTTTTCTTTCTTGTTCAGTATAAAAACCCTCATATTGTAAAGAAATATTATAATACTCTGGTATTCATTAACGAATCTCGGGAGGTTCGTTGATTAGCGTGCTCGCTTTTCACGGCGCAGCCCCGGGTTCCATTCCCGACCAGGTAAATTATAACTGTGTGCTTTCCTTACAAAATGTCCTAGGATCCATTGCTGCGAGACAATGAGACAGTCCACCCTAAGGTTAAGAAGACCAGTATATACAGTGAAGGAATTGTCTTCGTGATAATCACAGGAACCCCTTATCCCATGGCCAAGAGGCTGGGTCACCACTGGTCGGCCAAGACCCGTAGCGGGCTGTCGAGCCAAAGGACAGGACATTGGGTGATACGAATAAAAGACGTGAGTAATTGCTCTTATTTGGAGCAATTTCTCCATTGATGAGTAACTGCTCGGCCGAGGAGCAATTGCTTACTTTTCGTATGAATAAAATCGAGAATTTGCTTCTAGTGCGAAGCATTTATTTCGAATTTTCGGAGCAACCTCTGTAGTCGACTCAAATCGTTTTGAATGGATCCAACAGAGGTTATACATGACTCTTGTGAGCTGGTTGTGGGGTTTTAGGTAGTGAGTGAATAAATGATGCAAGATTTCCTACGATTTCGCCAACAACTCACGTCAACGGTACCACTTAACACGGTCGACACCATCAGGAACAAGCACGCGGCGCCATGATGAAAAGACACGCGCCACGCGCGGTAACGTAGACAAACAAAACAGACGAAAATCGACCAATCGCAATAGATCAGTTAGTGAGCAATTACTCAGAGAGAGAAGTAAATGCTCCGAATTTCGCAAAACTTTCTATTCATATGAAAAGAAGCAATTGCTTATGAGAAGTAGTAGTTTCCACTTGTACTCGTGAGCAATTGCTACGGACTACTTAGTTGTTATTCATATCGCCCAATATTTATTACCTCCGCGCATTTCGCAGTAGCAACGTGGCGCATGGCGCGCCCGAGCGCACTGTTGGGCGAGGCGAGCGCCGGCCAGCTGCCGCCCCCTCCCCTCCCCCCCGCCCCGCTCCGCTCCGACGCCCCCGCAGCTGCGCGCCCGCCCCTTCGCTCCCCCAGCAGGCCAGCGGAAGCAACGTGTGCAGCGCTCTTCAACTTTCCCATTTGCTATAACTATTTCGAGATAAGATGTACTGAGGAGGGCCCCACTCGTCGGAAATACTTCGCTCGGAAAACACCGCAGACCAGCGTGTAGGTCAACACCGGATATCACCATCCGGCAGTGGCCGCTTACTGTGATACATTTACGGGACTAATTAATGATCATAGCAGAGCCCAGATACATCAATCATTAAGAGGTAGTAAAAGTATAGAAAATTGTATGATATTTATGAGTTGAAAAGTTTTTGCAGGACACGCAGACGTACCGATTTGTACTGTCTCGTACACGTAGTGCAAAGAAAGTTAAATCATGTTGTGAAAAAATCGATCTCAAGATTTTGTAGAAATGCGCATTTGGAGGGCCCCTGATTCCGAAAAAGTGTTGTTCGTCTGAAAAAGTTTTGAAATGTCATTCTGCCGCGTCTCCGTCCGTCCGTCCGTCCGTCCGTCCATCCATTAACTATCTGCCTCTGAACAACAGGAACGGCTTTAAAAAAACGGGGACTATGTGATTTATATCATTAATTTTTTCTTAAAAAACGTTCATTTTTACCTTTAAATTTCTTATTCTTTTATATCCTTTGTAAAAGTGCTTATTTCAACTTTGCTTCTTGCTATGTTTTTGAGTAACTAACATCACGATGTTCCATTTGTTTTCAAACGTTATAGTATAAAATGTACTGTTGTCAAACCCCTCGAGAGACAGAAATGCCGAACGAGAAGAAATAAATTTTTAAAAAATGGTGGTTTCTTAAAGTAACAACGATAAATAACTATGAAACAAGGGCGCAATCGACGCCAAAGTACACGGTGTTTCCCGAGCCGAATTAATATATTAAGGGGATGTAAGTAGGGATCTCCTATTATCAAAATACAGAAAGTTCAAAATAACAATGAAATACTATTGCATTTGCAATTAAAACACGAACACTACAACGTATAAAATATTCATGAAATTTTGTTTAAAATAATCGGGTGCCTTATTATGCATTAATTCTCCCTTGGGTACTACGAAAGTGTCTTTTTCTACTCCCATTGTATAATTTCGTCATTTGATGGCTGCAACCCGTTGCATAATGATACTCATTATTATGCAGATTTCATTATGATACAGGTTCTTGACCAAACAGAGAGAAGTTTACAAACCAAGTATTGACGATATTAATCAATGAGAATAGTTCTAGTAAATGTTTCGTTCGATTGTGTACACAAAAATTGCATTTAATATTATATTATACTTGTCAGTTTTCATTTCGTTTGTTATCAGTAATTTTTTATGTGGAATGTTCTTTAAAATAAATTGGATCGTAATTTTACTTTGATCCTATTTGACTAGTGCGGTAAACCAAAGTCACCTGCGACAGAGTAGGGCGGGAGCCGTCAGTTAGGTGGCCTTGGCTGAATCCTGCACGTTAACTGCCATGAAACGATTCAATGTAAAAGTTTAACTTGTCAAAGCCGTAGAAAAAGTACCGTATGAGACTCGATGTAATCGGAATTAATACACTCGTGTGAAGTTAAGGATACCCGCTCTTATCTTATCACACTCGTATATTAATAACGAACGTCATTGCATCATCGTTCCTTAATGTACAATTGCGTCCTCCTTTCGCGGACTGGGACGCCGCCCTGGGGCGCTGGCGCTGGCGCTGGCGGTGGCGCGGGGCTCATGCGGTCCCCGCCCGCCCCCATTCCCTCGAGGGGCCACGAGCGCGCGTGCGTGTATGTGTGTGTGTGGGGGGGGCGAGCCGTGGCGCGCAGCGAGCCGGGAAGCCCTTCGGGGCGAGCGCCGCGCCGCCCCGGGGCGAATCAGTGACCGGCGCTGAAATGGCGTCGCGACGCACGCTGGCGCTCGGGGGCGGGCCCGCTCAACGGGACTGAACCGCCGACAAGGACACAATGCGCCACCGTTTGTCTACAGCACAATGTGCGTTGCCACGTAGCTGAGATCGCTAACGCAGTAGTGCCGTAGTGGTCTCGGACCGACGGGTCGCGGATTCGAGTCCCGCCTCTGCATGGTTTTATTTGCGTTTGTCCTTTCACCCCCTATCATCTCCATATCGTCTCATCCTCATACCATAATGTTAAATCCAATAGTGGTCATTAGTGACCCAGTTGTTGATCGACCGAAAAAAAAGTGCTTTACGCAGTGGTTCCGTTCTTTGACTTGACAGCTGCGCCTCGGCCGAGACAGCCTGCTGCGCTTTACTGCCTTCCCACGCATGTTCCGTACGGGGTAATCTAAAGCGATCAGTTCTACACCTACTTGATTTTTGTCAGTCCGAATCTTACACTGTGATAAGGGGCGGATTTTAATCTAATGTCATTTTTTTCTTATCACTTTAGAAAAATGCTGTTTAGTACAGATATTCATTTTATGCTATGCCAAAAGGAAATAACCCATTTTTACACGTCATTGTTTTTGCATTTTTCGTCGATTTCGGCTGATAGCGCGTTTTTTACTTTTACCTTAATTTTTAATGCATTTTTCGCTGATTTCCTCAATTTTAATGTCGCTTTAATGGTTCTTGCTTCAAATAACATTTACAACATCAACAAATGTTCTCCATAGAATTCCTGAGTACCTATACCCGGTAGTCCCTATACCTCGATTTCTTTGTTTAGAAGTTATAATGTCGGCTTTTGTTAGGATGTCATCTAACGTTTTTGAGATTCCTGTCAGCGTCATTGACGTCATTGGCGGTTCAGCCAATTTCGGGAAAACTAAAGACAGAGATTTTCTGGTAAGTTTGTTTGCTGTTTGAAGTTTGCAAGCTGTTTGAAAGCTGAGATCACTTGAACTAATAGAATAAGCTTCGGTTCCATCAGTAACGTATCCAACAGCTTAAGTTGTTCATCCGAACTTGTTTTGATCACATTTTTTACATTTTCTTTGCTTTTAGGGCATTTTTAAAACACTTTAAGAGCATGTTATTGATCATTGTTAGCGATGTTTTGGGTCATCAAAATCCGCCCCTAGTGATAATTGTATTGCATAATTTTAATGATGTGAATTTCAATATATTTTGATATTGGAGAGCGATTTTGAGTGTGGTAGAATCGCTGATCAGATTTACAGAAACAAAATGTTTTATTATATACGGCTGCGGGGACCCCTTCGGATTTTCATGGAACTGTGGGCTACATCGAACGCCTAGCACTGTGCGCGAGTGAACATTGTAATATTGCTAATCGTTTATTAATAAACAAAAACAGACATAAGAAATTAAATTGAACAGAATACAAATTGACCAATAGCAAATTTAATTATAGATTTCGAGATTCTATACATTTCTGAACACCGTGCTCCGGACTGGGGTATTCCGAAGAGCAATGCAATAGAAGTTACTAATAAATGTAAATGTATAAATGTCCAACTCTCTGTTACCGTTTGCTTTGGGATGACAGATGGGAGCAATCCGAGGTAATACACATGAACGGCTACGCACGAAAACACACTGGGTGCAGGGTGAGATTTCTCGAGTATTCGAACGGGCAATCGTATCTGTCCGCACATTAAAACGTTTAGCCGTGGAGACTCACAATAAATTAGGTTTACAACTTATCGTACATATTCTGCGTGTGTCTTTTCACACTAACAGCTGTCACAAATATTTCTAATATTTCCACCAAAGTTTCTAATATATGGGGAGAATCTAAGGTCACGAGATGGATTTCAAAATTCCTGAGGTGTAATAACATTAATAAGAAAGGAATTGCGGGAAATTACTTCTGTTACGACGGCAACGCTGGTGGTCCGAGGTAGAAAATTGCAGACGAAGTAGGGGATTAAATTGCATTCCTATTCTTTCCCCTGCTCTTTCTCGCTCTCTCATAATTTTCTCTTCGTTGAGAATTCCACACTGATTAAAACTTGCGCATTTTCTTAGAATTCAATTTTCACGATCTAACGAAACATTACTGCCTTTCTCTACACAAGTGATAAAGTTAGAAAGCATTCTTTCTTCAAGATTTCAGGAAGTACTGACACAAAAATGAATCTTATTGATTACAAAACCGAAAAGCATTATTAGTAGGGATGTGAAATATTGAAGTGATTAGGAAAATGTAGCTTTTCAAATTATTTCACCTTCCTCAACTGAATTATTTTCTTTGATGAAAAACTCGAACCATGATACTTACACTGGCTGCAGTAGCAATAAACACTGAAATTGATGAGAATAGCAAATGTCTGGAAATGGTTAATTGACCCATGCAAATAACAAGTCAGAAAATTACATGCCTTATACTGGTAAAGTTTAAATTAAAATAGACTCACACGACGAACTTAATTTTGTTCGTGCGTCTGTGGTGCTCTGCCAGAAGCTATCAGATTAAAGTTGAAATTAGCCCGGCAACGTAACTAATCTCAACTTTATCTCCCATTATCCAATACTATTTACTGCTGTCAATGACTCAAATGCAGTTTGCACAGAATCGCTTTATCCTACAATCACATAATGTTTCCCGACAACAGGCACAATGCGCATTTATGCAGAGAAGGTTGATGAGGTACATTGGATAGCTACATTATTGCTCATGCAATTACTATGCTTAATGTAACGTACTGATTTGAAATATCAGTCACTTTCTGTTACTACTAAAATAAATTGTTATTAGTAACTAAAATTAGTTAGATGTTTAATGTTCTTTACTTTTTCTCTTGACAACGAAATAAATTTAAAGTACAAGTTAATTATACATATTGCTCATTATCACTTTTTACTTTCTCGCTACAGCTTACGCAGTAGAGACGAAGTTATGTAATGCTACGCGAAGAAACGGCCAATTTTCGGCACAAAAAGTGTTATTACCCTGGCCCTCGTAACGAAAAAATGGAAAAAGTCAGTTGCTAAATTACGGGAGGGAAATTCCCCAACATGTGGTGTAGCAAGAATCCCTGTTTTGTGGGTCCTAGATACCGAAAAATAAAATGACACGTCCGTCCGTCCGTCCGTGGCCAATGCTAGCGGCTAAACCGTTCAGCCTATTTTCTCCAAAATTGATATTCCCAAATCGATCTGGCTGATGTCGCGACCCCATAAATTTGAAACCGATATTTTAATTTCGGGGTTACTTTACAGGCAGCACTAGGGACATTTTCAAAATGCTAAAAAAAAATGGCTCAACATTTTTTTATTTTTTTTGTTGGATAGTGTGAAGAAGAGAATGGTGCACGTCTCATGTTCATTGAAAATCGTGATCGTTTGAAAATTGCGAAAGTTCAAAATATTTTTCGGAGCCTTGCTACAACTAAAATTCTAAAGAAAGAAATTTTTCCCTGAATAAAATCTGGTCCTTAAAGATAGGTTTTGAAATAAGGTCAAGTACAATGTTTCGAAAATTTGAGTGCTTTTCGCGTCATTTTGCGTGAAAGTACGGGCGAGAAAGTACTTGCAAGCTGATTCACCACCACTAGTTCTCATAGCCGAAACCAATGAAGCGAAAGCGACAAAACGGGATACTTTTGTTTTAAAATTGCTTACAGTGGCAAATTGTGTAGTTTCGATGTAGCTACAGCACTTTCTCCTTTTATACGTTTTACTTTTTCACACTTTGTAAGAAGAGAATGTTATGTAATCGTGCCCCAGAAAACAGGGAATTTCTGCGGAAAAACTCTTCTTGACGGGCCCTGTTAACCAAATGTGGATAAATTCTGATCCTATGTATAGTAAATTACTTCCTCTATCAGTGGTGTAGTTGGACTCCCTGTTTTGTGGGTTCTTGATTTCGGAAAATCGACTGACGGCAAAAGGTCCGTCTGTTCGTCCGCCATGGCCAACGCTAGCGCATAAACTAGTGGTGTCAAGGTCTTTTACTGGTGGCTGTGGCACGCATCGTGGCACCTGAGCATGCCACGAGCTTTTCTATGCAACAAGCATCGGGAAAGGAAACTATTAGTAGCAACCCCGCTGTTTTACAATAAGGAGTGCTCTGGTGGCGGGGTGATGACCTGCGTGGAGAGGCGATTTCCTCGTGGCACTCGTGCCATGGACTCCCGCTCGTGGCATCTACCTTGACAACACTGGCCTAAACTGTTCAGCGGATTTTCTCAAAAATAGATATTCACTGATTGGTTTGAACGAAACCAAAGTTTGGGAGTTTCAAACTGCTATTTTGATTTTTGAGGGTACGAAGCTTTAAAGTCATTTTTCAAAATTTTCTCAAAAATAGAACCAATTTTACTTTCACGTATACTATACGTACGTATAGTATAGGGAAAGTTACGTAATGCTGCGCGAAAAAACGGCGGATTTTCGGCAGAAAAACTCTTATTACAGGGCCCTGGTAACGAAAAAGTGGATAAATCCAGTTGCTAAATTAAGAAAAAAAATCTCCTAACACGTGCAGCCAGAATCCGTATTTTGTGGGTCCGTGATACCGAAAAACCAATTGAAAGCAAATCGTCTGTCTGTCCGTCCGTCCGTCTGTGAACAACGCTAAAGACTAAACCGTTCAGGCACTTTTCTCCAAAATTGATATTCCCCGATCGATCTAAATATTCTCACGGCCCCTTGAATTTGAAACCGATATTTTAATTCTGGAGGGTACTTTACATGAACCCCTGGGACATTTTCAAACTTTTCAGAAAAATGGCGCCAACAATTTTGACTAAATTTTGTTGCTGGTGTGGCGTCGTTTAATCACTCAGACACAGACACGAAGGATTCGTAACAAAAACAAAATTTATTAGACTAAGAAATATATATATACAAGGTTGCACAATTCATTCACTTTATACGTGCTTTACGGAACCCTCCTAAAAACAGCTTATCTTAGCCGCTACCTGCGACTGCTTTGCGAGTCCCCCACCCGCCCTTGCTTGACCGCAAGAACAACGACCGCTTGAAAGCGTCGCTAGAGATGAGACTGTCGTCTCCCCGGACGAATCCGGCCGCTCACCCCCGGAGCGAAGTGCGTGAGCACTTAAGGAAGATACCACTTGGCGCCGTGCCACAAATGTATCCTGCTGATTATGCCCTTACTTTACCTTAAATAGATTCGGTCACATGACCGACGTGTCATGTGACTTACTCCCACTCCGTCTAAAGTGACGTGGGTGCCCCACGTGACCTCCCCCCCTCAGAGCTTTGTAGGCGCCAACCGCCACGATGACGTCTGCAACCTACCACTGACGTGTCTTACCGCCCCCTGGCTTCAACACCCTTCTGCATCCTGGCTTAGCCTAAACCCATCTTAGACACGCCCCCTTCCTGCTCAGCTTAAAGGTCTGTCTATTTGTGGCTTCCATAGACAAAGGCACATCCTGTCTTTTATGTCTGCAAGCGTCACTGTGCCACACTGGATAGTCTGAAGGTCATTTAGGAGAATGGCGTAGGTCTTATGTTGGTTGAAAATTGATTTTTCGAAAATTGAAAAAAATAATTTTTTTCGGCATCTTCCTACAACTACAATTATGAAGATACAATTTTGTGTTCTCAATGAAATGTGTTCATAAAAAACAGGTCTTGAAATAAGGTCATGTTCAATTTTTCAAAAACATACGTATTTTTTTCGAAAAAGTGTGTCAAACAGACATTTTTTATTTTCCTTAAACCATTTTTTCTCTGTGAGAAAAACTCATCATTTTCACAGAAAACTTTTGCATTTTCAAAAGGCTTTATTTGAAGTAATTTGAAGCACATTAACTCACAAAAGCAATATTTACAAATTGCCTGTATTATGAGTATTAAAGGTGTGAGAGATCTTTCAAAAAAATTACATTTTTGTAATTTCTGAAAAAACAAAATACTTCAAAATTAACTTCACGTCATATTAAAGAGTGCAATTAGCACTATCCGTACGATAAGCTTGAAGAACACATTTGGAGCTATTTTGGGAAAATGGCGTTTGAGTGTTTCTCAAATTGCGGAATTTGGAGCTACGTTTCACTGAAAACGGTTGAGTTATCGAGAAACTTTATATAACATTATTTAAAGCACATGAACTTATAAATATAATATTGTGAACAAATTGCCGCTAGTAAAAATATTAACGACATGAGAGACAAGTAAAAAAATACATTTTTGTAATATATGAAAAAACAAAAGAAAAGAGCAATATGGTGTTAATGTCACCTCACAGAGCACATTTAGCACTATTCCTACCAAGTTTAAAGAAAAAATTTGAAGTAGTTTTTGAGAAAATCTCGTTTTTGTATTTTTTTTAAAATGCTAATATTGAGAGTAATATTGCGCAAAACTACTAAAAATATGTACATGACCTTAATGAAAGGACTCACTTGGACAAAGAATTTTATTTGAAGGAAAAATCTCAATCTTAAATTGTGTAGTTCTAAAAAGACGGAGAAATAATTTCAAACTTTCACAATTTTCGAAAATTCAGGGTTAACCGTGAAAATGGGACACATGCCACCTTTAAATCTGTATTTTATTCTATCTTTACAAGAAATTTAAAGAACAAATTTGGAGTCTTTTTGAGAAAATTTTGAAAATTTTCGGAGGGATTCATGTAAAGTACCCCAAAAGTTTGAAGAATTTTTTTTCAAAATCGCGGCGCTTCGAGTGGAACCAGATCGGCTGCGAAATGTTCATTTTGAAAGAAATCGTACTTATGGTTTCGGCGCTACGGTTGTTCGCAGACGGACGGATGGACGGACGGACAGACGGAGGGACGTTTTAAAACGAACCACTTTTTCGGTAACAGGGGGGGGGGGGGCAAAACGTCTATTTCCGTTGAAATTTCGAAATCGATTTTCCGCAGCATTACATAACTTTCCCTATATTACGTATATACTCCGTATATACGTTCGTATACGGGAAAGTAAAAATTGCGTGTTGGAAATATTGGATTGAAACAATTACATTCTTAAGCGTCTGTCCGATTTCAAAACTTAAACGAAAACGCGTTTCTGTAGGATAGTGGTATGACTGACGGCGAGTTAACTCTGAGGACTTGAATTCGGGATTCAGTGCGAAAAATAACTTGTACTGGTTGAAAACACTTTTGCACGTTTATTTAGTAGTACATCACAGCGGAGCATTTAAAAGTGATGTGAGAATGTACGTTCCGTTTAACTTCCATTAATTGAACTAGAAACATCAAGTCAGCTCAATTTCTTGCTCAGACATGTTATGGGAAACACTGTCATTCACTACTCTTGAGCATCCTCTTTTTTGTGCAATTCAGTTGCTAAGAGTCACATTAATCTGTTTAGTGTATGGTTCACAAAACAACCATTGGATATGTAAAAGGGTAACCGGAAATTGTTAGAAGAAAAAAAAAGAAATTATAAAACATGTACCCCATTAGTTTCGTGAACTATTTTCGAAAACGTACAAAAATGTTATTACTTCTGCAAATGGGAAATATCCCATTTATTTCAGAATTAAACTTTGGTGGGTTTTTTCACACTCACAAATGAGACACGAAATTAAGGGGAAGAATAATGCTCTTAGAAATCTTTAAATCGTAGAATGATGCCACGGTTAC
Organism: Acheta domesticus; assembly: GCA_031308135.1. Taxonomy (NCBI): domain Eukaryota; kingdom Metazoa; phylum Arthropoda; class Insecta; order Orthoptera; family Gryllidae; genus Acheta; species Acheta domesticus. The sequence goes on from JAHLJT010009355.1 coordinate 79,106,219, forward strand.
AATTAAAACAGAAAGTATTAATGAGAATACATACCAAATGAGACCCTGCTCCCTCCGAGATTCAAGCCTTCATCGTCACGAAAAGAAATCCCAATAACGACTTTTTTAAACCGCCCGAATAGTCCCATTACCCTGGCGATATCTATACGCAATTTCTTATCGATCGGGCACGGAAACAGGGCTCGTCTGTCGTGACGTCAGCCGCAAGGCGTCCGCTCAGGGGAGGGGAGGTCGGGAGGGGATTAGAGAAGATGACGGAGCGCGACGTGACGCTTTGCACCGGTAGAGGTGGCTCAGAGCATCGACTGATGTCGCTCCCTCTGACAGGGAGGTCATAGGTTCGTGTCCCGACGGTGGCAGATTTTTCGACACTAGCTTGTCAGCTCGGTGGAATTCAGTCACTCTCTGGAGGAGAATTCTAGCGGCAGGATGCTCTGATCGGTAGTTTTCGTGGGTTCTCTCTATCAACACCAGGCGAATGCCGGTGCAACTCCCTAACGGTCCACGGACCGCCCGCGATCTTTCCTTCCTGTTCCTTGTCCTATATTCACCTCTACCCTTACACAGACACACTAACATGCGCTAGACTACCACACATACCGGGAGACCGGTCGGGAACTTAAGAGCTTTTCACAGCTAGGGCGGTGCCCCGCTGTGGGGAGATGTCTGTTTAAGGAAAACTCCGCCAGCCTACGGTAGGTCGGCGCCAGATTTCGCCACCCAGGGGAGGGGGGAAAACCATCGCCACCTCCCGAGAAAAACATACACTACACTTACGGGAGACATTACCTTCATAGTTGACGCTCACAGAATCCCTAATCAATCAAGGAATGAAGCGACGCCTCCCGGACCGGGCACGCGGCGCCCTGGGTGAAAGGCAAAGGAGAGGCGGAGAAACGGCGAGTCAGACTTGTACTACGTATCTGCGCACACGGACAGGAGCAAACGGGTGCAGGTCGGAATGCAATACAAAGGTAACGCTGGTCATTGAAAACGTCTGAAAACGTATAGGGTCTGTCCCGCCAATTAGTGCTTTCGCGCTTTTCACTAGCAGCTTAGGTGATTACATCCAGTTATCAGCGATAGTGCATTAGATGAGAGAGAGAAGCGCAGACGAGAGAGCGGGAGGTGAGAAGGCGGGTGAGGTGGCGGCCAAAAGTGCGGGAGATGGGTTGGGTGAGAGGGAGGACGTGGAGTGCGAGAAGAATGGTGCGAATGAGATGGCAGACCGCAGTGCGAGGAAGTGGCGGCTGCGTCGGAAATACGTGGAGGTGAACGGCGAATGGGCGGGCGAACCAGCCACCGGCCAATCGAAAGGCGAGTGGTGAAGCTGGCCAATGACAGGAGGAGCAGAAAGGAACGATGAATGAATGGGAGGAATGCGAACGGTCGCCGAGGGAAATATTTAGCTCAGCGCCGGCCGAGCCCGCTCTGCGCCGCGGTGCGGTGCGGTGCGGTGCGGTGCGGTGCGGAGCGCTTTTTTTCGATTGTCCCCTCTCCAGCTACCCTGGAGAGGCGGGAATTTATTCAATTAGATTGGGTTACAATACGCTGCAGCCGATTAGGTTTTTGCAGCGAGGGACAGGCCTATCTTAATTATACCAATTAAACCCTTCTTCATGACTAGCTGAAACTACGACAACATGGCCGCTTTGGGCATTGCCTAGCTTTATGCACAAGATTTCATTAGATTTCATTGAAGTTCTTTGAGGGGGGAGCGCTCGCCGGAGAAGCCAAGCGCAGCGGCTGCAGCGAGCGCCCAGCGGCGGAGGTCCAGCCGCCCGGGTGCTCCATTTAACGTTTCGCTGCGCGTTAAATACCCAATAACCTTTCGCAGAGTATTTCATTAAAACGCCATCAGCGTTTGCATTTAAAACAGGGACAGCGCAGCGGAAGGAATGCAGCATGTTTCCAGTCACTCCGGCCGCGCGGAAAATAGGTCGTTAGCTTACAAAGGGAAAATTTGACGGGGTAGTAAGTGAAAATTTACACAACCATTAGGTAGAAATAAAAATGGGTGGTATATTACGGAGTTGTTGCGCCACGAATAAGGTAGCGGCGTTATGCACACGTGACGGACCTTGAAGTCATAACGTCTTACCTTAGACCTAAGGTATGACCTTATGCTTTCAAAAATAGTGCACTCCTGTTGGAGTCTCTACGGTCACCTTACAAACGGCAAAATGGCCGCCTAAAAACAGGAAAGGTTGAATTTTTCCAACTCTGATAAAACCGATTCTCGTATGTGAGGCAGTAACTTATTCCTTACCGACATCACAATGCTGGCAAGAATGAACGGGAAATATTGGAAAGGTGACAGGAAAGAAATTCGCGAAAAGTTGAAATCATTACTTCGGTTATGATTATGTCTTATGCTCGTAACGAACGCTCTTTTAAGATACGTCCTACATTCTCAAGAAAAGTCTATTCAAAATTCCAGACTACATACTCATCGCGGAGGGCCACAAAATCTAAAACTCCGTGCACAATGTAGACTTATTACTCTTGACTCGTATTGTGATTTAAACGTTTCACCACTAGCCTTCTCTTTGATATATTATGCAACTTCTTTGTTCAACGCTTGAAATGCTTAATTTGTCATAATGCATAACGCAATGTTGCTAAAACTCTTCTGAACGTTGTTCATTATGATTGTCTAAAGTCGTTAATCACGTGATCAATAGAGTTTAAGGATGTCTCCTTTCGCCTGAGTAACTCCCTAGTATTCTAATTTTTATTCTTAATCTGGATTTTTAATATAAATTTATAGTAGCGAGATGATATCGGAGCACAATGAATAGGATGGCATTTGAAAAATACGGGGTTTAAAATTAAGCATTCGTGAATGCATATACACATAAATTTTGATTTAAGTATCGATTTTCACGGTCACGAATCAAAGAGAGGAAATGCCCTGCCATATTTCTCCTGTAATGCATGCAAACGCAATTGTGTCGATGTTGAGTGTATGTTTATGTATAAAACACGATTCCTGACCCAAGCATTCACAGAATTCAGTCGTACGTCTTGTTCTTGGAGGAACATGGGTAAATTTAAAGGAATGCGAAGTAAACGAAATACTGAAAACGACAACAACCATTCAGACAATTTCTCATTAAAACTGTACTTTATTTATAAAATTAATGCATTTCGAAAAACAACATAAATCTGGGACAGTGATTCTCTAGAATTCTCAAACACAGGCGTTTGAATTAAAAATCATGAGAAACGTCCTAAGAATGTAATCATGAATCATAAAATTTCCTAGGAAAGCTCTGAAAAACAAACTGAACATAGTGTGAACGGCTCAATCCATAAATTTCCACAAATGACAGTCGTGCGAGTTACTTCCTTAATATCCCGTAACGCGTATATTCATATGAAATTTATTGGCGTGCAAACCTTGAAAATATATTCACTCCGAAAAGTAATCACTGCAATCGTACACCATTCTAGTAACGGCACAAATATTTGAGATGCAGCCATTTATTCACAGAAAAATGCCCAATATAATTCTAAAAGATTGTTCATACATTGCAAATTTTACACTTTTGTGATTATGTAAACGCGTTTAAACGGCATATTATCATGTTTAGTTAGCATGTAGGTGTCAAACAAGTTTAAAAACAAATCGTCAAATTATTCCCACCATACAACACATTTCAATCGTTTGGAAAGAAAAAATGTGTATTTATCCAATGTACGAAGCTGTATGTAATATTAGCGAAAAGAACTACATTTATCCTGAAACAAATCAAGAGCTTACCTCAGAATTTACTCAATAGATCATGTAAATCTTGACCAAAACCCTATTGGAGCCCAGAGAGCTTTACAATATTGATTTCAGATATGCAGAAGTATAAGAAGTTACCAAATATACAAACGTATTGTAACCTCAATGACTGTGTCATAATTCTAATACAATTTATATCTTCATGTGGCAGCTAGCAGCAGCAAAAATACTCCTGAAGAAAAGCACACAAAGCGAATTTCCGAAACGTAGCACGAACACTGCTCAAGAACGACAAATAAAATTCTAGCAAATAATACTACAATAAATTAAATATGTTAGCATAAACAGTCTTCAAGAACATTGCTATTCCATAGGATACACAGTCGATTCCGTTATAGTGAACTTAAATCATTGGTATCATTTCACTTACATTACAAATAAGCACAACATTCTGTTAAAGTGAACCTGAATCTCGGCTTTATTGAACGTAGGAAATACAACGTCCTGGAAATTATAAGCGAGTAAAAGGCACTTCCGAGTGTAGGATGGTGTTCCAATAGTGCAAGAGGCATTGAAGTGTGTCAAGACCGCATTACGATACTTAGGCACTGAAGACAATGCAGAATCAAGAATGGAGAGGGTCCGAACTCTGAAGAAATATCTAGAAAAATTACTAATGAAAAATTTTCGAAGCAAACAATTGAAAGTAAATGAATTTTTACTGGCAAATAAGATACTGAAATTTCCACTTCGTGCTGTTCATGTATTTCGCGGAACCACTATATTAATAAAAACAATCGTTATGGAGAAATTCTATTTAATTTTGACATCATCGGATAAAATGAATCTCTGATATAGTGAATCAAAAATGTCCCCTATAACCGGAGTCGACTGTAATGTTACAAGTACAACAGGTTTTTTTAAGTACAAAGAAAAGTGCAGTTCCCTGACGCAACATGTGAACAGAAAATATTTAATGACGGGTGGCCTCCTCCTTGGAGCTTAGTTATCGCATAAGGTCAGCTGCGTCGTATGCACGTGACGCATTGAATTTGAAGATTCAGTTGCTTCTGCAGAATGAGAGTAGGCGGAATAATACAATCAAACAATTACATTTTTCAGTCAAAATCGGAAATGTTTTAATGTTTTTAGATTTTCCCAAATTCTCCGGTAATTAACCATAGACACCGTCACAAGCCCGGAAGCTACATAGTTTTCTTTCAATTTCTTTGAGCATTGGAAATTACTAATGTTAATTCAAATAGTATTGTTAATGAATAGGGATGGATTTTAATGAATTTTTTTTTCACTTTACAAAAATGTTTTTTAGTATCGATATTAATTTTAAGTTATGACAGAAGGAAGTAACCTATTTTTATATAGCAAATTTTACTCTTTTCAAGCATTTTTTTTAAAATTTTTTCATTTTTAAAGCATTTTTCTCTGATTTCATCGATTTTAATAACATTTTAATACTACTTGCTACAAATAATATTTACTGGATGCAACAAATCCACAGAATTACTCAGTAGCCTATTCGATTTCTCGTTCAGAAATTGTAATGTCAGCCGTCGAATGTAATCTGAGGTCCCTTTGACGCCTATTAGCGCCATTGTCAGTTCGGCCGATTTCGGGATAACTAAAGACAGATTTCCTTGTAAAGAACCGTGCGAACCAAACGTTCCCGACATGAATTCACTTGAACGAAAGGAAGAAGCCTCAATTACATCAGTAATAAATGCAATAGCATGAGTTGTTCATCTGAACTGACTTTGATCAAATTTTTTACGTCAGTTTTCTTTGCTTTTAAAGCATTTAAAAACATTTTTAAGAGAATTTTATTGATCATTTTGGGCGACGTTTTAGGTCATCAAAATCCGGCCCCTATTAATGAGCTCCTGAAATCTCTCATACCGGCACGAAAGAAATGTTGCTCCGACGCATGTACCCCGTCCACTCCTGGCACCACGGCAGCGCAAAATAAAGCCGAATTACGAGAGAACAACGGGCGCTCCACAGGCGGAACCTTCCCCTAGGCCCCTGTCATCGCGCCGCACACGCCGCCCCACGCAACGGGGGCCATCATAGATATTCATGGGCGCGCGGGAGCAGTGTACTCGGGCGGGCGGGCCGTCCTCCGCCGCCATTTGCATCACAACGCGCGACGCGCGCACGCGGAACAGGCTACTCCGCCCCCGGCGCACAGCTCAGCAGGGCATCGGCACACGCACCTTCGAGCATTGGAAAGGGGCACACACATAAAGAGCACCGCCTCGGTGATATATATTACGGAGAGTAATATCTTTTAACGTTGTTTTCGCTGCGAATGAATTATGGAAGCAATCGCGAAGAGAGGAGGATTTCCTTATGATTGCGCGACGGCGCAACCAGGAGTCCCGGCGGACTGACTGATTGTTTGTGATTGCGGGCGCGTTTACTACAGAGGTCATCACTTCCGTAAGTGTAGTGCGTGTTTTTCTCAGGAAGTGGCATTGATCTTTCCCCGCTGGATGGCGAGATCCAGCGCCGACCTACCGTCGACTTGCGGGGTTTTCCCCAACCAGGTATCTTCCACCACGGGGCACCGCCCCAGCCGGGACAAGCTCTAAGCTCCCGACCTGTCTCCCGGCATGTGTGGTAGTGGAGTGCATGTTAGTGTAAGTGTGTGTGTAAGGGTGAGGATAGACAAGGAAGAGGAAGGAAAGATCGCGCGCGCTCCGTTGCCCGTTTGATAAGATACTGCTCCTGTACCCGCCTGGTGTTGATCAAAGAAACCACGGAAAACTACCGATCAGGTCAGCCAGCTGCTAGAATTCTCCTCCAGACAGCGACTGAATTCGACCTAGCTGAAAAGCTAGTGTCGAAAATGTGAGTCTCGGGAAGGAAGGCGGGCACAAGTTTAGAGTTTGGCTCCCTTGATGTTTTTTTTACAATGGATATTTTAATTATGCTCAATTTTTAATTTGTTTTTATTTGTTTATTTATGAGGAATTCAAATGAGGGGATTAATGACTCTCCATGATCCCCCACAGATGACACCGACCATAGGGATATTAGACAACAGTAGATGCAGCTGTATCAAGGGACTTGGTCAAGGAGAATGTAAGTGCTAATTACTAGATTTGGACGTTTCGTATACTGGAAATAAATTTTTGAAAACGTCGGCTAGTAACTAATTCGAAGAAATCTATCTATCTACTATGTATCAATATCTCTCTATTATCAATCTCTAATGTAACAAGACCCCCTAAAGAGACAAATCTTTAAGAGATAGAGCATAGAGACGATTACACATTCTACCGTATTGCTATGCGATGGTGTATCAGAAGTACGGGAAATGCAAGTATAATTAAAGTATATTAACAGCAGGACCGAAATATTAGTGTTAAGGTGTGGTTTGGCATTGTTACACGAAGCGAAAAGAAGAAGAAGAAACAAGTCGTATAAGAGAAGCAATCATTTACCTCTCTGCCACCTGTCGCTCGTGGTCTTTTGAGTATGAGTGTCGTTTGAGTGCTCTGCCTCAAATGTACGGGGATCGCTGTCTTCAAGAGCACTCGGGGGGGGGGGGGCGGAGCCCTAGACGCGGATTCTTGGCTGTCCAGGAGACGGCGTCCCCTGGGCACGGTTGCCAACGCTGCCTGGAAGTCATACAGCGACCCCCTTCGCGGCGAAATGAAAATAAAATGAAGGTCAATGAAAACGTCTTGAAGTAGCATGATGGCGAGCTCAACTATTGGGCTGAAGCAAATGAGATGGCCGTTAATAAATTGCAAATTACAATACTTCTTGTTACTGAAAAAATTACATATTTAAAATAATTTCCATTCACTTCCACACACCTCTCTCAACGGGAAGTGCAGATATTCCTTCTTGAAAAAAATCTGGAGATCGTGAGTCATTAAACTTTACAAATTGTTTTTAATTGTTGCTTCATCTTTGAAATTTGTGCCCACTAAAAATGCATCCCAATGTCTGAAGAAGTGATAATCTGTTGGTGAGACGTCTGGAGAATACGGAGGATGAGGGACAATTTCAATGCCCAACATGGCGAGTTTTTCAACAGTTTTTTTGCGGCGTGAGGTCTGGCGCTGTCGTGTAACTGCAAAACTCCATGCCTATTATTTAATGATGACTGTTTAGTGCACAGTTTGTTGCGCATATTCTCTATTTACTGGCAGTATTTGTCAGCATTTATGGCTTCACCTCCTTTAGTAAAGGTGTGAGATCTCCAATCGTCTCAACCTGTCTGTTTCTGTGAGTTCATGAGGAACCCACTTTTCCTCTTCTTGTCGTTCGTTCACTTGTTCCTTCGCCAAATGCAACATTAATGTTCCGAGATGCCTCGGTTGCATCGTTATTGAGTTTGAACTCGTACAAGTAAATTACAGGAACAAATACATCACCCATAACGTACACACTGGAACACTGTGTTCACAATAAACTGCAACAGCAAACTGTACACACAGAGGCCACAGAGCACTATGTCCTCTGTAGGACATGTACGTTTACATTCAGCATATTTACAGAGCCATCTGCCAGAAGAAAGAGTAATATCTTGAGGCGAGAAATTCAAAACTCTAAAACCGGCCATTTCATTTGCACCAACCCAATAGTACTAGATTCGAGTTGAGTTGGACCGGCAGTAGTCGGGTCGGGTCGGGTCGGGTTGGGCTGAGGGGACATCGGACCGGGGGGGGCGGGTTCGGCGCAACAGAACAGGGAGACGAGAAGGTAGAAGCGCGTACAAGGGCTCCGAGGAAAGGGGGCGGGGCGGGGAAGAGCGGAGAGACGCAGGGCGACTTAAAGTTGAAATATGAGCTCACGACTAGAAGAAGAATACACGGGATAGAAAGAAAACGTGACGATGAATATCCGGTGTAACATTTTCACGAAGTCCTCGGAGAAGCAAAATGGTCGTGAGTTCTCTGAATCCTCAAGGTTTCTGAATTGTGGTTTGTGAATTATAAAGAATATAATCATTTCAAGTTTATAATTCTGTTATTCGTTTTCAATTCATTGCCCTATTCAGTACATATGCTTTTTAGGTGATATAAGTATGATTCTCTAACATGATGCAATACAAAAGAAAATTGCAATTTAGTTTTTATTTGGTCAGTGTATAAATCTGCTATTTTTTAAAATCTGAATTCAGGTCATACCTTTCTTCTTAAGGAATATTTTGTAATTAATAGCAAATTAAATTTTACTTAGCGAAAATGGCCGCTAATATTTATGATTCTGGTCTTATCAATCAACAATATAATCAGCCATTATCATCCAATAAGATCATACAATTTCTGTTAGTTTGTCTGAAGTTTTAAATACCAACAGTAGAATCCAACACCACTGACCTACCTATTGGCCACAAAGGTATTTCATATACGCCCCAAAAATTAAATTATATCCTCAATGAGAAATCAATATCACACAACCGATTAATTCGCAGCTCCTTTTTAACATCTCTTTCAAAATTAAAAGAAACAACTCTGGAACAAAGTAAGTTAAGAACGCAGATACGTGGACGGTGAACGCAAGAAGACACCAGCGATGTCGTCGCACTTGAACTCGAGCCGCTCATAAATGACTCCTGGACGGAGAGAAAAAAACTAGTGGTGCTAAACCAGCAATTACGTTCTCGCCCGTACTTTCGCGCAAAATTACGAGAAAAGTACTTAAATTTTCGAAAAGGTGTACATTCATAATTGTAGTTATAGGAAGACACCGAACAATTTTTGATATTTTTGCAATTTTCGAAAATGATACCTACACCATTCTATTAACGTCCTTCACACTATCAAACAACAAAATTTAATTAAAACGATGCAATTTTTTTGAAAATTTTGAAAATGTCCGATGGGCTTCATGTAAAGTACTTCCAAAAATTAAAATACAGGTTTCAAATTCAATGCGCCGCGACATCAGCCAGATAGATAAGGGAATATCAATTTTGGAGAAAATCAGTAGAACGGTTTTGCCGCTAGCGTTGTTCACGGACGGACGTTTTGCCGTCATTCGATTTTGAGGTACATAGGGCAAACACGGATTCTGGCTACATCATGTGTCAGATACTTTTTTCTAAAGTTAGCAACTAGATTCATCCACTTTTCCTTTACCAGGGCCCTGTAATAAAAGTTTTTCTGCTGATAATTCGTATTTTTTCAACTGCGTAGCGAGAAAGAAAAAAAAAAAGCAACGTCGCATGCCGTGGCAGCGGCGGCAGAGGGCGCTGCCGCCAGGGCCCTGCGCCGCCGGCGGAGCGAGAACTGCTCACCGCGGGGCCGCGAGGCGAACGAGTGAAGGCGGTGAATGGGGAGCTGAACGGGTCACTTGAAGGGATGACTCGCTGCTTGATGCGCCGCCGCGGCGTTGCCAGTGCTCGGCCGGAAAGCCCGGCGGAAAATTTAAGGAACACCTACGCGTCTGAGTGGCTAGCGCGCACACGAACCGTTTCTGACCTTTGCTTGCATTGCGAGGTTGCGCATGCTGCAACGTAATTATTGCAATCTCAAATAATACTTAAATAATGAAAATAGTACATGGAACTCAATATTCAACCGAATATAAAATAAACATGAAAATTGTAAAAGAGTGAATGCTAATAAGAGATGTAACATTTCGGAATTTTACAAAAAATTGTAGTAAATAGAACAGTAACTAGTTTCGACTATTACATTGAAAATATCATTTATTTATAAATGTTGCAAACATAAATTCAGCATACTTTTGTATTTTGTAAAGTGCATCCAATAAATAATTAAATAAATATGTTATGTGTCATAGAATTCAAGAATGATACACTGTGTTGAAATAGCATTTCTCTACAAATTGAGGAAACTAAATATGAAGGGATATGCCTCAAATGGAATTAAATTTTAAGAAAGGCTCGACCCGCTTTCTTTTCGCTTTTCTTTCCAATATTTTCTAAATTATCAGCCCTGTAAAAATCGGCGATATCATCCCCAAAGCGTAAAAATTCATCTGCAACTCTTTCGTTAGCTCCACTTATCTCGTACATGAAGCTTTAACAGTCTCAAGAAACACAAAGTGCAAAGCTGGAATTTGTTCTCTCTTAGAGATGTGTTTTCGCATAAGGTGTGAATGTTTGAATCTTGTGGTGAATAAGTGGTGTGGGCAATGGCTAACCACTACACTTTCTATAGAAACATCTTAATAATAATCACTATTTATATTATCCAGGAAAGGCAACTGTCTGTACTCTGTTTTTGGCCTTGAGCACTGCGTTACAGACATGATCTTGATGATGAAATGATACTGAATGATAGATTTAATCTTGTTTTCATTTGACGAGGGCCATTTAATAGTTCAAAGAATTCTGATTGCAATTCCCTTTCTTCTCGCTCGTGCCCAATGAACCGCACCAGAGTGCCTTTGAGATTCGACAGGAACAATATAATTTCCACGAGCACGCCAGACCCAGAGTGCCCACGCCGCATGCTGCGCTGTCACGCATTCTACCTGCCCTGGGCAAGCGAAGTGTCCTTCACGTCAGCCCGTTGGACCGAAATGACGCGTCCTTTTCACAGTTAACCCTTAGCTGCCGACAAGGGAATTCAGTTATACTGGTACCGACGTGGAGTCCCGTGGACTCATAATATGTTGTTTCAAATTCAGTATTGACTTGTATTTCGAGTGAAGAACATTGAAACTTACAATAAATGATGACTAAAGAAAACATTAATCGGGATGTATTTGTTAATACGTTATCTAACGAGAGAATATCATGTGATTAGGAATGTTTAAATAAAGTTATACAGACCTTTAATTGAACGAATTTATCTTTATAATAAAAATTAAACATTAAAAAAATTATTAAAGAAAACTACTACAGCTTTAGAACTGAAAATCAAGTACAAAAATGTTAGTACCGCAAACACAAAATTTCTGAGAAAAGTTTCGTTAATCTTTTTCTGTACATATCTTTCACACTAGTTTGTTCTTTATGCAATAGAATTTTGCATTTTGAGTCATTTATTAATCGGGTTTTTCATTCTCAAGAAATTCCTATTCATTATCGTCTTCTTCCCCAGATTCTAAACAAAATTGTCCGTATGATGAGTAATGGTCATTTTCAATCAGATGATCCGAAGATACTTGCAAAACTACTGTACATTTGATCCACCCACTGCGCAACATTTTCTTCCAAATCATGTTCTTTAATATTTAAACACTCCCTTAACAGACTAGACATGTTTTTCTGTACATTGCGCTTTCTTTAGAGGCGCAACAGAACAAAATGTACTAAGTGGCAAAGTGCGATGGGCACTCAGTGAAAGTTACACTGCACTACTGACGTGGAGTCCCTAGGTCTTCTGCGCACCAACAAATGCTGATAATTTCCCCAAAACGCATTCCACAACAGTAAGCGCGCAACCATTACTTAAAACTGTAGAAGAAAAAGGTCCAAGAAGAATCAATGTTATAAAAAAACGTATTCGACGTTTCGCGAAGTCGGAGGCGTCCCATGGACTGCAAGTCGGTAGCAGAGGGTTAAGCGCGCGGTGGGCCAGGGTTTGTCGGTTGGGGTCGCGTTACGCCACATTCACAATGCAAACTTAAACGTATACGTAACGTAGCCGCAAAAATGAGTTACTAAGCGAGATCATTCACAATGCCTTCACGTACCCGTAGACGTAAGTCCGTAAACTGAAGAGTTCACAAGCTCCAAGCTTTTACGTTAACTAATTATAAACTAATTATGTTCGACGAATTACTCGTGAATTTGGTACAAGAGAATCCTTGTTTATAAGGTGAAGGAAATGGGAGCACTACTTTAACAGTTACTCGCCTATATATGAAGACAAATCGATAGGAATGTCGAAGAAACGGCTAGAAACCATGATGGAAACATCTTTTCACCATGCTAGAAACGTTTCGATCAAGTTTCAGCACGATGAATTCTGATTGGCTCAAGCGAAACTTGCATTCCTGCTTACGTTCGTCATTGTAAATGCTTTTTTTACGTGTAAATTTTACGGCTAATGCCTTACAGCATTACGTTACGTTTAGGTTTGCATTGTAAATGAGGCCACACTCTACGGAGATTACGTAACCAGCGCCGACTGCAACCGGGAGCGGGAGGGCGGAGCGCCGCAATATGAGAAGAAAGAAGAGGGAATAATTGGGAGGGACGGCGCCCGCGACGGACCGCAGCTGCTCCGAGTGCTCACTTTCGCCCCATCTGCTTCAGATACGTTTCGCGCCTCTTAAAAATGGATCGCTCACTCGCTGTGCTTCGCAGAAAAAAGCACCAAGACCGGATCCCGCGTACCTTACTTACTGGGTTATTAATGGAAACATTTATATCGCATGCTAACTCAGAATTTTGTAATCTACGGAGAGATGAGAAAATTAAAAATATGCAAGTTTCCGACCGCTTTCTTGATAACTGGAGGAAAAGAGATTTTGCGTGGTATTAGTCATTAGTCGAGCAAGCTGCCATTCTCATAAATTCTTCCACTTTGTTAAATTGCAAATTCAGTTGAAATCCATAAAATGAAATTAAAATTGTATGGAACATTCGGACACACTCAAAAGGCAAGGCGTCCGAGTGAAACACTGACTTATTCAAAGACTCCCAGGTATGTTCAGTACTATGGAACCATCATAATATCTGTATGATCAGAGAATAAGTGGTTAAGTGTGATTTTTCTACTTGCAAAAGGATCTCGATAAAATTATACAAGCGGAAGAAAATGAAATTAAAATTAATCCTAGGAAATGCAAAGAAATTCCTACATTTAGTAGGAAACGTGAGAAAATGTCACGATAATACACACTTTCTGAGGTCAGTAGCTTCTAGTATTTGGGGGTTGTTTTTCGAAGCGATCTAATCTCATCAATCACGTTGCGTGCAAAATTTGGAAATCACTCCACTTTGTAATGCGGATATTAAAGAAAGGAAACGCGAGCACAAAGCACTTAGCGTATACTTCCCTTGTACGCCCAGTAAAGGAATACTCATCAAATAAAAACTCATAATAAAATGTGTTGGGTCCCGTACAGGGCTGGGCAGATAAACTTGTTAGACCGTATCCAAAAGACAGCGATATAACTTATAGGAAAACACAATGATCAAACTTAGATGTGGGAACTCCTAAGCAAACGTCCATAGAGAGAAGGGCTAGTAAATCTTTACAAAGCATACACTTGATGTACATATAAACGACATTCAAATTAAGATAGGGCACTCTCAATACTTCGGAAGAAGGAATCATCCATACAAAATTAAATACGGGATTAAAAAAACAACCGACGAAGCTAAATACACTTTCACCAACCAGACTGACCGGAACAATCTACGTGCTGTAGTACTAGCAACGTTTCCCTCTAGTGTACATTGCTTCCGGAATCATCTAGGGAATTGCGTGTGATGCAAATACTTATGTGTGCTCTATTTCTTAGATGCTAATTAGTACTTGTATATTCCCAATACCCTCGCTGTTTAGTTCATTGATCGCTTTCCACGACGCGACCCCGGGTTCGAGTCCCGGTCGGGCAAGATTATATTGTACGCAATGTTAGAGTATATGTTGCCGTGTGACGTTAGGAAAGCTCACTTCTCAGGTTGAGAATACGGCGTGGGGTAGTCTTTGTGCTAACCACACGTACCCCTTATCCCATGGCCGCGAGGCCGGGACACTGCTGGGAGGTCATTGCCCGCGGGCTGTCTCGTTAAGTACAGACAGATATTCCTTACAATATGGTCTCTTAACTTGTTTTTGTCCTTGTATGTCTTTATACGTTCTGTAAAAACACTACCACCGAGCGAAAGGTCACTAGCTGGAAATAAATATTATTATTTTTAAGGTTTAACTTTTACCTTATCTAATTATTAGTGACAGTAATGAAATCGGGTATAATGGTCAAAAAAGCTAACATTGTGGTATATTTCACCAAATTTTATCAATTTATTATAAAATTCCAATGTTAAAGAACAGTGCAAACTTTAAAAGACGTGTTAATTTGATCATTAATTTAAGTTGCCTTAAAAAATCACACAAAGCTAATAAAAAAAGTCAGAACATTTCTACGATGTTTATTGCAATCCAATGGATTTTACTTTACCTCCACCTGAAACATAAATTCAATCTCACGTCCTTATACCAGAACAACAAACCGAAGAATTCTACAGCAATTTGAATTTCAATGTAGGTTTAAGGTGTTCAGAATATTTACTCAAACGAATGTGTAGAAATATTATCAGAAAAATGAACGTTGAGTGTGAAAAATATGTCGAAAATCCCCTCTCTCAGAGGCTCATTTTCGATCCACCTTGCAATGACTACGCACAAATATCACGCTTGGCCACTGGGGTAGTGTGTTTGGTCAATGCATTCAGTGAGACGTCCTGCGTCAGAAAGATACATTACCTACTCAAAAGAGATGACACAGCTCGGTAGCCTGCCACAGTAACTGGACAGTCATCTTATCTTTTATGTCAGACTGGTTATAACTCATCTTAACGCATTACAGTTTAGGACAATAGGGAGTTTTAGCGCCAGGCATAAGGAGACATCCTTAAACTATTGATCACGTGACTGATGACTTTATACGGTCGTAATGAACAACGTTCAGAAGAGTTTTAGCAAACAGCGTCATTGCGCTATGCATTATGACAAAATAAGCTTTTCAAGCGTTAAACAAACAAGTTGCATAATATATCAAAGAATGTAGGGTGGTAGTGGGACATTCAACCACGATACAGTCAAGAGTGTAACAAATCTGATTGTGCACGGAGTTTTAGATTTTGTGGCCCTCCGCGATGAATTCCTGAGAATGAACGAAGAATCTTAAAACAGCGTTCGTTATGAGTCAAGACCGGATTCCCCTGCAATTGTATCTTTTGTTTGCTAACTTGAAATTCGATAAAACCTTGACAGAAATTTCAATCATGGAATGGACATTATTTTAGTACTTGTTTTATTTTATTTCGCACGAAAAAGCACATTTCGGGGATTATTGCATGATATTGCTCGTTTTGGGTAACGCTGCCTGAAAATTGCGCATTTTGGAATTTACTGGACGAATTTGCAAGATTCATAGTTTTATTGCATAAAATATAATGTTTATATTATCAACTTGTTTTAATTAATCCTTTTTAAAAGTTTCATTTAAGAAAAATGTTTTATGATATTCCACCCAGCATTCGGGTGTTTTGTAAAACTGGAGTGCCGTTTAATATGCATCAATTCTGTATTCTGTTGCTCTAAGAACTGAGCATCTCTACCTTTTATGCCTATTGTCTAATAAAAATTTCTGAGTTTTTGCAACAGGGATATGCGGTGCTACCACGAACTAGGTTCGTGGCCCTCGGCTGTGGCTGCTCAGCCAAAACTATGTTCGAACTCTATCTTCCTAATCAGACCATATATACTTTTGTCAGTCTGCGCTGAACTTACTAATACATTACTGTATGCGTGAGTTACATTTGACCTGATATCGGAACGCGAAGCTTAGTGGCAAGCGCACTGCGTTTCAAATTTATCGAATTTCATGGGAAAGACGTTGCCCTGCGTGGTATGAAAGGGAATGAACACAGTTTTTGACAGTTTTTATCTGCATACACATGTACGTCAGAGTGATGCTCAGCACACAGGCAAGGGTAAATGTATTACAAGTTTGTTGTATCTGAAACATATTAGTTGATAGAAGATACAGTAATTTCTCAGAAAATAATTCGGAAATATACATAATTGTAAATATATTGAAAACAATTAAGAGCATTTCTTCTGTAACTTAATTATTTTTTTATTTGTGAAAGAATACTAGTATTTTTCAATATTTGTATTTACTTCTTTGTATTTTCATGTTAATTTAATTTGAGTGCAAAAAATATTTAAAATGTCAAATATGGTTTGTTTAAACAATATATACAAATTAATTATAATAAAAACACTATAATCATAATATTTCATTCAGCTTAAATATCACGTTCAAAAAATTAAATTAATTTATAAGTGGATTAACTGGAGTTTTTAAGCTACATAACACCATTTTGTAAAGTTTTGATCTTTTTATTGCACGTTTTTCTGCACGAAAATCCGGTCTTTAGTTATGAGCATAAGACATAACATAACCCGAAAATACGATTTCAACTCCTTTTTCGTGAATTTCTTTCTTGTCACCTCTTCACCATTTCCCGTTAATTCTTGCCAGCGTTGTGGAGTTGGTTAGGAATAATTGTCACTACCCCACATACGAGAATCGGTTTATCAGCGTTGGAAAAATGCAACCTTTCCTGTTTTTGGGCAGCCATTTTGCCGCTTGTAAGGTGACCGTAGAGACTCCTACAGGCGTGCAGTATTTATGAAGGTATAAGGTCGTACCTTAGGCCTAAGGTAAGACGTTATGACTTTAAGGTCCGTCACGTGACTGAACGCCGCTACCTTACGCATGGCGCTAAAACTCCCTAATGCTCTGGATCAGAAACACGGACAATCCATAATAAACATGTGTAAGTCATTCTATTTGGCAAACCGTTCCAGAAACTGATTCAACATAGCAGTTTGCCTCAGTAACCAATCTAACCTGCAGTACCCTTCAAGACTAGTAGCACGCGTATACGTAGTAGGGTTGCGACATCGATGTCAATGTGCCCCAAAACGTGATGTTGCTATAAAACTATGGATGTTTGAAACATCGATGTATTAAAGCCGATATTTTTTGAACATCGATGTTTTTGGCTCAATGTTTTTACGTTTTCAATGTTTAATTCGTGGATGAAAGATGCCCATAATCACAATTTTGTAAAAGTTAAAATAAAAAACAATAAATGATGGTACCAATACCAGTTTGCATTCGAACGAAACGAACCAACGACGTTTAAAAACATCGATGGTTTTTGGTCGATGTATCAAGATCCATGTTTTGATTTTGAACATCGATGTTTGGCAACACCGATGTTTTGTCAATGTCACATCCCTAATACGTAGGGCAAGGCTCCAGTTCTCCAATCACTGAAATATCAACGGTGCCTACACTCAACAATACTCCCATTCACCTCAAACACATCCGCACACCCATGCATAGAGACCGGACTTTTATGTAATTACATATTTTTTGTCTTTATACTTCCCGTTCTCAAAATTGTAATCATGACGAATTCTCGCCGTCCTATTATAATATCCAATTTTTTCATTACAAGTTTTTACATATTTTGTAATATATTATATATTTTACATACTTTGCTATTTTCTCAACGTATTTTTTATTATACAATTTTTCTTACAT
Organism: Acheta domesticus; assembly: GCA_031308135.1. Taxonomy (NCBI): domain Eukaryota; kingdom Metazoa; phylum Arthropoda; class Insecta; order Orthoptera; family Gryllidae; genus Acheta; species Acheta domesticus. The sequence continues at coordinate 79,124,205 of JAHLJT010009355.1, forward strand.
ATTTTTATGAAAATAAGCATTTTTAAAATAATCAGCCATTTTTTTCGTACCTTATAACTGCGTCCAATTGCGATGGCTTCTGTTGCGTCGTCTGGCTGCTGAACTGCATTCGTGGTTGACAATTTGTGAAGGTTTCACTACTGATGGGAAAGTTGTATGATGCAAGTGTGCTTCAACTTGTATTTTCCAAATGATTTTTTCAAAACGTTTGCATTGTTTTTAAAATTTGTCAAAGAAGTTTTTTTAATGCGTGTAAGTTCGTATTATATAAATTAATTTTATAATTAGAGTATTTTAATATTACATATTATATCCGATTTTACATATTTATTACATATACTTACGATTTCCATTACATATTTATCTACATATTTTATACTGCAATTTTCGTAACTTTGCCCCTGACAGGAAACAGCTGTTTCGTTGCCATCCAATCGGGAGCTTCTATTTCGCTGAAGTGACGTCACTACGGTGACGTCCAAGCTCCCGATTCGATGCAACCGTCAACAGCTTATTCCTGTCAGGAGCAAAGTTACGAAAATCGCAGTATAGTTAGTGCCTAACGTAGCGAGACTCTGACCATCAGGCCCGCTCTTCCATCTGAACACGCAAATTTCGCGTCGTTCCTTTCACCATCTAGCGGATTCCCCATCTAGCTATTAACTCAGGCGACGAAACAGGCGATTCGAATGCAGCTCAGAGGCTTTTTTTAGGCTTGAGGTTCTTTCACATGCAGTAAATCTACTACATGGGACAACCGTATTTACTTCCCCTCCTAAGGAAGGCGTATGAAGGATCCTTTCACCGTTAAAAATCCACGGCTTCGATCGGGTTTGAACCCGCAATGTTGGGTACAACAGCCCGACACGCTGACCGTTATACCACCGAATCCGCATATTTTGACGTTTCATACTACATCTTTTTCCGGTCTCTGCGTCACGCATACTTCGCTTCTTGCCATGCTCACACAGGGGCGCGCGGGAGGCGGGCGGGCGGCGGCGCAGAGCAAGCACTCACCCGGATGCGGCGCATGGCGGCAACGATCTCCACCCGCGTGGTGGGGCGCGGCACGTCCAGCGTCCCGATGTACTGCAACAGAGGAAGTGACGGCACATTTTATAACGCAATATCGTTATTTCGATACATCACCAAAAGGTGATTTCCGATGTCGATGAAAACATCGATGTTTTAAGTGCGCTAAAACAGGTGATATTTTCCCAAGCCATTGCCAATTTAATTACTGTATTTAAATGAATGATATTTTATTGTGTGGTCACGTATAAATAAAATGTTAAAAATAATGTTTATCGAATGTAAAGGAGTATTTATCTCTGTCCTTCATATCTGCCCATTAAATATAATATATATTTTGTTAAAATAATAATAAAGTGAGGCATCCTCAACAAACCCACAAAAGTAACCATAAAGAAAACTCTCCGTCTGGACATCGACAACAGTAGTAGATGTCATTGGCAGTTGGTTGTGTCATTCACACACACACACACACACACACACACACACACAAATTCTTGAAATTTTATTTACATCATGATATTTTAAAAAATAGATGTTTCGGGAAAAATATATCGATGTGAAGAAAACATCGGACACAAAACATCGATGTTAATGTACGGATGTTTCTGGTCGAAAATATCGAAGTTTTAAAAGCATCGATGAACTTATGCCATCCCTAAATAGAGGACAGGCGGACCGATGAAAAGAACCATTAGATTTACAATGTTTGCCCTGTGTTTGCTTTTGAGTGCCTTTCCACAGGGTGGGTGCTGTTGAGCCCTTAATGAGATTAATCACTCGGGAATATGAATGTGAAAGATAGATTCAACGAGCGACACAATGCCTTTCTTTATTTGACCTGCTCTGTGTTTTCCTGCTCTTGCCCCATCCGCAACTGAATACCAAAAGGCATGTGGAATACTACAATAATTACTTCTTTACCAAGTAACATTTTTTCAGTGAAAGCTGAAACGTTGAAATGGCGAATCCATAATTGTTTACATATTAAAAACATGCAAATGAAGCAGTCACAAATATTGTAAGATATTTTAACAAAATATCTGCTACAACAAACAATAATTAGTCTGATACGAAAGAAAGATAGCAAAATCAAAAGTAGTAATAAAATACTGACATTGCAAGAAGGAAGAAAAGAATCAGTGCCATGAAATAAGCACCATAAAGTAATGCACATAAACACTGATGGCAATACATACATTACGGCAGCAATGTATTGAATAAAATCCAGAAGCTCATCCAACAACCAATACTCTCCAGACAAAATCAGTATTCGACTTGCTTAAAGGTGTGTTTAGCAATTTATACTAATAATAATAGATGTTATCTCCACTACTGTTATGTCACGTCAGTCTGTTTGTAATTACGTATGCGTTACAAGAAGATACAGATGCAATTAGGAAGTACAAAATTTCATCACAAAAATGGAAAGTATTTAGGAACACTAGGATTTCATCGCGAAAACATTTACCCGGTAGCACATAAATCATGAATAACACTTCAAAATTTTACAGTTTTCCACACATTTCATCCAACAAACCTTACCGTATTTCGTGAGGCTGAAACAAGTATTAAGCTTTTCAATTTCATACATTTCAAGCCAATAAATTTAGTTTGAGTCAGCCCGATGTCGGAGATAGCTAAAACTGTAGTGTAGTAGTGATCTCGGACCGGATGGTCGCAGGTTCGAGACCCGCCTCAGACATGGGTGTGTTTGTGTACATTTGTTTTGTACTTACGTGTTCCCCCTTCAATTTAAAAGTCACAGTGGTCGTTATATGACCAAGATGTTAAAAAGCAACCTTTAACATAATACGGTTTGAGTTTGTATATTGGATAAACGGAGTCAACGACGTCCCATGTCCATTCAGTGAAAATTCAAATTGCCAAAAACAACCAACGTATGTTCTGTTTGTCACATCCCCAAAGCGAAAATTAATTTTACTGGTAAAAATGGTCAGTTTTAATTCTCCAATGAACTACTAAAGAAGAAAAATCTCAATCACAACCCACATTTAGCTTCGGACCACAACGTACATGATGTTTATTATGTTAATGTTTGACACACAGCGTCATGGAAGACCAGTTGATGGAAATTAATAAACGAGGCCGGCGCAGAGCCAATGTGGCCTCTAATGACGTTGTCAAAGTTACGAGGTCCCTTTGAACCTCGCAGTAGCTCCTATAATTAAATTTTAGGGCCACAGTGTAATATAGTGGACCTGCATCACCCGAATGCTTGCGGTTTAGGAGGTACCTGAAAACGCCGTCCAAACCAAACACCAAATATAATAGCTGAATATTATATCTTTCAGAGTACGGAATGTATTCAAGAATGCCAACTAATTGAAACAGGAATATCCTTCACAAATACTTCAAAAATCACAAATAAGAAATAAAATACTGAAACCTAATACACGTACAATTGTAGAATATCAAGCCTCTAGCATTTTACTGATGGAAAAGGTTTTTACAATTTTGCCAATGTTCACAAAGGAACAAAGTTTTACTGCCCAGAAAGGTACTTACAATATTTCCAATGTTCACTAAGAAACTACCCTAATACATTATAAATTTAAACATACATAATACTTGTATAAATTGTAAAAAGAAGAAGAAAAATATTTTTTAACACGCAATGCGCATAACCCGATTCTTAGAGCTTGTTTTCCGTCTGCAAAACAGCCCTTTTTTATCCCATTTAATAGTTTGCGAGACATTAAATAGAAGCGTGAGCGAACATTGCGAAGCGTGTGCTAAACGACATAGGTTTCGTTCACGGCATGCTAAAAAACAGCTATACAGCATCGGTTTCGCTGACCTATGAAATATAGTACACGCAATAACTTCATAACTTCAACCGTTCAAAAGTTACAGGAAGTGCTAAAGTTACGTGACTCATCCTGTATGTGTGTGTGTGTGTGTGTGTGTATGTAATATATATATATATATATATATATATATATATATATATATATGTGTGTGTGTGTGTGTCTGTGTATTTATATTATATCGAGTACTATTCTATATTCTTCATTTTTAAATTTTTTAACTTATTCACTATACATTTTTATAACTACTGATTCATGATTTGTCAATGTTTAGATTCTATCTTCTTTTTTTACTGTTATAGTCTGAAGATGAAAAATTAGTCCTCGAAACGTCGCTTTTGTGAATTTTCATTTTTTGTAACTGGATATGTAAATAAAATATTTTCGTCTCTTCTAACAATCTGTGGCCAGATTCATTAAGAAGTTGAATAAAACTATCTTGTTCACATATCCCCGTCTTCCTTCGAATACCACCAAAAAAAATTGTTTGAGGCATTACTCAAAATATCGATTCCCGTTTGGAACCGATTTCAGAAAGAAAATTGAATTAATTATGTAAATATCACTAATAATCCCTCTCCTCACATACTATTTTAGATATATTTTACCTCTAAGATCTTCCGTTATCATTCCACAACCGGAAAGAATGAGCAGAGATTACGCACGATCTCTTTTATCCTACGACTCGGTTTTTGATCTCAAAACGGCGTTTGTCTCCTTGATAGAATTCACCTGGAAAACGGTGTGAACTTCGGGGTCATTCGAAGGACTGGGAAGTGCAAAGGACTGGGTGGCTTTATTTGGAATAGCTCATATTTTGCGCCAAAGTATTGTAGAGGCACCGACAGTCCCTAGATCTGCTCCTTAGGTAGCTGGTTGCAACCTGGAGTAGATTTTATATTCAAGCCGACTCATAACATCTTTAGTCGTGATATAGAGGAATAATAATAATAGTAATAATAAAAATAATAAATGAAAATTGAAATCATCATTTGTACTCTGATTATAATAATCTGTACAATTTATGTAGTCACCGTAGAAATACATGTAATTAATAATAATAATAATAATAATAATAATAATAATAATAATAATAATAATAATAATAATACATTATTGTTGCCCCTCGCACGAATTTATCCGCTTTCAATTTATCCGTCATCATTCACATCATCCTCATTATCGCGAATTCATTAGATCATTAGTCGTGGGCCTCATTGGCCTGGCAGCTGTAGCACGGCCCCCAAAAATAATAAAATAAACAGTTAAACTCCCGCTTGAGAAACCGGAAATAAGATTTCCACAAAGCAAACACCATAAACGGGGAATAAAGAGCAATTTCCTGCGTCAAATATACACGCGCTCTCTCGAGGGCCAGCCGCCGCCGCCTCGCCGCCATCCAACTCCGCCATCCACTCCAACCCCGCCTCAGTCCCCGCCGCCTCCGCCGTCGCCTCCATCCCCGCCTCAGTCGCCGCCACCTCCAACTCCGCATCAGTTCCCGCCGCCTCCCCTGCCTCTAACCTGCCACAGTCCCCGCCGCCACCGCTGCCGCCCCTGCCTCTAACCCTGCATCAGTCCCCGCCGCCTCCGCCGTCGCCTCAGTCCCCGCCCACCTCCGCCGCCTCCAACCCTCCGCCTCACACCCCGCCGCCTCAGCCACCTCCATCGCCGCCTCCGCCGCCTTCATCGCTGCCGCCGCCGCCCCCGCCCTCGGCCGCCTCCGCCGCCGCCGGCGTGAGAAGTGGCGCGCCGCGTGCGAGCAGTCTGGAGGTCTTCCAGTCGCCGCCGACCAGGCAATAAAACCGCCTGGCGGTAACACTGCCCCAGTGTTTGCCTCCTTCCGGTCGCGAGGGCCGGCGCGAGGCGGCGCGGGGCGGCGCGGGGCGCGCCCTGCGCAAACACCGGCGCTTGTTTGGCTTGCAGGGCGTTCGCGCGGGCGCTCCACCCCGCCCCGGAGCACAGTAGGATGGCGAGCGCCAACGCCTGGCGAATTTTACTTTCTCGTTTACCGCTTACGCAGGAGATTGAAAGTTATGTAATGATACGCGAAAAAAACGGCGAATTGTTCGTCCGTCTGTGAACAACGCCAGCGGCTAAAGTCGATTTTCTCCCAAATTTCCCAATTGATACTCTCCAATCGATCTGGCTAATGTCACGGCTCCTTGAATTTGAAACCGATATTTTAATAATTTAATCTTCATACAACTGCAATTACGAAGATAAAGATTTTTCCTTAAATAAAATCTGTTCCTAAAAGATAGATTTTGAAATAAGGTCCAACCATGTAATTGTGGTACAAAATAAATTAAAAATACATCTGTTGAATTGAAAAGAACCGGTTTGAGATAAACAGTTATAAATGATAAAATTTAAGAGTATGTTCACTGTCAGAGGATATGAAATTAAATTCCACCGAAATATATTGCAACGGAAACATGCCATCTCTCGACATGCCGGCACTAACCAACCTTTGATGGGCTAGGGCGGATATACCCCACGAGAATCAAATGCTTCTGGCGTGGGTGTCACCAGGACGTCACGGCGCTCCAGTCACCGCCTCGTCGCCAGGCCCTGCCGGTTGTTTATCAAAATATTTTCTTTTATAGGATGCTCCCTCCCTAGGAAATCCTACATGGTTTAGTGACCAGGGAAAATCACAATCCACAAATGCTTTATATCTCATTCATTAACCAAAATTGATTACATAACATTACAACATGCAGCGGGCAAACCACTGCTTTGCCCTACACTGCCTGTACACATTACACCTAAGAGAGATTTCGATAATCCTATTTCCAGCTGGATTTACCTAAACATTCTCTTAAGATTTTCATTACTACTTAAATTAGTGTGGCATTACTTATTGCCTTTCACATAAAAGCACATGTACACTTGACTCTTTCGATAAAGAAAAAGGACTGATTTTAACAAAGTTACTTATTGTTCTGGTTTAGATGCATGTAAGCATCGTATTCTATTTTAAATTCTGTTTAGAACGACCCTTTGAACATGAAAGAAAGACCAAATCCAAATCTAGAATTGTCCTCATTAGCCTCTCCTATTTCTGCTAATACCTTGTATTTTTACAGCACTGTGTCAAAGTTTACAGGTACTCACTCTCGTTTGCTGCATGGCGGTGAAATACCGTTACACCTCCCCCTCTCGCGCGCGTTCCGGAGACCTCCGTTCGCCCACTAGCAGCCGGGAAGGGCGTAGCGATGACCTCGCTGTCCTTCACGGCCGCTCGAACAAATGGAAGCCTCGGCGAGCCTGTGGGGTAGCGGCGGGCCCGATGGCGACCTCGGGAGGCAACGGTGAATTGCACCGCGGCGCCTCTCGTACTCGCTGTATTCCACGTCACGTACCAACTTCTCGGCTGTACCTTCTTCTTCTATCTTCTCCCTTCTTCTTTCTTCGTTCTCCTTCAATGCGAATTACACGTCAGTTCAGAAAGTTCAGCACGTCTTTAATTTCCTTCCTCACAAACCCATTCCGGACAACAGTTCATTAAATAATTCTTGATTTGAACATCGGGCTCGTTTTCACTTTGCTCCCGTGCACTTTGAAAGTTCTGGTGGCGTTGGAAGTTGTGAATTACGCACCGACTCACGTTGTACTTGGTCATGAATTCTGTTTTAGAACAAAACTGCTCCTAGCGGATAATCGCATCTCGTCGTTAACTTTTTTCTAAAAGCAACGTTTCACGTCGTCGAAAACTTGTTCTAGAAGAAACATTCTACACGTCTCGCCTCGTCGACAACTTTTCCTAGAAGAAACGTCCTACACGTCTCACCTAGTCGACAACTTTTTCTAGAAGACCCGTCTTGCCCGTCGGAAACTCTTTCTAGAAGACCAAAATTCTACATCGGTTACCAGGCTGCCTCTGTCCTACTCTCCTCGCGTGACCTACGCCGACCAATGGCTATCGTGGGATTTTCGGCCCTCTCCTCATTGGCGACCATCGGTTCCGGTTGTAGGCTTCGAAATTATTCGACGCCTTCGTCATCCGCTGACGTCGACGCGCGCGCGGGCTTTCAAAGCTGCCTGCGCCTATGGTGTTCGGGCTGGTTGTAAGACTTTATTATGGGACGAATGGATTTCGTCCAATTTTCGTCTCATTGCCCCCATAACGGTAAGATTCTTCGACGGTCATTTAAAATGATGGAGAAGAATCTTCAACGAGAACTATTCAAGAATTCTTTTATTTTTCCCATCGACTTTTCATCTTTCTGTTACCTGATCATTCGAATCAGCAACCCGTTATTTAGTAAGGTTTCAAGTTGAAGAAGTTATATGTTCCTATTACTCTTCCGTCTTCATCTATTAATTCGGCTGCATTTGGAGCTACCAATCTTGTCACTGGTGTACGGTCCCTCGTACAGGTGAAAGAATTTAGCAAATAATTTTAGCCTTGGTACTGATACTTTTGGAGTTCGTAGCATGACTTTTTGATTCACCCTAAACACATATGGTCGGCTTTTTACTTTCTTTTTCCGTTCTTCGGCAGCCTTGCGGAGCTATCAGAATTGTTGTTCCGTGTGGTAGGGTTCCGCGTCCGGTCACATCTTCACGGTCTAGATATCCCAACACATGTGGTGGTTTGCGGGCGAAATGGGCCTCGTATGGACTCATCCCGATGCTTTCATGCGGCACGTGGTTCAACCATCGATTCACATGGGGCACTAACTCGGTCCAATCGTCATGTTTCTGGCTGCAATAAGTTCGGAACAGTCTCGACATTTCTTTCATCACCCGTTCGCTTGGATTTGATTGCGGGTGGCGAATGGACGAGTAAATTGGAGTTAAATTTTTCTCTTGTAATGCTGTTTCCACAGTTGGCTAGTGAATTGAGTTCCATGGTCACTCAAGACTCTACGATACTGTCCTGCTATTGCTAATATTTCTCCAGCTGTCGTAAACACTGGTTAGTGGTGATCTTATTAGGGGTACACTTGTGTAAACTTTGTAAACAAGTCGATGATGACCATGATATACTTATTCCCGCGCCTCGATTTTGGTAATGGCCCGTACAAATCGACTGCAATGATATCATTTTTCCCTTCGGGAATGATCGGTGTCACTGTACCCGCATACGATCGATTCGGAAACTTTGTCCTCATGCATGTCTCGCACGACTTGATTACTCGTTTCACATCCCTATCCATGTTTTTCCAATAACATAGTTCGCTTATAATGCTTTAATTTTTGTGGACCCGTAATGTGCGGCTTGAGCGTGGACATAGTTAATTAGTTCCTCCGCGTGCGCTTTTGGGATCCAAATTTTGTAGGTAATTGGAGCGGTGTCCAATCGAATCAGCACCATGTCATTGGTCAATCTCCACCTCTCGGGATCTCTCTGCAATTTCGTCACGACTTCTTCGTCTTCTGTTTGCCCTCTTCCCTCAAGCACACGCTTGACTTTACTAATTTCGTCGTCGTGATTTTGAAGGTCTGCCAATGTGGACCAATCCCGTAGAAAACTTTGAGGAATTTTTAGATCGATTGCATTGACTTGTTCGACGCCTTTATGGGTGATATTCGTCTCTGGAGCTGGGAACTGACGACTGAGTAAGTCAGGTAATACATTTTTCTGCCCTCGACATACTCGATTCGAAAGTCAAATTGTTGTAGCCACAGTGACCACCTCATCAGCCTATCGTTTTGCCAATTGCAACGATTTAAAAAGATTAGGGCTTTGTGATCGGTTTTGATGACAAAACTCCTCCCCATTAAGTAATTCTTTAATTAGTTAGGGCCCAAACAACGGCATAGGCTTCTTTCTCCGATGTCGTAAAACGGATCTGCGGCCCTTTAAAGCAGTGCTGACCAAATTGATGATTTTTGTCTCCCCATCAATGACTTGGTACAACATCGCTCCCACACCCAAATCACTACTATCTGTTTGTAGATACATAGGCTGCGTGAAATCTGGATGTGAAATCGTGCATGTTTGTAAAAACATATGCTTAAGATCGTCGAACGCCTTCTGTTGAAGTTCCGTCCATTCCCATTCTGATCTTTTCGCAATAATCGATATAATGGAGCTATCGTTAGAGCATAATTATAGCAAAACCTGCTAAAATAATTGCAGACTCCTAAAATTCTCTTTAGTTGCCTATTATTCTTTGGTCGGGGTATGGCTTCGATTTCTTTAATTCTATCCAATCCCATTTGAATTCCATTCTTCGTGATTTCATATCCCAGAAATTTGATTTGTGGTACACCAAAATGGGATTTTTCAAGATTTAATACCAAGTTATTTTGAATCAACAATGGTAATAACTTTCCCAATGCTTCAAGGTGACGTTCAAAATCTGTCGAATGAACTAAGATATCATCAACGTAAAGAGTGGTGTCTTGTAACCCAGCATTGTTCATAATCTCGTCCAAACATTGAACCAGCGCAGCTCCACTGTTACGCAATCCAAATGGGACACGTTGAAATACATAGCTTCGCCCCTTGTAGACGAACCCTGTGTATTTCTGATCCTTCGGATGCAACCTCATTTGATAATATGCCTTGCTGAAGTCCGTTGATGAGAAGTACCCTTATTGGCGAATCGTAACAATATTTCATCAATTTTGGGCGGTACATCCCTATACGGTATTGTCAGCGAATTCAAGTAACGCGCGTCTAAGCATAAGCGCAATGTGCCGTTCTGCTTTTTCACTATTACAATTGGATTGACATACGCCGTAGTCGCCCTTTTGATTATGCCTTCTTCTAACATTTCTTCAATTTGTTTTGAAATTGCTTCTTGGTACGCCACTGGTATAGGATAGCTGCGTCCTTTGAACGGCGTCTCGTCTGTGAGTTGGATACGAAACACGTAATTTTTCACTGGCTCGCGATTTTTCTCGAACACCCTTTGGCGCTGATGAGTAACTTCGATAACTTGGCCTTCTGTTCTTTGTCGAGGAGATCAGCGGAATTAACTTTCTCTTCAATTGATTCAATCAAGTCATTTGTCGCGGACGAACATAAATCTATTTCATCCTCATTTTCAATTAACTTTTCTTCATCAAATTTCATCACTGTGTTAATTCTCGCGTTTCCACGACCTATCAGAATTTTCGCGGCTCTGGTATCTACAATTACATCATTCTCCACGAGAAAATCAATGCCTAAATTACTGCGTACGTGAGTCCTTTTACTACGAGACATGGCGTGTCATAGACCTTGCCTCCTATTTCTAATGGTGCATAAATTTGTTTTTTGATCGGGCTCGACTTGTTTCCAATCGCAGTTGTAATTCGCGTACTTTTAATTGGCAATTGAGGTAGTTCAATCTTCGATTCCCTTAACGCATTGTAGGCGTCTTCATCCATTATGGTTGCCATGGAGCCAGTGTCCACTAACGCCTTCATCACCACGTCGCCGCAGCATACTTCAATCACCGGACAACGATATGGATACTCGTTCGTTGTGACCATATTCCATATGACACCCGTCGGTGGATCACCTACAGAGATTACAGGAACCACGTTGATATTCCAAGCTTGAACGTTGTTCGACATGGGGTTTCCCGCTCACATCGAACTGTGGCAGTTTCCCGATGTTGATGGCTGACATTGATGTTTGTCCCCTAATTCTTCATTATTCTCTTCTTCTTTAGTCTTGCGCTTGTTTTGAGGGTATGTTTTATTAGTCTTCTCCCCTCCTGGTTTTGAAGTTCGGTCTTTCGTTTCATTCCGAAAGTTATTTTCTTCCGTATTTCGATTCATTCTTTTATTGTTTGGTTGATCGCTCTGTTTCGATGATTTTGCCTCTTGACCTCCCACACTCGTGCTGATGGCATTAATCGTCGTACTAGTCTTGCCTCCCTTCATGACATTATCTGCTGTAATATCATAATTACCTAGCAAGCTTTGGAATCCCTCAATGTCACGCGGAGCTATGCTTCTTATCAAGTTCTGTATGCTGTATGGGAAATGTCTTGTTAATAAACAAATAATTTCTTTGTCTTCCATAGGTGGCGAACATAACTTGAGTGCAGCAATCTTCCCCGCCGCATAATCGCGCATGCTTCCTAGCGTCGGCTTGTAGTACGTATTCATAACTGTCATCTTGTGGTTGAGTTGAATTTCCTCGCTCCAATATCTATTTAAAAATTTTATTTTAAATTCTTGAATTGTTTTGAGGAAACGGTTCAAGCGTTTCTAACCATGTTCTTGCATTTTTTTGTAAAATCTGGTACAATAAATGCGTTTTATATTGCTCTGGCAAGCGACTAAGAGCCATAAAACTATCTAGTGCCTTTAAGAACGAATATGGATGTTCTTCGGGCAATCCCGAAAACTTCAAGGTAGGTGGCACATTTAAGTTTAACGGGTGCGTCGAACCTACAGCTGCCGGCATGGTATCTACCGTTGCTTGCAAGTCGTTTAGTTTTGTTAGCACTTTCAAACGTTCTTGTGTGCCCACTTCTACCTGATTTGAAATCCCTTTCAGTTCTTGTGCGATTTTGTCTTCATGTCGTTTCGTACGAATTTCGACGAATTCAGTTATTGAATCAATTCGCGTGTTCATTTCTTCACATTTATTTTGTACAGTTTCAATCTTCTCAGATTGTTCCTCTACTTTTCTGCTTGTGCCTCTAACTTCTTGTCAACTTCATTCTTCAATTCGGCTGCCCCCGTTTCCTGTGCTCGCTGAATTGCTTCGACCTTGTCGTTAACAGCACTTATTTGGTTGTCAACTCCGTAGCTAAAGCATTTTGCTGTTCTTTCAACTCCGTAGCTAAACACCTGGTTTTGTTGTTGAATCTCGCGTTGAACACTCTCTTGTACATGTTGGATGTTTTCTTGTACCTGTTGCATGTCGCGTTGAACTTCTCTTGTACATGTTGAATGTCGCGTTGTATTTCTGCAGCTATTGCGTGTTTTGTTGTTGCATATTCTCTATCTTATTGGTAAGGGTTGTATGGAAATTACCTAACAATGCCCTCATTAGGTTTAGCATGGGGTCATCCGGACTAACGGGTGGTGATTCCCCTTCTAACATTTCCGGTGACGATTCTAATGGCTCTGTTCCGCGAGCAGATTCGGTCGGCGTTTCGTTCTACGGTCGGCCTTGCTCAACTTCGCGCTGCCCCTCCTCTCGTCACTGTTAGCGGCCTCTGCCCCCACTAAGCCTCTACTTTGCATGAATCTATCCGCCATGATACGAGGTTGAGTACCCGTTTACAGCAATTCTTTACACAAAAGATATTTGTTGGAAACGAAATTACCTCCCTCACAACACACTGAATAATTTATACACTCCACACAAAAAATCACATAGAAATAGAACTTATCACACTGCTGAAAATAAAACACCAAAACATGACATGTACACTGCAATAAATTGTAACACTGTAAAAACTATGAACACCGCACATCATTCACAAGTATCGTTCTCCTTTCAATATTCCTTTAACTTTAATTTTATTCATAGCATTGTGTGTGTTCCCTCTTTGATTGACAAGTCACTACACAATCTTATATGGGACTTTGGAAACCCTAAATTTTAGCCTTATTAATGATGCAAATATAATTTCCTCTCTCTGCTATCATTAGTTAATGCTAATTTACTTCAAGTCCCCTGTTCGGGCGCCATTTAATGCAAACGGAACATTTGCCATCTCTCGACATGAACGGCACTAACCAACCTTTGATGGGCTAGGGCGGATATACCCCACGAGAAT
>JAHLJT010009355.1:79137856-79197347 GCA_031308135.1 Acheta domesticus
TTCGATTTCTCGTTCAGAAATAGTAATGTCAGCCGTCGACATGTATCTGAGGTTCCTTTGACGCCTATTAGCGCCATTGTCAGTTCGGCGCGATTGCGGGATAACTAAAGACAGAGATTTCCTTGTAAAGAACCATGCGAACCAAACGTTCCCAACATGAATTCACTTGAACGAAAGGAAGAAGCCTCAATTACATCAGTAATAAATGCAATAGCATGAGTTTGTTCATCTGAACTGACTTTGATCAATTTTTTACGTCAGTTTTCTTTGCTTTAAGCATTTAAAAACATTTTTAAGAGAATTTTATTGATCATTTTGGGCGACGTTTTAGGTCATCAAAATCCGGCCCCTATTAATGAGCTCCTGAAATCTCTCATACCGGCACGAAAGAAATGTTGCTCCGACGCATGTACCCCGTCCACTCCTGGCACCACGGCAGCGCAAAATAAAGCCGAATTACGAGAGAACAACGGGCGCTCCACAGGCGGAACCTTCCCCTAGGCCCCTGTCATCGCGCGCACCACGCCGCCCCACGCAACGGGGGCCATCATAGATATTCATGGGCGCGCGGGAGCAGTGTACTCGGGCGGGCGGGCCGTCCTCCGCCGCCATTTGCATCACAACGCGCGACGCGCGCACGCGGAACAGGCTACTCCGCCCCCGGCGCACAGCTCAGCAGGGCATCGGCACACGCACCTTCGAGCATTGGAAAGGGGCACACACATAAAGAGCACCGCCTCGGTGATATATATTACGGAGAGTAATATCTTTAACGTTGTTTTCGCTGCGAATGAATTATGGAAGCAATCGCGAAGAGAGGAGGATTTCCTTATGATTGCGCGCGGCGCAACCAGGAGTCCCGGCGACTGACTGATTGATTGTTTGTGATTGCGGGCGCGTTAACTACAGAGGTCTCACTTCCGTAAGTGTAGTGCGTGTTTTTCTCAGGAAGTGGCATTGATCTTTCCCCGCTGGATGGCGAGATCCAGCGCCGACCTACCGTCGACTTGCGGGGTTTTCCCCAACCAGGTATCTTCCCCACGGGGCACCGCCCCAGCCGGGACAAGCTCTAAGCTCCCGACCTGTCTCCCGGCATGTGTGGTAGTGGAGTGCATGTTAGTGTAAGTGTGTGTGTAAGGGTGAGGATAGACAAGGAAGAGGAAGGAAAGATCGCGCGCGCTCCGTTGCCCGTTTGATAAGATACTGCTCCTGTACCCGCCTGGTGTTGATCAAAAACCACGGAAAACTACCGATCAGGTCAGCCAGCTGCTAGAATTCTCCTCCAGACAGCGACTGATTCGACCTAGCTGAAAAGCTAGTGTCGAAATGTGAGTCTCGGGAAGGAAGGCGGGCACAAGTTTAGAGTTTGGCTCCCTTGATGTTTTTTTTACAATGGATATTTAATTATGCTCAATTTTTAATTTGTTTTTATTTGTTTATTTATGAGGAATTCAAATGAGGGATTAATGACTCTCCATGATCCCCCACAGATGACACCGACCATAGGGATATTAGACAACAGTAGATGCAGCTGTATCAAGGGACTTGGTCAAGGAGAATGTAAGTGCTAATTACTAGATTTGGACGTTTCGTATACTGGAATAAATTTTTGAAACGTCGGCTAGTAACTAATTCGAAGAAATCTATCTATCTACTATGTATCAATATCTCTCTATTATCAATCTCTAATGTAACAAGACCCCCTAAAGAGACAAATCTTTAAGAGATAGAGCATAGAGACGATTACACATTCTACCGTATTGCTATGCGATGGTGTATCAGAAGTACGGAAATGCAAGTATAATTAAAGTATATTAACAGCAGGACCGAAATATTAGTGTTAAGGTGTGGTTTGGCATGTTACACGAAGCGAAAAGAAGAAGAAGAAACAAGTCGTATAAGAGAAGCAATCATTTACCTCTCTGCCACCTGTCGCTCGTGGTCTTTTGAGTATGAGTGTCGTTTGAGTGCTCTGCCTCAAATGTACCGGGATCGCTGTCTTCAAGAGCACTCGGGGGGGGGGGCGGAGCCCTAGACGCGGATTCTTGGCTGTCCAGGAGACGGCGTCCCCTGGGCACGGTTGCCAACGCTGCCTGGAAGTCATACAGCGACCCCCTTCGCGGCGAAATGAAAATAAAATGAAGGTCAATGAAAACGTCTTGAAGTAGCATGATGGCGAGCTCAACTATTGGCTGAAGCAAATGAGATGGCCGTTAATAAATTGCAAATTACAATACTTCTTGTTACTGAAAAAATTACATATTTAAAATAATTTCCATTCACTTCCACACACCTCTCTCAACGGGAAGTGCAGATATTCCTTCTTGAAAAAAATCTGGAGATCGTGAGTCATTAAACTTTACAAATTGTTTTTAATTGTTGCTTCATCTTTGAAATTTGTGCCCACTAAAAATGCATCCCAATGTCTGAAGAAGTGATAATCTGTTGGTGAGACGTCTGGAGAATACGGAGGATGAGGGACAATTTCAATGCCCAACATGGCGAGTTTTTCAACAGTTTTTTTTGCGGCGTGAGGTCTGGCGCTGTCGTGTAACTGCAAAACTCCATGCCTATTATTTAATGATGACTGTTTAGTGCACAGTTTGTTGCGCATATTCTCTATTTCTGGCAGTATTTGTCAGCATTTATGGCTTCACCTCCTTTAGTAAAGGTGTGAGATCTCCAATCGTCTCAACCTGTCTGTTTCTGTGAGTTCATGAGGAACCCACTTTTCCTCTTCTTGTCGTTCGTTCACTTGTTCCTTCGCCAAATGCAACATTAATGTTCCGAGATGCCTCGGTTGCATCGTTATTGAGTTTGAACTCGTACAAGTAAATTACAGGAACAAATACATCACCCATAACGTACACACTGGAACACTGTGTTCACAGTTTGCTGTTGCAGTTTATTGTGACACACAGAGGCCACAGAGCACTATGTCCTCTGTAGGACATGTACGTTTACATTCAGCATATTTACAGAGCCATCTGCCAGAAGAATGAGTAATATCTTGAGGCGAGAAATTCAAAACTCTAAAACCGGCCATTTCATTTGCACCAACCCAATAGTACTAGATTCGAGTTGAGTTGGACCGGCAGTAGTCGGGTCGGGTCGGGTCGGGTTGGGCTGAGGGGACATCGGACCGGGGGGGCGGGTTCGGCGCAACAGAACAGGGAGACGAGAAGGTAGAAGCGCGTACAAGGGCTCCGAGGAAAGGGGGCGGGGCGGGGAAGAGCGGAGAGACGCAGGGCGACTTAAAGTTGAAATATGAGCTCACGACTAGAAGAAGAATACACGGGATAGAAAGAAAACGTGACGATGAATATCCGGTGTAACATTTTCACGAAGTCCTCGGAGAAGCAAAATGGTCGTGAGTTCTCTGAATCCTCAAGGTTTCTGAATTGTGGTTTGTGAATTATAAAGAATATAATCATTTCAAGTTTATAATTCTGTTATTCGTTTTCAATTCATTGCCCTATTCAGTACATATGCTTTTTAGGTGATATAAGTATGATTCTCTAACATGATGCAATACAAAAGAAAATTGCAATTTAGTTTTTATTTGGTCAGTGTATAAATCTGCTATTTTTTAAAATCTGAATTCAGGTCATACCTTTCTTCTTAAGGAATATTTTGTAATTAATAGCAAATTAAATTTTACTTAGCGAAAATGGCCGCTAATATTTATGATTCTGGTCTTATCAATCAACAATATAATCAGCCATTATCATCCAATAAGATCATACAATTTCTGTTAGTTTGTCTGAAGTTTTAAATACCAACAGTAGAATCCAACACCACTGACCTACCTATTGGCCACAAAGGTATTTCATATACGCCCCAAAAATTAAATTATATCCTCAATGAGAAATCAATATCACACAACCGATTAATTCGCAGCTCCTTTTTAACATCTCTTTCAAAATTAAAAGAAACAACTCTGGAACAAAGTAAGTTAAGAACGCAGATACGTGGACGGTGAACGCAAGAAGACACCAGCGATGTCGTCGCACTTGAACTCGAGCCGCTCATAAATGACTCCTGGACGGAGAGAAAAAAACTAGTGGTGCTAAACCAGCAATTACGTTCTCGCCCGTACTTTCGCGCAAAATTACGAGAAAAGTACTCAAATTTTCGAAAAGGTGTACATTCATAATTGTAGTTATAGGAAGACACCGAACAATTTTTGATATTTTTGCAATTTTCGAAAATGATACCTACACCATTCTATTAACGTCCTTCACACTATCAAACAACAAAATTTAATTAAAACGATGCAATTTTTTTGAAAATTTTGAAAATGTCCGATGGGCTTCATGTAAAGTACTTCCAAAAATTAAAATACAGGTTTCAAATTCAATGCGCCGCGACATCAGCCAGATAGATAAGGGAATATCAATTTTGGAGAAAATCAGTAGAACGGTTTTGCCGCTAGCGTTGTTCACGGACGGACGTTTTGCCGTCATTCGATTTTGAGGTACATAGGGCAAACACGGATTCTGGCTACATCATGTGTCAGATACTTTTTTCTAAAGTTAGCAACTAGATTCATCCACTTTTCCTTTACCAGGGCCCTGTAATAAAAGTTTTTCTGCTGATAATTCGTATTTTTTCAACTGCGTAGCGAGAAAGAAAAAAAAAAAGCAACGTCGCATGCCGTGGCAGCGGCGGCAGAGGGCGCTGCCGCCAGGGCCCTGCGCCGCCGGCGGAGCGAGAACTGCTCACCGCGGGGCCGCGAGGCGAACGAGTGAAGGCGGTGAATGGGGAGCTGAACGGGTCACTTGAAGGGATGACTCGCTGCTTGATGCGCCGCCGCGGCGTTGCCAGTGCTCGGCCGGAAAGCCCGGCGGAAAATTTAAGGAACACCTACGCGTCTGAGTGGCTAGCGCGCACACGAACCGTTTCTGACCTTTGCTTGCATTGCGAGGTTGCGCATGCTGCAACGTAATTATTGCAATCTCAAATAATACTTAAATAATGAAAATAGTACATGGAACTCAATATTCAACCGAATATAAAATAAACATGAAAATTGTAAAAGAGTGAATGCTAATAAGAGATGTAACATTTCGGAATTTTACAAAAAAATGTAGTAAATAGAACAGTAACTAGTTTCGACTATTACATTGAAAATATCATTTATTTATAAATGTTGCAAACATAAATTCAGCATACTTTTGTATTTTGTAAAGTGCATCCAATAAATAATTAAATAAATATGTTATGTGTCATAGAATTCAAGAATGATACACTGTGTTGAAATAGCATTTCTCTACAAATTGAGGAAACTAAATATGAAGGGATATGCCTCAAATGGAATTAAATTTTAAGAAAGGCTCGACCCGCTTTCTTTTCGCTTTTCTTTCCAATATTTTCTAAATTATCAGCCCTGTAAAAATCGGCGATATCATCCCCAAAGCGTAAAAATTCATCTGCAACTCTTTCGTTAGCTCCACTTATCTCGTACATGAAGCTTTAACAGTCTCAAGAAACACAAAGTGCAAAGCTGGAATTTGTTCTCTCTTAGAGATGTGTTTTCGCATAAGGTGTGAATGTTTGAATCTTGTGGTGAATAAGTGGTGTGGGCAATGGCTAACCACTACACTTTCTATAGAAACATCTTAATAATAATCACTATTTATATTATCCAGGAAAGGCAACTGTCTGTACTCTGTTTTTGGCCTTGAGCACTGCGTTACAGACATGATCTTGATGATGAAATGATACTGAATGATAGATTTAATCTTGTTTTCATTTGACGAGGGCCATTTAATAGTTCAAAGAATTCTGATTGCAATTCCCTTTCTTCTCGCTCGTGCCCAATGAACCGCACCAGAGTGCCTTTGAGATTCGACAGGAACAATATAATTTCCACGAGCACGCCAGACCCAGAGTGCCCACGCCGCATGCTGCGCTGTCACGCATTCTACCTGCCCTGGGCAAGCGAAGTGTCCTTCACGTCAGCCCGTTGGACCGAAATGACGCGTCCTTTTCACAGTTAACCCTTAGCTGCCGACAAGGGAATTCAGTTATACTGGTACCGACGTGGAGTCCCGTGGACTCATAATATGTTGTTTCAAATTCAGTATTGACTTGTATTTCGAGTGAAGAACATTGAAACTTACAATAATGATGACTAAAGAAAACATTAATCGGGATGTATTTGTTAATACGTTATCTAACGAGAGAATATCATGTGATTAGGAATGTTTAAATAAAGTTATACAGACCTTTAATTGAACGAATTTATCTTTATAATAAAAATTAAACATTAAAAAAATTATTAAAGAAAACTACTACAGCTTTAGAACTGAAAATCAAGTACAAAAATGTTAGTACCGCAAACACAAAATTTCTGAGAAAAGTTTCGTTAATCTTTTTCTGTACATATCTTTCACACTAGTTTGTTCTTTATGCAATAGAATTTTGCATTTTGAGTCATTTATTAATCGGGTTTTTCATTCTCAAGAAATTCCTATTCATTATCGTCTTCTTCCCCAGATTCTAAACAAAATTGTCCGTATGATGAGTAATGGTCATTTCAATCAGATGATCCGAAGATACTTGCAAAACTACTGTACATTTGATCCACCCACTGCGCAACATTTTCTTCCAAATCATGAACTTTAATATTTAAACACTCCCTTAACAGACTAGACATGTTTTTTCTGTACATTGCGCTTTCTTTAGAGGCGCAACAGAACAAAATGTACTAAGTGGCAAAGTGCGATGGGCACTCAGTGAAAGTTACACTGCACTACTGACGTGGAGTCCCTAGGTCTTCTGCGCACCAACAAATGCTGATAATTTCCCCAAAACGCATTCCACAACAGTAAGCGCGCAACCATTACTTAAAACTGTAGAAGAAAAAGGTCCAAGAAGAATCAATGTTATAAAAAAACGTATTCGACGTTTCGCGAAGTCGGAGGCGTTCCATGGACTGCAAGTCGGTAGCAGAGGGTTAAGCGCGCGGTGGGCCAGGGTTTGTCGGTTGGGGTCGCGTTACGCCACATTCACAATGCAAACTTAAACGTATACGTAACCTAGCCGCAAAATGAGTTACTAAGCGAGATCATTCACAATGCCTTCACGTACCCGTAGACGTAAGTCCGTAAACTGAAGAGTTCACAAGCTCCAAGCTTTTACGTTAACTAATTATAAACTAATTATGTTCGACGAATTACTCGTGAATTTGGTACAAGAGAATCCTTGTTTATAAGATGAAGGAAATGGGAGCACTACTTTAACAGTTACTCGCCTATATATGAAGACAAATCGATAGGAATGTCGAAGAAACGGCTAGAAAACCATGATGGAAACATCTTTTCACCATGCTAGAAAACGTTTCGATCAAGTTTCAGCACGATGAATTCTGATTGGCTCAAGCGAAACTTGCATTCCTGCTTACGTTCGTCATTGTAAATGCTTTTTTACGTGTAAATTTTACGGCTAATGCCTTACAGCATTACGTTACGTTTAGGTTTGCATTTGTAAATGAGGCCACACTCTACGGAGATTACGTAACCAGCGCCGACTGCAACCGGGAGCGGGAGGGCGGAGCGCCGCAATATGAGAAGAAAGAAGAGGGAATAATTGGGAGGGACGGCGCCCGCGACGGACCGCAGCTGCTCCGAGTGCTCACTTTCGCCCCATCTGCTTCAGATACGTTTCGCGCCTCTTAAAAATGGATCGCTCACTCGCTGTGCTTCGCAGAAAAAAGCACCAAGACCGGATCCCGCGTACCTTACTTACTGGGTTATTAATGGAAACATTTATATCGCATGCTAACTCAGAATTTTGTAATCTACGGAGAGATGAGAAAATTAAAAATATGCAAGTTTCCGACCGCTTTCTTGATAACTGGAGGAAAAGAGATTTTGCGTGGTATTAGTCATTAGTCGAGCAAGCTGCCATTCTCATAAATTCTTCCACTTTGTTAAATTGCAAATTCAGTTGAAATCCATAAAATGAAATTAAAATTGTATGGAACATTCGGACACACTCAAAAGGCAAGGCGTCCGAGTGAAACACTGATTTATTCAAAGACTCCCAGGTATGTTCAGTACTATGGAACCATCATAATATCTGTATGATCAGAGAATAAGTGGTTAAGTGTGATTTTTCTACTTGCAAAAGGATCTCGATAAAATTATACAAGCGGAAGAAAATGAAATTAAAATTAATCCTAGGAAATGCAAAGAAATTCCTACATTTAGTAGGAAACGTGAGAAAATGTCACGATAATACACACTTTCTGAGGTCAGTAGCTTCTAGTATTTGGGGGTTGTTTTTCGAAGCGATCTAATCTCATCAATCACGTTGCGTGCAAAATTTGGAAATCACTCCACTTTGTAATGCGGATATTAAAGAAAGGAAACGCGAGCACAAAGCACTTAGCGTATACTTCCCTTGTACGCCCAGTAAAGGAATACTCATCAAATAAAAACTCATAATAAAATGTGTTGGGTCCCGTACAGGGCTGGGCAGATAAACTTGTTAGACCGTATCCAAAAGACAGCGATATAACTTATAGGAAAACACAATGATCAAACTTAGATGTGGGAACTCCTAAGCAAACGTCCATAGAGAGAAGGGCTAGTAAATCTTTACAAAGCATACACTTGATGTACATATAAACGACATTCAAATTAAGATAGGGCACTCTCAATACTTCGGAAGAGGGAATCATCCATACAAAATTAAATACGGGATTAAAAAAAACAACCGACGAAGCTAAATACACTTTCACCAACCAGACTGACCGGAACAATCTACGTGCTGTAGTACTAGCAACGTTTCCCTCTAGTGTACATTGCTTCCGGAATCATCTAGGGAATTGCGTGTGATGCAAATACTTATGTGTGCTCTATTTCTTAGATGCTAATTAGTACTTGTATATTCCCAATACCCTCGCTGTTTAGTTCATTGATCGCTTTCCACGACGCGACCCCGGGTTCGAGTCCCGGTCGGGCAAGATTATATTGTACGCAATGTTAGAGTATATGTTGCCGTGTGACGTTAGGAAAGCTCACTTCTCAGGTTGAGAATACGGCGTGGGGTAGTCTTCGTGCTAATCACATGTACCCCCTTATCCCATGGCCGCGAGGCCGGGACACTGCTGGGAGGTCATTGCCCGCGGGCTGTCTCGTTAAGTACAGACAGATATTCCTTACAATATGGTCTCTTAACTTGTTTTTGTCCTTGTATGTCTTTATACGTTCTGTAAAAACACTACCACCGAGCGAAAGGTCACTAGCTGGAAATAAATATTATTATTTTTAAGGTTTAACTTTTACCTTATCTAATTATTAGTGACAGTAATGAAATCGGGTATAATGGTCAAAAAAGCTAACATTGTGGTATATTTCACCAAATTTTATCAATTTATTATAAAATTCCAATGTTAAAGAAACAGTGCAAACTTTAAAAGACGTGTTAATTTGATCATTAATTTAAGTTGCCTTAAAAATCACACAAAGCTAATAAAAAAAGTCAGAACATTTCTACGATGTTTATTGCAATCCAATGGATTTTACTTTACCTCCACCTGAAACATAAATTCAATCTCACGTCCTTATACCAGAACAACAAACCGAAGAATTCTACAGCAATTTGAATTTTAATGTAGGTTTAAGGTGTTCAGAATATTTACTCAAACGAATGTGTAGAAATATTATCAGAAAAATGAACGTTGAGTGTGAAAAATATGTCGAAAATCCCCTCTCTCAGAGGCTCATTTTCGATCCACCTTGCAATGACTACGCACAAATATCACGCTTGGCCACTGGGGTAGTGTGTTTGGTCAATGCATTCAGTGAGACGTCCTGCGTCAGAAAGATACATTACCTACTCAAAAGAGATGACACAGCTCGGTAGCCTGCCACAGTAACTGGACAGTCATCTTATCTTTTATGTCAGACTGGTTATAACTCATTTGTGAAAGAATACATTACTGTATGCGTGAGTTACATTTGACCTGATATCGGAACGCGAAGCTTAATGGCAAGCGCACTGCGTTTCAAATTTATCGAATTTCACGGGAAAGACGTTGCCCTGCGTGGTATGAAAGGGAATGAACACAGTTTTTGACAGTTTTTATCTGCATACACATGTACGTCAGAGTGATGCTCAGCACACAGGCAAGGGTAAATGTATTACAAGTTTGTTGTATCTGAAACATATTACATAACATAAACGCATTACAGTTTAGGACAATAGGGAGTTTTAGCGCCAGGCATAAGGAGACATCCTTAAACTATTGATCACGTGACTGATGACTTTATACGGTCGTAATGAACAACGTTCAGAAGAGTTTTAGCAAACAGCGTCATTGCGCTATGCATTATGACAAAATAAGCTTTTCAAGCGTTAAACAAACAAGTTGCATAATATATCAAAGAATGTAGGGTGGTAGTGGGACATTCAACCACGATACAGTCAAGAGTGTAACAAATCTGATTGTGCACGGAGTTTTAGATTTTGTGGCCCTCCGCGATGAATTCCTGAGAATGAACGAAGAATCTTAAAACAGCGTTCGTTATGAGTCAAGACCGGATTCCCCTGCAATTGTATCTTTTGTTTGCTAACTTGAAATTCGATAAAACCTTGACAGAAATTTCAATCATGGAATGGACATTATTTTGGTACTTGTTTTATTTTATTTCGCACGAAATAGCACATTTCGGGGATTATTGCATGATATTGCTCGTTTTGGGTAACGCTGCCTGAAAATTGCGCATTTTGGAATTTTACTGGACGAATTTGCAAGATTCATAGTTTTATTGCATAAAATATAATGTTTATATTATCAACTTGTTTTAATTAATCCTTTTTAAAAGTTTCATTTAAGAAAAATGTTTATGATATTCCACCCAGCATTCGGGTGTTTTGTAAAACTGGAGTGCCGTTTAATATGCATCAATTCTGTATTCTGTTGCTCTAAGAACTGAGCATCTCTACCTTTTATGCCTATTGTCTAATAAAAATTTCTGAGTTTTTGCAACAGGGATATGCGGTGCTACCACGAACTAGGTTCGTGGCCCTCGGCTGTGGCTGCTCAGCCAAAACTATGTTCGAACTCTATCTTCCTAATCAGACCATATATACTTTTGTCAGTCTGCGCTGAACTTACTAATACATTACTGTATGCGTGAGTTACATTTGACCTGATATCGGAACGCGAAGCTTAATGGCAAGCGCACTGCGTTTCAAATTTATCGAATTTCATGGGAAAGACGTTGCCCTGCGTGGTATGAAAGGGAATGAACACAGTTTTGACAGTTTTTATCTGCATACACATGTACGTCAGAGTGATGCTCAGCACACAGGCAAGGGTAAATGTATTACAAGTTTGTTGTATCTGAAACATATTAGTTGATAGAAGATACAGTAATTTCTCAGAAAATAATTCGGAAATATACATAATTGTAAATATATTGAAAACAATTAAGAGCATTTCTTCTGTAACTTAATTATTTTTTTATTTGTGAAAGAATACTAGTATTTTTCAATATTTGTATTTACTTCTTTGTATTTTCATGTTAATTTAATTTGAGTGCAAAAAATATTTAAAATGTCAAATATGGTTTGTTTAAACAATATATACAAATTAATTATAATAAAAACACTATAATCATAATATTTCATTCAGCTTAAATATCACGTTCAAAAAATTAAATTAATTTATAAGTGGATTAACTGGAGTTTTTAAGCTACATAACACCATTTTGTAAAGTTTTGATCTTTTTATTGCACGTTTTTCTGCACGAAATCCGGTCTTTAGTTATGAGCATAAGACATAACATAACCCGAAAATACGATTTCAACTCCTTTTTCGTGAATTTCTTTCTTGTCACCTCTTCACCATTTCCCGTTAATTCTTGCCAGCGTTGTGGAGTTGGTTAGGAATAATTGTCACTACCCCACATACGAGAATCGGTTTATCAGCGTTGGAAAAATGCAACCTTTCCTGTTTTTGGGCGGCCATTTTGCCGCTTGTAAGGTGACCGTAGAGACTCCTACAGGCGTGCAGTATTTATGAAGGTATAAGGTCGTACCTTAGGCCTAAGGTAAGACGTTATGACTTTAAGGTCCGTCACGTGACTGAACGCCGCTACCTTACGCATGGCGCTAAAACTCCCTAATGCTCTGGATCAGAAACACGGACAATCCATAATAAACATGTGTAAGTCATTCTATTTGGCAAACCGTTCCAGAAACTGATTCAACATAGCAGTTTGCCTCAGTAACCAATCTAACCTGCAGTACCCTTCAAGACTAGTAGCACGCGTATACGTAGTAGGGTTGCGACATCGATGTCAATGTGCCCCAAAACGTGATGTGCTATAAAACTATGGATGTTTGAAACATCGATGTATTAAAGCCGATATTTTTTGAACATCGATGTTTTTGGCTCAATGTTTTTACGTTTTCAATGTTTAATTCGTGGATGAAAGATGCCCATAATCACAATTTTGTAAAAGTTAAAATAAAAAACAATAAATGATGGTACCAATACCAGTTTGCATTCGAACGAAACGAACCAACGACGTTTAAAACATCGATGGTTTTTGGTCGATGTATCAAGATCCATGTTTTGATTTTGAACATCGATGTTTGGCAACACCGATGTTTTGTCAATGTCACATCCCTAATACGTAGGGCATGGCTCCAGTTCTCCAATCACTGAAATATCAACGGTGCCTACACTCAACAATACTCCCATTCACCTCAAACACATCTGCACACCCATGCATAGAGACCGGACTTTTATGTAATTACATATTTTTTTGTCTTTATACTTCCCCGTTCTCAAAATTGTAATCATGACGAATTCTCGCCGTCCTATTATAATATCCAATTTTTTCATTACAAGTTTTTATATATTTTGTAATATATTATATATTTTACATACTTTGCTATTTTCTCAACGTATTTTTTATATACAATTTTCTTACATATTTTTATGAAAATAAGCATTTTTAAAATAATCAGCCATTTTTTTCGTACCTTATAACTGCGTCCAATTGCGATGGCTTCTGTTGCGTCGTCTGGCTGCTGAACTGCATTCGTGGTTGACAATTTGTGAAGGTTTTACTACTGATGGGAAAGTTGTATGATGCAAGTGTGCTTCAACTTGTATTTTCCAAATGATTTTTTCAAAACGTTTGCATTGTTTTTAAAATTTGTCAAAGAAGTTTTTTTAATGCGTGTAAGTTCGTATTATATAAATTAATTTTATAATTAGAGTATTTTAATATTACATATTATATCCGATTTTACATATTTATTACATATACTTACGATTTCCATTACATATTTATCTACATATTTTATACTGCAATTTTCGTAACTTTGCCCCTGACAGGAAACAGCTGTTTCGTTGCCATCCAATCGGGAGCTTCTATTTCGCTGAAGTGACGTCACTATGGTGACGTCCAAGCTCCCGATTCGATGCAACCGTCAACAGCTTATTCCTGTCAGGAGCAAAGTTACGAAAATCGCAGTATAGTTAGTGCCTAACGTAGCGAGACTCTGACCATCAGGCCCGCTCTTCCATCTGAACACGCAAATTTCGCGTCGTTCCTTTCACCATCTAGCGGATTCCCCATCTAGCTATTAACTCAGGCGACGAAACAGGCGATTCGAATGCAGCTCAGAGGCTTTTTTTAGGCTTGAGGTTCTTTCACATGCAGTAAATCTACTACATGGGACAACCGTATTTACTTCCCCTCCTAAGGAAGGCGTATGAAGGATCCTTTCACCGTTAAAAATCCACGGCTTCGATCGGGTTTGAACCCGCAATGTTGGGTACAACAGCCCGACACGCTGACCGTTATACCACCGAATCCGCATATTTTGACGTTTCATACTACATCTTTTTCCGGTCTCTGCGTCACGCATACTTCGCTCCTTGCCATGCTCACACAGGGGCGCGCGGGAGGCGGGCGGGCGGCGGCGCAGAGCAAGCACTCACCCGGATGCGGCGCATGGCGGCGACGATCTCCACCCGCGTGGTGGGGCGCGGCACGTCCAGCGTCCCGATGTACTGCAACAGAGGAAGTGACGGCACATTTTATAACGCAATATCGTTATTTCGATACATCACCAAAAGGTTGAAATATACCTTCATCCTTCACTTCGTAATACGTTGTCGTGAGTTTGACCTGTTCCGAATTTATAGAAAGATGTGGGCGCCAGGAACAGGTGACATAAACTAATACTAACTTTTCCCTATTTAATTCTGTCAAAATTATATGGGCATCCAGCTAGCTTGGGCCGATGGATTCGGATTGCATGTATTCGCTATCGCTAAGATAGCCGATTACCTGATCTGCCGACTGTACAGCCTGGCGTGGAATCTGAAATATGGAAATTCTCTACTTCCAACTAATTAGAAGCTTATGATTGACAAATGAACAGACTCTTTTCTTTTTCCAAAGAACAAAATTTAACAATTTATTCAATGTTAATTTTAACAGATTACTTAATGGCCATGACCCCTTTTAAAAGATATTATTTTAATATACTGCAGTATATGTTACCGTCTTGCCGACCCGCTCGTTCCGAAGACGCTTCTCACTTGGCCGATGAATCCGAGTCGCTCTTCTGTCTTCTGATCTTGCGCGGTTGCTGAAGTATCCAGTCCACACTGCATAAAGTCTAGCTAAGTTCTTTCCGACGCTTTAGGTTTATAATCTTTCACACGAGTTTAATAAAATACTAATGTTCGAACTATCGTCCGGTGAACACCCAAAACTGCCCAAGTCCGCGGATGTACTCCGGCAAATAATTTCTAAGTCCGATGACGACTGTTACTTTTCGCACGAAAATGTATAAGTCTCACTTTCAACTACAAGGTCCGCACACTATTTGCACTCCACGAAACTCAAGAGCCGAGTTCACGACCTACACTCCACCACTCTGAGTCAGACTGTAACGATCTGCACTCAACGAAGCTCCAAGTCCGAATGAATGTTTTTTTGTATTTTGCAACCCTTGATGGGTCGGTAGCGTCCCACGTTCTATTTTTCCAAAACACGGCGGTAAACACCAGAAAGTCTAATTGCCCCCCGCCAACCCGCTCATTTCTTACAACCCCATGTAGCCGCGCCTTCGTCCGTCATACGTTTTTCGACCAATCACATATTCTTTATTATATCGATCTAGCCAGCGTTCCGGCACCTACGAGGCTTGCAGCTAGTTTATTTACCTGCCCTGCACCATAGCAACCCTCTGCGCTGGCGTTACTAGGGCCGGATATCGCCATTTTACAAGTCCATTTAGTCGCCCCGTATACAACTAATATTATGAATAAACCATGTCCCGTTCTGGTATATCACAAGGTGATTTCCGATGTCGATGAAAACATCGATGTTTTAAGTGCGCTAAAACAGGTGATATTTTCCCAAGCCATTGCCAATTTAATTACTGTATTTAAATGAATGATATTTTATTGTGTGGTCACGTATAAATAAAATGTTAAAATAATGTTTATCGAATGTAAAGGAGTATTTATCTCTGTCCTTCATATCTGCCCATTAAATATAATATATATTTTGTTAAAATAATAATAAAGTGAGGCATCCTCAACAAACCCACAAAAGTAACCATAAAGAAAACTCTCCGTCTGGACATCGACAACAGTAGTAGATGTCATTGGCAGTTGGTTGTGTCATTCACACACACACACACACACACACACACACACACACACAAAAATTCTTGAAATTTTATTTACATCATGATATTTTAAAAAATAGATGTTTCGGGAAAAATATATCGATGTGAAGAAAACATCGGACACAAAACATCGATGTTAATGTACGGATGTTTCTGGTCGAAAATATCGAAGTTTTAAAAGCATCGATGAACTTATGCCATCCCTAAATAGAGGACAGGCGGACCGATGAAAAGAACCATTAGATTTACAATGTTTGCCCTGTGTTTGCTTTTGAGTGCCTTTCCACAGGGTGGGTGCTGTTGAGCCCTTAATGAGATTAATCACTCGGGAATATGAATGTGAAAGATAGATTCAACGAGCGACACAATGCCTTTCTTTATTTGACCTGCTCTGTGTTTTCCTGCTCTTGCCCCATCCGCAACTGAATACCAAAAGGCATGTGGAATACTACAATAATTACTTCTTTACCAAGTAACATTTTTTCAGTGAAAGCTGAAACGTTGAAATGGCGAATCCATAATTGTTTACATATTAAAAACATGCAAATGAAGCAGTCACAAATATTGTAAGATATTTTAACAAAATATCTGCTACAACAAACAATAATTAGTCTGATACGAAAGAAAGATAGCAAAATCAAAAGTAGTAATAAAATACTGACATTGCAAGAAGGAAGAAAAGAATCAGTGCCATGAAATAAGCACCATAAAGTAATGCACATAAACAGTGATGGCAATACATACATTACGGCAGCAATGTATTGAATAAAATCCAGAAGCTCATCCAACAACCAATACTCTCCAGACAAAAATCAGTATTCGACTTGCTTAAAGGTGTGTTTAGCAATTTATACTAATAATAATAGATGTTATCTCCACTACTGTTATGTCACGTCAGTCTGTTTGTAATTACGTATGCGTTACAAGAAGATACAGATGCAATTAGGAAGTACAAAATTTCATCACAAAAATGGAAAGTATTTAGGAACACTAGGATTTCATCGCGAAAACATTTACCCGGTAGCACATAAATCATGAATAACACTTCAAAATTTTACAGTTTTCCACACATTTCATCCAACAAACCTTACCGTATTTCGTGAGGCTGAAACAAGTATTAAGCTTTTCAATTTCATACATTTCAAGCCAATAAATTTAGTTTGAGTCAGCCCGATGTCGGAGATAGCTAAAACTGTAGTGTAGTAGTGATCTCGGACCGGACGGTCGCAGGTTCGAGACCCGCCTCAGACATGGGTGTGTTTGTGTACATTTGTTTTGTACTTACGTGTTCCCCCTTCAATTTAAAAGTCACAGTGGTCGTTATATGACCAAGATGTTAAAAAGCAACCTTTAACATAATACGGTTTGAGTTTGATATTGGATAAACGGAGTCAACGACGTCCCATGTCCATTCAGTGAAAATTCAAATTGCCAAAAACAACCAACGTATGTTCTGTTTGTCACATCCCCAAAGCGAAAATTAATTTTACTGGTAAAAATGGTCAGTTTTAATTCTCCAATGAACTACTAAAAGAAGAAAAATCTCAATCACAACCCAGATTTAGCTTCGGACCACAACGTACATGATGTTTATTATGTTAATGTTTGACACACAGCGTCATGGAAGACCAGTTGATGGAAATTAATAAACGAGGCCGGCGCAGAGCCAATGTGGCCTCTAATGACGTTGTCAAAGTTACGAGGTCCCTTTGAACCTCGCAGTAGCTCCTATAATTAAATTTTAGGGCCACAGTGTAATATAGTGGACCTGCATCACCCGAATGCTTGCGGTTTAGGAGGTACCTGAAAACGCCGTCCAAAACCAAACACCAAATATAATAGCTGAATATTATATCTTTCAGAGTACGGAATGTATTCAAGAATGCCAACTAATTGAAACAGGAATATCCTTCACAAATACTTCAAAAATCACAAATAAGAAATAAAATACTGAAACCTAATACACGTACAATTGTAGAATATCAAGCCTCTAGCATTTTACTGATGGAAAAGGTTTTTACAATTTTGCCAATGTTCACAAAGGAACAAAGTTTTACTGCCCAGAAAGGTACTTACAATATTTCCAATGTTCACTAAGAAACTACAATAATACATTATAAATTTAAACATACATAATACTTGTATAAATTGTAAAAGAAGAAGAAAAATATTTTTTAACACGCAATGCGCGTGACCCGATTTTTAGAGCTTGTTTTCCGTCTGCAAAACAGCCCTTTTTTATCCCATTTAATAGTTTGCGAGACATTAAATAGAAGCGTGAGCGAACATTGCGAAGCGTGTGCTAAACGACATAGGTTTCGTTCACGGCATGCTAAAAACAGCTATACAGCATCGGTTTCGCTGACCTATGAAATATAGTACACGCAATAACTTCATAACTTCAACCGTTCAAAAGTTACAGGAAGTGCTAAAGTTACGTGACTCATCCTGTATGTGTGTGTGTGTGTATATATATATATATATATATATATATATATATATATATATATCTGTGTGTGTGTGTGTGTGTGTGTGTGTGTGTCTGTGTGTGTGTGTCTGTGTATTTATATTATATCGAGTACTATTCTATATTCTTCATTTTTAAATTTTTTAACTTATTCACTATACATTTTTATAACTACTGATTCATGATTTGTCAATGTTTAGATTCTATCTTCTTTTTTTACTGTTATAGTCTGAAGATGAAAAATTAGTCCTCGAAACGTCGCTTTTGTGAATTTTCATTTTTTGTAACTGGATATGTAAATAAAATATTTCGTTCTCTTCTAACAATCTGTGGCCAGATTCATTAAGAAGTGAATAAAACTATCTTGTTCACATATCCCCGTCTTCCTTCGAATACCACCAAAAAAATTGTTTGAGGCATTACTCAAAATATCGATTCCCGTTTGGAACCGATTTCAGAAAGAAAATTGAATTAATTATGTAAATATCACTAATAATCCCTCTCCTCACATACTATTTTAGATATATTTTACCTCTAAGATCTTCCGTTATCATTCCACAACCGGAAAGAATGAGCAGAGATTACGCACGATCTCTTTTATCCTACGACTCGGTTTTTGATCTCAAAACGGCGTTTGTCTCCTTGATAGAATTCACCTGGAAAACGGGTGAACTTCGGGGTCATTCGAAGGACTGGGAAGTGCAAAGGACTGGGTGGCTTTATTTGGAATAGCTCATATTTTGCGCAAAGTATTGTAGAGGCACCGACAGTCCCTAGATCTGCTCCTTAGGTAGCTGGTTGCAACCTGGAGTAGATTTTATATTCAGCCGACTCATAACATCTTTAGTCGTGATATAGAGGAATAATAATAATAGTAATAATAAAAATAATAAATGAAAATTGAAATCATCATTTGTACTCTGATTATAATAATCTGTACAATTTATGTAGTCACCGTAGAAATACGACATGTAATTAATAATAATAATAATAATAATAATAATAATAATAATACATTATTGTTGCCCCTCGCACGAATTTATCCGCTTTCAATTTATCCGTCATCATTCACATCATCCTCATTATCGCGAATTCATTAGATCATTAGTCGTGGGCCTCATTGGCCTGGCAGCTGTAGCACGGCCCCCCAAAAATAATAAAATAAACAGTAAACTCCCGCTTGAGAAACCGGAAATAAGATTTCCACAAAAGCAAACACCATAAACGGGGAATAAAGAGCAATTTCCTGCGTCAAATATACACGCGCTCTCGAGGGCCAGCCGCCGCCGCCTCCGCCGCCATCCCCCACTCCAACCCCGCCTCAGTCCCCGCCGCCTCCGCCGTCGCCTCCATCCCCGCCTCAGTCGCCGCCACCTCCAACTCCGCATCAGTTCCCGCCGCCTCCCCTGCCTCTAACCCTGCCACAGTCCCCGCCGCCACCGCTGCCGCCCCTGCCTCTAACCCTGCATCAGTCCCCGCCGCCTCCGCCGTCGCCTCAGTCCCCGCCACCTCCGCCGCCTCCAACCCCGCCTCAGACCCCGCCGCCTCAGCCACCTCCATCGCCGCCTCCGCCGCCTTCATCGCTGCCGCCGCCGCCCCCGCCTCGGCCGCCTCCGCCGCCGCCGGCGTGAGAAGTGGCGCGCCGCGTGCGAGCAGTCTGGAGGTCTTCCAGTCGCGCCGACCAGGCAATAAAACGCCTGCGGTAACACTGCCCCAGTGTTTGCCTCCTTCCGGTTCGCGAGGCGGCGCGAGGCGGCGCGGGCGGCGCGGGGCCGCGCGGGGCGGCGCGGGGCGCACCCTGCGCAAACACCGGCGCTTGTTTGGCTTGCAGGGCGTCGCGCGGCGCTCCACCCCGCCCCGGAGCACAGTAGGATGGCGAGCGCCAAACGCCTGCGAATTTTACTTTCTCGTTACCGCTTACGCAGGAGATTGAAAGTTATGTAATGATACGCGAAAAAACGGCGAATTGTTCGTCCGTCTGTGAACAACGCCAGCGGCTAAAGTCCATTTTCTCCAAAATTTCCCAATTGATACTCTCCAATCGATCTGGCTAATGTCACGGCTCCTTGAATTTGAAACCGATATTTTAATAATTTAATCTTCATACAACTGCAATTACGAAGATAAAGATTTTTCCTTAAATAAAATCTGTTCCTAAAAGATAGATTTTGAAATAAGGTCCAACCATGTAATTGTGGTACAAAAATAAATTAAAAATACATCTGTTGAATTGAAAAGAACCGGTTTGAGATAAACAGTTATAAATGATAAAATTTAAGAGTATGTTCACTGTCAGAGGATATGAAATTAAATTCCACCGAAATATATAATTACAAAGAGGTATTTTGGAGGAATTTTGAAGTATTTGAAGTATATTGATCTCAACATGTTTGTCACTTCCCACAGCTCTGCATTTCCCTTGATATGTTATTCATTTGTAAACGTACCTGTTATTAAATTTAAAAAAATTATTTGTATCATACTTACATATGTAAACTTCCTGAACCTTTAACCAATTCATAAAAACGCAACTTGTGTCATACTAGTTGACCAGATGATGTTTACGACTTGACCAGGTTTATTTATACCATTGAAATTTTTTTATCAAAATGCTGTCAACAAACCTAGACAATAGGTATGTTATATATATTTTCTATTACAGTAAAATCTGACTAAACCGGACCCTGTACAAGTCAGAAAACTGCCTTAACCGGAAAATTTATCCGGCCCGTGAAGTTAAATGGCATTTTACACAGCATAAAACGGAACCTCTCCAACGCGGAAACGGAACCGTTTTTCATGTCCCGCAGGGGGAAAATATCTTTATAAACGGAATTCCTGTGAATTGATGCAATCGGTAGTGACATGCGAGAGGTTTGTAATGAAATGAAAGCGTCTGCAAGCTAGTTTTAAATTCTCTATCCCTGTGACACGTGATTTGGTCGTGGCAGCTGAACATTGAAGGCTTCAGCTGTCAGCGTAAAATTCGACCCTGGGGTCGCTTGTCGCTCAAGGCATAGGCCGCAGGGGAATTCCCTTTCTCCCAACTCTGAGCGAGGGAAGGTGTACGGGCATGGCTTCTTCTCACGCGTCTTCCTGCCCCGCGTTGAAAATCATAACCCTTCCACCAGACACGCATTGCGCAAGGCCATGCAATCTGATCAGAAAATCGAAAATCGTACTTCTGGGTTGTGACTCATTGGGTGGTATGAATAAAAATGAGCATATGCTATTTACTCGCGTTTTCTGAGCAGATGCTCGGTAGCGTATGAATAAAAGTTTCGAGAATATTCTTAAAGAATGAGTAAATTCTCAAACTTGAGAAAAGTCTCACTCTCCGAGGCTCGGTAGAGCATATCCTCCGATTGTTTTGAGTCTGGTCTTGAGGTGTCTCACTTTTAAATGTGAGGTTATTGTACCTTTGTTGTAAGTAGTAATCTAACAAGAAATGACTTTTTTCGTGAATATAATAAAACTAAAAGTAGCACGGCGCGGCGTCGGGATAAAACTTGCGGAGTTTGTTACGATTTTCGGAGAGAAACATTAAAAATTCGTCGTAACGCTTGTTTTAAGCCAATAAAAGATGGAAACTGGATGTGGCGCTCGTTCATATGAAACGAAATTGAAAGTATTTTTGTGAGTAGATCTTGATCTTTTCAGTAAGATGTTGGTAGAGATTTGTGCATTTGCCAGACATTCAACACTTTGAAAAAAACTTTGAGGTTATGGGCCTTGTAATCAAAATTGATGCAAATGAATGAAATTTATACAATTCGAAGAGAAAATTAACAAATAAAAAATTAAGAACCAGAACAAATACACGTTTAGTTCCTCTGCACCTTGTATTGTACGCACATTCGTATAAAAATCTACGATATTTTCATATAAAAAACTACGATATTTGGGGCTGAATAGATTAATACAAGATATTCAAGCAAAAATGTATGCAAATAAATGTGAATAGAACTACTGGCGTGAATCATGGGGGAAATAAAAGAGGTTACCCAGCCTGAATCTGCTTAATACTCAGAATATGAAAAAGTTCAGACACTTACGAAATAAAATTAAGAATTCCAATATCTTGCTTATTTGAAATGAAGGTTATGGTTTTGTCCGTGTTTAATTACGCACTATATGATTAGGAAAGGGTTATGGCAACTATATAGCTCTTCCTCGGGAGCGTGTTATCATAGAGATGCTCATGAGATGCTTTAGGCAACTGAAATAACGCTTCCACATTTCATTTGCTACACTACGCGTGAAATTGAAGCTTAAGATCGAAATATACTCTTCACAATGCAACAACGATAGTTTTTATAAACAACTGCACGGGCAGCACGCACACGAGATAGTTAAAACACGTTGTATAACAGCGCGAATCGGAACAAAATCACACCAGCTGCGTAGACTAGTGAGAATATCCTCAATTTTCCATGAGAATATACTCATCACTCGGAGAATATTTTTATTCATACGAAGTTGAGCAAATGCTCATTGGTGGAAGAATTTTCTCAGAACAAATGCTCATGCTCGTGAGAAGATACTCTAAGCAAATGCTTCTTTATTATTCATACCACCCATTGTGCGCTGAGAGTCAGGAAGCAGTCCGAATACAACCAAAAGGTGAGTATTTTTCAACTCAGAAGCTGTCAATGAGTGTTTAATATTAATTTATTAGCGATTTCTCCCATAAATACGTTATGTGTTAACGTATTTTGATAATTACAAGAAAATCATGTAATTTACTACTTTCAGGCCAGAAACTTCCATACACAAGCGTCATGGAGTGGACAACCTTTTATAAAACGGAAACCTCCCTAAATTGGAATTTTTTTGTGTCCCGATCGATTCCGGCTTGGACAAATTTTACTGTATTATAGTTCAATATCTACCCATCATCGTTGTATTAGATACGTTTCACTATTTTATTGATATAATTTTCTATCATTTGAATATAATTTTTATTATATTTTTTTAGATTTTCGAAAAATACCCTAATTAGGGCGGAAACGTCAAAAAGAAATAAATTGTTATACAAAATGTTGAGTGTGTTTTTTAAGGTAAGCCGACACGATGACCGAGATCGCTAAGGCAGTAATGCTGTGGAGATCTTGCAGCGAAGGATCGTGAGTTCGAATCCCGCCTCAAGCATGCTTGTGTGTGTTTCGTGAGTGTAATGTGTGTTGTAATGTGCTTACGTGTCACATGTGGTTGGCAGCAGGAAGAGCATCCGGCCGTAAAACATTCGCCAAATCCGTGTAAAAATGGAGTACGCTAAAATTAATAAAAATGAGCCCATCCCCATTAGGGTCGACCACGTAGTAACGGAATAAGGCAGAAGAAGAAGAAGACGGTGTTTATTAAGGTAAAAAACATTTCATTAAATAAATTCGTTTGCAGTGCTGAGAGCTGATCATAATATTTTGAATAAACAATTGTGTTGTTGGGGCGACGCGCGATGCGACCCGGGCCAGTGCGTGCGCGCGTGGCCTCAACGCCCTCATGGGAGGCGCGGCGCGACGCGGCGGAGCGGGGCGGGACGGGGCGGGGCGGGGAGGGGTAGCCATCCGAGGGCCCCCGCCTCGTGCCTCGTTTGCGGGCACTGAGCGGAGGGCTCCCCAGCCCCACGATGGGCGGTAATACAATTACAAGCGCAGACGCCCCGCCCCTCACCGCGGGCAACAGGTAGGGAAGCGGCGGGAGCGCCGTGACGTGCCGCGAGTAAGCAACCCATTCCGCGCAGCTGCGCGGCGGGTCAGTATACACTCGTCGCGGCAGGGGCTCTACGGATTGCTGTTGCAGAACATGTTTGCGAACTACGCAACTAAACACCGGCGATTATTTCTGCATGTGGGGTACACCAAATGTGGATGTTTTTATTCATATGTATGTATATAGAAAATGACCACATTGTCATACTGATGAAGATGAGAAAGAATGAGTACATGAAGACGCAACACAAACTGGATAAAATATTATTCGACTCTGCCGTTTTTAACAGAAAAGAGATTTCACACTCAATTTCAAAACGAGTGTTTGAAGGTATTGAGATAAAAGCTACGTCATTTCACATACCGGAATTTAATTTTACATGGGAAAATCATTTTGCACATATCCGCGTGTAATTAGCATCTAGTTATTATGAAACAAGCTGGTGTTGAGTTTGCGACGATTATTTTCACGTTAAAAAGTTACGTTTGTTCTTTGTAAATTCATAGTAACATAAATATTAAACACAGGACAGTTGCCGGGCTAGTTCATTTTCAGCTAGCTCAACTTCCAACCAGAAAGTAACGCGAAAAAGTATTGATACTTGTTTACTTTTTTGTTTCATTATAAAATTACATTCAACTATCGTCCGTCCTATGATTCAGGTCAACGGTTAATGGCAGTGTCGGGAAGATTGGGTTGGCTAATGTTCTCGTTGCTGCATTAAAATAATGAAAAACACGTGATTTACTATATTTCCCCAGAACACTAAAGGAACAGACAAAGAATTGTGTCAAATGATTTGTTTTGTCAAGAGGAATAGATTGAGGATTAGATCATATCTAAACTACCGTAAGTCATGAAAAACAAGTTTTTGGTAGTTAAGAAAAAGAAAATGCACATGTTTTAAGAGAAATTTCTGACAATTTTCTGCATCGATGGGCAAAAAAAGTTCCGTTTCCCATGAAGAGGCTCAGGCGCGTGGAACGACACCTCATTGTGACGGACGGAGGTTCCTCGATCGGTACATTGGATGCTCTTATTGTAATGAAATGTAAAAAATCAATTGTATTATGGTTTTGCGAAGATATCACTTTCTTGAACGAAATGAAAAATGAAAAAATAGTAAAATCAATCGCAATAACTTCATTCAGGCAATGTATTCAGCAGAATAACTCCGGGAAAAATGCGAAAAGCATTTGCCTCAGCAGCTTCCTGAAAACTGATTGCAACCCTAATATCAATGAAAATTGTTTATTTCTTTAAATTAAATATCGTTAGTTAGCGAGCATTCTCTTGGTAGGACATTCTCCAACACAGTTACAATACATTTTGCACAGTGCTGTGTGCTGCTTTTAATATGTGGGTTACAACTTATTTGCCCGGAGGTATTCTGGAGAAAAAACAAATGATCACTAATGTGCTTCCTGGTTCTTAACGTGTTTTCCCCACCGCACTCCAAATTAATAGCAACGTAATCCCCTGGACCCCACACAACCAAACTATTAAACATTTTGGACTAAACTTTGATACAAGATTAACCTGGAAATCTCACATAACAACGAAAATTCACAAACCAAAATTAAATTAATTCAACTAAAGCTCCCACTAAATCACAAAAGCTCCTTAAATAAACGATGCCGTAACCCTATACAAGACAGTAATCAGACCTCTAATGCTTACTCTTGCCCCATATGGACGAACACTTCAGAGACAAACATCTATCATATACAAACAATACAAAACGAATATTTCAGGTCTGCCAATCACGTCCCATGGTTAATGATCAACTTCAGAGAATTACATTTACAATCCATCAATCATCACATCACTCATCTCTCCAACAATTTCTACTCAAATATCTCCTCACAATAAATCAAATAGCCCACTACAACCTAGCCACCCTCAATGATTTCCCGACCCGAATCCAGTCAGTCGAGTCCAGCCGAGGTCAGTCGAGGCCATCGAGTCACCCGAGTCCAGCCGAATCAGTCGTTGTCGGTCAGTCGTGGAGAGAGGACGCGTTCTTAGGAGCTCCGAGAGGATTACGATGACCTGCTGCCTAGCGTCGTACCGCGCGCGCGTTGGTACCTGGGCCGCGCGCCTTGGGATTTTCCGCAACGCAGCGATGCAGGCCAGGACAGGTGGTGTAGGAAACAGCAAGCATTCGCAGCTCTTATGCGCGAGCATACTGGCTATTCTGCTGCTGATTGCTGGAATAGAGCAGAATCCCGGGCCTGGAGCGGAAACTGCGGTGG
Source organism: Acheta domesticus (assembly GCA_031308135.1). NCBI lineage: Eukaryota > Metazoa > Arthropoda > Insecta > Orthoptera > Gryllidae > Acheta > Acheta domesticus. The sequence goes on from JAHLJT010009355.1 coordinate 79,163,972, forward strand.
ACACTGCGATGAATACCTGTCGCAAGTGCGAAAGGAGCGAACGGAGGCTTCGGAGACTGGAGGCGCAACTGGAGGAGGCTCACAAGTCAATCGGTGAGTTAACCTTAAAGTTACAAGTTCTGGAGCAGAAACACGATAGCCGGGAAGGACAGGAAACTGCACAGCCAACCCTAGATGTTGCAAGACCAAACGAAGCGCAAACGACATCGCGAATGCCTACTGAACGGCCATTCGAGAGGAAAGTGAAGGTGTTTGGTGACTCTATGCTGCGTCACAGTGGAGGAGTGTGTCGTGCTAAGGGCGCTGATGTGGCATTCTACCCTGGTGCGGATGTGAATAATATGACCAAAGTCATTGAAAAAGTTTCAAATGATGATAGTGTAGAAGTGGTCCTCGTACACGTGGGAACCAACTCGTCGAAGCGGCAACCAGTGTTTCGAACTGTTAGACAGTGCGTTAGACTCGGACAAACCGTGAAGAAAAAATTTAAAAATGCGCAAGTAATTTTTAGCGGAATTGTTTGCAGAAAAGATGTTCATAACCGCAAAATATGGGACTTAAATCGTCACATTTTCCGGGCATGTGAATCTTTTGACGGGCTATTTGTAGACCCTAACTTCTGGCTCCACCACGAGGATTTGGCGCGCGACGGACTGCATTTGAATCAGAAGGGAGCGTGGAAGCTAGGTCGCCTACATGACGATGTCATTCGGTCATCCTTGCGTCTACGCTGACAATTCTGGAAATTGAGTCGGGAGGTGGCGGCGTCAGCAGTGAGAGTCGGAGTGGTGACAGAGGCGGCAACGGCGGCGGTGACAGCGGCGACGAAGGAGAAGACGGCGACGGGGACGGCGGCGACGGCGACGGCGACGGCGGCGACGGCGACGGCGGCGGCGACGGTGGCGGCGACGACGGTGGCGTCGGCGTCGGCGTTGGCGACGACGACGGCGGCGGCGACGGCGACGGCGACGGTGGCGGCGGCAACGGTGGCGTCGACGACTCTGGTGGAGGCGGCGGCGGCGGCGGCGGCGGCGGCGGCGGTGGCGGTGGATTCTACGGCGATGCCCGACGGAAGAGTGGACACCGTAAAGTTTCAGGTGAGGAAGGGATCCATAAGGCTGTTGCAGGTGAACTGTCGCAGTATAAAAAATAAAGAAATCGAATTTTGGAATTTAGTCGAGGCTTGTGATCCAGATGTAATAATAGGAACTGAATCTTGGCTAACGGAAGAGATAGCTAACTCTGAAATTTTTCGTCCTAATTACAGGTCATTTAGGAGGGATAGAAATACTAGAGGTGGGGGGATATTCTTTTGTGTAAAGGATGGAATAAATATAGGGAGAAATTGGGTTAATGAAGAATTTGAGATAATGGGAATAGAAATTAGTGATTCGGGGAATATATTAGAAATTATTGCTTGCTATAGGCCACCAAATGAAAATTACGCAATTTTGGAAGCCATTTCTGAGAAAATAGAAAACACCCACAGACATCCTATAGTTATCGCCGGTGATTTAAATGTTCCAGAAGCAAATTGGAAAGGCGCTGTGAGCGAAGCGAAAGTACAACAGTTAGTGAATAGACTCGTCGGGGAGGGGGGCTTAGCGCAGGTAGTAGATAGGCCGACGCGGCAGGAAGCACTTTTAGATGTTTACCTAATTAGGCCGCAAGAGCTTTTCTTATCTTGCGACGTTATTGAGGGCATAAGCGACCACAAAGCGGTGTTAGTTGACTTAGACATAAATATTTCATTGAAAGAATTCCTAACGGAACAAAAATATGGCAGTTCAAAAAGGCAAATACAGAGGGGCTTCACCACTACCTGAGAGAACAGTACGATCGTTTTCTGAGAATAGACGGAGGTATGGACGAAATTTGGAAAGCGTTTAAGAACATTCTAGATAATGCATTACAAACGTTTGTGCCGTGTAAATTCTTAAAAAGCAATTCAGATCCGGAATATTACAATGCGAAAATTCGACGTATGAAAAGAAAAACCAGAAAGGCTTTCAATAATAGACATCGTAGTGAAACTGACAGGATACATTTTCGTAATTGCTCAAAAGAATTAGAACGGGAAAAGAAAATTGCGCAGGAAATATTTTTAAAACATATTCTCGACGGGGAGGGAAATAATTGGTCGGGGTTTTACAAATATGTTCGCAGAAGAAGAGGAAATAAAGAAGAAATTCCTATCGTTAGAGATACAAAGAACACGTTACTAACAGATGATCGGGAAAAAGCAAACGCGTTTAATACCTACTTCAGTTCCGTTTTTAAAACAAAATCTCAGCACACTCAGATTTCGAGGGAGGCTGTGCCAAACCAGTTTATTATAGACGTACATACATTGCGAAAACGAATTAAATCTATGAAAAACGGAAAGTCGAGGGGTCCAGATGCCATTTCAACTGATATAATTAAACTCGGAGGAGAGGCAATTTTACCGTATTTAACAAGATTATTTCATGTTTCAATCAACAATTCAAGAGTGCCCGACGATTGGAAGCTAGCTACCGTTGTTCCGATTTTTAAAAGTGGTGACAGAACTATTTTAGCCAATTATAGACCGGTAAGTCTTACGTCAGTTGTATGTAAGCTAATGGAACATTTGATAACTAACTATATTAGACAAGAATGGGAACAAAAGAATGGCTCTTTCAGGGACAGCATGGTTTCAGGAATGGTTTCTCTTGCGAGAGTCAGATAGCATCATTGTTTCAGGATATAGCAGATGAAGTTGATGATAGTGGGAGGGTGGACGCCGTAATAGTAGATTTTGCGAAGGCATTTGATGTTGTGCCTCACGACAAACTGGTTCATAAATTACTGCAGTCAGGTATTGACACCAGAGTTGTCGCGTGGATTGATGAGCTTCTTCGAGATAGAAAACAGAAAGTCCGAGTTGGACAACAATTTTCAAATCTAGCAAAGGTAACTTCAGGGATTCCCCAAGGAAGCGTTATTGGACCTCTCCTCTTTCTAGCTTTTGTGAATGACCTGCCAGACAATTTAATTTCAAAGGTACGACTATTTGCAGATGACTGTATATTATATCGAGTTATTCATTCAAAAGTAGATGAGGATATTTTGCAGGATGATCTACATAGATTACATCTCTGGGCGGAAAAAAATAGCATGACAATAAATAGTTCGAAAAGCAAAACCATCACGTTTGGTAGGGGCCGCAAGTATACTGAAACTCAATACCGTTTAGGCAACGAGAATATTCCAAGAGTCGTGTCTTGTAAGTATCTGGGAATAATTTTTGATAGCAAATTGAGTTGGGAAGATCAGGTAAACTTTGTCGTGGGGAAAGCGTGGAAATCTTTGCATTTTACTATGCGAATACTAAAAAAGAGTACTGCGAAAGCAAGAGAATTAGCTTATATATCTCTAGTTCGCCCATTAATGGAATACGGGACGGTTTGTTGGGACCCTTATAGAATATCACAAAAGGAATATTTGAATAGAGTACAGAGAAGAGCATGTAAATTTATTTTCCGAAGCAATAGGAAGAAAGTAGAGTGGGAGTCATTAGAAATCAGGAGGGTTAAGGCAAGACTCTGTGCTTTGTACAAAGCGTATGTCGGTTATCCAGCTTGGAAAGATATCCACATCCGGCTCAGTAGACCCACGTATTTTAGTAGAGGGGATCACAAGCACAAAATACAGTTCAGGCCACAGAGAACAGATGTTGGAAAATTTTCCTTTACAAATAGATCTATAACGGACTGGAATAAGTTGCCTGCGACAGCCTTGGAACCCTTTCCTCTAGGTCTTCAGAGATTTAAAAGTAAATTAACTAATGATATTTGTAAATTTTATTAGTTAGTAAGTTATGTTCATTAGAATTATTTATTATTATTAGTAATTATTGTAACCATCATTAGTACTGTGATAATTATTAGATGCATTGGTTTATAGTATTCATATTGACGTGTGGTGACGTGTTGTGAAGTGTGGTGCTATATAGAAGTAGAAAGAGAAGTGAAGTGAAGTGAAGTGAAGTGAAGTGCAGTGTATAAAAAGTCGTATATGTTAGTATAAAGTATCTGTACAGGACCACCATAATTAATAGAATTAGTAGTAATAATGCGGGTATTGTTATTAATGCATTTTTTGTTAATATTGTTATCTTATTATTATCTTATTATTATTATTATTATTATGATTATTACTGTCTTAAAATAATTTTAAGTTACATTGTATTTAATTCATAATTATAATATGTAGATATAATATGTAAATTTTAGTGTTCCGCCACCAGGTTGTATAAACCTACCTGCGGAAATAATAAATATCTATCTATCTATCCTAAATAGACATCCGCTGCATGCCTTCCTTACTTATTTTCCGATGTGAACTAAGCGTAGGTGCTTCAGCGAGTATCCTAAACCAAGCTTTAGTTATATTAGAATTAGTTTTAGATTAGGTTCACTACAAGTCATTCCAAATGCATGTGAAAAAATAATTACTGAGCCATGTACTCCTCATTCGAACAATAAAAAGAATTTATAAAAAAAATGTGTTTCCGAAGTGGCACTCTTCAGAAACTCCACTAGAGAAACCTGCCCGTTTCCTGAAACTCCACTAGAGAATAGTGGGAACGGAAGATCTCGGGGCGTGCGTGGCCCGGCGCTGGCGAGGGAGTGGGGGGGGGCGCCACGTGACCCTGCGCCCGCAGCGTCACCGGCTCGAAATAAACAAAGGGCGGCAGCAGACGCGCTCTGCCCGAGCCCGCGTGGCGCTGGGGCCGCGGCCGCCCCGCGTCGCCCCGCGCCGCTGGAAGCGGGGTTTCGGTTTAATATAGCGCAATCAATTGAAGACCTCGGGACAATAACATGCCATACCACATTTCTCATGAAATTGAAAGATTGTATTTCGACGCCCCATAGATGCATCTAGATGTTGAGTTTTTATTTTAAAGATTCCCCTCAAGATGGCAGCGTTATTAGTAAATGAATATTCTTTATCTCTGTGTGTAGAATCCAATGTCTAAACCTTTACTCTCCATTATCTCAAAACTCAAGTATTGTGGCATAGCACGTTATTGCCCCAAGGTTTTCAATTCATATCTTGATAAAAGTTTCCAAATCAATTTCTAGACAATCGGTTTTCTTTTTTCATTTTATTTCACTCGTATCCGTACCTGGTGATGGAGATGCATTTGATATCCGAAACGTAAAAGTACGAGTGAAATAAAACGAAAACAGAAAACAGATTGTCTAATAATTGATTAGCAAAATTTTATCAAGAAACGTAAGACAGACAATCATGAAGTGATATAAAAAGTAATGAATTCAAGTTATCATTTCACGTAGAATATTTGAATCGAAAATGTGTTTCCGTGATATGATAAGCTATTATTCGTTGTCGTTTTCTTTGGGACACAGTCGTTGCTTACCAAATGTTTCCGTGTAAAGTGCTAATCAAATTACCAGATAGATTCTTTTGAAAACCTCCATACTATTAATCTAACGAGTAGATAAATGATTATGAGATATTTATAAACTTTGATGTACTATTACGCCAGGATCCAGGAGTGAGGGGCGTGAGATATATGCCCCCCCCTAAAATGGCTAGTTTTTGTTTACCCTTCTTTATTTCGCAAAATTGATGTAAATATGACTTAAGTTTGAATTATGTAATTATTTAAACAATATTCTATAGCATATCTACAGTACATAAATAATATATAATACAATAAAAATGTTTATCATTTAACAAAAATCTACGGTGCCCCTCCCAACGATCGCCTGGATCCGCCCCTGTGAACGTTCCGTTTAAAACGAGATTTTTAGAACAGAAATTTGTTATGGTTCAACCACTGTTTACGTTAGAACATGTTTCTAATTAACAGCTGTCATTTCACGTGAAAAGACACGACTCGCTCTGCACGTTATTTGGGTGACTGCCGCCCCACAGCGCCGCATGTGGCGTCCACGAAAAACTCCGGAAAGTAAAGACGGCTGTTCCACGGTTCAGAGTCACATACATCCACGGACCGACTATTAAAAAAAAAGAAAAGTATCAAAATTTGTATCTAAAACAATGTAATACCTTGTGATATACCAATATATTACATATTTTGACAGTAATATTTGCTGTAAATGGGTTGGGTTAAAAGGGTATGCAAATGGCAATATACAGCCTTAGCAACGCCGGCGTAGTGGGTTGGCAAAGTCAATAAACTGCATTCAGGCCTTGAATAGGTGGGGGCGCTGGCTAGAAAGACATATAAGATAATTTGGGATTGGTCTAGAAAGGAATGACTATCGAGGGCGTGGCTAATTGATTTGGTAAGAAATGGATGGATTGGCTAAGGGAGAATAGACTGTCAACTCCTGAGAATAGACTGTCGAATTTTGTCGTTTTGTTTAAAAAAAATAAGAATGAAGGAGGGATGCCGAGACGTTGAGGGCGAAAAACGGAGGAGTAAATGACATTCTGATAGAGGTCGTCAAGTGGTACAGATCGCTCGCGAGTATAATATTAGGGAAGCGGGACTTGTAAGTTTGACGTGAGACTCAATGGTTTTCGGACTCTGAAAATTGATGTGCAGCAGTAAATTCGCTTAGGACTTTGAAAGTTTTTATATTGCGGTTTTGGACTGTAATGTTTTACCTCGTAGTTGGGGAGAATTAGGAACTGTGAATATCAAGTAAGAACCGGTAGATATTCTAGGCAGTGAGGGCTGGGTTCGTCGGCAGCGTCGCAAGATTAGAAGAGAGAAATTGGACTTGGGATTATCAGCATTCAAGTGAGAAGATACTGCGGGGCGCCGTCGATCAAGATCACGTTAGATAAGTACTGCAGTACAAAGGTTTCCTTTTAAAACGAGGTCATGACCTTAAGGCAGAACAATTGTCAATAGAAGTCAATAAATTGTTAAATTTTTCTTTTGGAAATGAAAAGATGATTTTTATTTGGTCATTCACAACTGTTAAGTAGTTAGAGATATATAATTATTTCCTTTCAAATTCCTCGCCATACTGTATAGTTGGCAGATCAAATAATCGGCTATCTAGGCGATAGCGATTATCCATTACGTGACCCATTGACCCAGCTAGCCGGACATTTATCCATTCGTTAAAATTAGCTGTGGAAGCATTGGTTTTAATTATCAATTATCGTAACCTGTTCCTGGCGCCCAAAATTTTTCTATAAATTCGGAACGGGTCACGAATATAACAGTCCTAAGGGAAAGGATGTCAGTTAAAACGACACGACCTCGTAATAATTTATGATGAGATATTGTTGGTACATTTCACCTTAAAAAAAGTGAAGTGTCAATTACAAGAAACATGAGAGAAAGGACTGAATAGGAAGAAGACCCGAGAACATTCCGTTTTTAATTTTCTCTTATTTGGTACATGATCACACACAACTTGCAATTGTTTAGAAAACTAGTAGTATCTTTTCGCCAGAAATAATATCTGCTAATTAAGAATTGTTTTCCTCTCAATGAGAAGCGCGACACATCCGTAGTATCACAAGTGTATTTAAAAGCATGATTTCAACACCTATTAAGATTTCGTTTTTTATTTGCTGGGTTCGACTGTATTCATTTTTGTGAAACGTTCTAATATGACGCATAAAAACATCAAAGTATATGTAGTCTCTCAGAATTATTTTTCTACTTATTTTGTTAATTCCGGATGGGTTTTCAAAACAACTTACCAGGTAAATCTTATTAGCATTTTACACGAAAAATAACAAAATGTTTACGAACGAATATGCCCCGGGGAAAATGACGAAAAATGATAGCGCTTCATGTCTCGGAAGCATGTTTCCGAATAATATTCTGCATGACATGATAATTAGAATTGATTACCCTATAATTAATTGAAACGCCAATTGCAGCATCCACGCTAAAATTTCGGCCTGAGTTTGGGGCTGTTTGTATGCAATTGGCACGAAAAGCTAGTAAGTGCTGCAACAATACTGGTAGTGAAAAAGCCACGATGCATACGATTTTTTTGCAAGCTTGATCATATTGATGGAATACTGATTTTGAGGATAGTATGACCAGTGAAAATATTTTTCTAAAGTCGAAAGAAAAGTTATACTCTCGAAAATATTAAGGGATACAAATAAAAACTGAAGAACGTGACGATGGTAACAAATTATGGTTGTAACGAATATAATTAGTTTTTAAGTAACTGTGTAAAACAAAATAATACTTAGGTTGTGTTTGCATATGTCAATTAACAATAGCCATTGAAATAAAATAAAAGTTATGTTAAAAATGTTTGTTATTCTTTCATTGTTTACTTCGGTAAATTCACAGAATTCTGCAAATTGTTTTCCTTTGTAACCTATATTTAAAATGCAAAATATATATCTTTCTTTAACGTATTCAGTAATATATATTGTATATGCTGAAAAAAAAATATTATGATAGTAATAATATATTTCAGTAGTTGTAATTATCCTCTAACTTTTTTCCGGTAGTGTATAGTTTTTTTCCTCTTAGACATTCCGTTGGGCGTAGCCTGCGCCGTTGTGGGCCCCGCCAGCCTGTGAGTGTCTCTCAGGCGCGGAGCCTTCTATCGCCTCTCGCACTCCATTCGTCTGCTGCCAGCCTCATGCGCGGCCGAGCGACCGCACGCGGCCACACATCCAATCGGCAATGGCGCAGCGGGGACCGGGCCAACCGAGGAAGAGCCAGGCGAGCGAGTAGCCGGCGCCGGGCGGGCGGGGCGGGGCGGAGATCGACGCCCGCCCGCGGCACCGGAAGCGGCCACAGCGCCCCATTGTGTGCGGAGGCAAAAATACGCGCGTGACGAACGCCCTGGCGGCGGCGGCGGCGGCGGCGGCGGCGGCGGCGGGAGAGCGCAGGGCTCCGTCGCCAGTGGCCAGCGTGACGGGCGTGTGGAGCGGGGGGGGGCGCAGTCATCGGGTGTGGTGCGGGACGGGGGCGCGGGAGGCGGACGTGGAGCGGGGCGAGGGGTGCTGGGCGGGTGGCGTGAGGGGACCACGGGGGGTGGGTCGCGGGGCGTGGGAAGGCGCGGGGTGGATGTGGGAGCAGAGGCGGGGGGGGGCGTTGCGGTTGATGCGCGGCGCGACAGCGGCCGCGGCGCCGCCAAGCGCTGACGACGCGAAAGCGCTGCTTGCGCGACCGGGTGTCGGGCCAAGGGTGGTTCCAGGAACGTGCCATTAGCTTCCCAGGGCTCTTTTGGTAGTTAGTTAATGCCTTATTTTACGTGACAAGATTCAGGCCATGGGGCCAGCTCTTCCGTCTGACCGCGCAAATTTCGCTACGCTCCTTCCACCAACTCGCGGAGAAAGAAGGTATTTCTTGGGAAGGAAGGCGTACGAAGGACTTTTTCGCCCTTAAAAATGCACGGCTTCGATCGGGTTTGAACCCGCAATCTTGGGTAGAACAGCCCGAAATGCTTTGGATTCATGTACTCACGGACTTTCGTTTAGTTCGGGTGGCAGCTGACAACTGACAACGCATGTAATTTTCAAAAATAAAATAGACGATTGCTGCTTGAAACATTAATAAAACTAATAAATAGCTGTTTGTTAAGATGTGTGTGCATGTGTTAGCCTTGCTGTACTGAATATGTGTAACGGCCAGGTCATTCGCCTTCCGCCGCTGAGACCCGGGTTCAAATCCTGAGCGATGAACACAGCGAGTTCGCAGCATCTCTCTCGGGGTTTTCCACTTGCCCCTGCCACTCATTCTACCATTCCATCATTGCACAATTACCACTCTTATCATATCTTCAAAGTTACTTATTCATGAAAATTGCTTACCCGTTTCCAATCATACTGTCTACTCACTGCTTCCATAATAAATAAATTGCTCCTCGCATGATGCTCTGGAAATACATATATTTTCTAGAAAAGATACGGAACTTCTCTTTCAAACATCCTCCATTTCTAGCAAGTACGAGAAACAAATAACAGGAGATAATGAATTGTGGTTGACCACCTAAGATACAGAAACTCAAAGAATTTAAGTTACCCGATTGATTTTGTGTCTATATCGTAAATACCGTATCACTCGCGCTGCCATCTTTCACTTTAAACCTCTGTGACTCGTGCGGAGAAAAGTACAAACAATGTTTGTGATCGTACCTCGCATCACTTTTCTGACAAAACTAAATTATTGCAATCACACTTAATTAGAAACATACTTTTACTACCATTTTGAAATTATTATATTATTACTACTATTATTATTATTATTACTATTATTATTATTATTATCATTATTATCATTACTACCGTAGTCGTAGTCGTAGTCGTAGTAGTAGTAGTAGTAGTAGTAGTAGTAGTAGTAGTAGTAGTAGTAAAAGTAGTAGTAGAAGCAGAAGCCACTGGCTGAATGATTCTGAAGGATTCGGATTCCCTGAGAGAATATACAGAACGCCGTGATATCACATGCGATAAACAAGAACCACGTTGACTGAGTTTGTTCGTTGAAGTTGGGTGTTGCTCAAACATTCAATCTCCCTTGAATGATATACTGGAAATGAACTTCGTATGCCCAACGTTACTCGGAAATTGATGCGCCTTTACGATGGGATCTGATGTACTAATCACTCCGAAAACGTAGCCAGCAACCGCTCGTGTCGAGAGCTGTGCCAGCTGCACCCGCAGCTCAGAGCTTCAGCTGGTCGGACAATATTGTCGCCGCAGCTGCCGCATGCTGCGTCAGGCTCAAATGTCCGACTGCGCCAAGATATCGTTTTCCTGCTTGTTCAGTCACGTCACGTGGATCGTGTGGCCCCTCAGTCCGAGTTCGATCAACACTCCATCGACAGTGAATCATCATAAAAAGGTAGCGGAAAACTAAGATCAGATGTCTCTCTCTCATGTTACGGAAATTAACAGTTGTGACGACGCTTTTCAAGTATAAAAAGAAACTTACGTTCAGGAAACCTTTATAATGTAATACAACTTCAGTATTTAATTTAATAATGTGCGACGGTTTTAACAATGCTTGTAAATTTGTTACTTGACGTACATTATTAGTTTGCCGAAAAAACATAAGTAGACACATATTCTTGATGAACTAAATACACGTTTTACGGAGATATCAGAGAAAGAAATGGAATCCATACACACTTTATGGATAACAAGAACTAAGTAACTTTCCGTATAACAGTAATAATAATTATTACAACATCGATAGTAATATAAAGTAAATAATTTATTATGCTTTAGATATAAGGAAAAACCGTAGGTCCCTGTGTTAGTAAACACTTGATATTGCCAACTCTGGCAACATCAACCAACATCTTGAAGTTACATCTTCACCAACGTTGAAGGCTTTAAAATTGAACATTTCTCTCACATTTTATGCATTGGGAAATAACTTCAAAAAGTAAATAATTCTCATTCAGTAAATAATTATCATCTCTTTCATCGCAAGAAATTATTCATTCAAGCAGATAATTTACTCTTGAAAGCCAATGTCTAATTACAGCAAGACAAATATCGTCACGTTTGCATCAATAGATATTGTTTCCGCTGAAGCGATAATCGTCTGTAATGATGATTTACTCTGCGCTCTTATGCCTTCCATCGAGGTCTCGCATTCGAGGTCAACGGCGCCACAGTCGCCTCCACAGCTCGCTTATGCTTGCACACGGCCCCTTATGTTTCGCCTCCCTTTGCCACGTGCTTGCTGTAGGGAAAGCCTTTCTCTCCTTCCTGTGGCGAGGCGTTTTCCTGTTGCCAATCCTTTCCCGCCCGTTCCCAAATAGCTACCACGAGGTTCGCTCGCTAATACGTTACAGTATAAAGAACAATAATAGTAGTAAAAAGGTCAGCCCCGTGTTCGAGGTCGCTAAAGTAGTGTTGTGGTGATATAGGACCGCAGGGTCGCGGGTGTGAGATCAGCCTCGGGCATGGGTGTACTTGTGTATGTCTATATGTGTGTACCGTCTTTTCAGCACTCACTATCATTATTCATCTCCCGTACTCCCAGAGCTAACAACCCTGGATAAAAAATAGAATCAAGAGTAATACTGATCCCCCCTGATGAATTGCATACCTAGCAAGCCTGCGTGGCCCAAAGGGGCCTGTTCGCAAAGAAAATAGTAAAAACGTGTACTATTATTAGAATTTAAAATGTATTGCCAGATAAAACCATTTTGTGGTAAATTTAAAGTACGAGTCCTTTTTCAAGGAGCACGGTGCTCGCGCTTGGAGACCACTGCGCGGCGCGGCGCAGCGGCCCATTCACGCAACAAAGCGTATTTTTAGGCGCCGCGCCGCCACGCCCCGCCTCGCGCGTCCACGCCACACGCCGCGCCCAACACATTGCCCCGCAGCCCCCAACGCATGTGGCCGGCGCGGCGCGCGCGAAATGGCTTTCGACATCACAGACAGTACTCTAACAATGTCAACTACAGTCAGGCCTCGATATCGAAAACGTGTTTTCATAAACGCCTGCCTCTCCGTTCGCTTGTTTATCCAACCATTCCAAAGCGCCTCCGATATCTTGTCCAGCCGGGCGCCATTGTCCGTTCGTTGCAGGTAGACGTCAGTATGAGAACAATCCCAACTTATAAACAGTAAACAAGTTTATTTGCCAAAATGTACCATTCTGCTTGATTTTGTGGTTCTGTAAATATGACCAACATGTTCATATAATGAAGGGAAGGTTCATTATTTATAACTCAAACCAGATTTTGCAAAGACGTGAGCAGTTTTCATTGAAATTGTTCGCACTTCAACGTAAAATACTGGCTAAAGGTCCACAATTATATTACTTCAAACATTATTCTTAAACAATTATATGATTACTTTACAGTAATGTTTATTCACACATTGATTTAAACTTCATTCAAACATTCATTCTACACTCCAAATCTTGGATGAGGTTCAACAAATGTTAACCGTTTCACTGGCCCGTCAGGTTCTTAACGCACCACTATGTCAGGGCCTAGATTTATCTGTTTAAAGATCTTGACTCCCTGCCCATCAGACCTTCTGTTTTGTAGATGTTTTCTGTTGTAACGATTGAAAGAATCACTATATCGCAAACTGATGAACAAGCGTATGGTCGTTTGGAGAAGAAAATCTTTGGAAAAAACATGAAGGTCTGCCGAGTAGTCTTATTTACAACAATTTTATTTACTCATGATGTTTTTTTTCACATCTTCCAATTACACTGATCAAGAAAATTAAATTTTTTATGATAGAAAATACAAAATTTCTGATTTCAAACCTCTCCACAGAACGTTTCCATCGCCCACGGTCTGTATGTAATCGAATTATAAACTTTTCTGACAATTATGCATCATTTCTTGGATGGAATGATTATTACTACTGTAAATGTATGTGAATTAGATTTTAAAACATTTGAATGAATCTTTATGATGATTTAATATTAAATAATCATATAGATTCATTCAAAAGTGTACCGTCGACTGTAGGAAAACACGTTTCGATTTTCTCTCATCTTACAGAATGTGACAGAATTCACAGCACATGGTGATTGAATGCATACGAAAGACCACGACGGTCGAAACGTGGGCACCACAGCTTTCGACGCGCGTCACCCGGACGGGCCAAGATCATTCACATGACTCCGGCCGCGGAAGCCTACGATTTCTCCTCTTGTTAAGTTTGAAAATGACCCTTGTTACCAGCAGTATAAAAAAGTGTCCCATAACGCAATACGTAAATAACATACATTTAATGACGGATGGCCTCTTCCTTGTAGCCTTGTCGTATGACGTCAGCTGCCTCGTAAGAAGCGATGAGTGTGGGATTTCAGTCAATTCGCGCAGTACTTAAATAAATAAGTGGAGTGATATTTGCATTTTTCTGCCTGAATCGAAATTCATTGGCTTTCGATTTTCTCCAAATTCTTGGGGATTTAACGAAACCATCGACATCATTCACATGGCCAGAGGCTGCAGAGTTTACTTTCAATTTCGAAATTCATTGGCTTTCGATTTTCTCCGAATTCTTGGGGATTTAACGAAACCATCGACATCATTCACATGGCCAGAGGCTGCAGAGTTTACTTTCAATTTCTGCGCCCATTGCAAAGCGGTAAGGGGCCATCCGTTACGTAACGCAAATTTCGAGCATTTTCACCCTTGTAACCCAGTTCCCTACCGCTACGTAAGGCAGCGTAACGCTGCCTCAGACCCCTTCCTTCCCCCTTTTGCGTTACGTAATTTCTGGACGCTAGAGGGTAGAGGGCGGGTTCTCGCCACGCGGTTCAACAAGCCGACCGCCTAGACAGGGTAGTCCAACAGGCGGCCCTGATGCCATTTACTGTGGCCCGCGAAAGGTTGTCAACTCCTGCCAGTCGGTTGCATCCAAGTCGGGCGAGAACATAGTGCGCCCTGCCGGGGTCAATGTAAAAATAAATTAATGAAATGTAATATAATGCATTGTAATTAATGTAAATTTAATGGAAAAATAGGTTAAGTGTAGATTTAAGGATTTTTACAATAAAAAAAGTGTTTCACTGCGTTATGCATGGTGCGGTCTGATATCACGCATGGTTCGATTGCCCCCGTCGTTTCAGAGCAGCCGGGCAAAGTGCCGAGATGAAGAACACGGGGAAGTCAGGGGTGGATCGCAACAGGATATAAGGAAAATATGGCCCGCAATCATAATAAAGGTTTTGGTTGCAGCCCTGGAGGTCCTGCAAATTGGACACCCCTGGTCTAGACGAATAGCGAGGACAGGCCGGCATGATCAAAGGAGAAAGTGTCAAATACACATTCATGCCAATAAGCACTCACAGACCACATGCAATCTGTGCTCTGGATTAGAAGAGATTACGAACTTGCGACATAAACATACGTTTTTGTGTGAATTGTGGGAATGCTGTTGAGATTTTGTTGACGTTATTAAAGGAGAAGTGAATTGTGGGAATGCATTGTTTATTATAATGGCCACATTGTACACAATGTATATTTCCAATAACTACTTTCAAACAAACGTGTAAAGTAAATTAATTTGAATGAGAATTTGACACATGTTGAACATAAAATACATTACGGGGTTGAGGGACATTCGAAACAAGTAAGTTCGGGACCTCCACTAGTTAATTCAATCAGTAACGCATTTTAAACATCAATAATGTATCTTCGTGTATTTAGTAGTTAGAGGAAATGTTCAATCACAGAGAGAAAACTGTCAACTGATGTATCTGCGGGCACCTACGCGAAAATTGGTAACAGGGGCTTCTGTAGCCCGGTGCACGGGTCGATAGCCCGGCGACAGGCCGAGTCGATCTACTAGAGCTGCGCGCCAGCCATGAGCCCCGAGCCACGCCCAGCCCAGCGCGCCCCGCCCTCGCCCCGCCCCCGCCCTCCCCGATCCGGCCCGTCCCGCCCCCGCCCGCGCCGCGACCACTCTCCCCCGTCCCACCCCATCCCAGTCCCTCACGGACCCAACCCCGACCCTCACCCCGCCCCGCGCCGCGCCGGCCCTTCTCCGTCCCGCCCCCGCCCCGCCCCGCCTCCCGCCCCGTCCCCGCCCCCGCCGCGACCACTCTCCCCCGCCCCGCCCCTTCCCGGCCCCATCATCCCCAACCCCACCCTGCCTCGCGCCGCCCCCGCCCCGCGCCGGTCCTCCTCCGTCCCGCCCCCTCCCCGCCCCCGCCCGGCCTCCGCCACGCCTCCGCCTCGCCCCGTCCCGCCACCATCTCGCGCCGCGCCGCGTTTCAGGGCAAGGCCGGCTAATTCCGCCCGCCAAGCGCCCCGCGACGGCACGCGGCGCGGGCTCTGGCCCCGACCCACGCGCTGCGCCGGCCGTTTGCAATTGGGGCCCAATGAATCGAGTGCTAGTGAACTTGAAACCACCTCCCTCCGCATTAAGGAAGGAACAGAAAGAACGATCGCTTCTTGATCATGATAACATTTGTAGGGGGCTGTAGCTGCATTCCCGGACATTTTCGCACTACTGAAATACAAAAAACAGAAATGGTCCATTCATATTTTCTCTCAACATAATGAAACGATCTTAGGATCAGCAAACCATGTATTGAACCTTAACATGATTAAATGAAACTTATTAGGGATAATGTATTCTTATTGATACAATTTAAATGTAGATGCGGCTGCTACAGAGAATCAACGCACTTCTCAAATATTACCCTAAATCAAATATTATAGACTGAATCAGAACACATAGGAAATCACACTAAAATGATAGTTTATTAATAAAGAAAATAGGAATATCTGAAACATGAAACTACGAATTAAATGAATAAATGAATTATTCTCATCTTCCCTTGTACAATTAACTATTCTCCTCGCCTGCTCTTCTCCTCGCACTACCCAAGCGAGGTTTGCAGGGGTTTGCAGGGATACGCTGATGAAGCTCAGAAATTATCCGACCATGAAAATCTAATGGGAGTAAGAGCAATGACTCGGTTTGCAGACACGTCTGCAACCCTGCGGTGAGAACGAAATGCCTCACATCAGCACTGCATTTTAGAGATTTGTTCAGAAAATAAAGAACGCGTTTATCGAAGTTGCGCTTATGTTCATTTCTGCCGGCTGACGTTCTGAATGTCAAGGATGTTCATGAAAGGGAAATTGAAATATTTTAAATAATAATATCATTCTTAATGCGAAGATCACAAAAATATCAAACAACCATCAGCCTCTCAAAAGTGAAACACTACTAGTAATTAGGTAGTATCAATGTTGTTTAAAAAATTCTAAAATCTTCAACGGTCGACTTCTCTCTTCGACAACAACTATTTTCGAAACCTACCATCTTATCATCCGAACATATATGGCGTTATGTCTTACGTAATTTATTTATCTTCATCAAAAGTAATACATCATTTTTTTCAATTTATTACTTCCTGTTCGACAATAAATCTTTTAGAGCAATATACAATACATGGACAGTCGTTACGGACCCTAACAGTAAACTCTCTACAAGAATTTTTGAAAGCAAAATTCAGAATTGGAAAAATGGTCTAGAAAAAAAATCATTTGGTTACGTAAATTACTTTCATTAATGTAAACACATAAACTCAGAATTAAATGTTAACATTTCATTGCGACGAATGCATTTTGGCATTATGTACCCCATCACCAAAAAAAAAAACAGAAATTTCATTCTCTGACGTCATACGATCCCGAAAGTCCTTCACCAAGGTTCTGTTCTTCAGTTCGACGCACATTCTTGTCGCCCTCCAACAGCATAACATCTCTTTGTAACGAGGCTTCCTCCAGATTTATGTTGGACGCGATCCTCTGGTGTGCGCTGCTCGACATCAACATTCGTTTCCATCAGCTCGGAAATAGCTCGTTTCGAAAGCAGGGCGATCCTTCATAGTTCGTCACAAACCCACAACGCACACCCTGCTAAACGAAGTGAAGGTTCCCGCGCCCATCGAAATAATTCTGACTCACATCGCTAACACGCAACTTCCTTGGAAACCAACCATCGACAACTCGTATCAATATTTCTAAATACTCTTACATTACAAGGCGCGACAAAATTTAATAAAAATGTTAGAAACGAGTGAAAATCATTATGAAGAAATATTTGCCGACACGAGATGTAAAATATAAAACCTTTCAAGTTCCATTCATTGCCATCCACTATTACAACATGAATTTTGTTCATGTTTCGGTAGGGGTGCTATTTCACGCCATGCATTCTCCTAAATTAAAGAATGTTAAGAGAATTAAATGTATCCTCTAACGCCTTCAAATGGAGTTACGTCAGTTTGCTTTTACATAGCGATGAAGATGAAGATTTAATGTGTGAATAAATACATAGTCCCATGGAACTAGACCATGGCAGATGTTCTCAAGTTCCTTCGACCCCATCATTTGCTCCATCGTTCCTCGCCTCTGCATCTTCATTCTTCGAAACTGTTTTTTTCTAACATTAATTCTTCTTCCTTATGAATAACCATAGTAAGATCGCGATTTGCTGAACTTCGATACCTCGAACTCGTGGCTATCAGAACATTTTCCCCCTTCACCTTCTACACAACACAAGACGTCGTATGAATAAAAAAGTTTGTACATTATACTCGTCTTTTTGGAGTATGTACTTCAAAGCTTAATAATAAAATAATCGAGGTCTTACTCCCTGCATGAGTATGTTCTCAGTAACCAGACGAGATGGAGTGTTTGCTCGTTTTTCTAGTCTCGCGCGAGTACATACTGCTAAAGTGTATGAATAAAATCGTAGTAGATACTCATTTTAAGAGAACATTCTCATCATATTTTTGAGGCAGCTGTTGACGTTGGTCATGGTATAACAAAACCCTCACAAAGTCGAGATATTGAGGTTCCATAGAATCCATCTCTTACTACCTTTACGTCATCCGAACGTTTTGCCAATGATTTTTACTCTCGCACACAGTCACTTCCGTTAGACATAATACCCCTACACAACGGAACACTCCAGTGATTTGTGCTCTTTTATTTTTTAATCTGTTTTGTAGTAGTTTTTTTTTAATCAACAGTATTCGGTTTCGAGAACAAGATATTCTGTTTTATAACAGCGTTGCATAGAAAACGGGTTTAAGGATTGCATGGAGCATCAATAGTCCAGACAGGCTCTGTTCTCCAGAAATATCTGTTTTCAAAAGGACTGCACTGAAGTATTGACAAAATGTACAGGCGTCGGAAAGTAGAAATTGCCACGAGTGCATAAGGCAACTGAAAAATTGTCGCGCGGGGAGTCATTTTATATCTTGTCATGATAGGCGTGTATCTCGCCTGATCTCTGTTAGGGAGCCTCTACTTTGAAAAGCTGCGGAGAACCCCTTCGCGAGCAGCGCCTTCGTCGCTTTTGCGTTCCTCCCCCTGGCCGCGCAGGGCGGCGCCGCCGAGGCCACCGCCAAGCCTTTGGGCCGGTCAACTCACGCGCACAAGTGGGCGCGCGCTGGCTTCGAAGCGGCCGCAACCCGATACCGGCTGGCCCCGCCCAGCCCAGCCCAGACCACTCCGCACTGCCCAACCCAGTCCAGCCCCGCTCCGCCCCGCCCCATGCCCAGCCCATCCCGTCCCGCTTCGCCCCGCCCTGCCCAGCCCCGCTCCGCCCTAACCACTGCCCAGCCCCGCCCCGCCCTGCTCGCTCAGCCCAGCCTCACCCAGCTCCGCCCCGTCCCGCCCCTGCCCTTCCCAGCCCAGCCCCGACCATCCCGCCCCGCCCCGCCCCGCCCGCCTTCACCAACAGCCACTCCGGTGCAGCAACAACCCCGCCCGCAGCCCACCCCGCTATGCTCCTCCCCCCTCCTGGCCTGGCACTGCCCGCCGCTATCCCTCACTGCCTCCGCTCGCTACTCCCCGTCCGTCTCAATCCTCGCCGCCCCCCGACCCACCTCCCCGCCGCCACCGGCAGTCGGAAAGAGGTCGCCGGAGTCTGTTGTGGCCAGCGGCGACAATGTGCCAACTGCCCGGGCGTTGCGCAACCCCCCCCCCCCGGCGCAGTCCCGTTCCGAGGGCGCTCTGGATAACAAGGTGCGAAACAGCGCGCGCACACGGCGACCGCTCCCGACGTCCGCCTCCCAGTTTCCGGTTTCTCACCCCACTTTCAATCACAAGAGACCCGCCTAACGACTCGGGCGGAGAAGAATGAAGTGCCGAATTCTTTGCCGCCACGAAGAATGGAATCTTTAAGAAATGAGTGATTTCTTATAAGAAGTTGTCATGTGTAAAGTTCCGTATTTCACACAGCGCAGAGCTGCCTTAAGTGATCGGTGATGTATCGTGTCATTTGCTTCAGTGCCAACAGACTGTACACACACACACACACACACACACACACACACACACACACGATATTTTTCCTAAAATCGACTAATTACACTTGTGCATTTTCAAAATCGTAATTGCACACTTCTAGTGCATTATCCGTGTTTTTGATGTACTTTTCCGACTACGAATTATGTTTTGGTAGGATTCAAAGTATTCTGTGAAATCAGTGTTATTGTATTACACACACCGTGTACATCGTTGTTTGGTTGTTGCTTCCGGGCACGTCAGCTGCTGTGGTCATTACTCTCATTATTAAGCGAATACTGCATTGTGGGAGAGGGTTGTGTTCCTTTCCGGCGAGATCAGGCGCCGCCTTACACGTCGGCTAGCGGGTTTTTCCCACAACCAGGTATCTCCCACCGGCAGGGCACCGCACCAGCCGGGACAAACTCTCAGCTCCTGACTGGGCTCCCTGCATACGTCGCAGTGTAGTGCGTCTACGTGTGTGTGTGTGTGTGTGTGTGTGTGTGTGTGTGTATGTGTAAGTAAGGGGTAAGGATGCAAGAGGAAAGGAAAATCGCACGCAAGGATAGGACAAGGAAGAGGAAGGTTCGAGGCCCGTTCGTTAGAGTTCGCCCGTTCGAAGTTCGAGTTGCGCGGTTCGAGGCCCGTTCGTTAGAGTACTGCTACCGCATTCGCCTGGTGTTCATCGGAGCAACCACGGAAAACTACAGATCAGAGCAGCCGGCCGGTGGAATACTCCAGACAGCGAGTGAATTCGACCTAGCTGAGAAGATAGTGTCGAAAATCCTGCCGCCGCGCTGTGGGACTCGAACCCTATTCGTCCCGGAGTGAGTCGCTGCGAAGACAGCGGCGGCTTCTGGGTCTGAACGAAGCTCGGTCGCGTTTCGCCGCACGTTGCAGCTCCCCCACAGCCCTGCGCTGCCAGGTCGGCTGACGCAGTCT
Organism: Acheta domesticus; assembly: GCA_031308135.1. Lineage (NCBI taxonomy): Eukaryota > Metazoa > Arthropoda > Insecta > Orthoptera > Gryllidae > Acheta > Acheta domesticus. The sequence goes on from JAHLJT010009355.1 coordinate 79,184,611, forward strand.
TATTAGAGGGTGGATTGCAACTGGCTGCGTCGGGCCACGCGCGCCCCGGCACGCCCTTCGGTCACAGGATGACGAGGATTAGTGCAACCCGCGCAAATGCGCTGCGCATTATATAGTTCAAAGGGGCCGTCCACAAATTACGTAACGCAAATTTGGAGTATTTTGCCATACCCCCTCTCCCCTCAGTAACGCACCCGTTAACTGTGGCCGGTGGAATGGATATGGCCGGCTTGAACCTCTGCTAAACAAGTACGTAACCCTCCATTGTGAATGCAAGAAGTTGGGGAAGTTGTGAGTCAAGGATGGACGCATAGACGAGAAAATTTTTAATCACGAGCCTTGCACACGCCGCCATGGGCAAGAGTCTACTGCGCCAATTTAAATGCATTTTACGATAAACTACATATCAGTTTTGAATATTTTCGTCGCAATCTTACAGGCTCAATAAAAAATTGATTACAAATTTTCCATTTGTAACACTTTACGTCTTTACAACTTCAATTAATTTTTGTTTTTAAATTAATAACTTAATATTTTAATGTTTTAGTACAAGACTCAAGCAAAAAGGAATTATTTCAACTAATGTTGAAGACGATGTTGAAAATGATGTCACGTAACAATAAGTCAATACCCCCTACCCCTATGTAACTCAGCGTAACGCTACCTCAAACCCTCTCCCTATCTTGGGCGTTACGTAATTTATGGGCGACCCTTAAAAGTAAAATAAGCTCCATGAACTTCTCGTCTGCGAACGTTTCTCACAACATGTACTACGAAATATAAGCATCTCAGAAGATATGTTACAAACTTGAAGGACAAGTAGATAGAACATGATCGCTTTCTACCAATAAGGTGTAAAATTCCACACAGAACTGCACATATGACATTTGTGCCTGATTGTTGCAACTCCTCCGGAGTTTGTGTTTGACAGGTACAAGTACTGAATTTTGCCGCACTTGTATAACACAAGTGCAAAACAGTGCCCCGCAACTTGGATGAAATGTTTACAACTGGCGAACGAACAAATTGATGATTTTTTTATTTTATTTTAACATTTGCGCTCCGGAAGACTTTATTTTATTCCTTTCAAAAGGTAATTTACGACAGAATCACATAAACGATTTGCTGCCTCCACTACTGCAATTGCTATCTCCTTCGGAAGTTCATGTTCTCCGTTATTAACATTCGTTTGGAGAGTCGCCTCACTGATGAATGACACATATTTTCGGGTTGTCTTACGGTAAACATGTACTGAAGTGAAATATTTTGGAGGTATTGTAGTTTGGTTACTTACTTATTAATATTATGCGAGAAATCGTACGAGTGTGAATCTAGCACATCTAAAAACCCTGTTCAGAAATCACTGAAGATGGAACCCAGAGTAGTAGACTCACAACAAAATAATTTGAAGCCGGATCCCCGGTGGCCGAGATCGCTAAGCCAGTAGTGAGGTAGCGTTCTCAGACTGAAGGACCGCGTGTTCGAGTCCCGCCTCGGACATGGTTGCATTTGTATTTGTGTTTCACCCCCTATCATCACCATATCATTTCACCTTCACAGTTAAACACAATTGTGGTCGCTGATAACCTAGATGTTGATGTGACCTTAAAATAATAATATAATAATAATAAATTAGAAGTACTGTTTTTGTTATATAATAGCAGACCCCCTAAGCAACGAAAATCATTTTAAGTATCATGAACCTGCCATATTATTTCTAATAACAATAGCTTTTAAAAGTGACGCTAATGCACATTAGGTAATAGTAATATCGCGATTACCTCCAAATTACTTCTGCATGCCAGGTTAGTATAGGGTTTCTTTGTGTGTCAACACTCCACATTGTGTCGTAGTGACGTATCCTTTAAAAAGCGAGACCGACTTTGTTGGGTTGCATCCGTTTGGTGGTTTGTTATCGTGAAGACTTCTTGTAATTACCTGATTTCAAAGGATTATACGTTTAGAATGCGAAACTCTTCTGGAAGAAGGTATCACACCCAAGGGAGTGTGAGAAGAATTCACTGTGGAGAGGGAATACGTAGATGGCCAAAGAATTACAACTGCAATGGCAAAGGAACGCGTCGCGAGGTCTCAAACACTGGACGTGTGATGTCTGGGAGAAAGTCTGTTTCAATGTTGAAGCGTTACAACTGACGAATGTTGCAGATATGTTCGACTCGATTTGGTGATTGGTGCAAATTTTAATGTGTCCAACAAACTGTTAAATATACAACACCGGTTATGGAATGGAGCGTAATATCATCCATGAGTTCTGCGAGACGGTATCATAGATGAAATGATAAGTCAGACCAAAATTTAAAAAGTTCTTAAGGAAGAACTATTGTCAAAGGAGATAACCTGGTTTAATGAAGACCCGTACGTGTTTATGTGGGTAATAGGGCTATCGTGCACCCTTTTGGAGTTTCATGAAAGATAAGTTGAAAAAAATAACACTTCAAACAAACAACAGTTGATTGAGGAAAGCAATACTCATGCACACTATCGTCGATTTGAAGCTCATATGAATGAACCTTGTGGAAAGCTTCCACAAAGACGAACTTCTTGGTAAAAATAAAAGGTTCCATATTAAATACTTATTTTGTTCTTGAAAAACCAAACGTACTCTTATATTATACCTATTTAAATTAAATAAGTTTTACTTAATGAATTTCAGACATTTATGTTTCAATCATTGCAAATGTCTAAGACCACTCATTATAATTTATTTGGTTAGGTACATACACGGTTCACACAGAATTGTTACTTAATAAATAAAATTCTATGAAAACTGAACACTGTCTAATAATTTGAACAGATCTGTAGAGTGTTATTCCTTTCCATGCCATTGAAAAACTACAAAAGCTACTTAAAAAAATTGTTTAAAGCAAATATTTCGTAAATTCATTCTGATTTCGTAAAGTCACATCTCAAAGAGTGTAAAATGTATCGTCTTGATCTAACAAAGCTTTCCATTGCTAATAACGTCATCTAATTTTTTCTTTCATGGCTGACCCCTTTCTTCTAATTCTTACGTAACTTTTGAGGTTATGGCAGCCCAGGTTATACGACTGCCCTAGTTTACAGGACGCGCGTCCTGGGATGGTCGGGATGGTTTTTATGCGCATCGGAGGAGCGTCACGTCACGTAAGCAGGCGCGACAGGCGCTCTGGAAGGCACACAGTGGCGCCAACGCTGAACTGTTTCGTACTATTTGAATAGAATTTTAAAGCACATTGAATTTCTCCCCCATCCGTTACACAGTTTTTGGACGTTGAATATATAAATGCATTAACAAATACATAAATAAAATTTTACGCGGCGTAGAATTCGATGTCAAAGCTTCAAAATTTTCAATGCTGTATCCAATGAGCAGGCGAAGAAATAAACATTTTGTGACATTACACATGCTTGTTACACAGGTTGTAATTAGTTTTTGGAAGAATAGCATAAAAAAGAATGTTATTTTCAAAATTACACTTCCGTATTACTCACTCAATACGAGTTCAGAGAGCTATTTTAACCTCATAGTGTCGAACGTTTTCTAAAGTGTCGTTTCTGAACGAATTAAATGACAAACTTGCCTTACCACTTTTAGTATAATTTTATATTTTCTACATGATGATTTGAATAAATCATTTTCAGGAATAAATCTTTGAAAGAAAACTAAAATTTAGCGACTCATATCTTTTAAAATCAGAGCATTGAATCCACATTGAATTTAGAAAATTTGACATTTTCGAACTTTGCAACCGTCAACTATGAATTTACCCTAAAATTGTATTCACACAACCGTCGATATGATCGCGTTATAACTACTGATAGATTTCCAATCGCTTATCTCGCATTGCTTTAACTGTAGATCGGCAATATATGGATGTATGAGAGCCAACGAATTACATGGTTAAAGATCTACTGCGAATCTACTACTACGGAAGATCTACTGCGAAATATGAGAGTCTAAATGGATCCTGGATTATGAATAATACATACCTTCATTTGCCCATGAAAGATAATTCTGTTCACGTTCAAAAAATACTTTTTGTTAATGAGCAGTTATTTTTTCACAATGAGGGCACCATTATATCACATATTAATATATTATCTTTACCTATAGTGCTCGTGAAGAAGAGATCATGATCATCGTAAGTGAAGCACGTGGTGAACGTGCCTGTCATAAAGCGCGGTAATCACCAGTACTCAAAGTGCTTTCGTTAACGAAACGGGAGCGCGGAAATACTTTGTGCATCAAAGCAACTATAGTGTGTGATGAATCTTTAGACTGTGGAATGGAGATCATCAAGGGCACTTGTCTAGCTGACGGGTACACTGCTAACGCTGTCCAGGCAGCGACCTCCTCTAGCACTGCTGACATCACACCTAGCGACAATGCCAATCGAAATCTTTCACATCTACAATCTACCGCCATAGGTTACAGATTAAATTGGCAAGCGTTTGAGTCTCTTCCCCATAAAAACGGTCTATAAAACCTAAGAAAAATTCGCGCAGAAGCTAGTATGAGATAATCATCTTCTGACATCAGGGATATATTAGATCCCATGCAGCTACTGCCACAGATACATCGGCGAGACAAGACGAAACATTGAGGAACGTTACAAGTACTTCGCCATTACAAGTACTCGTATATTAATGAATCGGTCATAGGTTTCCACCCATGGGAAACTGGTATCGCTATTCTCTTCGACAACACCCGCCTCTTGGTCAGGAAAGATCGCTGCGGGCTAAAGAGGTTAAAAGAAGCGTTGGAAATCATCAAACGTTCCCAAAGCTCGAACCAAGGCTTACTTCTCCCAGAGATCGGGAAAGATCTACTTTACCACGACGCCCGGACGTGGCAAATTTGTCCTCGGAGGAGCTTAAATACAGGCATTTATATCTAGCGTTTTATAAATGGCCGACGACTGCAATACAAGAAGTTACAATAGAAGACTCGGAGCAACAACACTCTATGCCACAATACGTAAATTTTAAAAAGGAGAGTAAAGGTTTAGACATTAAATTCTACATATAGATTTAAAGAAAATTGATTTGTGAATTACAGTGCAGTGAATCTTTAAAATAAAATCCAAACATCTATGGGGCGTCGAAATACACTAATATCTCAATTTCATCATAAATGTGGCACAGCATGTTATTGCCCCAAGGTCTTCATTTATAGACACAGGATTTTCATGTAATTACAAAAATCTTCTTAGCGTTCTCAGAATTACAATATTGGTGTATCGGCGCTCTCCTAATACAATATCCAATTTTTTCGTTACATATTTCCACTGGTATTAGTAGTAATTTGCATAGATTTAATTAGTAGGTAATTTGCATAGTATTTGACAGATATTGCTATTTTCACAAAATATTCTTTATTCTACCAATTTTCTAAAGAAAATTGTTATTTATTAAAATTTCATTAAGTATATTTTTAAGAAAAGAAGTATTTTAAAAACAATCAGCATTTCCCGTCATTATTGGTGAAATGTAAGTGTGAAATGTATCATGACGTTTCGTGACTTTTAACCTTAATTTCCAAGAAACTTTGGCGGTCGCTGATGAGTAACACTTCGATAAGAATGTTGCACACTGCAATGATTGTTTTGCTGGTCGTACCATGGCCAGCATGGTCGTGTAGCTTCTATTGCCAGCACGACCGTGTAGCTTCTATTGCGGTTCTAGTGTTCTTCTATTGCGGTTCTAAGGTGCCCATAACTTAGCTTATACATCTTGATACACATATACTTGATGCTGTTAAATTACGGTCCTGAACCACTGACGGCAAAATGTGCATCAGCTTGTGTTCTGATCACATCAGCTTGTGTTCAAACGTTTGTTTTAAAACGTTTGTTTTAAAGATGGTTTAACGTTTGTTTAACGTTTGTTTTAACGTTCGTCTCATCCAGTTTCGCCCCGTCCAGTTTCGCCCCGTCCAGTTTCGCCCCGTCCAGTTTCGCCCCGTCCAGTTTCGCCCCGTCCAGTTTCGCCCCGTCCAGTTTCGCCCCGTCCAGTTTCGCCCCGTCCAGATTCGCCCCGTCCAGATTCGTCCCGTCCAGATTCGTTCCGTCCAGATTCGTTGAATTCCAGAAGTTTTCCAGAAGTTTCGAAGAATCTGGACGGGGCGAAATCGGATGGGACAAAACCGGACGGGACTCGTGGGTACGAAACATGCCGGGTACGAAACGTGCCGGGTACGAAACGTGCCGGGTACGAAACGTGACGGGTACTTTCGTACGTGACGGCTACGTGACGGGACGAAACGTGACGGGTACGAAAGTTTCAGAAACTTGACGGGTACGTGAATTACAGTTGACGGGTACGAAACTTGACGGGTACGTGAATTACAGTTGACGGGTACGAAACTTGACGGGTACGAAACTTGACGGGTACGAAACTTGACGGGTACGAAACTTGACGGGTACGAAACTTGACGGGTACGAAACTTGACGGGTACGAAACTTGACGGGTACGAAACTTGACGGGTACGAAACTTGACGGGTACGAAACTTGACGGGTACGAAACTTGACGGGTACGAAACTTGACGGGTACGAAACTTGACGGGTACGAAACTTGACGGGTACGAAACTTGACGGGTACGAAACTTGACGGGTACGAAACTTGACGGGTACGAAACTTGACGGGTACGAAACTTGACGGGTACGAAACTTGACGGGTACGAAACTTGACGGGTACGAAACTTGAAAGGTACGAAACTTGAAAGGTACGAAACTTGAAAGGTACGAAACTTGAAAGGTACGAAACTTGAAAGGTACGAAACTTGAAAGGTACGAAACTTGAAAGGTACGAAACTTGAAAGGTACGAAACTTGAAAGGTACGAAACTTGAAAGGTACGAAACTTGAAAGGTACGAAACTTGAAAGGTACGAAACTTGAAAGGTACGAAACTTGACGGGTACGAAACTTGACGGAACGAAACTTGAGGGAACGAAACTTGAGGGAACGAAACTTGAGGGAACGAAACTTGCGGGAACGAAACTTGAGGGAACGAAACTTGAGGGAACGAAACTTGAGGGAACGAAACTTGAGGGAACGAAACTTCACGGGACTTGACGGGACAAAACGGGAAAACTTGACGGGACGGGACAAACGGGACGGGACGAAACTGGATGTGACGAGACCGTTTCTCCCGTTCAGTTTCTTGAAAAGTTTCTTATCGAAACCCGTCAAGTGTCGTGCCCGTCAAGTGTCGTGCCCGTCAAGTGTCGTGCCCGTCAAGTGTCGTGCCCGTCAAGTGTCGTGCCCGTCAAGTGTCGCTGCCCGTCAAGTGTCGCTGCCCGTCAAGTGTCGCTGCCCGTCTCTATTCATTTGCAATTTGGGAATGTGGAAGTAGTCTCTTTCGTTTGTTCATTTCTTCGCGAGTGTCGTGGCACTGCGTGGGAGCGCGGTGCATGCGCGGGGCGCAGTGCGAGGGCGGCGCAGGGGCGTCTGGCAGTACAGGGAACCGGTTCCTCCCCCCCCGGCCTAGCGCGTCGCAACGCCGAGAGCCGCTCCCGCGCTCAGCGCACCTTACGTGACGACACTTCCGTCCCGTCCAGTTGCGTCCCGTCTCATCCAGTTTCGTCCCGCCTCGTTTCGTCCCGTCCAGTTTCGTCTCCATCCAGTTCCTTTCCGTCCATTTTCGTCTCGTCCAATTTCGCGCTGTCCAGTTTCGTTCCGCCCGGAGAATTTTAAAAAAGCAATTTAGTATTAGGTAAATGTGTTTTGGAGTTTTCGGAGTATTTCGGAGTATAATTGGAGTATTTTAATATTACATATTTTATCGTATTTTACCTATTTATTATATATGTTGTTTTCATAACATATTTATGTAAATATTTTGACATTTAATGCTACATATTATTCCGGTCTCTATTTCATTTGCAATTTGGGAATGTTGAAGTAGTCTCTTTCGTTTGTTCATTTCTTCGCGAGTAGTCGTGGCACTGCGTGGGAGCGCGGTGCATGCGCGGGGCGCAGTGCGAGGGCGGCGCAGGGGCGTCTGGCAGTACAGGAACCGGTTCCTCGCCCCTCGGCCCAGCGTGTCGCAACGCCGAGAGCCGCTCCCGCGCTCAGCGCACCGTACATGACGATTGAATGATTGGTTTAACGAATTTAACGTCAAGTGTCGCGCCCGTCAAGTGTCGCGCCCGTCAAGTGTCGCGCCCGTCAAGTGTCGCGCCCGTCAAGTGTCGCGCCCGTCAAGTGTCGCGCCCGTCAAGTGTCGCGCCCGTCAAGTGTCGCGCCCGTCAAGTGTCGCGCCCGTCAAGTGTCGCGCCCGTCAAGTGTCGCGCCCGATCAAGTGTCGCGCCCGTCAAGTGTCGCGCCCGTCAAGTGTCGCGCCCGTCAAGTGTCGCGCCCGTCAAGTGTCGCGCCCGTCAAGTGTCGCGCCCGTCAAGTGTCGCGCCCGTCAAGTGTCGCGCCCGTCAAGTGTCGCGCCCGTCAAGTGTCGCGCCCGTCAAGTGTCGCGCCCGTCAAGTGTCGCGTCACCGTCAAGTGTCCCCGTAGTGTCCTGCCGTCAGTGTCCCCCGTCAAGTGTCGCGCCCGTCAAGTGTCGCGCCCGTCAAGTGTCGCGCCCGTCAAGTGTCGCGCCCCGTCAAGTGTCGCGCCCGTCAAGTGTCCGCCGTCAGTCCCCCGTCAAGTGTCGCGCCCGTCAAGTGTCGCGCCCGTCAAGTGTCGCGCCCGTCAAGTGTCGCGCCCGTCAAGTGTCGCGCCCGTCAAGTGTCGCGCCCGTCAAGTGTCGCGCCCGTCAAGTGTCGCGCCCGTCAAGTGTCGCGCCCGTCAAGTGTCGCGCCCGTCAAGTGTCGCGCCCGTCAAGTGTCGCGCCCGTCAAGTGTCGCGCCCGTCAAGTGTCGCGCCCGTCAAGTGTCGCGCCCCGTCAAGTGTCGCGCCCGTCAAGTGTCGCGCCCGTCAAGTGTCGCGCCCGTCAAGTGTCGCGCCCGTCAAGTGTCGCGCCCGTCAAGTGTCGCGCCCGTCAAGTGTCGCGCCCGTCAAGTGTCGCGCCCGTCAAGTGTCGCGCCCGTCAAGTGTCGCGCCCGTCAAGTGTCGCGCCCGTCAAGTGTCGCGCCCGTCAAGTGTCGCGCCCGTCAAGTGTCGCGCCCGTCAAGTGTCGCGCCCGTCAAGTGTCGCGCCCGTCAAGTGTCGCGCCCGTCAAGTGTCGCGCCCGTCAAGTGTCGCGCCCGTCAAGTGTCGCGCCCGTCAAGTGTCGCGCCCGTCAAGTGTCGCGCCCGTCAAGTGTCGCGCCCGTCAAGTGTCGCGCCCGTCAAGTGTCGCGCCCGTCAAGTGTCGCGCCCGTCAAGTGTCGCGCCCGTCAAGTGTCGCGCCCGTCAAGTGTCGCGCCCGTCAAGTGTCGCGCCCCGTCAAGTGTCGCGCCCGTCAAGTGTCGCGCCCGTCAAGTGTCGCGCCCGTCAAGTGTCGCGCCCGTCAAGTGTCGCGCCCGTCAAGTGTCGCGCCCGTCAAGTGTCGCGCCCGTCAAGTGTCGCGCCCGTCAAGTGTCGCGCCCGTCAAGTGTCGCGCCCGTCAAGTGTCGCGCCCGTCAAGTGTCGCGCCCGTCAAGTGTCGCGCCCGTCAAGTGTCGCGCCCGTCAAGTGTCGCGCCCGTCAAGTGTCGCGCCCGTCAAGTGTCGCGCCGTCAAGTGTCGCGCCCGTCAAGTGTCGCGCCCGTCAAGTGTCGCGCCGTCAAGTGTCGCGCCCGTCAAGTGTCGCGCCCGTCAAGTGTCGCGCCCGTCAAGTGTCGCGCCCGTCAAGTGTCGCGCCCGTCAAGTGTCGCGCCCGTCAAGTGTCGCGCCCGTCAAGGTGTCGCGCCCGTCAAGTGTCGTCCCCGTCAAGTGTCGTCCCCGTCAAGTGTCCGTCCCCGTCAAGTGTCGTCCCCGTCAAGTGTCGTTCCCGTCAAGTGTCGTCCCCGTCAAGTGTCGTCCCCGTCAAGTGTCGTCCCCGTCACGTGTCGTCCCCGTCAAGTGTCGTCCCCGTCAAGTGTCGTCCCCGTCAAGTGTCCTCCCCGTCAAGTGTCGTCCCCGTCAAGTGTCGTCCCCGTCAAGTGTCGGTCCCCGTCAAGTGTCGTCCCCGTCAAGTGTCGTCCCCGTCAAGTGTCGTCCCCGTCAAGTGTCGTCCCCGTCAAGTGTCGTCCCCGTCAAGTGTCGTCCCCGTCAAGTGTCGTCCCCGTCAAGTGTCCGTCCCCCGTCAAGTGTCCTCCCCGTCAAGTGTCCTCCCCGTCAAGTGTCCTCCCCGTCAAGTGTCCTCCCCGTCAGTGTCCTCCCCGTCAAGTGTCCTCCCCGTCAAGTGTCGTCCCCGTCAAGTGTCGTCCCCGTCAAGTGTCGTCCCCGTCAAGTGTCGTCCCCGTCAAGTGTCCTCCCCGTCAAGTGTCCTCCCCGTCAAGTGTCCGTCCCCGTCAAGTGTCGTCCCCGTCAAGTGTCGTCCCCGTCAAGTGTCGTCCCCGTCAAGTGTCGTCCCCGTCAAGTGTCGTCCCCGTCAAGTGTCGTCCCCGTCAAGTGTCGTCCCCGTCAAGTGTCGTCCCCGTCAAGTGTCGTCCCCGTCAAGTGTCGTCCCCCGTCAAGTGTCGTCCCCGTCAAGTGTCGTCCCCGTCAAGTGTCGTCCCCGTCAAGTGTCGTCCCCGTCAAGTGTCGTCCCCGTCAAGTGTCGTCCCCGTCAAGTGTCGTCCCCGTCAAGTGTCGTCCCCGTCAAGTGTCGTCCCCGTCAAGTGTCGTCCCCGTCAAGTGTCGTCCCCGTCAAGTGTCGTCCCCGTCAAGTGTCGTCCCCGTCAAGTGTCGTCCCCGTCAAGTGTCGTCCCCGTCAAGTGTCGTCCCCGTCAAGTGTCGTCCCCGTCAAGTGTCGTCCCCGTCAAGTGTCGTCCCCGTCAAGTGTCGTCCCCGTCAAGTGTCGTCCCCGTCAAGTGTCGTCCCCGTCAAGTGTCGTCCCCGTCAAGTGTCGTCCCCGTCAAGTGTCGTCCCCGTCAAGTGTCGTCCCCGTCAAGTGTCGTCCCCGTCAAGTGTCGTCCCCGTCAAGTGTCGTCCCCGTCAAGTGTCGTCCCCGTCAAGTGTCGTCCCCGTCAAGTGTCGTCCCCGTCAAGTGTCGTCCCCGTCAAGTGTCGTCCCCGTCAAGTGTCGTGCCCGTCAAGTGTCGTGCCCGTCAAGTGTGCCCGTCAAGTGTCGTGCCCGTCAAGTTTCGTGCCCGTCAAGTTTCGTGCCCGTCAAGTTTCGTGACCGTCAAGTTTCGTGACCGTCAAGTTTCGTGCCCGTCAAGTTTCGTGCCCGTCAAGTTTCGTGCCCGTCAAGTTTCGTGCCCGTCAAGTTTCGTACCCGGCACGTTTCGTAATGTCGAGTTTCGTACCCACGAGTTTCGTACCCACGAGTTTCGTACCCACGAGTTTCGTACCCACGAGTTTCGTACCCACGAGTTTCGTACCCACGAGTTTCGTACCCACGAGTTTCGTACCCACGAGTTTCGTACCCACGAGTTTCGTACCCACGAGTTTCGTACCCACGAGTTTCGTACTTAAATAATAGTAATAGTGTAGTAATAGTAATAGTTACTTAAATAATAGTGAAATAATAATTAACGAAAGCTTTAGCCTGAAAAACACCACTGAATCATTTTCCTTGTACAGTTCTTAATAAGGTATTTTCTATTTTGTGCATAACCTGTGCCACAACCAGAATCTCCAGCATCGTGTTTTGTCAAAGCTGCCCACCTAATTTTCTATAGATCGAAAATTCCTACGTCTGAGTAGATGCGTCTGAGTAGTTACCCAACACTGCTATTTTATTGAAATGAAAGAATAAAACTATTAATTTCAGTTTCATATTAATGTATATAAATGCAAAGGAGAATGAGAGCAAAGGAAAGGAGAAAAAGTATCATGAATTTAACCAAAAGCACATTGACAAAGCTCTGAATGAAGTGAGCGTTGACCCAAGAAAAAGTGTGACGCCAGCTGAGCTAAATCAAGAGTTGAAGAACAAGTAGTCCAGAAATATAAGAAACCTACATGTCCTTCCAAGAAGCAAAAGAAATCATTAGAAGAATCTATTGATGGACTATCAGATGCCTACGCAGAGACATTTCTTTATTCCTATTTGTTAATGTATTGTCTTTGTATGAGATATAAATAAATATAGTTATATTTTTAATAATTGATTTGTTGATTTGAAAATAAGCCTTTCTTTAAATTTACTTCCTCCCCGAAAAAGAAGCTATTTACCAGTATTTTTTATAAAGACGTTTATAATGCAATTTTGAAAATCATTTACACTTATTTCACAATATTAACAGTGTCGTATATGCGCGAAATGAGTGTGCCTAATCATAAATGTCATTTTAAACCCAATTTAAATGTGTTTCCCAAGTTAGCCAACACTGGAGGGTAACTAGGGAAACGAAGTTTTTATTTTATTATGCCCTGCATATTTCACTTTCAAAAAAATTAAGCACATCTTTTTAAAGTACTGATTAAGACCTGAATTTTGCAGTAAAAGTAGATGTTTTCCTCCAACTCATATAGACACAGTTAAACTGCAAACATTGACAGTGTCCCAAGTTAGCCTCTTACGTTTTTATCAGAAGAGTGGCGAAGAAAGTGACAATAGTACGTGTGAGAGTCTTCTCACACGTACTATTGGAAGGAAGACAATGGAAGAGGGAATTTGATGGAAAATGTCGATTTAACTTTAGAAATTAATGTGAAAATGAATTAATAACATGTGCTTTAATTTTGAAATTAGTGGTGCTAAAACAGCATATAC
>JAHLJT010009355.1:79207425-79235293 GCA_031308135.1 Acheta domesticus
GATCTTAAAAGAATGGCGTGGGTCTCATTTTCGTTGAACACTCTAAATTTTCGAAGAGTGCAAATCTAGAAATGTCAGAAAGTATGTGCTGCAGTAGCACCACTCGCTTTAATCTCTAGTCTGAGGGACTAATATCGTTACAAGGCATTGTGATGATGAATGACCGTCGATTAATCTTTAGAAAGAATGCCGCTAAATCTTTGAACTATTAAAATATAATTGTTCATCAGAGTTGGAAATTGTTCATGAAAAGTAAGTTACCAATTGCAAATTGTTCATGGAAAACTATTTGCTACAGAGTGTCCTACAGAGTTTCCTAACACCTATACAAAAATGTTTGCGGTTTTTTAACGAAATTTTTCTCACAGCTCCATTCATATCTGTCAAAATTGAAAAACATATCACAAGATATGAGTAAAAGTAATAAAATACTAGATTAGTTACCTTATTGGATACATAACCATTGCTCATTTATTAATGTTTATTTGTATAGTCAAAAGTACATGTCACAACTACTGTGATTAATTACCATTCCAATTATAATTCACCGTTGCCTAACATTTCGATATTATCTCTCACAGAAAATTATAATTTAAGTAATAATTCCTCACCAAAGAAGAAAACCTCGCCAGGTTCTTTCATGTTAAGCATGAAATTTGTGGAACAAATTAAATATCTAATATTGGCAAACCACGTAACTCACTAGTATGAAGAATACCGAATTCAAAGCAGTTACAAAATGTTTAATAAAGGAGCTACACGGCATGAGAGATATCTGGACGATGTCCACGTGGTGACATCACGCGCAGGACAAAATCGACACGCGTTCCACGAAAACAAGCCGATGTGTTTACCCTTTAGTTTTCGCCGGCGCTATAACAGCAGCCATCAAAGTGTCAACGCGGCGCCGCGCTCGCCGGGCGAAGTGGACGCCTTCCGGCCGACTGCAGCGCGCCCCGCGAGTGTTTATGCAAGTGCCCGGCGCAACAGCGCGGCGGGCTACAATCCCCAACAGGCGGCCAGGATATAAAAAGTTGCTCAATTTGTACCAAAGTTAGTATGTAAAGGTTATCGCAGTTGATGATCAGGAATATGATATAAAAAAGTGAAAAAAAATGGTGGAACCAAGATGGCCAGCAAATATTTATAAAAGTCATTTCTTATATAAAAATAATTTTTGGGGAAATTATCAAGGTTGCTGTTGAAGACTGAGTTCAAAATAAAAAAATATGATGGATCAAAAAAGGCGGACAAAAATTGATAAAATTGAAAATTGATAAATATTTATTTTTAACGACAAGTCTGTTTTGTAGCTTGGCCAGTTGCACGCACAGCTAACAATGAATTGCGGCGTTTCACCTGAAATATAACGGACGAAATGAATAGGTGATCGTCAGTCATCGTTACAACTCATATTCAGTAGTCCCAACATTACTGCAGCCAAAATGATTTTCCAAAATTCCCATTATAAACTTTTTTTCCTTTTGGCCACGTTTTCAAGATTATAGCCTCCCGTGCGGCGGACAGCGGCAGCTGGCTGAACGGCCGGCACGCCGCTCTGTCACGAGTTCAGAGGAACACGTTGGACGAACTTTCGACCAAATTTTTTAAGTAAGTTACCAAAGAGTACAACAGACCAAATTTTTAATGTGTGTTATCAAAGAACATTTTCAGTATCACTTGATAGCCACTGTTCATATCTCTTAGGGTTTCTCCTTCTCTCCATGAAGCAACACAGATTGGTACTTCACTAATTAATTTATTAATCATAAATTACCCTAAACCGGAGAGGAAGCGTCCAACATCCGCAACCTTCCCGTTACATGCCTTTCGTAAGAATCCTCTCCTCAACATCACCTCGCTTCCCCCTACTCTCCCCCTCCACTCGCTTAAAAAAAAATGACATTCCAGGAAACCGCCCTTCGGCCGTCCCAGGAATGCTCGCAGCCTGCCAAATGTCAAACCGTGCGGGCGGGGCGCCCCTGTCCGGAGCGCCAGCCCCCTGCGTGGGAACGCCTCCACACTCGTCCCCGAGAAGGGTCGCCACAATATTCAAATACGATTACCGCAGAAGTTGCCCAAGGCACACATTAATAACTTTTCCCTACGCACCACTTCTCCCCGACGTTGTTAAAAGTAAATACTGCATACATTCCCGCTTCTCAAATAAACACAGCCTTGTTTGCAGATGAGCCTCCACTCTACTTCTCAGAGAACTAGTCAACAAATCTCAAAACATAATTTCAAAATTATCCAAATTAACTTGAAAGCTGGGCTAATCCCTGGCAAATCAAGTTGAACCGAATAAAATTGTAGCAAAGTATTCACATCAATACCATGTGCACCATATCTCCCATTCTTTATAAATAGCAAAACAGTGTCTGGATACCAACACATAAATCAATAAAAACCTGTGATTAAAGTTTGATACTCAATCCTTATGGAAGCAAAGCAGAAATAAAAACTCAGCAATCTAATTAGGCGAAATTAATTTAGCTCTGACCCTTACTGAACCAACACAGCCAATCATCTAATCTAATGCATCATCACGCTACAAATCAACTAATGGTGCTACAGAATGGCACAGACTTTCCCGTATTAGTTTTCTTTTTCGTTTCGTCTCGGCTAGCTATTCGGACTTGCCACTACTTTTGACAGCTGCCATCTATCGCCGCCGCCCAAGTACATTTTTTGAAATAATAATAATAATAATAATAATAAAACTTATCCAATTTGATTTATGACAATTCTTTATTGTTCATATTTGCATACAGAACACAACGTTTTGTAACTTGTTTTAGTTACATCATCAGGCTCCTAAATTACGGGATACAGAAATCAATATTATTCACTATGTCAAATAATTTCACATAATCACTTAATTAAAGTTAATACACTGAGTTAAAATATTTCGTGTCAATTAAATAACAATGAATCTTAACATCAAGTAAGTCGCCTTCCTAAAAGTAAATAGTTCTTCAAACCTTGTTGAAATAATAAAATATTAAAATGATAAAATTAGATTGTTATAATAAAAGACCAAACATACAAAACACAAACAAAATAAACAATATATCTCAATGAGACACTCACCCTAATAAAGGGAACTGTTGTCCCATTTTTAACCGTCAAACCGACCCACTCGTTTCTCATCCGTCCATTAAATCTTAGTCAACGAAGGCCCCAGCGTATTGGAAAGCTTCCACATTTCGATACAAATGTGCAGTTTGTGACGTTTCTATCCAACAATCGAAAGGAATGTTAAGGAGATTGACATCACGCTCAATCCAGTAGAGGAAGTCGTAATTTCCGTGCAAATGATACGGCTTTCAGGTCTAATCAAATACTAATTTGTTACAAACAGACCATAGTAATATTTGAATGAGGTTGATGAATCTTTGTTCTGAAGTCTGTACGTGTCTATACTCGTTTTCCAAACATCAGAAGCAATGTGCAGGTGCTTTGCACCAAGTGTGTGAAACACTGGCCCTTATGAACTATCGATGCCTCACAGACCACCATAAAATGTATCAATAAGGATTGCAAACGAAATGAGAAACTACGCCTTATTATGACTATGAACTGCAACCCGCATGTCACAGCAGCATACCCGCCTACCCCCCACCAAACGCTTGGTAAAATCCCAATCTAAGTTCCTACACAATCTACTAGTAGACGTAAGATCAAGATGCAAACAGATCTTCCATTTGCATTAGTGGCATAATGAATAAGACATCCTATTTGCTATTTCCCTAAGATACAAAGCCCTGAGTACTTTTATGTTTGTACTTTTATGTTTCTATGTACTTTAATGTTTCTGTATTTTGCCACCGGGCAACATCAGCCCAATTGTAGAATAAACCCTATATCTTATTGACCTCCTCACAATGTATGCTACTCTACAAAAATTGCAACCTCCAGTAAGGAAACATGGCAGAAACATTCCATCTCTTACAAAAACAGGTGTCATATGATGTGAATCTTCATAACAATTGACTCCTTGAGTGCGTGTTTGTGTACACGCAAGTAACATGCATTCTGAATACCCATTCAAATAAAATGTTTCAAGTTTCACCCATTCAAATTCAAGCAGGTAACAAATCCACGTTCGTTTTCAACCAGCTTTACATTGCACAAGACGGCAAAAAGAGCATCAAATTAATTATGTTTTCATTTATTCATTAAAGTGAACCTAGGGTACCCATTACACGTTCTATTGGTTACTTATCCAAGAGACAAAACTTAAATGCCAATTGAAACACATCGGCCGTCACAAAAGTATCTCCTCTTTCAAAACCGAAAAGCCCTGTCCACTGCTACCATTTGGCAGCAATTCTAAAACAAAGTTTACATAGCTGCATTCATTCAGAGTTCATGGAAGTGGGAAAATATGGCCAAAAGGAAATATTTTCCTAGCTAGAACTGTTTCAAAGGATCGTAATATTAGTGAAAAAAACAGAACGCCAATTTTTTTACTGTAAAAATATGGGGGAGCACATTCTCAACGGACAATATTAAATCGACAATGTACGGTAGAGGCAAGTTTTGTCGTTCGCTTGGCGAAACGTCTGCTAGGAGCACTGGCGCCACTCGCGAGTTGTGGCTTTTCGAAAGACTTGCGCAGCGCGCTTTTTAGTCGTCGGGTGCCCGCCACAGCTCGCGACCAACGGCCGACGCTCCGCGCCCACGCGACCCGACGAAGTATTTATTCTTTGATAACATAAATCGCGAGACCCACGCCAGACGAGTCCTTTGACTCGCGGCCAAGGGACTCGCAAACGAGAAGAGCAGATGGAGTCAACTCAAATAATGTCGCAACAGATCCAGAACCTGAATAATACACTGCAAGGAAGAAATTTATGTCGGATGTGCTTCCATGTACCCGAGAACAAACGTGACTCACATAGGTACAATAACAAGTACTAACTTATTTCTAAATTTTGAAATCTGTTTTTAATATATTCGACCTTCTGGCGTTTTGTGCAAGGGACAATTTTCCCCTCTTTCTGTATTTGCATATATCTCGTAAAAGGTCCCAAGGTAGAATCCATACATTTTACCGAGTTCTTTACATAATTATCGATATTCTGCACGTCGCAATTCTCAATATACTAGCTGAAGTACCCGGCGTTGCCCGGGCATTGTTACAGAATATTATTAGAGAGGAAGACTAATTCCATCTTTGCATGCCATGTGGCTGGGCCTACATCTATATCTTTCATTGTATCTCTTCTCCGCCCTACTCCTTCCTGCAATGATCTGTCCGTCTCCGTCCCGATAGCCATGTGTTGCCTTATTTAGGATTGTTTGCACATCCTCATATATCTTCTGAATTAAATCATCTATAGTGTGAACCACGTGATCATACCGATGATCTACTAATATATTTTGGCTATTGATATTGGTAACTAAACCGCTTCCAACTGCGAGAAGCAATGCTGCAAATTGCGCAGAATCTGAGTCATCAGTTAACAAAGTCCTCATGTTTGTACTGAGAGTCATTATTTTAACATTCTGCCAAATTGGGGATGCCTTTAAGCTTGCTCTGATTGTATCAGCTCTAGTGCCTTTAGCAATTACAGGCAAGGTTTACCGGATGTAACCAGAAAATACAACAGTAACTCCTCCCATTAATGTGGAAGATGATCGTACATCCCGTAACATTCTGTCAACAGCTTCTATGTGACATCTGTTGCTCATGGTGCACTCATCCCAGATAATTAATACTGAATCACGAAAAATCTTTGCAATAGAACTATTCTTACTAACATTACATGTTGCTTGTTCTATAAAAGTTGTGTTCAAAGGCAATTTGAAGGTAGAATGTGCTGTTCTCCCACCTTTTAATAATGTTGCTGCGATTCCAGAAGACGCGACAGCAATGACAGTTTTTCTCTCTGATCTACATTTATCAATAAGTAAATTGATTACAAACGTTTTGCCGGTGCCTCCAAGGGCATCAATGAAGAACAGGGTACCATTGTCATTTTGAACACTGTCAATAACTGCGCTGAAGACGGTTCTTTGATCAGGAACTAATTTTGGCAAATTTTCTTTTAGGTACCGATGCACATCACACATACTATATGTATCCCTTGTACAGTCAGAAATTTGTCTACTTGGCTCAAGAATACCAAAATCACGAAGTCGCTTATCACTGACAGATGCAATAATGTCTTCTAAAATAATTAATCCTGCATTGAATACATCCACTGAGAATGGTAAATCTTGGTTGTCTTCATGCAAACGCTTTTGAAAAAAATATCCTCACACATGACTTCCTTGAATTCACACAGATGGCTGACAGAATACCAACAGTATCGCGAATAGTTAACGAATATGTGATGGTGACTGTGTAAGTGAAGCATCACTCAGCGTGTGTTTCCAATGCTCATCATTTTCTATGAGGCGCAGTTTCTTACACGCTGTCTGGTAAGAAGGCTGTACGATACTGTTCACTGTTTTTAGCATAGCAAAAGAAGTTGGACCACGAATGTGATGTAGAAGCAGACGAAGGTAATAGCATTCTGTGAAGTTTGGATGCACAGTGTAAACTCTTCCAAGAGCAGCATCTTTCCTTACGCCCAAATGCCCTGCAACCAGTTGACCACGTTTCCTTCTCTGCCAATTTTTGTTTCTCCAGACATAAAACGCAGGCACTTCACAATAAAGCAAAGTTTTTGCAAAATCATCATCTTGGCACAGTTTAAAAAAGCCAGTTAATGTTGTCAGAGGAGGATGTTCTAAAACTTGCAAAATATTATGCTGATTGAAATACACCCTTTGACCATTTTTTAAGTGCACCGCCAGATGAATTACAGCTGGGTATCTTTCATGAATTGGCAGTTCAAATATTCGCCAGAAGGCTTCCGATGTGCTCAAGTAGCGACCATTTATGTACTTTTCAATTTCATTGCAATCATTTTGGACAGTAAAAGTTGCTCGATCATTACTTTTGTTAACATACTTAGTAATGTATTTGATTGCTTTCACAGAGTGACAGTATTCTACATTAATATGAGCTGAAAAGCATCTGCTTAGGACTGGTGAATGAGGAACAACCCAGCGATTATCCACTTGTGTATCAGAATGTCTACCCAAAACTGCAATGTGACCACCATCTTCAGGCGAACGTCTCCTTTAAGTGGATATCCATCATTGTCTGACTGAGTATGAACAGTGAAAGAGCGTGGGAATCTCTTATTGCATTACCATTGACCATACATGGCGATCGTGAATTGTATTCTTCACATGGTCCATGAATCATGTTTGGAAACAATTTCGTGAAGAAGAGGATCTTCTTCTTTATTGGGTATCTCAGCTCTAATAATGAAGTCAATTTCATCTGGTTGTATTTTCTTTGAAGCCAAATCAGAATATGAGCATGGGGCAATCCTTTTTTTTTGTCATTCTATTATTGACATATGGCACACAGTTGCGCCAAAAATGTGGTTTTTGGTGATCAAATTCATCAAATTTTGGTATCTCAGATCAAATACACGTGAAATAATATCATGTCTGTCATGAGGATTCTGTCCCACATACAATTCATGTCTAATTTCTGCCCATTCGGGGTTGCATGTCATAGTAATAAAAAGATCAGGGCAACCACGGTGTCTCACGTATGTCATAGCATCCTGGGTTTTCTCATGGAAGTACCTTGGTGAAGCAGTGAAAGTAGATGGTAAAATGACCTGCTGTCCAATATTTTGTGGATGTATGTTAGCGTCATTGTTAATTGCATCTCGAAGATGAATGTAGTCTCTGCTCTTAATGTTTTTTGATTTTGTTTGATATAGTTAAGTCTTTCTGTAATCATTTTAGCAGCCATGCCAACAACAAACTGATTCAATAATTGCTGGAACATTAGCAGAAAATTCACTGCACCTTCCCTCACCATAAATCTATAAGAATAGTATTGCATGCAAGATATTTGTATTTTCTTTGAAAGGTTTTGGTTTCCTCTTCCTGATATTACTTGTGGAATATTAATAGAATACCCATCTTCTCCATTAACAAATATGAGAGGATACTGAAGAGGGTCGTAAGCACGATGTAACTCTGAAACACACTGTAACCTTCCATTTCTACTGTGCAATACAATATCTCGGTGCCCTTTATCTTCATCCACCAGTAATATAGCCACTTCATTTGTTGTTGGTTGGTTGAAACAGCCTCTGTGATAATTGACAGGGATAATGTCGGCTCGGACAAGGATTTTGTAATCCAGAATATTTGGAGGTGCTTGTTCTATGGCAGCCTTGAAACTTTTAATATACTGATTGTGTGTGTGCAACATACTCTGCATCATTTGTATAATTTCTGGATTTAAATTAGGTACAATATTTTGACGCAAAGACATTTGGTCTGCTTCAGAAAGGAAACAGACCTGCAGAAATCCAGAGTTCGTTGTTGGAAGTAAACTACCAATGCGATGATAAATTTGGCTCTGAATTTTGAATGTAGGCATGTAAAATTCTTCTTTATGTTCTGTACAACCAAAAGATGTCATCTGAAAAAGACAGTTGTATTGTCTCAAATGGTGTAGGAAATGCTTTGATTAAGGATGTTCACCAAGTAGCAGGCTTTTCAAAATGTCAGGAGGCTCCACTAAAGACCTTAACTTAACTTTCCCATTAGAACAACACATGCTATTATGTTCGAATGCCCATTTGTTTGTTCCACAAAACATACAAACATTTTCCATATGACCAATCTGAATATGAGAACTACGCAAATAATCAAATTGGGGGTCATAATGAAAAGCTGAGCTGCTTCCTAGGGAATTATTGAAATTGACTTCTCTCCTTGTAGTGCTGTTGTCTTCAGTAAGTCGCTCTTGCCTTTGTGTAGCCGATTCTGAACTTTTATATTCTGCCCATCTTTTCGCACTTGAAGTATGTTTTGACAAATGCGTCTTCCGTTTCACCATTGTTTTCAACAATTTAGAATTCACAAATTTCTGTAAATAAGAGGTTGTTTTGAAAATATACGATATCTATGTCATGTACATTGTACATTACTATACATTCTATACTTTTTACTCAACCTAACTCAACTACATTGTATATTATCGTACTTTTTACTCTCTCAACCTAACTCAACATTATACTGTATATTATTACTTAATACATGTACGTGTACATTGACATTCCTTACCACTGTTGTTACGGCTGTCGTTCAAAAGATACACAAATGTTCTGAACTAACATTCACGGACATGTGAAAATAGCCGTATTCAAACCCCAGTGAATTTCGTAATAATTCTGGCTGTTGATGAAATGAGCAGTAGATCTCAGAAATCCTCAGTTTTCACGAAGACTGCGCCTCAGGTGGCGCAAAGCTAAACTATTAACATTGATGCATTCTTGAATCTACGATGTAATGCTAGCCGAAAAATGCCCAGAAAAGTAATTATTTTGTAAATATGTTAAGGTTTATGGTTGTAAACCATAGCCTATGTTACTCCAGACCTTTAAAGGAAGCTAGTATAAAGTTTCATCAGTATTGGTTCAGTACATTCAGAGATTATCGCGCTGTAAGTCAGTGCAGTTCTGTCTTTATATATTAGTATAGATTAAAATTTGCCTTTTTCTGTTTTTGATAAAGGAGAAAATCGCGAAATCTCTTGACATAAACCTTTTAAAGGTAAATTCATATCGGTACTTTCGTGAGAGCATTCATGACCAACTACGCAGTGCCCTCAGGACAGGTCCCTCGTTCCATTTTGCCCGTCCGGGCCAACAGCAGCCCTGCCGCCACCATCTAGCGGATGAAAGTGCCACGAAAGACATCCGATGCCGACGCGAATGCAGCGAATCTTTCATCCCGGGAGATGGCGGTGCTTCTCCCTCGCTGGACGGTGAGATCTGGCGCCGACCAACACGCCCGCTTCCATCCCAGAGACACGCTCTGCGCTCCCGACTCAATTCGCACTGACGTTGCGTGTAGGGGGAGTGCATCTAAGAGATAGAGAGGGAGAGAGAGATAGGGAGGGAGGGATAGAAGAAGAGAGAGGGGAGAGAGAGAGAGAGAGAGTGTGTGTGTGTGTATGTGCAAGAGTTAATAAAATGGAAGCAAATATCGCACGCGGTCCGTGGCACATTTGCGAAATTACTTCTCATACATTCGCCAGACATCATGAAAAACTACCGATCACAGCAGCCACCCGCTGGAATTCTGCCCACGATAGCGAGTGAAATCGGCCCAGGTACATCGCTCGTGTCAAAAACCGGCCATGAGGGACACAGGGACTCGAACCTAGGATTTCCTGGTCAGAGTCTGTGCAGAGACAAGGGCAATGCTGGTTCTGCGCTAACTCCTCCCGTACCAACCGCATTATGAACGTTGTCAAGCGGTACCAACACCGCGTGCGTGGCGCCCCTAGCGTCGGGCAGGCGAAACGGCCCAGCGGGGGCGCCAACAAAGCGAGCCCGCCCTCGTAAAAACAGAAGACGACGAACGCCCGCTTGCGTCAGCACGCCGACGCGACGCGGAGGCGAGCACGCGCGTCCCGAGGCGGGCGCGCGGCGACGCGGCAGCTGCCCTTGGCACGCGGCGTGCGAAGGGCCGCTCCGGGCGACTTTGGCGGAACCCGGACTCACGTTGTTCTGCCCTTCATCGCCCTCTTTCCCTTCCCTCCCCCCTCTCTGTCTCTCTTTGCCTCTCCGCTTCTCACAGTCTGTCTCTGTCTCTGCCTCTGCGTCTCTCTGTCCCTCTCATTCGCTTTTAGTTGCGGATTCTACACGTCTCTGAATACGGAGATAATATCGAGAAGCGCTTGACCACCAAAAATGTAACAATGTTCACGAAGGTCTCGTCCTGTAGATTATGGTATGAGAAACGTTTCTTTATCGGATGTCGGGGATTACCTCATATATATATATATATATACACATATATATATATATACACATATATATATACACATATACATATATATACACATATATATGCATATATATATATATGTATATATATACATATGTACACATACCAACATCCATTTTATATATATATAGAAGAAGATTACAACGGCGTCGTCTGTCAGGCGACGCAACTAGGGCCGAAATCTTTCCCACCCCTCTCCCCCCACTCCCCGTTTCTGAAACTCTCGGAACCTTCGTTGTGCGACTCGCCAATGAGATACACGCAAGCCTGTGCGCTTGCCTATTTCCGGTGTTCCGAAATCTCGTACGTCTCAACACGTGTCGTCCAGTAACTATGCCTTTGTAATTACATCAGTTGTTGGCGCTATATTGAGTGGTATTGTGATTCATGAATATGAAAATGAATACCTTGTCTTTTAATATTTATGTTTTGTTCGGAACATTTAGCAATCATAATAGGACGACGGCGATCACATGACGAAGTACTTTAACGGACGTTTCTCAAGCTATGTGTGGACCGCACCAAGAAAGTGTGTGCTATGAGAATCTGTTATTTAGCTGAATCTATACAATCCTTTAAAATGTATTTTGTAACTTCATACCATACATTTTCAATCCATTAAATTTATTGTTTCATTGTCAAAATGAGTTTTTCTTTATTTCCAAAGTACTCTTTCAGATTACGCCTTTGTTATAACGGTTGTTACAGGTTCCCTTTGCAATCAAGGGGAAAAAGGATCGTTTTTCGTTTAATTAAACTTGTTGTAGTAATAATTATGTGTATTATTCCTTTCAATTGGTATACTTTAATTTACAAACGATCTGAAAATGAAATATCTTAACTATTATTTTAATTACATTTTTACTAGTACTACTACTTTTACTAGTACAAACACTTACAATTGAAACTTTGACGTTTAAAATATTAGGTTTTAAAAATACGCTTAAATTTAAATAAAATAAGCTTAGATTTTTAAAACTTATTTCTTAATATTATTAAAACCTTTTGGAGTCCTTCAAAAACTCCGCACTTCTTGAATGATCATTTTGAAAGTAAAAATTGTTTCTTAGAACCAAAACTTCTTAGGACCAACATTTCGGCCCTTAAATGTGCGTTATAGAATTATAGGTCTCTCACTGTGGGAGAGTAACCATTCTCAGACTGCTAAGCAAGGAGATTCAATTGCAAAGAAAATCACAGTACTTTTAATTTCATGAAATATTATTTGTGTATTTTTTCTTCAATTTAATTTTACAGCGTTTTTTTGGCCATTCACCCTCTGGGATGGGAAAGCGCAAAAGAACTATACATCCAGAAATCCATAAGAATGCCACTTTCTAGAATTCTGTTTAAGAAACACAATTCGGACCACAACTGTCCCTGTCTATTCCCCATCCCTTTACTTTTCCACCTGTCCCTACATGTTCCTCGAAATATACGTCTCCACGGAACTCGTCTCTCCCTACAAACTTTTCCCCTCTCCGACACAAACATCTGGTTTTAAACTGTACAACGCATTGTTTCCGAGTTATGTGCGATCAGAAATATGTCAAATCTGCAATAATTCTTTACATTCCGTGTATTCACCAAGAGAAAATTTTAGTAGGACGGGGACTATTTATGTTGTCGCTGCTTTCCGGATTCTCAACATCAAACAAAGACTGCACAGTTACATGGATAATTGAATATAATTTCTGAAACAGACACAACAGAGAATTGCTGAAACAAAGAATTGCCAAAAAAAGAAATTCTGATTCTCGCAAACTATCATTACTGCTTTTTCAGTTTATAGAAGTTGCACCTCAATAATATGCTATTAAGTAGCATATTTTGAGTATAATTTTGAGTCTCCTGAACCCTCTGAAACTCTTACTGAATATTCGATATAAAATGAACTAGTTTCATAACATCTAAAACGTTTTTCTTTCTTGAACTGTACGAAGTCGGATTAACATTCTGACACTCCAAAACTGCAAACAGGAAGTACAGCTGTTCAAGTGCCCATTGTTCGCGAAAACCCGCCAGAAGCTCTCTCTTCTTTAGATTTATATTTCATAGAAGCGACGCCAGTGCATGTCCTACGACGCCGAAAAATTCCTACAACGTACATGTATAACAAGTAACAAAAAGCCAAGAATATGCTTTTATAACACACAAGTCAATACATTCCGATTATATATTTTCCTCAATGTTTTACACATTCAGACCATCAAACACCACGAACCAACGCTTGGTAACATCTCGCTTTAAAAACGTCCGTTCAAAAAAACATTGGCACCGCCGCCGTATTACGCACGACGGCGCGGCGGTGAAGGCGCGTTCCTAGAACAGAGACAAAACGAATGTGTCTCAGGCAACTGAAGCCCATCCGCACTTCGGCGTTCCGATGTCGTCCCGCGGTGAAGAATCGAGCGTTTCTTCGCAGTGTTTGGCAACGCCCCCTCGGGCGCAGTGCAGCTGCGCAGGTGATTCGCTCGCGGTGGACAGCAACTGTTTAGTTTTATTTTTCAGTTACTTAACTAAATAGGTTCATTGATTCATGGAAAATCGTTGTTTATCAGTAGGTGTGGGATTTTGATGACCTAAAACATTGCCAAAAATGATTAATAAAATGATTTTAAAATGTTTCAAAAATGCCCTAAAAATAAAGAAAAATGACGAAAAAAATTGACCAAAACCACTTCACATCAACAACTCAGGCTCTTAGATTTCTGATGTAATCGAGGCTTCTTCCTTTTATTCAAGTGAACTCCGCTTGCAAACTTTTGGCTTGGATCGTTCTTTACTCGAAAATCTCTGCATTTATCTATCGCGAAATCGGCTGAACTGACAATGGCGCCGATTGGCGTCACACGAACCTTAGATTACAAAGCACTTATAATGGCTGACATTACAATATAAGAGCAAAGAAATCGAATAGGCTAATTTTCTGGTGAACTGGCAGGAATTCTCTGATTAATATGTGTTGCATCTCGCAAATATTATTTGAAACAAATACCATTAAAATTATATTAAAATCGATTAAATTAGTAAAAAATTGATTAAAATGGTTAGAAAAGATAAAGAACGACTTTTCAATCAAAATCGACGAAAAAATGCAAAAAGGGACATAAAAATTATTAGAAATTCATTTCGTTTTGTTATAAACATGAAATGGATTTCTATACTAAAACATTGCTCTGAAGTGAAAAGAAAAAAATTCATTAAATCCCCCCCTAATTATCACTATATTAATTACACACCTGTAGTTAAAACTCCGCAACTACGAATCAGAATTCAGAAAAAACAGCAAATCGTTTAATTAAGACACTATAACACAGACCTGGCCAAGGTATTCCCAATCGGCCATGAAACATGAACAAAAATGTACATCAGATTACATATCTACATCAACTATATATAAACACCGAATGAATATAACAAAATTGGGTAAGTAAATGTTTAGGTTTCTTTGGGTCAGTGCAGGAGAATGGACAACGACGGAGGCGTAGTAATTGGGAGCTATACTCTCTATATAAATCCGCTAATATCATTACACACATAAAACTACGTCGTCTGGAACGGGCAGGACATGTGCAACGTATGCCATCTACGAGAATACGGAAGAAAGCAATGGAAGAGAGGGTGCTTGAGAGCTGATCGGTTGGAAGGCCTAGGAAGAGATAGCTGGATCCCAAGATGCAAGGGAACAGTTGGGGATAAGGACATGGAGAAGATCTGCGGAGAGCAGAGCAGAATTATTGGCGCGACGCGAGCCCGACCTGGGCTGTGGCGCCATCGAAGAAGAAAGGGAGGCCTCGCTCGCGCGGCCCCGGGCAGCGCGTCGCGCCCCGTGGCGTATGGCGTAGGAGCCTCAAGAGGTAGAGTTTTCAGAGTAAAGAACAAAAAACAGTTTCTTCCCTTCCCCACGAAACAAGAAAACGATTTAAAACAAAATTCAAACCGGTGAATGAGCCGGAAGTAAGGTTCTTATCAAAATTATAAAGTCATATGACTTTTCATTTAGCAACTAAGTCAGATCGATACTACAATTACGTCGAGTTTGTTAATTGTTCACACATACGCACCACAATGGGCAGTCATACTGCGGGGAAACATTTTCGGATCCCTGTTAATGTGTATTTCTGCTAAAATCTTGTGATATTTTTCTCAAATACTACTTTTTCTACGCATCATAATCGACAAATTGAACTTGGAATTAAACATTTCACATTTGAATGTAAATGTAAAAACGACCTCAGAATGGCAGGCCATTGTACAAGAGGGATGCGGTTTCAAATTCCGCATATCGGTTCTGTCATTTGGTCGCCAATGTCCCATCAGAGAAACGATAATGAAAAATAGAATTCAAAAGGATAAAATTACAGAAGAATTAACTCACGTTGACGAAGAGAAAAGAACATTTCCAAACTCATTAGTATTGAATATTTTACTGTATTGCTATGCATCACTTATTTACTTGTATATGCGGTGGAGCAAGAGAATCTGTGCGCCAAATTCGTCCGCCATCAGAACCCACAAGGCACGACTTTCCACAGCATGCACGGAGGTCGGCAGCCTCTCTATTGGCTATAGCGCTACCCTTATCTGCATAGGTTATGGTCCCGCCACGATATGCCGGAGAGATCGTGACGAAATGAGTTGCCTACTTACATCATGGCTGTAGTTCGTTTACAAAAAATTCACAAGGTATGGCAATTTTTCAAGTAACATGCTGATGATCTAGCCTAGTACTCCAAAACACAATTCAGAGGTCGAAAACTTAACAAAATTGTAATGTTAGAAAAAAATGTTTGCAGGAGATGTTGAATGGCAAGCTGGTTGGTGGAATAGAGACACGGTGCAATATTCACGTTTAGCAGCATTCATAAAACACAATTGGGAAAATAAAACACATGAATCTACGTGCGTCATATGTGCCAATTTAACTCATTGAAATATTCAAGCCACTGTACATTGACAATGCAATGTGCATATTACATAAAAATTGCATTGAATGACGTCAGTAGCATTGATAATTTTAGTGGATGTGGTTTCCCCATTATCAATATAAATTTAATTCATTTCATGAATACGCTCATTTCTAGTTATGAATTGACGCAATTCGGTTCGTACACGACGTCACATCGAAGCAAAACGTAAAACAGAATTCACCGCAATCATTGAAGTTGAAACAATGGATATGAAGAAGTCTTTTGAAGCCTTTGAAAACACGCTGCTTTAAATCACGAAACACATTTAGACGCACGAGGCTCTACTGGGTTTTATTAAAATAAAACAAATATTTATTAACCATCGCGAAAAACTCAGAATACAACTTTATATTCGCAAAGCCCCACTTATTGCGGTGGCTTGAATAATGATGGCGAACACCAATAAAACTCGAACACTCAATCAACATAAACACTCGTCAATTAAAAGATTTTAATTGATGAAGTGGGTTAACTAAATTTAGTAGATATTATCTAATATACATAAAAATCAATCTTTGTATTATTGCAGTACCGTTCATCCGATTGCGATAAACTTTGTCAACTTATTGTTTGCACTTGCGCGAAGAATATAGACGTAGTACAATGGGAATGTGCGCATGTCTGTCGCACATACACGCGCGTTGATAATGATTTTAGGATTCAAACGCCCCTCAACGGAAGCCCTAGGCAACCCGCAGCACCTTCAAGTATTAAGCGTGTCAATGCTGCAAATTCTGCCCTGCGATTTTGAAATATTGGCCGGAATTATTACTTGAGTGTTATCTCGGACAAGTAAATCAAATTTCTCCAAGACAATGGCATAGCGAATGAATGCCCAAACCTGAGAGAGAGCGTTTTAACAATGGGATACGTGACAACCATGTCCAAACCAGGTCACAGAACAAACTCATTCTCACGAGAAAGTATTTCTTCTATTGAAATGTTTGCAGAGCGTAGAGTAAAACGTGATTAACAATCACGTGACCAGCAGCGTGTGAAGTGTAATCCAATGCAATAGCGAGGCATTGCCAGGTCCGCTAGTTCAATTATAAACAATCGAAAACATTTCGCAATATACTACGTCATAATGGATTTCCAAACTTTGCATAAACGATAACTTCAGAGTTGCACAAAAGATAATACGAGAAATTATATGGGCAATATTTTAAGAGATTTTGTGATTTTTGTTATTAGTGTTTTTTTTTAATTTCAAATAGACTCGTTTTGTTTGAAATTTGGCTTCTGGGAGACTCGCACTCGAGGGCAATCGAGCCGTGAGATTTGATCTTCAAGGCTTTATTTTTAAAATCACAGTTGTTTTTATTTTATCCATTCTGCAAACGCTTGTAATTCAGTACCTTTCCTGGTATCATTTATCTGGGAATTGCATTACTCGCAGAACTGATGCAGGCTTCATGTGGGTTGGAGGCGGCCACGAGCGATTCCCGTGGGTCGTGGGGATCGCTTAAGCCCTCCGCCGCCGCGGCCCGGGTTCGATCGATCCCCGACACACCCATGTGAAATTTATGGTGGACAACGACAGTCTCCAATTTCCTCTGCCTAGAATTTACTTCGTCAACGCCACAGGCGAGTGAGTTTTTAGTGTTTCGGGGAGCGAAAAGCACCTGATTCATTAGTGTAGCGAGTGCAGAGCAGTTGTAGGAGGAGGCTCCGTGCAACGGGAGACCCAGCATCCGCACGACAGAGTTTCCTCTCCGCCTGCGGGACAAGCTCTAAGCGCCCGAGTGGTCTTCCGACTACAAGCTCCAAGTGAAGTGCATGTGAATGTGTGCGTAATGGGAGAAAACAGGAAGAATGAGGAAGGACAAAACGCGCGCGATCCGGGACCCGTTTGTTACGACACTGCTTCGTCATGTGCCTGAACTTGGTCGGAGAAACTATCGATCAGAGCAGCTGATCGCCAGAATTCTCCTCCAGACAATGAATACAACCCAGCGATATAGTACCGTAGGTATGTAGTCAAAATGAAGCCACCGTGGGGACTCGAGTTCTAGGTTCCCTCATCGTCCTTAGCGCTCTCATCTAAATATCTTGATTTGAATTGATACCTTATTTTATGTGGCGAGAGACTCGGGCCATGAGGCCTGCTTTTCCGTCTCACCACGCAAATGTTGCTGCACTCCTTTCCACCATCGACACCACCTTGATAGTTAAAGGGTCTCTAAGCTCAAATACATAAATAGGCAAACGAGCGCTTCCTCCGCAGCGAGCAGGATGCGTCAAGAGCGGAGCGCAGCCGCCGAGCATCCGGGCGGGGGCGGGGGCAGGGCGTCTCGCCTTGACGAAGCGGCGCAGCGGAGGGACCACGTCCGGCGCCTGGCGCGCTGCTAACTCGATTGCTAGGTTCCGGCACAGGCGGGCGGGCCCGCTCCTCGCGTCAAAGCGCTGCGGGAACCTTTCAAATTCACTTAAGGCACAACAACGCTCCTCGTGTTATTACGAAATTGCCGTTGTATACAGGCAGCCTCCTACAAGAGAAAAATTAGATAGGTAACATTATTATTAAACCTTTTAATTATTCTTGCAGTAATACATAAACATAAAATAGCAGTTCCATCTAGTAGAAAACAGTAAAGATCGCGACGAAAAATCCTTTCAAATACAGTCAACTCAGGACATAAAGAACTCAGTTAATGTGAAATTTCAGTTGTAGCGAATCATCGTTACTGGCCCCGATCCACAAAATTTACAAATAAGCACTAGATGATTCAGTCATAGTGAACTCCCAATCGGCAATAGTGAACAACGTGGATACAATTTCCATTCAAAAAATTCAACTAAGCACCGTGAATTCCTTTTACATTGTAAATGCTGCGAAGTATTCGTCCAAAACGAATGTGATGAAAAGATAAGAAAAAGAGAATTGTTCCAACAGTGCAAGTATCACTCAAGGAGAGAACAATGTACTATAATATTTTGAGTGTATTGACACTAGTATCAAGTAAGGGGAAAGCATAACTCTCAAGATATGCAAAAATTATTCTTTAAAAACTGTACACAGTAATTAATAATAAAACTATTATTTTAGGGGCAAAATCGACAGTCCCCACACATTCACAATAACACGAATAGACAGTAAAACGTTTTTCTGGCAAAAATCATTCTCGCCAAATTCGAATAAAATTGAAGAAAGCGTTCAGAAAACATTTAGGCGAAATATCAAACGGTCGAGAGAAAACAGGATCTCTCTTCGCTCCGTCAGCCCTGAATGTCCTGAAGAGGGTTGAAGCCATTTATTTATGAATTTATTATTTATGAATTGATATGAAGTTGTCTCGTGGCTCAGCGCGAAGCCGCTCGCCTTTCACCTGGTTTGATTCCCGGACAATCTCATGTGAAATTTGTTCCTACAAAACGAGTTTGACTGCTTCACAAGGGCTAGTCCAACCCCTATGAAGTGTCCTAAACCCTACCCTCATCCTTATTCCTTCCCAATTCTGGCCGCTGGGTAGTGACGCAGGAGCGTGTAAGGGAGAGGCGCGTGTGCGGAAATACTACCTGGCGGTCTTCTTGACAACTGACAGACGAGACGACGCTATATGTAAATATAGCGCCCTCTGGAATACATAGGATAACTGATAACAAAACATACTCTAAGATTACTCCGCGCTCAACGATCTACCGGGAACAAAAGAGACGCGTTGCATAAAAGACGCAACAATTATATATCAAACATAATTATCAACCCATGTCCGTTTGACACACCTTGGGTTGATATTTATGTTTGTTATAGATTTTACGGCACTAGAAGTTGCCATTGCAGCATCGTTCACAGGGGATGGTCAACAGCATCGTTGTCGAGTCTCAACAGTGGTGGATTTTCGGTACTTGCTGCAGCTTGTTCGCATTTAACCACTACCTGGAGGAGAACTCTTGGGGTCGGCTCCTCTGATCGGTTGTTTTCTGTGGTTTCTCCGACAATACCAGGAGAACGCCGAAGCAGAAAAAGGGCTGGCGTGCGAGTTTTCCTTTCTCATCACCTTGTCCTTTAACACCCACACGTACTACATATTACGGGATCAGTTGCGAGCGCAAGGCTTGTCGTCGCTGTGGCGGTGCCCGCGGGAAAGGACGAGAAGGGACGAGCATTCCAACACCGGAAACTCACATTCCCACGAAGAGGAACATAACACCGCACGAGATATAACATGCACGTAACTTAGGGGAATATCAATCTAAGTTCAAGCACCCGGGATGAATAATCATTGACTCACTGAAAATCAAACTCACGTTCACTCTCACTACCAATGTGTTAAGCTTTCGTAATGCCTGCCAACTGAATTGCAGTTACATGGCACACTTCCGCGTCCCTCGTTTGTCCCCCTACTGGGAGAGGTGGCTCAGGGCAGCAACTGATGTCATTGCAGTGCCTCTTACCGTGAGGTCCTAGATTCGGGTCCTCGTGCGATCTTTCCTTCGTCTTCCTGGTCTTAACCTCAACCCTCATATACACTTACATTAACATGCACTACACATGCAGGGAGACCGGTCCGGAGCTTAGAGCTTGTCCCTGGTGGGGCGGTGCCCCGCTGGTGTGAGATACCTGCTGGGAGAAAACCCGGCTAGTCCACGGTAGGTCGGCACTGGATCTTGCCAACCAGCGGGCGAACACGACGGCCACATCTCGCACAAATCATGCAGTACTCTTCCCGGCATAATGACCCTAGTATTACGCGTCCGGAATCACTAACAATCAATTCATTGACTCACTAAAACTCAAATTCACTTTGAGTGTTAAACGACTGGGCGGGGGTCCCATGGCGCGTCCCTCGCCCGTCGCCAGCGGCCACCGTGGCGCATCGCTCGTGGCCACGCCGCATTCGCTCCGCCGCAGCGGCCCTGAGCCCCCCCGCCCCCGCGCCAACGCATCCACGTTCCCACACCTCCTCATCATCCCAAAGGCCGGAAAGGGCCTCGTCGCATGACATCCTCCTCTTCATCTCTGCATAGTTTTTCAATTATTATTCGGGTCGAAGTTCTAGAATATAATTTACCTGTAATAAATTAATAGGTATATTAAAATACAATATTACTAATGCCTCGAAATCAATAAGTAATCTAAAATACTGCATTTTTAACTGAAGGATAAAAATAGGCAAATAGGCAAAAATCCGCACCTTAATGATAACATTATAAACCACACCCTTGTCAATACATACTATTCTTATTTAAATTATCGAGCAAAGAGGTACACCCGTTTTCAATCGCATAGACTATCAAGTAATTAGTAATTTCACATACAGTTGCAGATTCTAAAGTCTCTCAACAAGTGGGGTAGAATGGAGAAGCGTCGAACCAGCAAAAATGTAATAGAACGGTGAAGATCTCAACCTGTAGATTACGGTGTGAGGATAGTTTCTTTGAGGCCTTTGACCTCAAGGCCTTTGTCCTCAAGGCCTTAGATCTCAAAATTTTAGTTTTTAAGACCTAGATCGCTTCGTTTAGGAGTTATTTAACGACATAGATTTTTTAAAAAATGCTGATGTGCGTTGCGGGTTGCATTTTACATGAATATTTATTTTTTAAACAAATCCTTCATATTTTTAAAGTCAAAGCGCAATTCATCGCGTCTCCGTGAAATTTTCTTTCTTCAGAGACCTCATTTATAAAGATTGGTTGCGTGTGAGAGCCGCAAAAGGAAGTTATACTCCTGAAATAATATTGGA
This sequence comes from Acheta domesticus, assembly GCA_031308135.1. Classification (NCBI taxonomy): domain Eukaryota; kingdom Metazoa; phylum Arthropoda; class Insecta; order Orthoptera; family Gryllidae; genus Acheta; species Acheta domesticus. Next base: position 79,228,976 of record JAHLJT010009355.1, read on the forward strand.
GATGATAACAACCATAAAGAAAACTTCGATGACAAACACTCTTTCACAGCCTCTCAGAAACATTATTCAAATGCTCTCGAGTGACCAACGCACTAGAGGGTGTCCATAGTGCTGCAGTTATTCGCAAGCTACGAGTTTCCACCATCCCTATTATGCGCTTGCGTTTGTGGCCTCTCCCGCATGCTGCTGGAGCTTGCTGCGAAATGCAGAGTTGTTCGCCTCTTAAATCCGAGGAGCGCGGACCTCGCAGCCAGCGCCGCCACCCGCATACGGCGCGCCGCGTGAGTAACCAGCCGCCGCGCCGCGCGGAATGCGAATGGAAAGTTGAGCCGAGTTTGCCTCTGGAGCTGCTGGCGGAGGTGGAGACGGTGATGGCGGTGGCGGTGGAAGGAGACGATGGTGGCGGCGGCGGCTTTGCGGCAGCGATGGTGGCGGCGGTCAGGCGGCGGTGGTGGCGGCGGGCGGCGTAGGTGGTGGCGGCGGTGGCGGCGGCGGTGGCGGTGGTGGTGGTGGTGGTATTGATGGCGGTGGCGGCAGTAGTGATGGTGGGGGCGGTCGTAATTATGGTGGCCGTAGTAATAAAGGTGGTAGATGTAGCAGTGGCTCTGGTGATACAGGAGGAGTTGTGGTATGTGGTTGGTGATGATGATGATGGTGCTGGTGGTAGCGGCAGCTGGTAGCAAGAGAAGGAAAGAGAAGGGGGGGCAAAGAGAGGAAGTGGGTGGTGGAACTGAAGGAGATGATGGAGGGTGTTTTGGGGGAGGCGATATTAGTGGGTAGCGGTGGTGAAGGTGGAGTTGGAGGTATTACAGGTGTCGGAGATAGCAAAAGTGATGGAGATGCAATGATGGGAAGATGCAATCACAGAAGTGGCGTTGGTGGAGGGCTGGCGATGGCGGCTATATTTCTGGTGATCGTAGAGGTGAAGACAACGGTGTCAGTGTGAATGGAAGCAGCGGTAGTGGGAAAGGCGATAGCGGTGCAATGGCTGTGGGCGAGTCGAAATCGCCGCCGCTAAAGCACGATCCTTTTTGGGCCGAGGTCTTGCGGTTGCAGCTCATCGCTAGAGATACGCAGCGCGATCACATACCAGCACGAAGCTTTTTTCGTACAGCGCCGAACAAGATGGTCTTTTTTGGGAGTCCAAGTGAATGTTGGGGTTCCATCCGGAATCGTGGCAAAGATTGGTATCCACAGGAAATTGCACTTGAGATTGAGGGAAAAAATTTAAATTTGGGAGATCAGTGAACTGGCACGATTCCTACAAAGACGTGCATCTTACCTGTATTCCTCGAATTGGTATGTGATAAAGAAATTCAGATGTGTTGCAACTGTAAAGTAACCAAAATCAAAATTAATTTTTACGATGACAGAATAAAAGAAAAAAAAAAGATCTGGTAAGTATGCTTAGCTTCATCTAGTTTTACTAAACTATGTCTAATATTCTTGAAGATAACATTATTTCATATACAAGGTAATTTAGCTGCTGTAAGCCTTCTGGTTATCCCCAGATTTCTTTTTATCTAGAATAGTAATTACTTTTTGCAATGAGTATAATACAAATCTTACGGAATTCTACGGCCACTTGTTGTTAACCATTGCAACACGTTGCCTGCCCTGACAATCTTAAACACCTTCATTAGAATTAAGAACCAAACAAATATTCCTCGAAAAACTCGATAATGACGTGTGATCCGCTACAGTCACACAACGCAATTAGGAAAGTCCTTCACTAACTGAACGCCACAGGACGCCTATACTTGGGTTTTTATATCTTGGCGTGTGGGGCCTTGTTTTCACTATGGAATATCTGACGGTATTTCGCGTCGTTCTCGGTCATGTCGCTAGGAGTCGCATGATCGCCAGCACTGCTGGTTAAAGTCGCGATCACGCGTCTCCTAGCAGGACGTCCGAGAACGACGCGAAATACCGTCAGATATTCCATCGTGAAGGCAAGCCCCCCACACGCCAAAGAATAAAACCCAAGTCTGAGTCCTCCACTAACTGAACGCCGCAGGACGCTCAGAGCGCGCCCAACTCCAGCCGCCGCTCCGCTCCGGGGAAGCGAGTCCGGAACTCCCTGGCGGTGAATGGCTGTGCCGGTGCGCCGCCGGGAGGCGGGTCCGAAATTACACCGCGCGCCCCGCACGCGGCGGCGGCGGCGTTCATTTGCGGGCGCGACCGCGAGAGAGAGTGCGTGCGTGCGCGGCGCGTTTCACGGAACCCGTGACATCACGCGGAACGCGAAAGCACGCGCCCAGCGCCCGCCCCCGCGCATACCTCGCCTGTGACGGCGGCCATGACGCGCGACCGTTCAACGCCCGTACAAACCGATGACGACGTTCACATGGCACGCTCTACCCTCGTACCTTCTTGCAGGAACTAAGCACAACTAGCGGTGCTACGACAACACATACATTCTCACATTATTTCTAACTTTTGCAACTTTCGAAAATTCAGAGAGTTCAATGAAAATCAGATATGCGCCATTTTTAAGCATCCCTTGTTCTACCCGTGGAAAAATTTGAAGAAAAAATATTGGAGCGGTTTTTGAGATTTTTTCTTGATAATTTGTATTAACTTCAAGCAGAAATTACGAAAAACACTCGTTTTACATAGCCTTCCTTAACGAACTTTTTTTTCTACCGTCTTGCAGGAACGAAAACACCACTAGTGATGCTACAACAGCAATTACTTTCTCATATTAATTCTAACCCTTGCAATTTTCCAAAATTCAGAGAGTTTAACGAAAATTAGACTTGTGCCATTCATTTAAGCATCCCTTGTTATGTTTGTAGAAAAAATGTGAAGAAAAAAAATTGGAACGATTTTTTCAATTTTTTTTCTTTATAATTTGCATTAACTTTAAGGCAGACGTAACAAGAAACTACTCGTGTTTTACCAAAAAAATTGCACACGACCTTTTTTAAGGATCTGGTTTTTAGAACAAAATTTTAGAACGTTTCCCACATTTGAAGTTTTGCGATGTCAACTTTTTGATATTTTCTTGAGTAACAGTGGGATGCCACTGATGATGCCTGCCACAGTTGCAGGCGAAACGTTTGGACCATTCTCCTTTGGACAATGCCGAAAACATCAAGTAATGTAGAAACCGGCCGTGAAAGCCTACATTGTATGTTAAGTATCAGTCTTGCCTGTCTTCTTGCTTGTTTTGTCCATTTGTCGCCTGAACCGCCCGATGATTCGGGCTATAATAGTTGCGTTAACTACTACAACGATGACTTCGTTGTCATCAGGGTGCTGTTTCGACCGTTGCTGATATATGAACGGATGACATAGAATTTGGCATACAAGCCGACAACTTTCGCACCTGTCTGTCCTTGATCGAATCTGACGGCACGCGTATTCGTCAATTTTCAGTTTTCCGGCTTGCCGACACGCCGCGCCGGCTTGCCGACACGCCGCGCCGGCTTGCCGACACGCCGCGCCGGCTTGCCGACACGCCGCGCCGGCTTGCCGACACGCGCGCGCCGGCTTGCCGACACGCCGCGCCGGCTTGCCGACACGCCGCAGTCGGCTTGCCGACACGCCGGCATGCAGACACGGCGTCTTGCAGACATGCCGTCTTGCAGACATGCCGTCCTTGCAGACATGCCGTCCTTGCAGACATGCCGTCTGGCAGACATGCCGTCTGGCAGACATGCCATCTGGCAGACATGCCGTCCTGGCAGACATAATATCTTCCGTCTTGCAGACATAATATCTTCCGTCGTGCAGACATAATATCTTCCGTCTTGCAGACATAATATCTTCCGTCTTGCCGACATGCTGTCTGGCGTCTTGCCGACATCTCGGATCGCCCAACAAAGCCCCATGCCTTCGTTTTTACGTACCTGCGCGGCCACGTACCCTGTTCTTAGCTTCCACCCGTCTCCTCGCTTCTACTCGTCCGCACAGTTTTTCTCAGTCCGCGCGCTCCACTGCCTAATGGCCTATTAGTGAGCCTGCAGTCCCTCGCCTCTACAGCGCTCCTTCGCCCACGTTCCCTTCCTTGGAATGCCATCCAGCCACACACAAGAATGTTTGCCTTTCCGGCCGTTTATTCTGCTGCACGCCATTTTGTTGACGCACACTTGAACACCGCGCCCGTCCCATTTCATAGGCTAACTCATCGCTTCGACACGCACACACTATTACCTCATCACTTTTGTGGTCATGACCCGAAGCCCAATGTTTGAATGAAGAATATCGGGAAAAAGCTTCGCTCATTTGAATTTCAAACTGCTCTTTCAGGGAATTACTTTTACATAGGTTTATTTTTACCACTATAAAACCTATTCCTTGATACCGCCTTCAGCACTTCCCACACTCTTGCTATTCACAAGCCCACTGATTAATTATTTTCAACCAGCATGAGTGGCATTGTTTTTCCCTATTTCATTTTGTAAATTTTTATGTAATGTACGTTCCAAATGTGATCGTGTTTTTGTTAAAATATAAAAAAAAATGCTATCTTTTCTCTCATCTGTCTCATTGATCCATGAATTGTCTCCCTCAATATCCGGTTTGTTTCATACCACACTTTCTCGCCGCCTCTCCCCTCCACTTTCAAACCCCACATTTATCAGCGTTTCACCTTCACCTTGCCTCATCCTTGACAGTTCTCTTGCTCCTCTCTCACTCTCACGTTCTCCCTCACTCGCTCCCGCCAGGAGAGATAGCTCAGAGCATCAACTGATGCCACTGCAGTCCCGCTGACTGGGAGGTCCTTGGTCGAATTCAGTCGATGTCTCAGGGAGAATTCCGGCATCCGGCTGCTCTGATCGATAGTATTCCGTGCTTTCTCCGATCAACATGAGGAGCATGCCGGAGCAGTACCCTAACAAACGGTCCACGGACCGCGCGATATCTCCTTCCTCTTCCTTGTCCTAACCTCACCAATTATATTAACAAGCACTACACTACCGCACATGCCGGGAGCCCGAGCGGGAGCTTAGAGCTCGTCCCGGCTGGGGTGATGCCCCGCTAGTTGGAGATACCTGGTTGGGGAAAATCCGCTCGCCGACGGTAGGTCGGCCCCGGATCTCGCAATTAGCGCGGAAAAATCACCACCACCACCACCACCACCTGATGAAACACACGCACTACACTTTCGGGACTAATGACCTCAGTTGACGCGCCCGGAATCAACAATCAATCAACCCACTCGCGATCGCAAAGACTTCCCCGCCCCAATCCGCCCAAGCCCGCCTCGTTGCGCTCCGCAGTGCTCCGTTCTTGCCCCGCCGTGTGCCAGCGAGCACAGCCTTCTGGGAAGGACGCGCCGGCCGGTCGTGCTCTGCCCCGCCCACGCCCCCCACGTGCCACCCTCGCCTCTGCTCCCTCCGCTAAACTAGTACTCCGCCCCAATTGCGGGATTCGTCACCATCGAGCATGTAACTTTAGATTCATACAATGCAATAATTTACTACAGCTACATTTTGTACGCTTTTTTCGCTAATATGCACAAAAATACATACAAGATCACCTGTAAGCTGTTCGTCAGCGTTATTCCCTAATTCTAATATAAGATTACTCTTAAACACTTCCGAAAATTCTGTCACCAAATTCTTCTACAATTACATTTGATTCTCTACCGTGTTTGCACGCCTAAGAACGGAAATGTGCAATGTCGAATACGCAGGTACATTGCAGGCAATCTCTAACATTACTCACAGCCCTGGTTTTCTCCATATTCATTTGGCGTTGTTCAAAGTTAATACGTTCAAGGTAACACTGTACGTACGTGTAATTTATTATCAAAAATACGGTAATATGGGAGGGAAACCTAGCGAAATGGCTCAGTGCCGGGTTCGGTCCTCGGGCCGGCCATCCTGACCGGGGTTTTTCGTGGCTTCCCTCGGTCATAAGGGAAATGCTGGGATGGTCCCGAAGGTTCACGATTTCTTCCCACCTCCCAGCATCATCCTATCACTTAAAATTATTTCATTAATTTGTTCTTTCACCCTCATCATCACTGTCACTTGATTCAGTATTCCCTGCACACAGGCACGAGAATGCCCTTGCCCTTAATGGAATTTTAGTGGGGGTAATAAAAAATAAATAAAATACGAACGAAATACTTCACTGCTTATGTTCAAATAAGCATCACTATTGAAAGTTGCAGATATGTTCCGGGTAGCGTTGGTTTCGTCGAGGGTTGTGCGAAGTGGCGGCCGCCGGGCGCATGCGCGAAATCGTCCGCTGTGTAAACGGACCTGAACGTGTCCCGAGGCCCGCGGCCGCCCCGCTGCCCCAGTCAGCGCCCGCGCTCGCGTGCGGAGTGCGCAGACGCGCCGTCTGGCGGCGGCGCGTCAC
>JAHLJT010009355.1:79236293-79550109 GCA_031308135.1 Acheta domesticus
TCCGTTCCTCGTACGAGTCAACATGTAAGATGGAAAGAAAAGAAAAGATAGAAAGTGTTATTTTAATTTCCTTGAAATTGCAGGGTTCAGTTTTATTTTATTTTGCACGTGTTTTGTTACCTTAAGACAAATATAACTAAAAATATATGACTAACATGACAATTTGAGGTACCCTATCGAGATTCCCCGACTATAAACCTATTCGGAAAACATTATAAGGAGTATATGGAATGGGCATCTACTTTCATTCTTTTATTTTGGATTGGGTTTCTGCACGGCATGAATTCGGTTAGGGGTTGGTATTTGTATAATATACGTACAAAAGTTGGAGGAGAGATTGTAACGTGTTGAACTATTTGCTGCAGGTTAAACTCTTTGTGAAGTTGTTTGTTTGTGACATTTTGTACCATGGTGCATTTGTAATTGCCCTGAAGTATTTACTTTGGATGATTTGCTTTTCACTTAGATGTGCTTGATGAATTTGTCCATGGGACAAGCAAACAGCAGCAGAGCAGGGATCTTACTACAGATTGATATAATACGACTGCAGTATTGTATGGCAAATACCTATTTCCATTTATTAGTGGTTCTAGTTTATGTGCTTTGTCAATGTAAAACTCTTATTTCTGACGGATGACGGAACGGACTTCGTGCTTTTCAGATTAATAAATCATTCACAAAAATTGCACTTCTCCTGGCCTAAAAATATTTGTTCATTCTAAGCGACGGGGTCATTTTGAGCCCGTCTACTCTAGATAAACATCGCCCCGCGACATCACGTGCGGAAAGTGCATGAACGCGTCGCTGTGAAGAAGCGCCGTGCGAGCTGCTTGTTAAGCGAGGGCCCTCCAGACTCAACTGCCCCATTCACGCCAACGCGCTCGTCATGCACTTGCAACCTGCCTTCGCCGCAAGGAAATCCTCTTAGCCGCACGACCAGCGATCCCGCCCTTGGGTTCACATCCACCTCAACTCAAGACTGACACCGAGGCTTTCTTCGTCTTCAAATGCACTCCATTGAAAGAACAATACAATGTTTTCAACTATTCGCCACACCAACTTATTTTTAATTCCAAGTGTATGTTCATCTAAAACTACGTTACACAAACGAGAAACATATTAGTGAACTACTATACGTAATTTATAAATAATCATCGCGAAGTGGCACAAAAGTACTTTTTTGCTCCTATCTTACGAGTAATTGTTTCAATTTATTCTCAATGTGCGAATAAGAGGTACATGGGAATTTTTGATTTCATTTGTATCTACCAGTTAATCTTTTTCATAAAAAGAACATGTTGAATTATACACATGTATACTGGTTTATGCTAGTAAACAGTTTTTTCTTTAAACCAATTAAGAGAAAACGCATACAATTGAAAAATTGAGAATATAACTAATTGCATGGAGTTTTCTCATTCCAGACTAATAGATAACTAAATATGTTCTTACATTTCTATCCCGTGACCACTAGAACAAGCGACAGATATACAGAGGTCTCAGAGTAAATGTTTCAAACTTCAAGGACTGAAGAGGATTCGCAAAAGATAACTTTTTGTCAGAGAACATGTACTGGAAACTTTAACATAACATAGTTACCCCATTTTTAAATTTGGCACTCGGCCGTGACTTTTATGCAACTGCATGCACAGGTGTTCGGCAGGTCACTTTCTGGCAAAGTCACGTAGATTTCATTTACCTACCGAACATTGTGCATTCAGAATTGCCTTAATTTTGGAGCAAATTGCCACATGCATAAAAACATAAATCCGTTATATACAATTTCTCACCATAAGTTCATTGGCAAAAAGTTTTCATTGATGACCTCCCTCTCCACCCTAAATGTTCGTAACATGTATTCTGAGACCTCTTGTAGTTACTCTACTGAACTGAACATTAGGAACCGGGCTACATCTTACATTGAAATTCCATCTGTTCCTCGCCTCACGGCCCCTGAATGGAAATGCATTAACCGCTGCACACTTCAAGCACTGCGCAAGTGACAGAATGCAAGGCCATGCAAGCGACAAGAGATCCTCTGCACGTTTCGCGAGTCATGCAGAATGATTGCGCAATGAAGATGGGCGAACAGATGACTTGAGGGAATGCGGAGAGTCCGGGCGCCACCGCAAGGCATTCCGACAACATGGCTCAGCGCTCCTCGATCGAGAACCGCGATCCATTTGTTCAAACCTTTCCTCAAAGGAAAACGATTTGTTCGACATTCTTCAAACGGCTGGCAATCCAGAAGAAGGAGTCATTTATAAGCTCAGAGGCAGAAGTAGTAATTGCTGGTTCTCAAAAGAAAGTGCCTAACATACGGTTATTTTCATTCCTTAGTAAAGCCACCTTTTCAATAATATAAAATCGAAATAAAAACTAGGAAATCATCGATTCAATTAATTTAAATAGAAGCTTAAATACATTCTGATGATAATAATACAAACAACGCTAGTACGTCACAATATCACAAAATCTCGAATCTTGAAAAGAAGCGAAAAAAATGTAGTGTTGAATAATATGTCCAATAATCCAAGTACGGTTATCGAATGTCATAATTGTTGGTTACGTAACGGAAAATGAAAAATGTCGAGATACTGAGGAATTGGAATTATTGAGATTCCTGTCAACGATGCATTCATTGTAATATTTTTACTCAGTTTTTAAACCCTTGGTAGTATAGATTACAACATATTGCATCAAACTTAATTTTAATAGAATAACTCGAGTCACATTATGGTTACAGTATTGGCGGGCATTTTCCTGCTTCACACATCCCGCACGTAACGCGCTGATCCTCTAACGAACGAGCTGCGGCGGCGCGGCGCTGACAGACGCGCAGGTAATCAGCCGCTGAACGAGCCACTTGCAAGCGGCGCCGGCGCTCCGCCTCTGGGACGGAGATAAAGCGGAGTGGCTATTCACCCGGCAGACGCTGCCTCCACCGCCGCCCCCGCCCCGCCATTCGAGGCAGTGGTGTCGGCCGCCCGGCGCAGAGGAAACTTTCGCCACTACCTTATATAGGTTGTTGTTATTGTTATTATTATTATTATTATTATTATTATTATTATTATTATTATTATTATTATTATTTTCATTACATCGCGACTAAAGATGTTATGAGTCGGCTGAATATAAAATGTACTCCAGGTTGCAACCAGCTACCTAAGGAGCAGATCCGGTGACTGTCAGTGCCTCTACAATACTTTGCGCAAAATGTGGGCTGTTCCAAATAAAGCAATTTCTTGCACTTCCCAGTCTTTTAAATTACCGTGGAGTTTAGACAAGTTCTTACTCAAATTATTATTATTATTATTATTATTATTATTATTATTATTATTATTATTATTATTAGCTTACAACATCCCACAAAGGGCATAGGCCTCCTGCTTTAGCAGGGTTACAGTAGGTTGATATTAAAAACCGGAAAAATATGTAGTATTAAACGTCAAAATATGTAAAGAAAACAGTAAGAATATGTAATAAATATGTAAAATCGGATATAATATCTAATATTAAATTCTCTAATTAAAAAAATATTTACATACAACAAAATTACATTTAGAAACAATGTCCTAAAAAAATTAAAATCAATACAAGCGTTTTAAAAACATTTTGGAGAGCACAAGTTGATGCACACTTTGCATCATACAACTTTCTCGTGTGTAGTAAAAGCTGCATCTATTGTAATCCAGGATTTACCAAGTGTTTCTCGGAAATTAAGGTTACAGATCACAGATCCCGGTGTCAATGATACTTTTCGCGCCTATATTTCACCAATAATGTGGGGAAAATGCTCATTTTTTTGAAAATACTTCTATTAAATAAAAAATATGTAATAAAATTGAAGAAAATTTGATAGGAAAAATGTAGTGAAAACAACAAAATATGTACAATATGTAATATAGTACTAAATATGTAACAATATATAACGAAAAAATGGATATTGTTTTAGGAGGGCGACGATTCGCCAAGATTACAATTTTGAAAACGGGAAGTAAGAAAACAAAAAAATATGAAATCACTTAAAAATCCGGTCTCTATTGATATTTGTAAAATCAAACACTAATTATGCCGGGGAGCATCATCTTTTTTCAGTTCGTACCCCAGTTGTCTCCATGTTGTACTCTCTTGTGCCGTCCAGGTGGGACCGGATACCTTAGCTCGTCTGCCCATCTTTTTCTCTGTCTCCCTTGGTTCCTCCAGCCATAACGAGGGTCCCAGGGTGTTGTAATGTACGCCCATCGCCTTTGGTCTTGTGTAATGATGTGTCCTCCCCAATACCATTTACTCACCTTGGCTTTGGCTTGTTGCACTACATCTTTGATTTTGGTCTTTTTCCTAATTCCAGTAGAAGGTATTTTGTCTAAGCGCGAAATGTTTAACATTTGTCGTTCTAGTTTCCTCTGGCATTGTTTATCCATTTTATTTACGCTACCTTATTTAGGTATTTCAATTGAAGACTAAAATATACAGTAATTGTAAAGAACTTTTCGGCATGAACAATCATCATCACTGGATATTGCACAGGTTACAAATAAAAAAGGCGTGTATGTATGTTCCACAATATAATAATTACTCATTTTACACTATAATAATCATTGTACATAAATTTAAAGAAATCGTCACTGAATAAGTAATGCAAGATTCTGTGCTCATTTCAATTGATCCAAATCGTAGATGCGAGAAATATATGACATGAAATGGTTCATTTTTTACAAGATTTTTCCTTTTCTCGTGTATAGGCCAACTCGGACCAAGCCTACATGCCTACTGCCTTTACCGGCACTCAGAAACTTAATCAGGGCATGAAACATCATTAGGAGGGGATCAGCTTTTAGATGGATCCCATTTTTATCTCCCAGGGTTGTTAGCTGTAGGGGTATGGAAGATGAAATAATGATGATAGTGAGGGGTGAAAGGACGACCACACACATACAGGCATACACAAATACACCCATGTCCGAGGCGGGACTCTAACACGCGACTCTTTGGTCCGAGGTCGCTACTGCCTTAGCGATCTCGGCCATCACGCCGATCTTACAAGATATTATTATTGTTGTTGTTGTTATTATTATTATTATTATTATTATTATTATTATTATTATTATTATTCCCCTATATCAGACTGTAGACGTCATGAGTCGATTGAATATAAAATCTACTCCAGGCTGCAACCAGCTACCTGAGGAGCAGATCTAGGGACTGTCGGTGCCTCTCCAATATTTTGCGCAAAATGTGAGCTGTTCCAAATAAAGCAATTTCTTGCACATCCCAGTCCTTTGAATGCCCTGGAAAATTAGCCAAGTTTTATTATTATATTAAATTATCATTATTTATTGTGAAATTTCGCCGCCCCCTAAAAGTGCCACGCCCACTAAGCAGCACTGCGTCGAGGCGCAACCCGACGGGCGGGCGCCGTTAGAACGGTTCCGCCCCCGCGCACGTGCGTGGACACGGGCCATCTCGCGCGCAGCTGGCCTCCGCGAGATTAAACGCCGTGACGCGCGCCGGCCGGCCCGGCCGCGCCGCTCGTGGGCGCGCCGCATCCTCCGTGGGAGCCACGGATGAATTATGGAGCGTCCGGCCTCATCACGAGTAAGCTCTGCTCCACGCTCTCAACCACTTCGCCCGAGCACTCGGACACAATCGAACCTCTTACATTCCAACATCATCCTCCATTCCAATATCATTTTATATTCTATTCCAACATCATCCTCTATTCCAACATCATCTTGCATTCCAACTCATTCTGTATTCCAACTAATCCAGTCTGTGATACAGATATTCCCGAAAGAGTAACATTCTTTTAGTATATTGAAAATAAACTTCATAAACGAAACGATTTAGTTAACAGAAGCTGTTTTTTTATTTCTTACTTTCTTTAAAAATCAAAAATTTCGTCATTTCAAAACCTCAAAACTCCAAAAATATGTATATTTCCCTCTTTGAATAGAATTGTTTCCCGACAATTGAATTCGTTAAGCTGTAGGGCGAAAACAGGAAAGTATTCCCCACTATCGATAAGCAAAATTATTGCGGTCACAGGTTGGATTTCGTTCGGAATTGTCTCAAAAAGATTTCCATTAATAGTATCAAATAGGAACACCTATCGATTTAAACAGAGTTCTTTTTCCATATCAGAAGGAATGATAAGCATTAAGTAAGGTCCTCAGAAGAACTAAGTTACCTTCTCTCAGAAGGAATGTTAACTGTTACGAATTAATTTTAAGTGAATCTTGTGCTTAAAGGTCCTGAGTTTCTAACCTTTCAAAACACATTTAGGAAAGAAAAAAATGTACTGTACTCAAAAATGTTTCCAACGTTACCATCCGTACTACTTACTTCTTACCTCATACTATTATAATCGATAATCCTGAGTCATTTCTTACAGAGTGAAAGAGTTCTCGATCCCAGTGCGTACTCTTGAGACGAAAACAGGGTAAATAACGTTCTCCTTACGGAACAGGGAAAATAATGAATTAAGAAAACAGTGGGATGACGAATCACCATTGTTTCCTGCAAAACGTGTCAACAGAGAATTATTCAAATTTTGTTATGGTGCTTTCTCTTATTTCTCAACGCTAAGCGTTCGAACAATGCATGGTCAGTTATAATCAAATTAAATTTAAGATTTCGTGAGAAAAGCACAACGCTTTATATAAGACATCAAATGAAGAGCTCAATTACTAATTCTCATTCTTAATGTCTTCCGACAGAACAACATTTTTACAATCTTTGAAGAACAGAATAATACACCTTCCCGAAGGGTTTGTTGAAGAATCAAATTACAGTGGAAAAGCTAACACTAACAACATTGACAATAACAACAGCTACAACAATAACAATAATTCTAGGAATGTTTCAAGTTTATTTTGGTGAACAATCAAAAACTGTTCTTAATTCGCCAATTATTCGGGACTTCATAGTTCCTTCATCAGGGCTATGTGACACATATTAACAACGTTACTACCTCCAAGTTGGATACATAGCACATAAAGTAAATAACATATACATTAAGAAATTAAACATTCAACAAAAAAATTACTGATTAATTATAATTAAAATACATTTGATTATGAACATATATCATTAAACCCACCTAGTTAAGGTTGAATATTCAAAACCATACTACAAATCATCCAACACATGGTAGTATTTGAAATTTGAAAATATTTCATAACACCCAGATTACTTAACAAGTTAAAAATAACACGCTTGAAATTTAATATCGCCTCCCAAGAAACCTTCGCGCCTCGTCGATCCCCAATTTGAAGCGCTGCCGCTCCCGCCGCAGAGAGGTTCCGGGAAGCGCCTCAATCTTTCACGCCATTGATTCGGAGGGCGCCTCGCGGCCAACGCGCCTTCTCCATTATGGAGAGTCCATCGGGCCCGCGGGCGGCCAGGGACAGCGGAAGCCACCGAAGCCCAGCATTACGACCGAGACGCGCCGGGAATACGAACTGCGGCTCGAGAAAGTAGAAACGCTAAAACAGCAGATACTTTCTTACATTATTTGTAATCTCTATATATAAAAGTGGATGTTGGTATATATGAGATTAACTCACAAAACTGTTCCAAATACAAAGCCGAACGATCACATACAAACGATTAAGAGGGAAACAGTTAACAGTAAAGGAAAAGAAATAATGACAAACAAGAGAAGCAAAAGCAATACGAAATAAAAAACCTGCCATTCCGATAACACATGAAGGGATCTACGAATGCGTAAGAAGATAACATTATTCTAACTAAATTATGCGAAGTAATCAGATTGAAAATAATGAACTAATGACAATAATATTGAAGTAACAAGAAAACAAGATTGATAGAAATAAGTGTTTTGTAAATCAAATTACATCAATAGACAATTAAAATAATTAATCTCGCTTCACAAACAGATGTAACCTAACTTGAACACAGAGGTTGGCATCCTGAATTTCATCTGAAGAACCCCTTTCAGCATCGCTTATTGGGGTGCTCCGCTTCAGAGGTCCCCGTGCATGAGCCGATATCAGGTTTTCGAAAATGAGATTATACGGTAGTGCCTCCGAGCTACAAGTAGGATTTCCTGCTCCTTCCATCTGCACATGTTCGAAATCCATTACCGGTGGAGCCACATGGGCCGTGGAATTATCTGATTGCCCGCCACCGCCACCGCCACCGCCGCGCCGCAATCGGATCTTGAGGCCCAGCAGCGCATGCGCAATTCATTGGCCGCCGCCAGGCGGAATGCAATGCAGGGGCGACTGCTCGCGAACTCAAACGGCTCACTGTACGCCAGGTAATTCTTGGATGCTGACTTCCTTCTCGCGGACCAATCATGAATAATTAAGGGTAATATTTTCAATTTGATAGTAAAGTTCAGTAAGCATTATATCCTCATCAAGCGTTAGGCCGGCAGAACATCGACTGAAATATTATGAGCCTTAAAAAGTGATCACTCGATATACTGCATTATTACTTTCTCGCGCTTAATTCGTAAGAGAAAGTTCTGTGCATCGGAAAACGGCGAATTTTCGGCACAAAAACCCGTATTGCCGGGCCTTCATAATGAAAAAAGTGGATAATTCCTGTTCGTATGCAAGTATTATAGTAAATTATTTCTATCCTAGTTGTTATTGTAAGTGTATAGTAATATATTGTATATATTAAGTATATGGTATGTAGAACATTATTGTAGCCAGAATCCATATTTTGTGGGACTTTGATACCGAAAAATAGATTGACGGCAAAACGTCTGTCCGTCTGTGGTCACCGCTAGTCGCGTAAACCGTTTAGCCGATTTCCTCCAAAATCTTTGTAGCCCCGGTCGATCTGAACAAACTCGAGGTTTTGGTAGATTCAAACAGAAATTTTTATTTTGGATGGAATCTTACATGAAGCATCAAAAGCATTTTCAAAATTTTCTCAAAAATAGCAACATTTTTATATGAAGCTTTGTTCTCGGCTAGGGTAAAAGAGACTTAAGAGATCTTTTGTTCAGGTCTCATGTTCGTTGAAATCCCAGATTTTGGGCGTCTTCCAGCAACTAATTACAATACTGAAGATAGATTTTTTTCCTTAACAAATTCTGTTTCTTAGTGACAAGGACAAAGATTATAAAATAAGGTCATGTGCAATTTTTCGAAAATACACGTAGTTTTCGCGTAACTTTGCGCAAAATGTAGGTAAATTTTAATTTTTTTAAAAAATTGTCTAAAACGGCATATTTTTTTCGTATGTGTCAAGAAACAGTAAAAAATTGCATTTTTCTCAATTTCGGCCAACTCTCCATATTTTCGAAAACTGCAAAAAACATTTCAAAACTACAAAAGTGAAGTTAGAGATTTTGCCTTAGACAAAATCTTATCCAAAAAATCAGCTCTTTAAAAAAGGTCATGTACGTTTTTTTTTAAACAAAACAGTAATTTTTGCGTAATTTTCTATTAAAATTAATGCAGTTTACATTAAAAAAAATTCTCAAAAACACCTTTTGAGAAAAAAGTTTTCCACGGACGGGGAGCTTAAAAGAATGATGCGGGTCTCATTTTCGTTGAACACTCTAAATTTTCGAAGAGTGCAAATCTAAAAAGTCAGAAAGTGTGTGCTGTTTTAGCACCACTAGCTTTAATCTCTAGCCTGAGGGATTAATATCGTTACAAAGCATTGTGATGATGAATGACCGTCGATTAATCTTCAGAAAAAATGCAGCTAAATCTTTGAACTATTAAAATATAATTGTTCATCAGAGTTTTAGGAAAATATTTGCTAGAGTGTCCTACAGAGTTTCCCAACACCTGTACGAAAATGTTTGCGGTATTTTAACGAAATTGTTCTCACAGTTCCATTCATATCTGTCAAAATTGAAAAACATATCACAAGATATGCGTAGAAGTAATAAAATACTAGATTAGTTACCTTATTGGATACAAAAGCATTGGGTATTTATTAATGTTTATTTGTATAGTCAAAAGTACATCACAGAACTACTGTGATTAATTATCATTCCAATTATAATTCACCGTTGCCTAACATTTCGATATCATCTCTCACAGAAAATTATAATTTAAGTAATAATTCCTCACCAAAGAAGAAAACCTCAGCAGGTTCTTTCATGTTAAGCACGAAATTTGTGAAGCAAATTAAATATCTAATACTGGCAAACCACGTAACTGCACTAGTATGAAGAATACCGAATTCAAAGCAGTTACAAAATGTTTAATAAGGAGCTACACGGCATGAAAGATATCTGGACGATGTCCACGTGGTGACATCACGCGCAGGACAAAATCGACACGCGTTCCACGAAAACAAGCCGATGTGTTTACCCTTTAGTTTTCGCCGGCGCTATAACAGCAGCCATCAAAGTGTCAACGCGGCGCCGCGCTCGCCGGGCGAAGTGAACGCCTTCCGGCCGACGGCAGCGCGCCCCGCGAGTGTTTATGCAAGTGCCCGGTGCAACAGGGCGCGGCGCGGCGCGGCGCGGCGCGGCGCGGCGCGGCGCGGCGGGCTACAATCCCCAACAGGCGGCCAGGATATAAAGAGTTGCTCAATTTGTACCAAAGTTAGTATGTAAAGGTTATCGCAGTTGATGATCAAGAATATGATATAAAAAAGTGAAAAAAAAAAACGAATGGCGGAACCAAGATGACCAGCAAATATTGATAAAGTCATTTCTTATATAAAAATAATTTTGGGGGAAATTATCAAGGTTGCCATTGAAGACTGAGTTTAAAATCAAAAAAATATGGTGGATCAAAGAAGGCGGACAAAAATTGATCAAATTGAAAATTGATAAATATTTATTTTTAACGACAAGACTGTTTTGTAGCTTGGCCGGTTGCACGCACAGCTAACAATGAATTGCGGCGTTTCACCTGAAATATAAGGGACGAAATGAACAGGTGATCGTCAGTACAACTCGTATTCAGTAGTCCCAACATTACTGCAGCCAAACTGATAGTCCAAAATTCCCATCTATACACTTTTTTTTCCTTTCTGGCCACGTTTTCAAGATTATAGCCTACCGTGCGGCGGACAGTGGCAGCTGGCTGACCGGCCGGCACGCGGCGCTGTCACGAGTTTAGAGGAGCACGTTGGACGAACTTTCGACCTAATGTTTTAAGTAAGTTACCAAAGAGTACAACAGACCAAATTTTTAATGTGTGTTATCATAGAAAATTTTCAGTATCACTTGATAGCCACTGTTCATATCTGTTAGGGTTTCTCCTTCTCTCCATGAAGCAAACACAGATTGGTACTTCACTAATTAATTTATTAATCATAAATTACCCTAAACCGGAGAGGAAGCGTCCAACATCCGCAAATTTCCCGTTACATGTCTTTCGGAAGAATGCTATCCTCGACATCACCTCGCTTCCCCCTACTCTCCCCCTCCACTCGCTTAAAAAAATGACATTTCAGGAAACCGCCCTTCGGCCGTCCCAGGAATGCTCGCAGCCTGCCAAATGTCAAACCGTGCGGGCGCCCCTGTCCGGAGCGCCAGCCCCCTGCGTGGGAACGCCTCCACACTCGTCCCCGAGAAGGGTCGCTACAATATTCAAATACGATTACCGCAGAAGTTGCCCAAGGCACACATTAATAACTTTTCCCTACGCACCACTTCTCCCCGACGTTGTTAAAAGTAAATACTGCATACATTCCCACTTCTCAAATAAACACAGCCTTGTTTGCAGATGAGCCTCCACTCTACTTCTCAGAGAACTAGTCAACAAATCTCAAAACATAATTTCAAAATTATCCAAATTAACTTGAAAGCTGGGCTAATCCCTGGCAAATCAAGTTGAACCCAATAAAATTGTAGCAAAGTATTCACATCAAAAGCCATGTGCACCATATCTCCCATTCTTTATAAATAGCAAAAAAGTGTCTGGATACCAACACATAAATCAATAAAAACCTGTGATTAAAGTTTGATACTCAATCCTTATGGAAGCAAAGCAGAAATAAAAACTCAGCAATCTAATTAGGCGAAATTAATTCAGCTCTGACCCTTACTGAACTAACACAATCATCTAATCTAATGCATCATCACGCTACAACTCAACTAATGGTTCTACAGAATGGCACAGACTTTCCCGTATTAGTTTTCTTTTTCGTTTCGTCTCGGCTAGCTATTCGGACTTGCCACTACTTTTGACAGCTGCCATCTATCGCCGCCGCCCAAGTAAATTTTTTTGAAATAATAATAATAATAATAATAATAATAATAATAATAATACAACTTACCCAATTTTATTTATGACAATTCTTTATTGTTCATATTTGCATACAGAACACAACGTTTTGTAACTTGTTTTAGTTACATCATCAGGCTCCTAAATTACGGGATACAGAAATCAATATTATTCACTATGTCAATAATTTCACATAATCACTTAATTAAAGTTAATACACTGAGTTAAAATATTTCGTGTCAATTAAATAACAATGAATCTTAATATCAAGTAAGTCGACTTCCTAAAAGTAAATAGTTCTTCAAACCTTGTTGAAATAATAAAATATTAAAATGATAAAATTAGATTGTTATAATAAAAGACGAAACATACAAAACACAAACAAAATAAACAATATATCTCAATGAGACACTCACCCTAATAAAGGGAACTGTTGTCCCATTTTTAACCGTCAAACCGACCCACTCGTTCCTCATCCGTCCATTAAATCTTAGTCTACGAAGGCCCCAGCGTATTGGAAAGCTTCCACATTTCGATAAAAAATGTGCAGTTTGTGACGTTTCTATCCAACAATCGAAAGGAATGTTAAGGAGATTGACATCACGCTCAATCCAGTAGAGAAAGCCGTAATTTCCGTGCAAACGATACGGCTTTCTGGTCTAATCAAATGCTCATTTGTTACAATCAGACCATAGTAATATTGGAATGAGGTTGATGAATCTTTGATCTGATGTCTGTACGTGTCTATACTCTTTTTCCAAACATCAGAAGCAATGTGCAGGTGCTTTGCACCAAGTGCGTGAAAACACTGGCCCTTATGAACTAACGATGCCTCACAGACCACCATAAAATGTATCAATAAGGATTGCAAACGAAATGAGAAACTACGCCTTATTATGACTATGAACTGCAACCCGCGTGTCACAGCAGCGTACCCGCCTACCCCCCACCAAACGCTTGGTAAAATCCCAATCTAACTTCCTACACAATCTACTAGTAGACGTAAGATCAAGATGCAAACAGATCTTCCATTTGCATTAGTGGCATAATCAATAAGACATCCTATTTGCTATTTCCCTAAGATGCAAAGCCCTGAGTACTTTTATGTTTGTACTTTTATGTTTCTATGTACTTTAATGTTTCTGTATTTTGCCACCGGGCAACATCAGCCCAATTGTAGAATAAACCCTATATCTTATTGACCTCCTCACAATGTATGCTACTCTACAAAAATTACAACCTCCAGGAAGGAAACATGGCAGAAACATTCCATCTCTTACAAAAACAGGTGTCATGTGATGTGAATCTTCATAACAATTGACTCCTTGAGTGCGTGTTTGTGTACACGCAAGTAACATGCATTCTGAATACCCATTCAAATAAAATGTTTCAAGTTTCAGCCATTCAAATTCAAGCAGGTAACAAATCCACGTTCGTTTTCAACCAGCTTTACATTGCACAAGACGGCAAAAAGAGCATCAAATTAATTATGTTTTCATTTATTCATTAAAGTGAACCTAGGGTACCCATTACACGTTCTATTGGTTTCTTATCCAAGAGACAAAACTTAAATGCCTATTGAAACACATCGGCCGCCACAAAAGTATCTCCTCTTTCAAAACCGAAAAGCCCTGTCCACTGCTACCATTTGGCAGCAATTCTAAAACACAGTTTACATAGCTGCATTCATTCAGAGTTCATGGAAGTGGGAAAATATGGCCAAAAGGAAATATTTTCCTAGCTATAACTGTTTCAAAGGATCGTAATATTAGTGAAGAAAACAGAACGCCAATTTTTTTACTGTAAAAATATGGGGGAGCACATTCTCAACGGACAATATTAAATCGACAATGTACGGTAGAGGCAAGTTTTGTCGTTCGCTTGGCGAAACGTCTGCTAGGAGCACTGGCGCCACTCGCGAGTTGTGGCTTTTCGAAAGACTTGCGCAGCGCGTTTTTTAGTCGTCGGGTGCCCGCCACAGCTCGCGACCAACGTCCGACGCTCCGCGCCCACGCGACCCGACGAAGTATTTATTCTTTGATAACATAAATCGCGAGACCCACACCAGACGAGTCCTTTGACTCGCGGCCAAGGGACTCGCAAACGAGAAGAGCAGATGGAGTCAACTCAAATAATGTCGCAACAGATCCAGAACCTGAATAACACATTGCAAGGAAGAAATTTATGTCGGATGTGCTTCCATGTACCCGTGAACAAACGTGACTCACATAGGTACAATAACAAGTACTAACTTATTTACTCTTATTTCTAAATTTTGAAATCTATTTTTAATATATTGGACCTTCTGGCGTTTTGTGCAAGGGACAATTTCCCCCTCTTTCTGTATTTGAATATATCTCGTAAAAGGTCCCAAGGTAGAATCGATACATTTACCGCGTTCTTTACATAATTATCGATATTCTGCATGTTGCAATTCTCAATACATTAAAAATGTTCTTTTTCTGTTTTGATAAAGGAGAAACTCACGAAATCTCTTGACATAACCTTTTAAAGTTAAATTCATATCGGTACCTTCAGTCGTGAGGGCATTCATAACCAACTACGCAGGGCGGCCACCACATGCCCTCAGGGCACGTGACAGGCCGCTCGTTCCGTTTTGCCCGTCCGGGCCAACAGCAGCCCTGCCGCCACCATCTAGCGGATGAAAGTGCCACGAAAGACATCCGATGCCGACGCGAATGCAGCGAATCTTTCATCCCGGGAGATGCGGTGCTTCTCCCTCGCTGGACGGTGAGATCTGGCGCCGACCAACACGCCCGCTTCCCTCCCGGAGACACGCTCTGGCTCCCGACTCAACTCTCACTGACGTTGCGTGTAGGGGAGTGCATCTAAGAGATAGAGAGGGAGAGAGATAGAGAGGGAGGGAAAGGAGAGAGGGGGAAGAGAGAGAGTGTGTGTATGCGCAGGAGTTAATACAATGGAAGGAAATATCGCACGCGGTCCGTGGCACGTTTGCTAAATTACATCTCGTACATTCGCCTGACATTGAATCATGAAAAACTAATGATCACAGCAGCCACCCGCTGGAATTCTGCCCACGATAGCGAGTGAAATCGGCCTAGGTACATCGCTCGTGTCAAAAACCGGCTGTGAGGGACACAGGGACTCGAACCTAGGATCTCCCGGTCAGAGACTGTGCAGAGGCAAGGGCAATGCTGGTTCTGCGCTAACTCCTCCCGTACCAACCGCATTGTGAACGTCCTCAAGCGGTGCCAACACCGCGTGCATGGCGCCCCTAGCGTCGGGCGGGCGAAACGGCCCAGCGGGGGCGCCAACAAAGCGAGCCCGCCCTCGTAAAAACAGAAGACGACGAACGCCCGCTTGCGTCAGCACGCCGACGCGGCGCGGAGGCGGGCACGCGCGTCCCGAGGAGGGCGCGCGGCGACGCGGCAGCTGCCCTTGGCACGCGACGCGCGAAGGGCCGCTTCGGGCGACTCTAGCGGAACCCGGTACACGTTCTTCTGCCCTTCATCGCCCTCTTTCCCTTCCCTCCCTCTCTCTGTCTCTCTTTGCCTTTCCGTTTCTCGCAGTCTGTCTCTGCCTCTGCGTCTCTCTGTCCCTCTCATTCACATTTAGTTGCGGATTCTACACGTCTCTGAGAACGTGAGATAATATCGAGAAGCGCTTGACCACCAAAAATGTAACAATGTTCACGAAGGACTCGTCCTGTAGATTATGGTATGAGAAACGTTTCTTTATCGGGTGTCGGGGATTACCTCATATATATATATATATATATATATATATATATATATATATATATATATATATAAGAAGATTACAAAGGCGTCGTCTGTCGGGCGACGCAACTAGGGCCGAAATCTTCCCCACCCCTCTCCCCCCACTCCCCGTTTCTGAAACTCTCGCTACTTCCGTTGTGTGACTCGCCAATGAGATACACGCAAGCCTGTGCGCTTGCCTATTTCCGGTGTTCCGAAATCTCGTACGTCTCAACACGTGTCGTCCAGTAACTATGCCTTTGTAATTACATCAGTTGTTGGCGCTATATTGAGTGGTATTGTGATTCATGAATATGAAAATGAATACCTTGCCTTTTAATATTTATGTTTTGTTCGGAACATTTAGCAATCATAATAGGACGACGGCGATCACATGACGAAGTACTTATCGGACGCTTCTCAAGCTATGTGTGGACCGCACCAAGAAAGTGTGTGCTATGAGAATCTGTTATTTAGCTGAATCTATACAATCCTTTAAAATGTATTTTGTAACTTCAAACCATACATTTTCAATCCATTAAATTTATTGTTTTATTGTCAAAATGAGTTTATCTTTATTTCCAAAGTAGTCTTTCAGATTATGCCTTTGTTACAACGGTTGTTACAGGTTCCCTTTGTAATCAAGGGAGAAAAAAAGGAAGCCATCGTTTAATTAAACTTGTTGTAGTAATAATTATGTGTATTATTCCTTTCAATTGGTATACTTTAATTTACAAACGATCTGAAAATGAAATATCTTAACTTTATTTTTATTACATTTTTACTAGTACTACTAATTTTACTAGTACAAACAGTTACAATTGAAACTCTGTGATGTTTTAAATATTAGGTTTTAAAAATACGCTTAAATTTAAATAAAATACGCTTAGATTTTTAAAATTTCTTCCTTAATATTATTAAAACCTTTTGGAGCCCTGCTAAAACTCCGCACTTCTTGAATGATCATTTTGAAAGTAAAAATTGTTTCTTAGAACCAAAACTTCTTAGGACCAACATTTCGGCCCTTAAATGTGCGTTATAGAATTATAGGTCCCTCACTGTGGGAGAGTAACCATTCTCAGACTGCTAAGCAAGGAGATTCAATTGCAAAGAAAATCACAGCACCTTCAATTTAATGAAATATTATTTGTGTATTTTTTCTTCAATTTAATTTTACAGCGCTTTTTTGGCCATTCACCCTCTGGGACGGGAAAGCGCAAAAGAACTATACATCCAGAAATCCATAAGAATGCCACTTTCTAGAATTCTGTTTAAGAAAAATAATTCCGAGCACAACTGTCCCTGTCTGTTCCCCATCCCTTTATTTTTCCACCTGTCCCTACATGTTCCTCGAAATATACGTCTCCACGGAACACGTCTCTCCCTACAAAATTTTCCCCTCTCGGACATAAACATCTGGTTTTAAACTGTACAACGCATTGTTTCCGAGTTATGTGCGATCAAAAATCTGTCAAATCTGCAATAATCCTTTACATTCCGTGTATTCACCAAGAGAAACTTTTAGTAGGACGGGGACTCTTTATGTTGTCGCTGCTTTCCGGATTCTCAACATCAAACAAAGACTGCACAGTTATATGGATAATTGAATATAATTTCTGAAACAGATTCAACAGAGATTTGGTGAAATAAAGAATAGCCAAAATACGAAATTCTGATTCTCGCAAACTACCATTACTGCTTTTTCAGTTTATAGAAGTTGCACCTCAATAATATGCTATTAAGTAGCACATTTTGAGTATAATTTTGAGTCTCCTGAACCCTCTGCAACTGTTACTGAATATTCAAAATAAAATGAACTAGTTTCATAACATCTGAAACGTTTTTCTTTCTTGAACTGTACGAAGTCGGATTAACATTCTGACACTCCAAAACTGCAAACAGGAAGTACAGCTGTTCAAGTGCCCATTGTTCGAGAAAACCCGCCAGAGGCTCTCTCTTCATCAGATTTATATTTCATAGAAGCGACGCCAGTGCATGTCCTACGACGCCGAAAAATTCCTACAACATACATGTATAACACGTAACAAAAAGCCAAGAATATGCTTTTATAACACACAAGTCAATACATTCCGATTATATATTTTCCTCAATGTTTTACACATTCAGACCATCAAAGCAAAAATTACCACGAACCAATGCTTGGTAACATCTCGCTTTAAAAACGTCCGTTCAAAAAAACATTGGCACCGTCGCCGTATTACGCACGACGGCGCGGCGGTGAAGGCGCGTTCCTAGAACAGAGACAAAACGAATGTGTCTCAGGCAACTGAAGCCCATCCGCACTTCGGCGTTCCGATGTCGTCTCGCGGTGAAGAATCGAGCGTTTCTTCGCAGTGTTTGGCAACGCCCCCTCGGGCGCAGTGCAGCTGCGCAGGTGATTCGCTCGCGGTGGACAGCAACTGTTTAGTTTTATTTTTCAGTTACTTAACTAAATAGGTTCATTGATTCATGGAAAATCGTTGTTTATCAGTAGGTGTGAGATTTTGATGACCTAAAACATTGCCAAAAATGATTGATAAAATGATTTTAAAATGTTTCAAAAATGCCCTAAAAATAAAGAAAAATGACGAAAAAAATTGACCAAAACCACTTCACATCAACAACTCAGGCTCTTAGATTTCTGATGTAATCGAGGCTTCTTCCTTTTATTCAAGTGAACTCCGCTTGCAAACTTTTGGCTTGGATCGTTCTTTACTCGAAAATCTCTGCATTTATCTATCGCGGAATCGGCTGAACTGACAATGGCGCCGATTGGCGTCACACGAACCTTAGATTACAAAGCACTTATAATGGCTGACATTACAATATAAGAGCAAAGAAATCGAATAGGCTAATTTTCTGGTGAACTGGCAGGAATTCTCTGATTAATGTGTGTTGCATCTCGCAAATATTATTTGAAACAAATACCATTAAAATTATATTAAAATCGATTAAATTAGTAAAAAATTGATTAAAATGGCTAGAAAAGATAAAGTACGACTTTTCAATCAAAATCGACGAAAAATGCAAAAAGGGACATAAAAATTATTAGAATTTCATTTCGTTTTGTTATAAACATGAAATGGATTTCTATACTAAAACATTGCTCTGAAGTGAAAAGAAAAAAATTCATTAAATCCCCCCCTAATTATCACTATATTAATTACACACCTGTAGTTAAAACTCCGCAACTACGAATCAGAATTCAGAAAAAACAGCAAATCGTTTAATTAAGACACTATAACACAGACCTGGCCAAGGTATTCCCAGTCGGCCATGAAACATGAACAAAAATGTACATCAGATTACATATCTACATCAACTATATATAAACACCGAATGAATATAACAAAATTGGGTAAGTAAATGTTTAGGTTTCTTTGGGTCAGTGCAGGAGAATGGACAACGACGGAGGCGTAGTAATTGGGAGCTATACTCTCTATATAAATCCGCTAATATCATTATACACATAAAACTACGTCGTCTGGAACGGGCAGGACATGTGCAACGTATGCCATCTACGAGAATACGGAAGAAAGCAATGGAAGAGAGGGAGCTTGAGAGCAGATCGGTTGGAAGGCCTAGGAAGAGATAGCTGGATCCCAAGATGCAAGGGAACAGTTGGGAATAAGGACATGGAGAAGATCTGCGGAGAGCAGAGCAGAATTATTGGCGCGACGCGAGCCCGACCTGGGCTGTGGCGCCATCGAAGAAGAAAGGGAGGCCTCGCTCGCGCGGCCCCGGGCAGCGCGTCGCGCCCCGTGGCGTATGGCGTAGGAGCCTCAAGAGGTAGAGTTTTCAGAGTAAAGAACAAAAAACAGTTTCTTCCCTTCCCCACGAAACAAGAAAACGATTTAAAACAAAATTCAAACCGGTGAATGAGCCGGAAGTAAGGTTCTTATCAAAATTATAAAGTCATATGACTTTTCATTTAGCAACTAAGTCAGATCGATACTACAATTACGTCGAGTTTGTTACTTGTTCACACATACGCACCACAATGGGCAGTCATACTGCGGGGAAACATTTTCGGATCCCTGTTAATGTGTATTTCTGCCAAAATCTTGTGATATTTTTTCTCAAATACTACTTTTTCTACGCATCATAATCGACAAATTGAACTTGGAATTAAACATTTCACATTTGAATGTAGATGTAAAAACGACCTCAGAATGGCAGGCCATTGTACAAGAGGGATGCGGTTTCAAATTCCGCATATCGGTTCTGTCATTTGGTCGCCAATGTCCCATCAGAGAAACGATAATGAAAAATAGAATTCAAAAGGATAAAATTACAGAAGAATTAACTCACGTTGACGAAGAGAAAAGAACATTTCCAAACTCATTAGTATTGAATATTTTACTGTATTGCTATGCATCACTTATTTTACTTGTATATGCGGTGGAGCAAGAGAATCTGTGCGCCAAATTCGTCCGCCATCAGAACCCACAAGGCACGACTTTCCACAGCATGCACGGAGGTCGGCAGCCTCTCTATTGGCTATAGCGCTACCCTTATCTGCATAGGTTATGGTCCCGCCACGATATGCCGGAGAGATCGTGACGAAATGAGTTGCCTACTTACATCATGGCTGTAGTTCGTTTAAAAAAAATTCACAAGGTATGGCAATTTTTCAAGTAACATGCTGATGATCTAGCCTAGTACTCCAAAACACAATTCAGAGGTCGAAAACTTAACAAAATTGTAATGTTAGAAAAAATGTTTTGCAGGAGATGTTGAATGGCAAGCTGGTTGGTGGAATAGAGACACGGTGCAATATTCACGTTTAGCAGCATTCATAAAACACAATTGGGAAAATAAAACACATGAATCTACGTGCGTCATATGTGCCAATTTAACTCATTGAAATATTCAAGCCACTGTACATTGACAATGCAATGTGCATATTACATAAAAATTGCATTGAATGACGTCAGTAGCATTGATAATTTTAGTGGATGTGGTTTCCCCATTATCAATATAAATTTAATTCATTTCATGAATACGCTCATTTCTGGTTATGAATTGACGCAATTCGGTTCGTACACGACGTCACATCGAAGCAAAACGTAAAACAGAATTCATCGCAATCATTGAAGTTGAAACAATGGATATGAAGAAGTCTTTTGAAGCCTTTGAAAACACGCTGCTTTAAATCACGAAACACATTTAGACGCACGAGGCTCTACTGGGTTTTATTAAAATAAAACAAATATTTATTAACCATCGCGAAAAACTCAGAATACAACTTTATATTCGCAAAGCCCCACTTATTGCGGTGGCTTGAATAATGATGGCGAACACCAATAAAACTCGAACACTCAATCAACATAAACACTCGTCAATTAAAAGATTTTAATTGATGAAGTGGGTTAACTAAATTTAGTAGATATTATCTAATATACATAAAAATCAATCTTTGTATTATTGCAGTACCGTTCATCCGATTGTGATAAACTTTGTCAACTTATTGTTTGCACTTGCGCGAAGAATATAGACGTAGTACAATGGGAATGTGCGTATGTCTGTCGCACATACACATACACACGCACGCACGATAATGATTTTAGGATTCAAACGCCCCTCAACGGAAGCCCTAGGCAACCCGCAGCACCTTCAAGTATTAAGCGTGTCAATGCTGCAAATTCTGCCCTGCGATTTTGAAATATTGGCCGGAATTATTACTTGAGTGTTATCTCGGACAAGTAAATCAAATTTCTCCAAGACAATGGCATAGCGAATGAATGCCCAAACCTGAGAGAGAGCGTTTTAACAATGGGATACGTGACAACCATGTCCAAACCAGGTCACAGAACAAACTCATTCTCACGAGAAAGTATTTCTTCTATTGAAATGTTTGCAGAGCGTAGAGTAAAACGTGATTAACAATCACGTGACCAGCAGCGTGTGAAGTGTAATCCAATGCAATAGCGAGGCATTGCCGGGTCCGCTAGTTCAATTATAAACAATCGAAAACATTTCGCAATATACTACGTCATAATGGATTTCCAAACTTTGCATAAACGATAACTTCAGAGTTGCACAAAAGATAATACGAGAAATTATATGGGCAATATTTTAAGAGATTTTGTGATTTTTGTTATTAGTGTTTTTTTTTAAATTTCAAATAGAGTCGTTTTGTTTGAAATTTGGCTTCTGGGAGACTCGCACTCGAGGGCAATCAAGCCGTGAGATTTGATCTTCAAGGCTTTATCTTTAAAATCACAGTTGTTTTTATTTTATCCATTCTGCAAACGCTTGTAATTCAGTACCTTTCCTGGTATCATTTATCTGGGAATTGCATTACTCGCAGAACTGATGCAGGCTTCATGTGGGTTGGAGGCGGCCACGAGCGATTCCCGTGGGTCGTGGGGATCGCTTAAGCCCTCCGCCGCCGCGGCCAGGGTTCGATCGATCCCCGACCCACCCATGTGAAATTTATGGTGGACAACGACAGTCTCCAATTTCCTCTGCCTTGCATTCACTTCGTCAACGCCACATGTGAGTGAGTTTTTAGTGTTTCGGGGAGCGAAAAGCACCTGATTCATTAGTGCAGCGAGTGCAGAGCAGTTGCAGGAGGAGGCTCCGTGCAACGGGAGACCCAGCATCCGCACGACAGAGTTTCCTCTCCGCCTGCGGGACAAGCTCTAAGCGCCCAAGTGGTCTTCCGACTACAAGCTCCAAGTGAAGTGCATGTAAATGTGTGCGTAATGGGAGAAAACAGGAAGAATGAGGAAGGACAAATTGCGCGCGGTCCGGGACCCGTTTGTTAAGACATTGCTCCGTCATGTACCTGAATTTGGTCGAAGAAACTATCGATCAGAGAAGCTGATCGCCAGAATTCTTCTCCAGACAATGATTGAATACAACCCAGCGATATAGTTACGTAGGTATGTAGTCAAAATCAAGTCACCGTGGGGACTCGAGTTCTAAATACCTTATTTCACGTGGCGAGAGACTCGGGCCGTGAGGCCTGCTCTTCCGTCTAACCACGCAAATTTTGCTGTACTCCTTTCATCGTCTACCGGACAAAGGAGATATTATATTATGTCGGGCGACGAAACAGGCGGTTTGAATTTAGCTCAGAGGCTTTCTTTAGGTTTGAGGAACTTTTACCTGCAGTAAATCTACTAACATGGAACAGCCGGCTTTACTACCCCTCCGAAGAAAGGCGTATGATGGATTTTTTCGCCCTTAAAAATCCACGGCTTCGATCGGGTTTGAACACGCAAACTTGCGGACTATTATACCCAAATTCGCGGGTTCAAACCCGATCGAACGCTAATAGATACACCATCGACGCCGCCACCCTCGACACCACCTTGATAGTTGAAGGGCCCTGAATTCAAATACATAAATAGGCAAACGAGCGCTTCCTCCGCAGCGAGCAGAATGCGTCAAGAGCGGAGCGCAGCCGCCGAGCATCCGGCAGGGGCGGGGGCAGGGCGTCTCGCCTTGACGAAGCGGCGCAGCGGAGGGACCACGTCCGGCGCCAGGCGCGCTGCTAACTCGATTGCCAGGTTCCGGCGCAGGCGGGCGGGCCCGCTCCTCGCGTCAAAGCGCTGCGGGAACCTTTCAAATTCACTTAAGGCACAACAACGCTCCTCGTGTTATTACGAAATTGCCGCTGTATACAGGCAGCCTCCTACAAGAGAAAAATTAGATAGGTAACATTATTATTAAACCTTTTAATTATTCTTGCAGTAATACATAAACATAAAATAGCAGTTCCATCTAGTAGAAAACAGTAAAGATCGCGACGAAAAATCCTTTCAAATACAGTCAACTCAGGACATAAAGAACTCAGTTAATGTGAAATTTCAGTTGTAGCGAATCATCGTTACTGGCCCCGATCCACATAATTTACAAATAAGCACTAGATGATTCAGTCATAGTGAACTCCCAATCGGCAATAGTGAACAACGTGGATACAATTTCAATTCAAAAAATTCAACTAAGCACCGTGAATTCCTTTTACATTGTAAATGCTGAGAAGTATTCGTCCAAAACGAATGTGATGAAGAGATAAGAAAAAGAGAATTGTTCCAACAGTGCAAGTATCACTCAAGGAGAGAACAATGTACTATATATTTTGAGTGTATTAACACTAGTATCAAGTAAGGGGAAAGCATAACTCTCAAGATATGCAAAATTATTCTTTAAAAACTGTACACAGTAATTAATAATAAACTATTATTTTAGGGGCAAAATCGACAGTCCCCAGACATTCACAATAACACGAATAGACAGTAAAAACGTTTTTCTGGCAAAAATCATTCTCGCCAAATTCGAATAAAATTGAAGAAAGCGTTCAGAAAACATTTAGGCGAAATATCAAACGGTCGAGAGAAAACAGGATCTCTCTTCGCTCCGTCAGCCCTGAATGTCCTGAAGAGGGTTGAAGCCATTTATTTATGAATTTATTATTTATGAATTGATATGAAGTTGTCTCGTGGCTCAGCGCGAAGCCGCTCGCCTTTCACCTGGTTTGATTCCCGGACAATCTCATGTGAAATTTGTTTCCTACAAAACGAGTTTGACTGCTTCAGCAAGGGCTAGTCCAACCCCTATGAAGTGTCCTAAACCCTACCCTCATCCTTATTCCTTCCCAATTCTGGCCGCTGGGTAGTGACGCAGGAGCGTGTAAGGGAGAGGCGCGTGTGCGGAAATACTACCTGGCGGTCTTCTTGACAACTGACAGACGAGACGACGCTATATGTAAATATAGCGCCCTCTGGAATACATAGGATAACTGATAACAAAACATACTCTAAGATTACTCCGCGCTCAACGATCTACCGGGAACAAAAGAGACGCGTTGCATAAAAGACGCAACAAATTATATATCAAACATAATTATCAACCCATGTCCGTTTGACACACCTTGGGTTGATATTTATGTTTGTTATAGATTTTACGGCACTAGAAGTTGCCATTGCAGCATCGTTCACAGGGGATGGTCAACAGCATCGTTGTCGAGTCTCAACAGTGGTGGATTTTCGGTACTTGCTGCAGCTTGTTCGCATTTAACCACTACCTGGAGGAGAACTCTTGGGGTCGGCTCCTCTGATCGGTTGTTTTCTGTGGTTTCTCCGACAATACCAGGAGAACGCCGAAGCAGAAAAAGGGCTGGCGTGCGAGTTTTCCTTTCTCATCACCTTGTCCTTTAACACCCACACGTACTACATATTACGGGATCAGTTGCGAGCGCAAGGCTTGTCGTCGCTGTGGCGGTGCCCGCGGGGAAAGGACGAGAAGGGACGAGCATTCCAACACCGGAAACTCACATTCCCACGAAGAGGAACATAACACCGCACGAGATATAACATGCACGTAACTTAGGGGAATATCAATCTAAGTTCAAGCACCCGGGATGAATAATCATTGACTCACTGAAAATCAAACTCACGTTCACTCTCACTACCAATGTGTTAAGCTTTCGTAATGCCTGCCAACTGAATTGCAGTTACATGGCACACTTCCGCGTCCCTCGTTTGTCCCCCTACTGGGAGAGGTGGCTCAGGGCATCAACTGATGTCATTGCAGTACCTCTTACCGTGAGGTCCTAGATTCGGGTCCTCGTGCGATCTTTCCTTCGTCTTCCTGGTCTTAACCTCAACCCTCATATACACTTACATTAACATGCACTACACATGCAGGGAGACCGGTCCGGAGCTTAGAGCTTGTCCCTGGTGGGGCGGTGCCCCGCTGGTGTGAGATACCTGCTTGGAGAAAACCCGGCTAGTCGACGGTAGGTCGGCACTGGATCTTGCCAACCAGCGGGCGAACACGACGGCCACATCTCGCACAAATCATGCAGTACTCTTCCCGGCATAATGACCCTAGTATTACGCGTCCGGAATCACTAACAATCAATTCATTGACTCACTAAAACTCAAATTCACTTTCACTTTTACTACCTATTTGTTAAACGACTGGGGCGGGGGTCCCATGGCGCGTCCCTCGCCCGTCGCCAGCGGCCACCGTGGCGCATCGCCCGTGGCCACGCCGCATTCGCTCCGCCGCAGCGGCCCTGAGCCCCCCCGCCCCCGCGCCAACGCATCCACGTTCCCACACCACACCTCCTCATCATCCCAAAGGCCGGAAAGGGCCTCGTCGCATGACATCCTCCTCTTCATCTCTGCATAGTTTTTCCAATTATTATTCGGGTCGAAGTTCTAGAATATAATTTACCTGTAATAAATTAATAGGTATATTAAAATACAATATTACTAATGCCTCGAAATCAATAAGTAAAATACTGCATTTTTAACTGAAGGATAAAAATAGGCAAATAGGCAAAAATCCGCACCTTAATGATAACAATACAACACACCCTTGTCAATACATACTATTCTTATTTAAATTATCGAGCAAAGAGGTACACCCGTTTTCAATCGCATAGACTATCAAGTAATTAGTAATTTCACATACAGTTGCAGATTCTAAAGTCTCTCAACAAGTGGGGTAGAATGGAGAAGCGTCGAACCAGCAAAAATGTAATAGAACGGTGAAGATCTCAACCTGTAGATTACGGTGTGAGGATAGTTTCTTTGAGGCCTTTGACCTCAAGGCCTTTGTCCTCAAGGCCTTAGATCTAAAAATTTTAGTTTGTAAGGCCTAGATCGCTTCGTTTAGGAGTTATTTAACGACATAGATTTTTAAAAAATGCTGATGTGCGTTGCGGGTTGCATTTTACATGAATATTTATTTTTTAAACAAATCCTTCATATTTTTAAAGTCAAAGCGCAATTCATCGCGTCTCCGTGAAATTTTCTTTCTTCAGAGACCTCATTTATAAAGATTGGTTGCGTGTGAGAGCCGCAAAAGGAAGTTATACTCCTGAAATAATATTGGAGATGATAACAACCATAAAGAAAACTTCGATGACAAAAAACAGTCTTTCACAGCCTCTCAGAAACATTATTCACATGCTCTCGTGTGACCAACGCACTAGAGGGTGTCCATAGTGCTGCAGCAATTCGCAAGCTACGAGTTTCCACCATCCCTATTATGCGTTTGCATTTGTGGCCTCTCCCGCATGCTGCTGGAGCTTGCTGCGAAATGCAGAGTTGTTCGCCTCTTAAATCCGAGGAGCGCGGACTCGCAGCCAGCGCCGCCACCCGCATACGGCGCGCCGCGTGAGTAAGCAGCCGCCGCGCCGCGCGGAATGCGAATGGGAAAGTTGAGCCGAGTTTGCCTCTGGAGCTGCTGGCGGAGGTGGAGACGGTGATGGCGGTGGCGGTGGAAGGAGACGATGGTGGCGGCGGCGGCTTTGCGGCAGCGATGGTGGCGGCGGTCAGGCGGCGGTGGTGGCGGCGGCGGCGTAGGTGGTGGCGGCGGTGGCGGCGGCAGTGGCGGTGGTGGTGGTATTGATGGCGGTGGCGATGGTGGTGGTGGTATTGATGGCGGTGGCGGCAGTAGTGATGGTGGGGGCGGTCGTAATTATGGTGGCCGTAGTAATAAAGGTGGTAGATGTAGCAGTGGCTCTGGTGATACAGGAGTTGTGGTATGTGGTTGGTGATGATGATGATGGTGCTGGTGGTAGCGGCAGCTGGTAGCAAGAGAAGGAAGAGAAGGGGGGGCAAAGAGAGGAAGTGGTGGTGGAACTGAAGGAGATGATGGGGGGGGTGTTTTGGGGGAGGCGATATTAGTGGTAGCGGTGGTGAAGGTGGAGTTGGAGGTATTACAGGTGTCGGAGATAGCAAAAGTGATGGAGATGCAATGATGGGAAGATGCAATCACAGAAGTGGCGTTGGTGGAGGGCTGGCGATGGCGGCTATATTTCTGGTGATCGTAGAGGTGAAGACAACGGTGTCAGTGTGAATGGAAGCAGCGGTAGTGGGAAAGGCGATAGCGGTGCAATGGCTGTGGGCGAGTCGAAATCGCCGCTGCTAAAGCACGATCCTTTTTGGGCCGAGGTCTTGCGGTTGCAGCTCATCGCTAGAGATACGCAGCGCGATCACATACCAGCACGAAGCTTTTTTCGTACAGCGCCGACAAGATGGTCTTTTTGGGAGTCCAAGTGAATGTTGGGGTTCCATCCGGAATCGTGGCAAAGATTGGTATCCACAGGAAATTGCACTTGAGATTGAGGGAAAAAATTTAACTTTGGAGATCAGTGAACTGGCACGATTCCTACAAAGACGTGCATCTTACCTGTATTCCTCGAATTGGTATGTGATAAAGAAATTCAGATGTGTCGCAACTGTAAAGTAACCGAAATCAAAATTAATTTTTACGATGACAGAATAAAGAAAAAAAAAGATCTGGTAAGTATGCTTAGCTTCATCTAGTTTTACTAAACTATGTCTAATATTCTTGAAGATAACATTATTTCATATACAAGGTTATTTAGCTGCTGTAAGCCTTCTGGTTATCCCCAGATTTCTTTTTATCTAGAATAGTAATTACTTTTTGCAATGAGTATAATACAAATCTTACGGAATTCTACGGCCACTTGTTGTTAAACCATTGCAACACGTTGCCTGCCCTGACAATCTTAAACACCTTCATTAGAATTAAGAACCAAACAAATATTCCCTCGAAAAACTCGATAATGACGTGTGATCCGCTACAGTCACACAACGCAATTAGGAAAGTCCTTCACTAACTGAACGCCACAGGACGCCTATACTTGGGTTTTTATATCTTGGCGTGTGGGGCCTTGTTTTCACTATGGAATATCTGACGGTATTTCGCGTCGTTCTCGGTCATGTCGCTAGGAGTCGCATGATCGCCAGCACTGCTGGATACAGTCGCGATCACGCGTCTCCTAGCAGGACGGTCCGAGAACGACGCGAAATACCGTCAGATATTCCATCGTGAAGGCAAGCCCCCCACACGCCAAAGAATAAAACCCAAGTCTGAGTCCTCCACTAACTGAACGCCGCAGGACGCTCAGAGCGCGCCCAACTCCAGCCGCCGCTCCGCTCCGGGGAAGCGAGTCCGGAACTCCCTGGCGGTGAATGGCTGTGCCGGTGCGCCGCCGGGAGGCGGGTCCGAAATTACACCGCGCGCCCCGCACGCGGCGGCGGCGGCGTTCATTTGCGGGCGCGACCGCGAGAGAGAGTGCGTGCGTGCGCGGCGCGTTTCACGGAACCCGTGACATCACGCGGAACGCGAAAGCACGCGCCCAGCGCCCGCCCCCCGCGCATACCTCGCCTGTGACGGCGGCCATGACGCGCGACCGTTCAACGCCCGTACAAACCGATGACGACGTTCACATGGCACGCTCTACCCTCGTACCTTCTTGCAGGAACTAAGCACAACTAGCGGTGCTACGACAACACATACATTCTCACATTATTTCTAACTTTTGCAACTTTCGAAAATTCAGAGAGTTCAATGAAAATCAGATATGCGCCATTTTTAAGCATCCCTTGTTCTACCCGTGGAAAAATTTGAAGAAAAAATATTGGAGCGGTTTTTGAGATTTTTTCTTGATAATTTGTATTAACTTCAAGCAGAAATTACGAAAAAAAACTCGTTTTACATAGCCTTCCTTAACGAACTTTTTTTTTCTACCGTCTTGCAGGAACGAAAACACCACTAGTGGTGCTACAACAGCAATTACTTTCTGATATTAATTCTAAACCCTTGCAATTTTCCAAAATTCAGAGAGTTTAACGAAAATTAGACTTGTGCCATTCATTTAAGCATCCCTTGTTATGTTTGTAGAAAAAATTTGAAGAAAAAAATTGGAACGATTTTTTTCAATTTTTTTTCTTTATAATTTGCATTAACTTTAAGCAGACGTAACAAGAAACTACTCGTGTTTTACCAAAAAAATTGCACACGACCTTTTTTAAGGATCTGGTTTTTTAGAACAAATTTTAGAACGTTTCCCACATTTGAAGTTTTGCGATGTCAACTTTTTGATATTTTCTTGAGTAACAGTGGGATGCCACTGATGATGCCTGCCACAGTTGCAGGCGAAACGTTTGGACCATTCTCCTTTGGACAATGCCGAAAACATCAAGTAATGTAGAAACTGGCCGTGAAAGCCTACATTGTATGTTAAGTATCAGTCTTGCCTGTCTTCTTGCTTGTTTGTCCATTTGTCGCCTGACCGCCCGATGATTCGGGCTATAATAGTTGCGTTAACTACTACAACGATGACTTCGTGTCATCAGGGTGCTGTTTCGGACCGTTGCTGATATATGAACGGATGACATAGAATTGGCATACAAGCCGAACAACTTTCGCCCTGTCCTGTCCTTGATCGAATTCTGACGGCACGCGTATTCGTCAATTTTCAGTTTTCCGGCTTGCCGACACGCCGCGCCGGCTTGCCGACAACGCCGCGCCGGCTTGCCGACACGCCGCGCCGGCTTGCCGACACGCCCCGCCGGCTTGCCGACACGCCGCGCCGGCTTGCCGACACGCCGCGCCGGCTTGCCGACACGGCCGCGCCGGCTTGCCGACACGCCGCGCCGGCTTGCCGACACGCCGCGCCGGCTTGCCGACACGCCGCGCCGGCTTGCCGACACGCCGCGCCGGCTTGCCGACACGCCGCGCCGGCTTGCCGACACGCCGCGCCGACTTGCCGACACGCCGCGCCGGCTTGCCGACACGCCGCGCGGCTTGCCGACACGCCGCGCCGGCTTGCGACATGCCGACACGTCTTGCAGACATGCCGTCTTGCAGACATGCCATGCCGTCTTGCAGACATGCCGTCTTGCAGACATGCCGTCTCAGACATGGTCTTGCAGACATGCCGTCTGGCAGACATAATATCTTCCGTCTTGCAGACATAATATCTTCCGTCTTGCAGACATAATATCTTCCGTCTTGCAGACATAATATCTTCCGTCTTGCCGACATGCTGTCTGACGTCTTGCCGACAGCTGTCTGGATCTTGCCGACATCTCGGATCGCCCACAAGCCCTGCCTTCGTTTTTACGTACCTGCGCGGCCACGTACCTGTTCTTAGCTTCCACCCGTCTCCTCGCTTCTACTCGTCCGCTCAGTTTTTCTCAGTCCGCGCGCTCCACTGCCTAATGGCCTATTAGTGAGCCTGCAGTCCCTCGCCTCTACAGCGCTCCTTCGCCCACGTTCCCTTCCTTGGAATGCCATCCAGCCACACACAAGAATGTTTGCCTTTCCGGTCCCTCGGCCGTTTATTCTGCTGCACGCCATTTTGTTGACGCACACTTGAAACACCGCGCCCGTCCCATTTCATAGGCTAACTCATCGCTTCGACCACGCACACACTATTACCTCATCACTTTTGTGGTCATGACCCGAAGCCCATGTTTGAATGAAGAATATCGGGAAAAAGCTTCGCTCATTTGA
Organism: Acheta domesticus; assembly: GCA_031308135.1. Taxonomy (NCBI): domain Eukaryota; kingdom Metazoa; phylum Arthropoda; class Insecta; order Orthoptera; family Gryllidae; genus Acheta; species Acheta domesticus. The sequence continues at coordinate 79,267,510 of JAHLJT010009355.1, forward strand.
ATTTCAACTGCTCTTTCAGGGAATTACTTTTACATAGGTTTATTTTCCCTATTTTATTTTGTAAATTTTTATGTAATGTACGTTCCAAAATGTGATCGTGTTTTTGTTAAAATATAAAAAAAGAAAATGCTATCTTTTCTCTCATCTGACTCATTTGAATCTATGAATTGTCTCTCTCACATCCGGTTTGTTTCATACCACACTTTCTCGCCGGCCTCTCCCCTCCACTTTCAAATCCCACATTTACCAGCGTTTCACCTTCACCTTGCCTCATCCTTGACAGTTCTCTTGCTCTTCTCTCACTCTCACGTTCTCCCTCACTCGCTCCCGCCAGGAGAGATAGCTCAGAGCATCAACTGATGCCACTGCAGTCCCTCTGACTGGGAGGTCCTTGGTCGAATTCAGTCGATGTCTCAGGGAGAATTCCGGCATCCGGCTGCTCTGATCGATAGTTTTCCGTGCTTTCTCCGATCAACATGAGGAGTATGCCGGAGCAGTACCCTAGCAAACGGCCACGGACCGCGCGCGATATCTCCTTCCTCTTCCTTGTCCTACCCTCAGCACTTATATTAACAAGCACTACACTACCGCACATGCCGGGAGCCCGAGCGGGAGCTTAGAGCTCGTCCCGGCTGGGGTGATGCCCCGCTAGTTGGAGTTACCTGGTTGGGGAAAACCCGCTCACCGATGGTAGGTCGGCCCCGGATCTCGCAATTAGCGCGGAAAAATCACCACCACCACCACCACCCACCTGATGAAAAACACGCACTACACTTTCGGGACTAATGGCCTCACTTGACGCGCCCGGAATCAACAATCATTCAATCAATCAACCCACTTGCGATCGCAAAAGCTTCCCCGTCCCAATCCGCTCCATCCCGCCTCGTTGCGCTCCACAGCGCTCTGTCCTGTCCCGCCGTGTGCCAGCGAGCACAGCCTTCTGGGAAGGACGCGCCGGTCGGTCGTGCCCATCCCCGCCCACACCCCCACGTGCCGCCCACGCCTCTGCTCCCTCTGCTAAAACTAGCACTGCTCCGCTCAATTGCGGGATTCGTCACCACCAAGCGCTTAACTTTAGATTCATACAATGCAATAATTTACTACAGCTACATTTTGTACGCTTTTTTCCGCTAATATGCACAAAAATACATACAAGATCATCTGTAAGCTGTTAGTCAGCGTTATTCCCTAATTCTAACATAAGATTACTCTCAAATACTTCCGAAAATTCTGTCACAAAATCTTCTACAATTACATTTGATTCTCTACCGTAGTTTGCACGCCTAAAAACGGAAATGTGCAAAGTCGAATACGCAGGTACATACTGTATGTATGTGTAATTTATTATCAAAAATACGGTAATATGGAAGAAAACCGAGCGAAGTGGCACAGTGCGTAGCGCGCAGACTTTGCAATCGGAAGTCCGGGTTCGATCCTCGGGCCGGCCATCCTGACCGGGGTTTTTCGTGCTTCCCTCGGTCATACGACAAATACTGGGATGGTTCAAAGGTCTGCGATTTCTTCCCACCTCTCAGCATCATCCTATCACTTAGAATTCTTTCATTATTTCTTCTTTCACCATCATCACTGTCACTTGATTCAGTATTCCCTGCACACAGGAAATACTTGACTGCTTATGTTCAAATAAGCATCACTACTGAAAGTTGCAGAACATGTTCCGGGTAGCGTTGGTTTCGTCGAGGGTTGTGCGAGTGGCGGCCGCCGGGCGCATGCGCGAAATCGTCCGCTGTGTAAACGGAGCTGAACGTGTCCCGAGGCCCGCGGCCGCCCCGCTGCCCCAGTCAGCGCCCGCGCTCGCGTGCCGAGTGCGCAGACGCGCCGTCTGGCGGGCGGCGCGTCACGCGACCGGACGCCCCCCCCCCGCCCCCCAGCGACAAGCAGTGCCGGAGCTAGACAACTTTGGGCCCCGAGCAACAGCTCAAAAGTAGCAATCCTCCCCTCCGAAAACATTTAAAATGTCAAAGAAGTATCGAGAAAGTATATGATTATTATATTTTAACAAATACAAAAATTTGTCGGTCCCCTGGCCGATATCGCTAAAGAAGTAGTGCCGCAGTGTTCTCGGACCGTTCTTTTACCCTCGTCCTTTTCTACCACATAATCCCAGGTGTAGGAACCAGGGAGCCTTTAGAAACCTCATAGTCATCTACCAGAGCCCGATCTTGATAAGCTTAAGCCGCTTTCCGACAAAGCCCTGACAGGGGCACCCCGCTCTAGGCGCCTCACCGCGCGCGGCGGCGGCAACGGCTCGCCCGCCCGCCCGCCCGCCAGCGCCCGGCGCTCCCCACTCAGCGGAGGAGGAAACACCGCCACCCCCCGGAACAACACTCACTATACTGCGGATTTGTCTAACTTTGCCTCTCGAGACCTCCTTTCACGATGGAATAGAGATTTTGCAACCTCGAACGAAAAGCATTTTCGATCTTCTGCTCATACGCAGTTCAAAGTTTCGAATTGCTAAAGAGAGTAGGGAGATTTTGCACGCCAGTAGCGGACTAATCGATCTTCTGCGCATGCGCAGTTTAAGTTTCGCGTCACTTGCTGCATCTGCGCATGCGTAGAAGGACGATAGTGCTGTCCGCTATGACGTGCAAAAACTCTCTAGTTTTTGCCACCTTGAATGTAAAGTACATTATCGATATTCTGCTCATGCGCAGTTCAAGTTTCGCATCACTTTAGTGCATTCTGCGCACGCGCAGAAGATCATAGTGCTGAACGTTGAGATGGGCAAAAACTCTTATGTCACGGTATTTCGCGTCTTCTCAGTCTTGCCGCTGATATGGCATGATCGCGACCATATCAAGCAGTGCTTGCGATCATGCGACTTCTAGTGGTACGACCGAGAATGGCGCGAAATGCCGCGTGATACTCCCTCGTGGCCTTAGGGGCTGGAGGGGCAAAGTTAGAAAAATCGCACAACAAACCAACGGAACAACGGCCAGGGCAGCTGACACGCCCGGAGACATCCATCAGGCGCGCGTCCCGCCCCCAATCACCCGGCTCCGCTCCTCCCACGCCCACCGGCCGCCCGATTCGGCGGTTCCCACAACGCCCGCGCCCGCGCCGCTTCCGGCTCCGGAAGTGACGTCACGGCCCGTGCCCCGTGGCGCCGCCTGCGCCGAGCGGGCTCCAAGGCGACGCGACGTGTGCATGACGCGGCGGACAGGACGCGCCCGGCCCCCACGCGCCCCCGCCGGCCAGGAAAATGGCGGGCGGACTGTGGCCTTTCAGATGTTTATTCTATAGGCTATAGATAAAATACACCGGCTTTGATGTTGTACTGCAGGGGTTTTCAAATTTCTTTCGTCCAAGGCTCTATTGATCTGAACCACAGCCCGCTAGTATGCTTACTAGTAATGCATACTAGTGGGCTATGCCTGAACGAAACATTCCGCGGCTCCCCAGGTAACAATAAGTTTCAAACATAAGGGTTAATATAGGGCTACTAAATATTGAACACAAATGAGTAAGTGATATAATAGGATATTGTTAAAAGACTTGCCAGCTTTAATTAATCCACTATTAATAAACAAAATAAATCACACATTACAAATAACACAGAATGATAGTATAAAATGGTATAAAATAAAACGACACTAGTATTAAAGTAAATCAAATCTAAAGATCATTTTTAATAAATCACTGCGACGCCCGTACCATATTGCCGCGATACCCCTCGAAGTCGCCATGCAAAGTTTGAAAACCCCTGCTATATATAGATATACCGGATTTGATGGTATAGTGGTTATCATGCTGGGCTACTATACTGCGATTCAGTTTAACACCACTGGCACATTCCAGATGTTGACAGTTTCATCCAATAGGGAGCTTGAACGTCACGAAAGTGACGTCACATAACGCGACATATTAGCTTCCGATTGGATGAAATAGTCAACAGGTGATACCTGTCAGGGCAGAGTTGAATAAATCGCAGTATAATCCGAAGTTCGCGGGTTCGAACCTGGTCAAAGTCGGAGAATTTTTGAGGTCCTGCATTCGCATGCTTGACGATATGTAAAACAGATTCCAGGAAACGCACTTTGGCGATTCTGGCAAAATTAAATCCTCTTGCAATTTAGCACCAATCATAGTTTTGATTTGAATGACTGGCTAGGATTGCAGATACTAGAGAGCTTTTGTATGACATATCGGACAGCACTATCGATATTCTACGCATGCGCAGATGCACAAAAGTGACGCGAAACTTGAACTGCGCATTCGTAGAAGATCGATAGTGCTGTCCGCTATGGCATGCAAAAACGCCCTATTTGGGAGTGGAGAGTTTTTGTCACCTTCATCGTTAAGCACTATGGAACATCTGCGCATGCGCAGAAGGACTAAAGTGATGCGATAGTTGAACTGCGCATGAGCAGAAGATCGATAGTATTTAACATTCGAGATAGCAAAAACTCTCAAGCCTGTGCAACCTTGAACGTTACAGCATTATCGATCACCGCATGCGCAGTTCAAGTTTCGCATCACTTTAGTCCATGTGCGTATGCGCAGAAGATTGATAATGCTATCCGGAAAAGCTGGCACAAGCTCTCGATTGTATCTTGGCAAACACTATCTAGTTTTCAAATCAAACGCCCCTGAGGAAAGCAAGAGCAAATTATCCTAGGTGTACTTGCTCAGGTTGTCTCACAAGACAGCGCTAGGGGTTTTGGCCTACGCACTATTCAGTATATGACACTAAAAGAAGAAGATATAAAATAATTTTCGGCGCAGTAAAGTAGTAGAAATGGAAATTACCCAACATACATCCGTATGTGTTGGATACTATGAAACACGTTTGTGATATACTATGAAACACGTTTTGAATTTCGTATCTTTCTTATGGATGTTGGGCCACCCTTTATAAAAAGTTTAGTGAAGTTTATTTATAAACAACCTCAAGTAAGATAACCTTATTAGTCACTGTGAAAAACTTACTTTTGCAATCTCCCACTGACAGTCGTCTCTTTTGCATTATGAGTCTGCAACTCACCTGAAAACATAAAAGATAAAATAAATAATACAAGACATTATCAGATTATTCATCATAAAAATGAAATATACAAGTAAATACCAAGGCATTTTTATTAATAACCAAAATTATTATTATTACATACCAAATTAGAAATTAGACAATAGACACCAAAGATGGAGGACAGTTCCAAGTTGAATTACGGTTCGAAAGACACAGCTTTGATTAAAAGTAATTCGATTCCATGAAGTGCAATCATATCGACCATACATGTTTACTCATGTCTTCATTACTTTCGTGAAATGCAATATCACAAATTCGACCATCGAACGTACTAATCTTGGAGCGTTACAACGAAGAATAATCAATGCATAACCGCTACAGAAATGAGATCCCTGAATACGTTCCACATTTTAAAACGAGACAAAAATTCAATTTTAAGAATAGGACATTCACAGTGAAACCAAAATACAATATAGGGACAATAAATAACATTCCAAATCCAACAATCCAAACAAATACCAGTAGAAAATAGAAAACGATTATAAATATGACGAGAAGATGGAATAAATTGACATCTTACTCCCTAAACAGTGAAGAAGAGATTGTAGAAGCACTAACGTGTGTGGATTTAAAAATCTAGGTCCTACGTATTTACAGATTTTTCCATTCCTAACTATTAAGACACATATTCCAGGGGTTTTCAAACTGCGTCGCGGCTCCCAGGTGCTTCGCGGCTATATGATAGGATGATTTATTAAGATTTGATTTACTTTAATCTTTGTGTCATTTATGTCTATAAAATAATTTTGTACTATATTATATGTCATTTGTAATATATATGATTTATTTTTCTAATTAATTGTGGGTTAATTGAACCTAGCAAGTTCTTTACCAATAAGCTTCTATAGCTCCTTTAGCACTGACGTACGTCCCTAGCGCGCATCGCGGCCGGAGGTATTTAATTTTTCTACCCTCGCGGATCAAGAGTTCCCGTGCTCACGCGAGGCCGCGGCGGCGACACAAAAAAGTGTCATGTGTTATTTTAATACATAATTAGAATGGAGAAATGAAATAGCCTTCACACCACTTACTCATTCGCGCTGAATCATTAGTAGTGCTATATTAACCCTTACTCGTTACCAGGGGATCCGCGGGAAGTTTCGTTTCGGTCAAGGGAGCCGTCGACGAAAAAAGTTTGAAAACCTCTGGTGTATTCCATTCCTTCTACATCTTTAATTTAAAAGTGTCCCCACAGATCAGCGGTGTCCATCGAAGGCTGTAGAACGCACCTCTGCCGAACAGTCGACTGGCTGCGTGGCGGCGGTGGTGGACTTGTAGATTACTGTAGCAGGCGTGAGAGCGTGGAAGAAGGCGACTTATACAGAAGGTTGAAAAGTAAACGATTTTTAACCCTGGATTCACAAGGCTCATTTCAACGAATAGTAACGGCAAAGCGGGATCACACATGACCCCGCGCTCTCTTAAATGTTCTTTCTTGGGATATAATTCTTGGCGCTGTTAGCATACAAAATAACTGCACAAAGAAAACTGTTGAAAGTTTGATACAAAATTACGAATATTAAAAAAATATAACATTATGAATGTAGCTAATCTGACTTTCAAACTGCCAAGAAACTTCGGCATAAAACTACAAGGAGCAAAGAGTAAATAAAACTTCATTCTTACATTGGATTCATTGACATTCTAACAGAAAATAAAGGACAACCATCAGCGAAACCACACTCACAAGTTAGAAAAATCTGTGACGTTAATTACAAGGTGAGGTCAAATATAACCCCGATTACGTTATATTTTATATTACCTCTTGATGTGAAGAGAAAATATACACAAGTCGACTCCGTGGCGGAAGCAGAATGACAGGAACGCAAGACGCAATGACCGCACGGCAGCGCTATTCAAGGCTGCAAATATTTAAAAGTGATAATTTCAGTCTGAGGTCACAGGTGACCCCAGCCTTATGATTCCAGAATCAAGCGAGTACATGGAGGCAATATGGGAAGTTTAATAAATGGAAAGCATTTAATTATTTTTAAATGTGAATTCAGGGTCACTAAGATACGTTTCACAAAACAAAGATAGCAGAAAAGGTCGTAGAACATTACTGTATCTTTATTTATTTTCTTGTTGCTAATCTCCAAATACCTGCCCGCTTCTTCGCCCAACAGAGGTGAGGTGAGTCTTCTCCCACGAGCTGCCTACCTGCTGAAAAGGCAGCGGAGCACGCCGACCTTACGCCACGCAAATGCCCGAGCGGTACCCTAACAAACGGGACACTTTTGTTAGGGTACGTACGCGATCTTTCCTTCCTCGTTCTCTCTTTACGTACACGCACTTCCACGCACTTCCACACACATCGAGAGACCATGCGGGAGCCAAAAGCTAGTCCCGCCGGTGCTACACTGGAGGGGTGATCTGGTCGGCGCCGATCTCACGTATTAGCAGGGGAAGAACAACCCCCAGAGGCATAACTGCGCTATGGCAGGCATGGCACGTGCCATGGGCGCCACTTCCAAGGGGCGCTATTTAGAGTGTACACGCGAAAACAAATAGCAACCACCCTTATTTGAAGTAACATGACAGGGGCGCAAATTCTATGCTTGCCATGGGTGCCTGAATACCTAGATACGCGTCTAATACCCCCTTCTGAGATATAACTAGAAGTAAATTTACTGGATTAATGACTACATCCGATGACGCGCCAGGAAATGTAAACTAATCGCTTGATCCACCAACCAACCGAGCTTGGTTTCTGGCGGCCCATGCGCGAGTCGCGGCGGGGCGGGGCGGGAGGGGGCGGGGCGGCGCGGGGCGGGGCGGGGCGGGACGGGGTGCGGCGGGGCGTGTGGTGCGCGGCCAGAGCCTACGCGTAGCAGGGACACGAACATCGATGTCCATGTTTTTATAAATATCAATTTTTTGAAGTTGATGTTTTTATGTGGTCGATAACTTTAAAATCAAGTAAAAAATCATTCAAAAAATTCTGCAACATTTCTTTCACATCCGTAATTTGTATATACATCAGTCCAAACATATAAATAAATAAAATCAATTTTTTCTCAATAAAGAAGCCACTATACTTTTTCAATAATCGAATAGAATAATACAAAGTTTTGTTAAATATCCTGATGACATTCTGACTTTGTCAGTTAAATCTCAATAAAAATTAATAAACTTTACCACTCTCAAATTAATCCCCCCCTCCAGCGTGAACTTCAATGGTTACCAATTTATGATAGCATGCTTATTTACTTAGTGCTTTAAAAACACCAATATTTAATAACATCCATGGTTTAGGTTCGACGTTTCATTCACACCGATGGCTTCATTTTGAGCATCGATGTTCAGAAACATTGATGATTTCTGGGCGATGTCGCATCCCTATAGTGCGATATTAGTAATTTTGCCCCTCAAGGCCCGTCCTCACGATGGAACGTCTCACGATATTTCGCGCCTTTCTCAGTCGTGTCGCTAGAAGACGCATGATCGCAAGCTTGATACGGTCGCGATCATGAGATATCTACAATAGCAGCACGAGTGAGAAAGACGCGAAATATAGTGACATATTCCATCGTGAGGACGGGCCTTGAGGAGCGAAGTGACAAAAATCGCTCTACAGCGCCGACGCGAGCGCACGCGCCTGCCGATGGGTCACGTGGCGTGGGCCATCGCCCCTAGCGGGCCGCCTCGTTAGCACTGCCCGCTCTGGGACACCTCAGCTCCGAGAGTCGCTGCTCTCCTCTCGGGGTTTCCGTTCCAACGCGAGGAACAGCCCGAGGCTCGCCCTTCAACGGCTTTTCTTTTTACTGACACTCTATAGGTTGTTATTGATGATGCCTTCGATATACGCATCATAACTTAAATGGATCAACAGGACCATGGTGACGAGGGAAATATGAAAACAGTTGAACTGATGCGATTAAATTTCGAAACGATTAAATTATTATATTAAACGATTAATTTTCATAAAACATTTTTATCTTTTTCATTTCATAAAAAAAAGGTTTCTTTCTTTTCCTTTCGTAATAATAAACAAAGATTTTTAGACCAATCTATGTTTAGTCTTTACCAATCTATGTTTAGTCACTTCAGGTTCGCGTACAGGACTTAACATTATTTGTATATGTTCAACCTGTAATGTTATTTTACATTATTTGTATTAGTAGAACCTATAATAAATAAATAAATAAATGCTACGTATTCCCTTACGGAGGGAATTATGAAAGGGAAATATGGAAAAGAAATATGATAAGACAAACCGAGTCAAGTTCACATCTAGTTAATTAGTAAATAAGTAAATCTGAATCAATAAAGCTGAGGTAAAAAAGTACCTAACCTCGAGGGACCAAACGCCCTCGGGCATCTTGTCGCCGCTCGATCATTTGAGCCCTCACTACGCCCTTTGTGCAGAAATACCTATTTTATCTGCGTTAATAATTTCCAATGCGCGCAGAAATTAAAAGAAAATTATACAACCTCCGACCATGTGAGAGGTGTCGTGGTTTCTGAGACACGCAGGAAAGCGAGTAATATCCACAGTCAATCAAACACATTCGATTTTGACTGAAAAACAACAACAAACAAATATTTGATTGTGATGTTTCGCCTATTCTCGTACTGCACGTACCGACTGAATTTTCATATACAGTGCGCCATAGTTTTCAACAGAGTTGACGTCAAATAACATCAAGGCTCTAAGGAAGTGTCTGCCCGTTGTTAAAAATTTGGTATTCACATGTTGCATTAGAGTACAGCAACTTTTCTATTCTTGACACGGACAGAAGTGTTGTACTGTATATATGCCACACTACATTACTGTAGTATTCTTCAAGATTTTTTGAAGTATTTAACTTTGAACTATAAGAATAGGTATAATAAAAGCTATATATATATATATATATATATATATATATATATATATATCGACGTCCTTGCCTCGCGGCCATGCGTTAAGAGAGTATGTGTGACTAGCACGTAAGTCTCATACACCAGACGTTTTTAACCGTATACCATCTATTACCACCATGTACCACATACCACATGCAGTTAAGAGGCATACACTACGCATTTACACACAGCAGAGACATTGGGCATCACCCAAGACCGCACCAAAAAACACGTTCCCAAACACACATACTCTAAGACACGAATAAAAATTTTGTCATCTTTCAAATAAATCCAAACATTGAAAGCAGGGTCATTAATTTAAACACGAGTTAAACATTGTTTCTTGCAAAGCCCAAAATCCTCGGTCATTAAACGGTTCTACACTCACAAATGAATGACACTGATATATTCATGTCACCCGCAACTGTTTTCACGGGACCGTCTACTATCTGATGTGTCTTGCCAAGACACATTGTGCATCGCCTTCACCACAAAAACGTAGCCTCCAAATTCCCCACAGACACCAATCTCTTTCAGTGGCGTATACTGTGGGCTATCGGGACTACCGGCGATAGCTCGAGAAAATTACGAGAACAAATATATGTCAAGATAAATCATATTCAAAATAATTATAGGCCACATTCTGTTTCAGAGACACACATCTTTCAAGAGTCTGTATAACCTGTTGAGATCTGTATTAAATATCTCGGTCGTCGGCGCATCAGTCCTCTTAAGAGGTGGCAACATAGAAGAAACCACTGGCACCCATGCGGCACTCGCACAGCGTGCGTTCTTTGCACTCCCCCTCCTTCCGGTAAGACACGGGCCAACTAAGGGCTCGTGTCGATATCCCGAGCGGTTCCTTGACACGCTCGGAGAAGTTCGGAGGTGTGGGCAGTAAACTGACAGAGTAAATAATACGTGCACTTTTGTGCAAGACAAACACATTTGGTGGTGAGTGCACATACACATTATATTAAGCGTGTTTTAAGTGTTAAAGTTGTAACATATTAAGAATAAGATAGGGTCAAAGTATTAATATTGTCAATTTAGTTAGACACTTTAAAAATGTCATAGCAAACAAATGTATTATATATTATAATTATAAAAATTACATAATCGAAGATTATGTGTACTTATATACTCAAATATTATTTCTAAAATCAGCGGTAGCTCAAGGCATGAAAGCAGTACACGCCACTGATGTCTTTGCCCCGATGTCTTCTACACGATGTCTTTAATATGGCCGCCCAATTTGTGTCGCTCAATCTTCGCCGTCTCCTTCTTCGGACTACCGCCAGCGCCGCAAGTACTCCAACGTTCTCATCACCGTGAAGCTCCTTCATTGCCTCCATTATCGTTGCCACTTCGTCATCTCGTTATCACGTCTTCCTTCTCCACCATTTCGTGGGCGCCTCACTTCAATAGCAAGTGCATCAGCGCCACCTTGCAGTTCATTATTTCTATCCCCGCTTCACCCTTCATTTTACAAGGCGTCAATGCTGTAATGGTTAGCGTATCGGACTGTTATATCCAAATTTTGCAGGTTCAAACCCAATGGAAGGCGTGGACTTTTAAGGTCGAAAATATCCTTCGAACGCCTCCTTCGGAGAGGAAGTAAAGCCGGCTATCCCGTGTCACTAGATTTGCTGCATGTAAAAGATCATGCCTCTGAGCTAAATTCAAATCGCCTGTTTCGTCGTAATACCTTCTTTCTTCGCCAGTTGGTGCAAAAGGGTACTCATGGCCTGAGTTTCGTCATGTAAAATAAGGCTTCAATTCAGTTCAATTGTACACACGTCTATCTCAATTCAGTGGGAAGGAGAATACTTGGTCAACTACTCTTATGAAACTCAACGTTGTTGTCACTTTTTTAAACATTAGTATTTGTATCGCATTCTCTAACTCCACTTCCACCTTAGAAACCATTCTGGTATTCTTTACCAGAGTAATATCGATAAAGTTAGATTACTGGATTTTGGACAAATAAATGACCCCCACACACACACGTATTTTATTTATTAATGAACATACCAAAAACATTCACACGATATGCTTACAAATAGAAACTAATAGTTTATAAAGTATTAACGTCATCTTTAATTAGTAGCAGTATATTTTATTGATACATCATTTTCCAGATGCTGTCTGGTACTAGATTGAACTATCCATCAGTAAACCATTATTGTTTCCTTTTATTTTAGTGCCATTTCCCATTGCGGGATGTTACTAACAAGAAGAGACTTGTACTTGCCTTTCCTGGGCAATTATGAATTTACTAACGATCATTTAGGTAATTTAATGAGGTACATGTTTTTCTTCCTTTGGTAATAACGCCAATCACAATGAGAAAACTCCCAGGCTTTACAAGTGATTCAGACCCACAACTCTACTGTAAGGAAAATGCCAGTGATAGACACGTACTGCAGAAACGGACACTTAAGGGGCGACACGGAACGTAAGCTTCACCAGGGTTTTACATTCTCGCTACCGCTTACGCAGTAGAGAGAAAGCTGTATGATGCTGCGCGAAAAAAACGCCGAATTTTCGGCAGAAAAGTTCTTATTATAAGGACTTGGAAACGAAAAAGTGGATAAACCTAGTTGCTAACTTTTAAAAAACAATTCTTCTAACATGTGGTGTAGCCAGTATCCATGTGTTGTGGGCCCTTGATACCGAAAAAAAGGTTGACGGCAAAACGTCTGTCTGTCGGTCCGTCCGTCAACTACTCTAGCGGCTAAATCGCTCAGTTGATTTTCTCCAAACTTGACATTCCGCAATCGATCTGGCTGATGTCGCGGCCCCTTGAATTTGAAACCGATATTTTAATTTTGAGGGATACTTTATATGAAGCCCCTGGGACATTTTCAAAATTTTCAAAAAAATGGCTCAAAAAGTTTTTGATTAAATTTTGTTGTTGGATAGTGCGGAGTGCGAGTTTAAATGAATGATGCGGATGTCATTTCCGTTAAAAACTCACATACGTATTTCCAAAAATTGCAAAAAATTCAAAATATTTTCGGCGCCTTCCTACAATTGCAATTATGAAGATAGACGTTTTTTCGCTTAATGAAATCTGTTCTTTTAAGATGGATTATTAAATAAATCCAAATTAATGTACAAATTTTCACAAATTTGAAGACTTTTCGAGTTATTCTCCTTGAAAGTAAAGAGAGAAAATTCGTGTTTTAACACCACTAGTTTACAATCTGAGTAGTGACACTAAGAGGAGTTAACGTTCCCGTGCGCCGCGCAGTCCACTAGCTTTAGTTTGCATTTGTTTATTACTTTTCGTTAAACTGTATTTTCCACTTTGTTACGATCCTTATAAGGGAAACAACATCAAAGTTTATAAGATATTTATTTACCAAGAAACAAGGACAGACAAATACAAAACTCTGAACGAAAAAAGTTCGTCGGCACGAAAGAGAAGCCACGGCGATGGCGCCGACACTGGCGCGGGCGCAATGGGCGGTGGTCGTAAGGTGTTGGTCCACAATGATTCGAGTTCAGCAAGGAAAAATCATTTTATTGTTCTAGATTTATTCGTAAATAATATCACAGCACTTGGTGTGATATTTAGTGTGACTATTTCACGAATAAAGACATTACATTAAAAGAATAGAGAATTAAAATCACAGGAATTACGAAAACGAGAAATATTACCCAAAATTGCTACCGAAATATGCGAAACTTTCATACAGCTCAGAGTTGTCACTGCCTTCTGGAATAACTTATAATCAAGTAACATTTGAATAACAGTTTAATGCAGAAAATGATTTGAAATATGCTTTCGATTTTATGGTAATAAAACATTCAAAAAATAAAGTAACGCTTCTTACAAGAACAATGATTAAAAACACAATTATTAAAGTTGTAGAAAGTTGAGTTTTCCAAGTCTTGGTCTTCCGTGTAAGTATTTGAAATGGAAGATGTATATGCTGAATTAGCAGAGGAATTTGTCGATTTGGAATGGATTGAATACACGTGTGTACTCATTAAAGTACTTTTCTAAAAAAATTTGATTGTAACATTCCACATAGTTTTGATAACATATTCTTTGTACTCTTAGCCACCTAATCTTCGCATATTAATTGCTTTAAACTGAAGGTAATTTCTTCATTTGTAGTTTGTGCGTACATTTGTATTTTTTTTCTTCACAAAATTCTTGAAATTGCTTTCACACACTTTCTCTGTTCCTTTCCCTGTTTTTTGGCAATGAATCTTTAAAAATATATTCTATTTCAGAGTTTTAAACATTACCAAAACCATACATTTTAATACTATATTAATAGTACAACCTATTAGGAACGAAAAACAATTGCTATCGTTATCTTAAAAAGGTAAACAAAATTATTGCAGCTAAGTGCAAAGGTAATCAAAGTATTTATTATCAATGGCGATTGATATTTGGGATTAGTCTAATTTGAATATATCCTTGCTTAGCATTGGTTAATTACGACACGGACAAAACATGGCTGAGCCATAATAAAACACGGGGAAAATGATAAACTTAACAAAAAACAACAGCTGCATTTATTTGCTTCATAACATATATTGTGTATTTTTGGCAACCGATCTTCATGAACTCACGAGCTCCAGGTTGAACAACACTCGCTGTCACCACGTCCAACTGCGATCCCTCCATATCTTTAATGTATTGATTGATTCATTGATTGTTAGTGATTCCGGCGCGTCAACTTCTGAGGTCATTAGTCCTAAGGGTAGAGTGTGAAACGTCGGGAGGTGGCGGTGATCTTTTCCAAAATGGAAACCAATCTAAAAAAGTAATTACCAATTCGGATACTAATTATGCTATTCCCACTCAGAATAGTTTCGGCATTCTAGCTAACCTTCCTGATAATGATGATTCAAATCCCACCGACCCCACTATGCCTGAAAATATTAGAATCCCACCTATCCACATTAACAATATTACGAACATTATTGAACTAAATCAGGAAATTAAAACCCAAATCAGTGCGCAGTTCACCGTAACATTCAATAATAACAAAGCCAAAGTAACTTCCAAAAAATAGAAGACTTCAGAAAAGCAATTCAGTATTTCGTGAAAGCTAATAAACAGTTTCATACGTATAAGGACCCAACCAACAAAAAGTTTTCCGTGGTTTTAAAAACATTCATCCCTCCATCACGCATGAGGAAATATACAATGACCTAAAGGAACAATACTCTTCCCTTAACAGTGTCACTAGGTTACATAAAAACAATGAGCCCATCCCAGTTGTAGCTGCTGAGTTCTCGGGCCAACAATCAATTGAATCAATTCTCCGAACAACTCAAATCTGCAACTTAAAAGTTAAAGTCGAAAGAAGACGAAAAACTAAAGGAATAATCCAGTGCCTCCGATGCCTAGACTTTGGACATACTAAAAATAATTGTTACAACAAAATCTCATGTATACATTGTGCCGAGAATCATTACTCAGTAAATTGCCCCAGCAAGAATGACCCCCCGAAATGCAGAAAACTGTGAGGGGACTCACCGTGCTGATATCCGTACCAATGAATGTCAGTATTTCAGAAAACTATCAGAAAATAAAACTAGAACTTCCCAAAACTCCACTTCAAACATTAGAACCAGCAAACCAACCTCACCCCCACCCCCACCTCCACCCCCGCCTCAAAACTCCTACCACTTCCCTGGACTCCATAGAACTGCTAACATACCAAATTTTACCCACGAATCAGCTTTTAATCGCCCACCAAATAACATCCCGACATACATCCCAACTCACAACCCACAAAACAGGCTCCCCCAAAACTTTCTGAGTACTCCTTTTATTCATAATATTATCAATCAAATAATAACTCATATAATCAACATCATCAATTCAGTCATCCCAACTATTATTCAAAACATTCAACAAGCAATTACTTCTAATTTTAGTTTCCCCAATGGCACAAAATAATTCAAATCATAGGTTAATCCTAATGAACTGGAACGCATGTGGCATCAGTAATAAAAAAAACGAACTCCATTATTTTCTCCAAACCAATAATGTTGACATTGCTTGCATCACAGAATCTCATTTAAAACCTCCAGCTACTTTCAAGCTACCAGGTTACAATACAGCAAGAATGGATAGGGCCAACTCCCCAGGCGGCGGAGTGATCATACTCATCAAAAACACTATCGCCTATTTCGAAGAAAACACAACATCCATCAATGGCATCGAAACAATAGCAGTTTCACTTACCAACACCTACCCGAATTTTACTATCATTGCCGCGTATAAACCCCCCAACAAAAGAACAAATTTTGCAGATCTAAATAATTTACTTTCGCGCTTATCATCTTATATTCTTTTAGGAGATCTAAATGCCAAACATGTACAATTTGGCTGCAGAGTCACCAATGCAGCAGGTGCCCAACTCTTAAAATATGTAGAAACTAACGGAATTAAAGTGATCTCACCCCAGAACCAACCTATTATCCCTATGACCCAATCAGGCTTCCTGATATACTAGACATAGGAATAACAAACATTAATGTCAATTTTCATTCAACCCCGCATTTTGAACTCGATTCTGATCACATCCCAGTGTTAATTTCTACAGATCAAATTCCCCCTCCCCATTCACCCACTCCTGCTTTAAATACTTACAATTTAAACTGGACAAAATTCAAAAATTTAATCCAAAAACAAATACCCAATTTTAAAATACTTAACTCCCCAGCGGAAATAGACCAGACAATAAGTCAACTAAATAACATAATAATTAACACAATAGGCAAACTCAACCCCGTACGACCGACCACTCTTCGGAAACACACAGCAGACAAACTACCACAAAGCATTATCAAAATCATAGAAACTAAAAATAAAACCAGGAGACTATGGATGGCACTTAGAATCCCTTCATTAAAAAAAGAACTCAATACTCTAACCAAAATCAGTAGAAAAAGCACTTGAACACTATAAACAAACTAAATACAATAATATCATTCATTCATTAAATACAAGTAATAACTCACTCTGGAACTTCACGAAAAGAATACTCAGAAAAAAAACTATAATCCCCCCACTAACAACTTCAAATGGGAAAACACACGCAACTGCTGATAAAACGGAAGTATTAGCCGACCATTTCGCATCAACTTTCACACCAAACCTCACATCTCCCCACCCAGATCACACTCAAATTCAACTCGTCGCGAATTCCCCTAATTTTAACGTTCCACAACAAATTAAGTACATCACTCCACAAGAAACTCTAAAAGTTATCAAATCCCTTCCAAATAAAAAAGCCCCCGGTCACGATAAAATAAACAATGTAATTCTCAAAACCTACCCAATTCTGCCATAGCTTTCATTGTAAACATATATAACTCATCTTTAAGAACTGGCTACTACCCTAATACCTGGAAACATTCTATCATCCTCCCTATCCCCAAACCCAATAAAAATCATAGCATCCCTGACAACTATAGGCCCATAAGTCTCCTCCCCACATTAGCAAAAATTTTTGAGAAATTAATTCTAACAAGATTAAACCAATACCTGAAAAAAAACACCTCATACCATTCTATCAATTTGGGTTCACAAATAAACTATCCACAGCACATCAACTTTTGCGCATATCTGAACATTTCCACTCCTCCTTCCAAAAAAAACAATTTTCAATAGCAGTTTTCATGGACATCGCTAAAGCATTTGACAGGGTATGGCATGAAGGACTAAACTATAAACTCTTATCAATAGGCACCCTACGTACCTCTTCAAAATAATCAAAAGCTTCCTAACCAATAGAACCTTCTCAGTTGCAATAGAAAATCATAATTCTAACCCCCGACCCATTACAGCAGGACTACCTCAAGGATCACCTCTCTCTCCATTACTCTACAACTTATATACAGCAGATATGCCTACATCAAGATTCACTCACATAGCCCAGTTTGCAGACGATACGGTAATCTACATGTCCCACTCCTCAATTAATTACATAGCCAACGAAATTCAATCCCATTTAAATGAAATAGAAACCTGGGCAACGAAATGGAAAATCAAAATCAATCCCTCGAAATCTACAGCTAAAGTCTTCACTTTCAGACCATATTCCTTCCCTACGCCGTTTAAAATGAACAACAACATAATCCCTTGGACTCCCCATAACAATGCCGTTAAATACCTTGGCCTCCATATGGACACCACATTAAATTGGAAAATACACATAGACACCAAAGTTCAGCAAGCCAAAGCAAAATTAATACAGTTAAAACCACTCTTAAATCACAGGAAACTCTCACTAAGCAATAGCATCATCTTGTATAAAACCATCATAAGACCTCTTCTTCTGTACGCTTGTCCAATTTGGACAAATGCAGCAAAATATAACATCAACAAAATACAGATAATTCAAAATAAATTTCTAAGAACCATCACTCAAGCCCCTTGGTTTATTCCAATAAGCAGTTACACCACGAATTTAACCTTAATCCCATCGCACACCACATAGCATTCCTGGCCAATAACTTCTATTCCAACCTAACCCTCATCAACCAAGATAGACACATCAGCATAGGTAAATTTAATGAAACCCCAACAAGAATAAAAAATAGATATCCTATCCACTCATTCCTAAACATTTTTGCAAATATTAATGCTTCTTAGAGGTGCTCGGTGAGTCCCCTCGTCAATTGTAGTGTTCAATAGATTTAGTTTATAGTATTAGATGTAAGTCAACAAAGCAAATGGAGAGTTTGTAAAAACTGAACTTTGTATAATAATCCTATTTAAAATAAATTAAAAAAAAAAAAAAACTCTTCGCCACCTAATCTTCGCATATTAATTGCTTTAACTGAAGGTAATTTCTTCATTTGTAGTTTGTGCCGTACATTTGTATTTTTTTCTTCACAAAATTCTTGAAATTGCTTTCACACACTTTCTCTGTTCCTTTCCCTGTTTTTTGGCAATGAATCTTTAAAAATATATTCTATTTCAGAGTTTTAAACATTACCAAAACCATACATTTTAATACTATATTAATACGCACAACCTATTAGGAACGAAAAACAATTGCTATCGTTATCTTAAAAAGGTAAACAAAATTATTGCAGCGGAGTGCAAAGGTAATCAAAGTATTTATTATCAATGGCGATTGATATTTGGGATTAGTCTAATTTGAATATATCCTTGCTTAGCATTGGTGAATTACGACACGGACAAAACATGGCTGAGCCATAATAAAACACGGGGAAAATGATAAACTTAACAAAAAACCAACAGCTGCATTTATTTGCTTCATAACATATATTGTGTATTTTTGGCAACTGATCTTCATGAACTCACGAGCTCCAGGTTGAACAACACTCGCTGTCACCACGTCCAACTGCGATCCCTCCATATCTTTAATGTATTGATTGATTCATTGATTGTTAGTGATTCCGGGCGCGTCAACTTCTGAGGTCATTAGTCCCTAAGGATAGAGCGTGATTTTCCTCGGGAGGTGGCGGTGATCTTTTTCCCACTGGATGGCGAGATCCGGCGCTGACCTACCGTCGACTAGCGGTTTTCCCTAACCAGGTATCTCCCACCAGCGGGGCACCGCCCCAGCCGGGACAAGCTCTAAGCTCCCGACCGGTCTCCCAGCATGTGTGGTAGTGTATTGCATGTTAGTGTGTGTGTGTGTGTGTAAGAGGGAGAGGAGAAGACAAGGAAGAGGAAGGAAAGATCGCGCGCGGTCTGTGGCCCTTTTGTTAGGGTACTGCTCCGGCTTTCACCTGGTATTTATCGGAGAAACCCCGGAAAACTACCGATCAGAGCAGCTGGCCGCTAGAATTCCCCTCCAGAGAGCGACTGAACTGGACCTAGCTGACAAGCTAGTATCAAAAAATTCTTCCGCCGTCGGGACTGGAACCTAGGGCTCTGAGGCATTGATGTGACATCAGCTGATGCACTGAGCCATCTCTTCCTTCATACACTTCACGGCCACTTGCATTATTACTTCCAAACTCGTCCCCACTTTTCGCTTCCGCCGCGTCTGCGAACTTCCTCGCACTCCGTCACAGCCACCGGCGCAGCGCCGGATGGGGACGTGGGCTTCTCGGGCCGCCACTCAGAGCTTCAGCGGCAAAGGAAGCCCACGGAAGAAAAGAAACAAGGGAACGGAAACAACTTTTTATTCCATTAGGGTGCAAAAACTCCCTCTGCTCCGTCAAGGTGCGCTAAAGTCTGATTGGCGCACTCATGCGGATGCTTCTACAAACTTCATTCTAAAACACTGACTGGAAATTCCTAGGGTTCGAGTCGCGACCGGGACGGATTTTCCACAGTATATAGGAAGAATGAATTCAGGCGCTGTGCGAAGGTTACGTTAGTTAACTTAATGCCTTATTTTACGTGGCGAGACTCAGGGGCTAGGATTGAGGATCTTTTACATGCAGTAAATCTACTAACATGAGCCAGCCGGCTTTACTGCCCTTCAAAAGGAAGGCGTACGAAGGATTTTTTCGCCTTTAAATGCACAATTGTTCACGATAGGTTTGGTGAACATTCTGGCAATTCGACCGAATGATTTGGCCACCCAGATCGCTCGACGTGAATCCCATCGAACATTTATGAGATATAATCAAGATGTCAGTTTGTGCACAAAAACCTGCACCGGCCACACCTCGCAAATAGGGGCAGCTTAGAGACAGCATGGCTCCATATTTTTGCAGGGGACTTTCAACAAGTTAAAATTCATGCCACATCCAGTTGCTGCACTTCGCCGGGCAAAAGGAGGTCCGACCCGATATTAGAACTATCCTCCGACTTGAATCTTGACTAGAATATTAGGACGTATCCTCTGAATCAAAATAACAGGAGAACGTCTGTGTGCAATAAACGGCAGGAAACCTTTTGTGCCCCTAACCTATTCTTTACACATCCGATAGAGTAAAGAACAGTTCCCTTTCCCGACGACACTGTTCTAGGAAACCTTACACCAAGAATGACGTAGTTCCTGCGGCTTCCAGTACAAAGGCTAAATGTTTACAAGCTGACTCAGCTAGATGCGAAATCGCTTGCGCAGATAAAAGTTTTTACTGAGGCTCATAAATATCAGCTTCAACAAAATAATCCTACGGAAAATGTTACAGAGTAGATCGAGTTTAACGGCAACCAAAATATTAAGAGAGTAGCAACAGACACAGTACTTTTAGTGTGAAATAGCATTACCATTTCAACCGAATCACTTCGAATTACATAATAATTACAAAATTAACACAAATAAAAAGGATCCAATTTACACAATTCGACTTTCTTTTTATTTCTAGGTTAATTTTCTTTCTGAACAAATATATTCATTTCTTCTGAAAATAAACAATTTACAAGTTTTTGGAGTGTTTATGTGCTTCTGCAATGCAAATTTTTACTTAGAAAGCACTTTTGCAAACCAACTTTTGAGTGTTTATTACGGCTAAGCCATTAGGAAATTTCCAACCAGTTTATTGAAAAAAAAAATTGCTTAAAATTGTCTTAAGAGATTAATTTCGAAGTTTAGACGTTTCCTCCCCGGAGTCCCTGTACACACACACACACACACACACACACACACACACACACGCGCGCGCGCGCGCGCGCGTGCGTGTGTGCAAGCTCGGAGACCCTTATACACACACGTGTATGTGCGAGTATATACAGGGTCTCCGGGAAAAGTTCTTGTGTGAAGCATAAATAATATCTGAATCTGACTGGTATGTGTGTGGACGAGTATTTTTTGTTACGAACATGCCTTTTCCTCACCATAAGGTGCCATGCGAGGTCACCATGCCAGTTCACCGCGTGTGCATTTCCACAAAGCCCGTACCGCCCAGCTTCGTGTGCAGTGAAAGGGATCGCGCTGGCCCGTTATTGCAACGTCGGAACGCCATTGACCTGCACCGGCTGAATTGCCAGGAAAAGATACAATGGCCGTAAATTCGTAGCTAGAAAAAATGCACGACTGACGTCAAACTTGCCGGTAGGACATGGGCGTTGACACACGAAAGAGAAGATGATGACGACCATGGTCACTCAGACACTGTGTTTAGAAAATTCCAAATAAAATTAGAAAGTGGTTGACACTTTCTGGCCAGAGGGCGGGGTAGCAGTGTTCTACAGGTTCTCTAACTCTACGGTATGCAATTAACTAACAACACATGCTATGCTCAATTCCCACTCACACAACGCATGTTAACACGAGTAATGTCACTCCCACACATAATTACGCCCATCTGATTAATTACAATATTTGCGGCACGCGATTCATGTATTCTATAATTTGAAGTTACAACACTGCAAATGCTCCAGCTTCTGGTTCACTGTTGCTTAGGGGCCGTCCATAAATTATGTAACGCCAATTTGCAGTGTTTTCAATACTCCCTCTCTCCCTTGTAACGCACCCGTAACGCGCTCTTGACCCCCCCTCGACAATTACGTAACGCTTGCGACAGCACCCCCCCTGTAAATGCAAGTAGAGAAAATAAATGATAGCCCAGAAAAACAATGTATTTGTTTTACTTGTGTTATTAAAATTAATGATAATTAAAGTAGAAATTAGTTGTAGTTGTGAGTGAAGGAAGGATAAGAGTGAAGGCAAGAAATGGTTGATCACAAGCTATGCACACACCGTCGTGGATGATGCAAGAGCGAGAGTCTAGAGCGCCAATTTAAATGGATTCTAGAATATACCTCGTATCAGTTTTAAATTTTCTTCGTAATCTTACAGAATAAAAATACGTTGAAAAAATATTTCTATTTATTGTAACAATTTACAATCAATAGCTTAAGTATATTTATTTTTCAAAACAAATTAATTAGTTAATATTTTAATGTTTTAGTACAGAACTCAAGAAAGGAATTATTTCAACAAATGTTGAAAAATGTAAAAACAAAAATATCAATGTTACGTAACATTTCACTAATACTCCCTACCCCTATGTAACGCAGCTTAACGCTGCTTCAGACCCCCTCCCCTCTTCAGCGTTACGTAATTCATGGACGACCCCGTAAGCGGCATGGCAGTGGCGCTACGCGACCACAAACTGTCAAATAACTTCTACTTATTGTATTCGTAGAATAGTTGGTAGAATGTATTTCTTCAGAACGAGGATCCCTAAGGAACCTTGACGTGATTTAGTGTTGGTCACCAAAAATTAATGACGAAGAGATAAGGATTCAAACTTCGGTACCCAGAGATGGAAGTTAAGATACGCGGGTCACAACACTTAGAGCCGCCCGATCACCAAGACAATTTACAGTGCAGGTTCCTTTGCAGAATTATTACACCGGCTCGCATTTGTAATTACAGAAGCAAGCGCCCGGTGCCCTCGAGATTCAGCAGTCCTTTGACAAGTAACCACGTCAAATCACCACACTTTCCTATTTCATTTGCAACGGTTCATTTGAGGATGGTTAACAGAACGCGCAACGAACAGTTGCCTAACGAACCAAGGGAGTAACACGTACCAAGTGAATTCAAATGATAATTTCCTGAGTAACTTTATCATAGATAGAACCACGAGTGTTTTGGATATTATCGATAAATCCCCGACTCGCGAAGCGAGAAAAGGAATTTATCTGAGAATTTCCAAAGCAGTCGTGGTATTTAATAGGACTATTCCACGAATGAAATTCTGTTCAGCAGAGTTCCAAACTGCGCCAAATATTGAAAATATGTTGAAATTAATGAGGTTATTAATTAATGAGGTTAGAACATAGGCGGTTCATTGGATTTCTAGCAATCGATATATACCGCCTCCTAAGATAGATGAGTCACAGTCTATGATTCACCCGGAGGGAGAAGCGATAAAACAAATCGGATAGAAAAAGGGATAAACTTTTTGAGATACAAAATGCCCCAATCAGGGCGGTGTACATATAGTTGAACACTACTGGTTTTAATTTCACGAGTGGAATAGTCGCTCCAAAACATACGCACCAACCCGATCTAATGTCACACCTACTAGGCTACTAGCCAATCACAGTATCAAATCATCACATGTACTTCAACCGCATCGCCACTTTCACGGGTGGTGAGTGCACGACTGAAGCGGCGACCGAAGGCTGTTGACATGTCACCTTGTCAATTCGTCATGTGGTTTCCAGAGAGACAACATTGCACCAACCCTGTGTATTCAACGCAGCAGCTAATGCATTCGTAATCCCACCAGGCTCTTCACACCATATCAATTACGTCATCATATTACAATTCCTTTTCTATTTCCAACAGCATTGCCACATTTGTGGTAAATGGATGGAGTTCACATGGCCCATTTGTCACAGACAGAAGGGTTGTGACGTATCACCATGTCAATTCAACCCAACGGTTTAAGCGCATCGCTTCCAAACACGTCTATTCAACGAAGCATCCCAGAATGACGTCGTGTGTTGGACAAATAAAAGACAAGACGGCTTTCATATATACACTGTTTATTTACTTATACTGTATGTACATACATTGGTGCCGTACCATTTACTACTGGAGCGTCGGCCCTCCGTTAGCATCCTAGTAATTACTGAACGCAGTCACATGAGCCTGCCGCTCTGACCCGCAAGCTTGCGGCCTCCCACGCACACTGGCGTCTCGCGACAAAAGTTTGAGGAACAATTCTGGTCCTTTTCAGAGCCCACCCGCTTTTATAGCCTCGCTGTGACCGCGTCGCCACCCCCTGGGTTCGACTGCCCGGTGTGCGATGCATCTGGCGCAAGTCGGACACAATACCTCCGCACCTGCACCCTGGGGTTTGGCTCTCGCTTCTTCCGTCCCCTTCAACTGCAAGTGTCCACGATACCCGCTGTGCACCATACTGCCCCTGTGTTTCAGTAGTGGACGCTACACCAGGCATCGACGATGCTTCAGACATGGTGAACTGAAAGCCTCCATGCATCAATTCGCCATGTCCAACAGCTTCGCCACTTCCGGGTGGTACGCGGTGCGCACGGCGCACGGTTGACGTGGTGGCGGGCTGTTGACACGTCATCGTTTCAATTCACTCTCGATACGTCAGCGATCTACGAATTAGTATGGTAATGAATTGGGCGCCTCACGCACTAAAATTCAGGACCTTATTGACATGTCACTCCATCCTATCTACTCTCAAAAGGAGCCGTCCATAAATTACGTAACACCAATTTGGAGTATTTTCAATACTTCGTCCCCTATTGTAACACACGCGTAACGCGTGCTTGAACTCCCCCAAAATAACTGCGTAACGCCTGAGGCCCATATACAAGAAATAAAAATAACTTATATCTTAGAGAAAAGAATTGGTATTAGTTTTATTTGTGTTCTATTTTAAAATTTACTGTAATTAAAATCAGAACTAATTTATGATACTAACATTTAATAATAACATTGGGAATAAGTGCTAAGAGAAGGAAGGACGCACCGAAGTGAAAATTTCCCATGCACACGGCGAGGATGACGCATGAGCTAGAATCTACAGCAGCAATTTAATTGGATTCTAGCTGGAAACGATGGATCTTTTTTTTCTTAGTAATCTTATAGATTCTATAAAAAAATACTTCCATTTATTGTAAGAAATTTACAAGATACTTTAAATTATTTATATTTTAAAAAGTAATTAATATTTTGGTATAAAACAGAAAAAGTAAGTTCACCACATATCGAAAAATTAAAAATAAATCAATGTTACGTAACCCTAATCTCACCTCCTACTCCCAAGTAACGCAGCATACTGCTGCCTCAAACCCCCACTTCCCTTGTTAGCGTAAAGGCGGCTACACCCATTCGGTACTCGCCGAGCAGCGACCTTCTGGTCGCCCAATCCCCAACAGCTGATGTGTTGGGCAAGTGTTCGCTTCCTTTGATGAGACCAAAGGACCGACACGCGGTGGTTAGGGCGAGCGCCGAATGTTTGTCACTCTGCCAAATAGCAAGCGACCCATCCACACTATTCGGGATTCGGCGAGCGGTCGCTCGCTGTTCGCCGAATAGCGATTGTGTGGAGCTCCTTTACGTAATTTATGGACGACCCCACGGCACTGTCACCTTTGCGGGTGGCGCATGAAGCGGACGGCGCGGCGCGGCGGTCGGAGGAGGCGGCCCACTTGGCGTTCCGCGCCTCCGCTTTCTAGCGCTTCGCGGAACCCCACACGGATGAGAGCAGAGCCCGGCGACCACAAGCCCTGCGCCGTTCTCTTGGGCTACGGTCACAGTGAATCCGTATTCGGCCGAACACGGCAGTTTACGGACGAATATTTAAAGCCTTCACTAGAGCTCAGGCTCGGTCCCATTCCATCCGACTGGCGAAACACGGCCGTACTTCGAAGTCGTCAGACCTATATCAAATGAATTGTATTTATTCGGCCGATCAGAGCTGTCAGACATGGATGTTGAAAAGCTGGTTTCATTTGGACACAAACGAGATGTTCTGTGGAAGACATCGGAATCCATTTATCACAAGTGACAAAAGCAAGGAATTATGGAATAAAACCTCAGAAGAAATAGGCGAAACTAGTACAAAACACGGTTGTAAACATGGGTCGTAACTAACCTCACATACTCTATAGTTATAAACAGTCGTTCCCCTGTAGTAATGCATTTTCTAAAATTCGATCTTTCTTCAATGTGGCCTCTAATTGCTCCACGCATGTAAAAAAGGTTTTCGGCCACATTCTTGTCTATTGTAAAAATTTCACTGGTTGTTTCAGTAATTGGTAATTTAAGGTATGATATTCACCAATATTTTCGCGATAGGCGAAAATAGGGTTCACCCAATAATCGTTTTGTTTTTCAAGCAGAAGAAATTTAAGAACAGAGCTCTCAGCAAGTAGTTGTAATCTTCTCGCTTCCATTAGATGCCACTTACTCAATAATTCACAAACAGATGTCTATTGCAGTCAGATGCAGTGCGACCACTCAGGTCGGCAGAATCAGTTGGCCGTTCGCGCGCGAACTTTTCTTCGGCCAAAACGGATCCACTCTGACCGTACCCGTAAGCATACTTTGCGCTATCTGAGGACGAAGTTTAATCTAACAATTTTGGTGCCAATTTTGAGAAAATTTTAAACATGTTTTGAGGCTTCATGAAAAAATAACCTCAAAAATCAGAACATCCGGTTGAAAAGCCCCAAGCCTTGAGATCGTTCAGATCGATCGAGGAATATGAATTTTGGAGAAATCGACTGAACGGTTTAGACGCTAGCATTAACCACAGATGGACGGAAAGACAGATACGTTGGCCGTCAATCGATTTTTCGGTATCAAGAACCTACAAAACATGGATTCTAGCTACACGTGTTAGAGGATTTTTTTTCTAAATTTAGCAATAGGATTTATTCACTTTTTCGTCACCACGACCAGACAATATGAGGTTTTTCTGCGAAAATTCGCTGTTTTCCGGCGCACGATTAGGAAGATCTCTTCTTTCGAAGTAAGTGAGAGAATGTGAAAACATAGTACTTAAAGCAACATTTGTATACCAATGAAAATCGTACAATATATCAATTGTAATCGTTATAAATATTAACTATAAGATATGTTTTACATTCATCATAAATACCGGCTGAGTTTGCTCAGGGCATCAACAGATGTCACTGCAATGCCGCGCATTAACTTTCCTTTTTCTTCTTTGACCTACTGTCACACACACTCACATGCACTGCAATAACACACATGTCGGGAGAATAGAGCTTATCCCGATGGAGTGGTGCCCCGCTGGTGGGAGATACCTGGATGGGAAGCCTACGTGTAGGTCGGTGCCAAATTTCGCCATCCAACGGGGAAGAATAACGCCATCTCCCGCGCTAAAAACATCCACCACCCTTACGGAAATAATGTCCATATCAGAACACGCGCCAAGAAATACGAAATAATGCACCAATCAATTATCCATTAATGAAATAATGTTTATAAGTAGAGACCGGAAAAATATGTAGTATTAAACGTCAAATATGTACATAAATATGTAATGAAAACGATAAGAATATGTAATCAATATGTAAATCCCATATAATATGTAATATTGAAATTCTCTAATTAAAAACCATTTACTTAGCTAGAAATTACATTTAGAAAAACTGCTCACTTTACATCATACAACTTTCTTGTCAGTAGTAAATATTTCATCTATTGTAACCTAGGAATAGAAGTCATCGCACAAACTGGTGAGATCTACGATCAGCAAACATACACTGTAAGAACCTTTATCGAAGTGTTACACGTCGGCGATCTCAAATTTTTCTCAGAATTACGGTCGATTAAGGATCACAAAACGCGGTGTCAATGATATTTTGGCATATCCAGATTTCCCCAATAATGTAGGGAAAATGCAGATTAAAAAAACATCTTTTCACAAAAACTATGGAATTATATTGAAGAAAATTGATAAAATAAGAAAATATATGGTGAAAACAGCAAACTATGTAAAATATGTAACGAAAAAATTGAATATTGTGTTAGGAAGGCGATAATGCGGCAAGATTACAATTTTGAGAACGGTAAGTAGAAAGACAGAAAATATGTAATTACATAAAAATCCGGTCTCTATTTATAAGAAACATCATAGAATTATATATATGTAGCCTCTCCCTCCTCGGCAAACCTCACTAAGCCTCTGAATTTAAATCATGATGCCGCAATGTAAATGATGAAGTCGCAATGTAAATGATGAAGCCGCAATGTAAATGATGAATATCAATGGTAGTGACAGATGAGAATAAGTTAGGAACCCGAAAAACCGACCGAGAACCCGCCTTGTCCTCTACAAATGCCAGATAAATCACCGAGATTTGTTCCCAAGACTCAGCAGTGAAAGGCGAGCGGTCTGTGCTCTGCACTATGGGTTGCCTTTATCCCTCTCAAGAGCGTTCGTCATCCGTTCATTCACCTACATCGCAGTCTCTTGAAATCCGGAAATGAAATCGGATGCTGTAGGGTAGGGCTTCCCAAACTTTTCAAAAACAAAATCACAGATTTTTATTGCGGTAAAGTTTTATTATATTAATGAGAATCATATGAAATTCTAAAAGTTGATTATTAGCAGTATTGCAGCATTATATTAGAAAAATAACGATAAATTCATAATATTTTATAATTAATGGGTTCTCGATCTTCATAATAGCGATAAATCATCGATGCATATTCGGATATCGACCCCTCACCATCATTGGCCCCAATGGGTAGACACCGATACCATTGGAACCACTGCCCTAGAAGCCATAGCCTCGAGGAGAGGATGCATTCGCCAAGCAAATGCACACACAATGCTGCCTACGTCACTCGCATCTACAGCGGAAGAGAAAAAGGAGTGTTATTAAATATTTCCGCTTATCTATTTTGAGCCAAACCAGGGTCGCGAAATAATGGAAATGTAAAAACTTGTCCTGTTCGCGTCTGCTTCCCAGGAGTTCCCAGAAGCATAGCGTCAGGGCGCAGCGCAGGGCAGGGCACTGCTCTCCAGCCGCTCTCGCCCCCGCCACTGCTCCCGCCGCCTCCTCCATACTCACCGCCGCCTCCACAGCCGTATCCGCCACCACTCTCGCCGCCGCCGCCGCCGCCCCACCCTCGCCGCCGCCGCCGCCTCCGCCCCTGCCTCCGCCACCGCCACCGCTCCCGTCGCCGCCTCCACCCTCGCCGCCGCCGCCGCCGCCGCCTCCGCCTCCGCCTCCGCCCCTGCCTCCGCCACCGCCACCGCTCCCGTCGCCGCCACCACCCTCGCCGCCGCCCGCCGCCTCCGCCTCCGCCCCTGCCACCGCCACCGCTTCCCGCCTCCGCACTCGCATCCGTATCCGCCTCCGCCCCCCGCCTCCGCCCCCGCCTCCGCTCCCGCCTCCGCCCCCGCCTCCGCCCCCGCCTCCGCCCCCGCCTCCGCCCCCGCCTCCGCCACCGCCACCGCCTCCGCCCCCGCCACCGCAACCGCCACCCGCGCAATTTAAGATGCAAGCGCAAACGGTTTGACGACCAATACAAAGCATTATAATACGATGTATGAAGGTATCCCTACAATAAAAGACCTTCAGTAGGCCACTGATGATAAGGGTTATTTCACATTTATAATCACAATTATGTAATTATAAAAATGCAGAACAGAGTAAGTAAAAAAACGTATTTAGTTTGTATAATAAAATTTTTCAAGCAAAAACGGGCCGCTCAAAAACATCCGGCGGGCCGCATGCGACCCGCGGGCCGCCAGGTGGAAAGCCCTGCTCTAGTGTGAAAAGCGTATCTCACTCAAATGTCTCACACAACGCAGCCAACGGTAATTTGACATCAATGAATAAGAATGAGATTAGATCTTGCTTTTATTTATTTAGATTTTGCAGTCTTTCAAGTACGAACGCTCACGAAAAATCTTCAGAGTAGAATCTACGCAGAAGACAGGAATTATTAGGATGTAATGATGAAAAAACAGTTATTGAATATTTCCACTTATCAGTATTTGAGGCATAAATGGGAGTGCGATATTATTGAAAAGTGAAAACGTCCGAAAAATGAGAGTTGTGGTTTTCACGTCAAGGCGTCAGCCTTCAGAATACAACTATTACTACAGAGTTATGTGAAACCATGGATCGGCGGCGGAGAGTAAAATGTAAGATATTAAAAATTTCGAGATATGATGAGAGATTCCCAAGTATTAAGAAAATAGTTTTCCTCCAAACACAGAATCACATTTATTAAACTAGTCATTTATCTGCGGTACCGAATACACCGCAATTATCGAGTAAATGCACACTTATATTGTAAGAGCTGGTGTAGACAAAGCAAATTATCATGCTGGACATGTTACAATTCCCAAGGAGACACTGAAAATTAATTGCGTTCCCCAGACAGATGTAGAATATCTCAGCAGGAAAAGCGGAATGAATTGGGGTTTGCAATGCACATCACTTTGGCAAGAGGTGGCAAATAAGTTAAAAGTATGTTGAAAAACTTCCGACTAAAACACTAGTATTTGATGCTACTGCAGGAATAAGGGATTTATTTCCCTAATTTAACGAAAGTATTAGATATGAATAGATTATTAAGAAAGAATTGAGTATTTTTCTGCTTCCAGTTTATCATGAAAATTAAAACGAGCAAGCAGTGGATAAAATTGATCAACACATTGCAAATGAAGTAGCATCATAAGTAGTAATCAACAGAAGTTAAACAAAATATTTTCACAACAAGCGTAGGGAAGATGGCCCCGTAGGCGAGGTCGCTAAAGCAGTAGTGCCGTAGTGATCTCCGACCGAGGGGTCGCGGGTTCGAGTCCCCGCCTCAGGCATGGTTGTTTGTCGTTTCATCATATCATAACATTAAATCCAATAGTGGTTGCTAACGACCTAGTAGATGATGCGTCCTTAAATAACAACAAAAATAAAAAATAAAAAAAGGAGTAGGGAAGCAATAAGGACATCACATTTTCATTGTTCGCTCTCTTCGTAAAGTATAATCTATTCATTCCTTTCCACAAGGGAGCAAACTTCGGAAATTCTTTTAACGCAAATCCGGAAGAAGAGCAGAACTTCACGAAATTGACTTGTGAAAGAGAATAAATACGCAGCTTCAGTACATAGAGGCCAGATTCCTTTGACAAGTTCTTTTTATAACCCTTTCTGTATTGTTTCAGCTGAAATCTTCACTTTTATTGCATTTCAAACTTACAGAAATACTTTACTTCAATTTTCCTGAATTCGCCTCTCCTACAGTTGTCGTTGTTTGAATATTGCCCCCTCCGATCCTTTGTCTCTCTGGCCTTCACTTTAACTCAGTTTTTATTCACAATTTCAAAAGAGTTATTTGTGATCTTCTCGTCTTGCGAGTATTTTACTGCTCTTGTCACCGTCTCTTGCATCCGAATCTCCATATTCATCTATCATTCCAATAATGCTCTTCTAGACCTCTTCTTTGCATGTCTTTAAAAATCTGATTTTGCTATTCCTCTCTGGGCCTACCTCTTTTTTCTTCTGACTAAAGGAAACAGCTCACAAACCTTTCTGGGCCATCTCCCACAATGAAGCCTTTTCACATGACCGAACTATTTCAGCCTTCATGTTTACAATTCATCTATGATTGATTTTTGAACCTGCATTTGCTTAATAATTTAATTTCTAATATGTTCCATTTCCAAAATCTAAAATGGTTATTTATGATACAAGTGGTAAAATTGGAATTTTATTTTACGAGTAGGAATGTTCGACGAGGTCGATAGGCCAAGGGGCACAATCCATAAATAAAATATAGAAAATAATAACAAAACACAAAGTAAAATAAAAACAATCAGAAAACAAAAATAAACAAAAGGAATTAGTTTTTCTGTGTTGTATTTACGGTTTGTCTGAACCTTTGAGCACAATTTCCCTTTTAATACAAGGGCTAAAATTGAACTTTAATCCCGCTTTACATGCCTTAAAAGTAACTGCTTTTACCAGGGGCTCTCTAAAATATACTCTATGTATGCCATACACTTTAATTGTGATAGGCGTGGAAAGACTAATGCTAGACATTCCAACTCATCCAACGACTCGCCACTCAAATCCCGCTATAGATGGGCACCTAGAGGTCTAAAGATCCATTATATTTTTTTTTATCCGTGCCTCATTATATAGGCTTACCCACCTGCGTATCCTATAGTTTTCCCGAGGCACCGATACATTAACATTCTCTCCGAATAATTATCAAAGTGTTGTTCGATTTGATGGATGGAATCACACAGGAGACCTGCGGTGAGAAAAGGTGCGCCTGCGCATACGTAAAGACACAGAGAGAAGAGGCAGAGGGAGAGAAGGACGGATGCTCGGGAAGGTAAAAAAAAGGGAGCCCTGCATCATATCTTTTCTCATTTCCATATTGGTTTTCACGAGAATCTCCACACGTTAGAACCACCGTTCTCCTTTAAGAAATTCGATATCAGGCCCCGCGCGCACACACACACACACTGCTCGCCGTTCTTTTTCTTCCAACTAGAGAGCGAAGGTTTGCAACCTCAACCTTACTCCCAGAAAGTTCCGTCGAAATTTTAATAATCGCAAACTGTGGCAGAATTTCGAAGTTGAAAACACGGGTCGCTAGAGGAAAGAACAATATTTTCCTCGATAATCTCCTGAAAAGCAAGTCGCGTTAAAGTTCAAAAGAGATTTTTTTGACACCGCAGGGCCGACAATCCCCAGAGGGGCGTGGTCTGTTCTAACACGAGAAAAATAATGTCAAATCTTGTTTCCACTGGCTCCGTTCTAGGTTTGATTCTTGTACTTACACATGCTACATTTAAGTGGATTTTTTTTTGCTGCCGAAAAAACAATTTCTAAATATGGTTGGAATATAAAGCGCTTAATTCAAAGGCATTGTTTAGGAGTAGTTTGTTTAATAATTAAGTTTTTAAAATATTTTTTACTTGCAATTCTTGGAGAAATTTCTAGCTATACAATTAACACTTGACTAGAAATGTCTCCGGATGCTTATTTATTTATTGGAATTAATTGTTCTTGAGCTGACGATTGCATTAAGACTGCGGAATAATAATCAAGGTGGGATGAATGACGACAAAAAAATGGATGCAAAAGAACTCTGTGAAAACCTGATAATCCGGTTGGTCCACCAGAAATCTCAAACAAGATAAGTAATTTCAGGTGGAACAAATTCACTACACTTCTCCTCAGCACGATGAACAAATGTTTTAATGGTATTTTGTTGAGAAACCCTTGGTTTCTGCACAACTGTTTCTTGGTTATTTCTCGTTTTCTACGATTTCCAAAAGGTTGTGCTTCGAGGGAATCGAAGCTCTGAGGATATTTATAAATAATGGCGAAAAATATACTTTTTTGGATAGAAACTAAGAGAAACGCAAATTTGTGAAATGTCTGAAACGGATGCAAATTACTGTAGCGGTGTGTGGCACGCAGTCCTGCGAAAGACTTCGCCGTCAGAACCACGACCTGCCAGCCGGCCGTCACAATTGCAGAGAACTCGCTGTGCAGCAATGTTATGCCGAGAAAAATACACCAACAAGTAAAACAACAATAACAAAATATTCTCGATGTCTTCCGGGCTGATGGGCCGTGGTACAATTGGCTTGGAACTGCCACGGCCCATCAGCCTTGGACCACGGCCATCAGCCCGGAAGACATCGAGAATATTGACTCCGGCCGTGAAAGCCTTCAATGCTATATAACAATAACAAAAGTTTATTATTCACTTCTTACAAGCCAAATTCCAAATCGTACCAATACAATGCTCAAAACTGTGTATACCAGATGTCCAACAAGATAAACAGGGTCGTCGTCGCCAGGAGATTACAATCGAAAGTTACCAATATCCAATTAGAACCAACAATATAACGAGGCACGGCCAGCGTAGGCACAATTACAATAATAGACTCATAATACGGAGCTCTATAACTCAATAAAGTACTACTGCTCCATCGCCTCTTATAAAACCCTAGGCGACGTCGCCCTCAGAGACTCACTCCTGCCTTTGCCGCCACTAAAGCCTCAGCCGCGCGTATGAAAGAAGCAGCGACGAAAATGGAAAATTAAAATAAAACACTTTTTAAGATAATCTTCATTGATTATATTGATTTAAGAGCATCTGAGACCAAAACTACAAATTAATTATTTCATAATAACGTTATGAATAGGGAGCGGATTTCTATGATTTTGCATATTTATTTCCGTTGCTCCGGCACATACCTAAATGAAATTTCTTGACATTTGGTTAGAATTCGATGGTATGTAGATATGTTAGTGCATATTGGTGCACATTCGTGTAATTATAGAAGCATATTTTGCATATTTCGTTATAATAATCTAATCAATAGAGTAATCTCTAAAATGTTTCATGTTTTCATAGAATTTATCAACTTGTTAGCGTTCATTGATCAGAAAGAACTTGTCACATTGTGTTTTTTTTCTTTTCTGTAGATAAAATACTTGTGTAAATGTAGGATATTTCTTGATGTCATAATTTTCAATCGGACAGAAGTGAAAGAAGACATACAATGTACTTCATTACGGTGCATGTTTACCTCAATTATTTCTCCCGAGAAGGAATTTACATTCCAAACATCCCTCTCCTTTTATCAAGAAAGGTTTATATGGGAAATGAAATATTGTTAATTTTAATAGCATATTAAAAGTGCATATTTCAGAATTTTTAGATCATCAATTCATATTTTTAAAAGCATATTTCAAGGTTTTAGGGCATAAAAGTCTTCTCCCTAGTTATGAGGAGCACCCTGGTGTTGTTTCCAACCAAAATGATTCACTCAGCGCATGAACGCCTTTGCCCAGAGATAAGCCTCGGCCGCTCTGGAGCTAAGAGCAAATACGCAAAGTCGACGGTCGCGGGATCGACTCCAGCAATGGCTTACTTTTCGTGTTTGTGACATGGGTGACTACCCTTACGAAGGAGTAACGTATCTGAATCACCCCATCCCCCAATTTTAATCACTCACTCGTCATTATTCAATTATTTTTCTTATCACCCCATCCTCCTTCATGCAATGGAAGCATTCCATTGCGAACCCACAAAACGTCTCTCGAGCCCTGAGAAAGAAGTAATCATATTTTTTTCTGAGATGGTACTAGTTTATTGTAACATTCAATAACACGTTTTCGAACGTTATTTTATACATGTTATTTTTGTTTATTGAAAGGGCCACAACCCTCCATGATTCAATGTTTCCCCACACGAATTGTTCGTCAATTGTTCCGATCGCCTCAAGACGCCATTTTCCACATTTGACATATGATCTATTTGGACCCGCACAGATCAGTAGAACCAATGAATTAGAAAGCCATTAAAAGGACAATCACTGCTCTTAGAGGAACGCAAAAAGCTTCCCATAGCGTTCATTAATTTAAGGTATTACTAAGTAAAGGAGAGAAAATAGTACTAGGTTACATAGCAGTATTACATTACGAAGGGAGGTGTCGAGCAGTGTACAGCAGAGAAATAAAGAAGAAAGTGTTTTATAAGTCATAGTGAAATGAAGTGCAGTGCAGTGCAGTGCAGTGCCAGTGAAGTGTGGTCTTAATTGTATAAACATTCAGTGCAGAGTTAGATTATGGAAGATCCTTTTTCTTAATGTGACTTAATAATGATATAAAAACTGACTGATTTATAAAACATATTATTATTTTACCATTATTTTTATTATTGTATTATTATTAATACCATTATCATTACATAATTTGTATGTAATTATATTACTTTATTTATGTACTTAGCTGCCACCGTGTTATACCATTTTGCAGTCTAAATTAATGTATCTAATCGTTAAACGTTTCAAAACAGATTGTGGCGGATAAGATGTGTTTACATGTATTCTAATCGTGTGTGGCCTAAGCACGCCCGCCGCTTGTGCGCCGCAACGCCGCCGCCGCCGCCGCGCGTTGTCACCAGAGGCGCAGCTGCCGCCACCGCCGCCTCCTCCGAGAGCGCGGCGTCGCCTGGGGCGTCATCGCGCAGAGGCGCGCGGTGGGGCGGGAGAGGGGGGGCGGAGGGGCGGGGCACGGGAGGTCCTCGACCGCAAGCGGCGGCTCCGGGTTCGAGCGCAGGTGCGCGGCCCCGCGCGGCGCGGCGCGGCGCCGCCCGCTGGCGGAAGAGCCCCCAGGCGGCGGCGGCGATGCGCTTGCTGTGCATGACGCAAGAGGAAGAGAGTGAGAGGGTTATCATCAGACATCGGATGTTTAGGAAAATGCCTATTTTATTCTAATGAAAACATTTGAAGGCAATTAATATATCTATATGAATTATGGAAAATTAAACATTCGAATTTTTATTTTGCCTTTTCTTCGTCTTCTATGACGTAAATGCTTTTTTAGACAAGTTTTTCCTTTTTAATGCTTTTTTCCCTTTATTAATCTTCTACTGGTAACGAATCTCAATTTTTTATCTTGACTGAAGCTTTCATTTAGGTTTACACATCACACTGAATTTTTGAGCGGAAGAGCTTGCATTGTAGCTTCGGATCGCATTTCTTTGCACATACACCAAAAAAGGCAAGCGGTGGGCTCTGGGCACTTGGTTGAGCGGTGGGCGCTTAGGTGAACGTTGAGCACTAGTTCCCGACTTAATCAAAGCACTCGTATGTCAGAGCGCAAGGCGATGATCCCGACTTCCGACATGGATAGTTTCCCGTGCCAGATGTTCTGGGAAGTGCGCAGTGTAGGCCGATTATTAGGACCTATATCTCTGTGAGGTGCATCTTTAATCTGCCGGCTTGTTATATTGTTTTTTGATATTGGCTCATTTTAAGTGCAACTGCAGTGAAATATATTTATGCTTTTTTCCTCCAATTTTAAGTTCTTATTGCCTTTACGGTGCCTATTTAAAAACACTTTCATGCCTTTTTAGGCGCCTAAAACGTACGTTTTAGTGCCTTAACATCCGATATCTAGTTATCATTAGTAAAAGAAGTAAAAACATAGATAAGAAAATGGGTTAACATAAAAATACAATTTTAACATTTTTGTCACTAATTTACGCAGGAATTTCAAGGTAATGATTATTTTACCCAGTGATTTCACTTGTGGTTGATGATTAATACTCACACATGATTACAGAAATCTGAAATAATTCTTACCCATAGATTACTTT
Source organism: Acheta domesticus (assembly GCA_031308135.1). Lineage (NCBI taxonomy): Eukaryota > Metazoa > Arthropoda > Insecta > Orthoptera > Gryllidae > Acheta > Acheta domesticus. The sequence goes on from JAHLJT010009355.1 coordinate 79,304,935, forward strand.
CTATTCCTTGGTTTATCGATCATTTTCTCTGAAATATCGAGTCATAATTGGGATTTTCTCAAGCACAATTTGACATTCTAGCTCACCAATTATGACGAAATGATTTTTGTTTAATTATTCTACTTTAAATTCAAACACTACACATGTTTTCTAAATTGTTCAAACCAATGTGAACTTTTTATGTTAATCTTTAAAGGTATTTAGTATATTATAAATGTATAGTGCTAATTTGAATTAAAGTGAGGGAGAATTATTAAAAATGTATACTTCCATTATAGGCAGCGCCAACTGGATCGTTCAACCATAGCGACGAGCGATTATGTTTATACGTATATTTCACATTTTAGGTAATGTTCAAGCCGAATTCAGAATTCATTATGTGTTGAGATAATATAATATATAACTAAACATTAATAAGAATCCTCGTAATGCTCTTTAAGAACTACATCAAGTTATAACATAGTACTTTCTTAAAATACATGGAAAATCAGTTTATTTGTACTTCAACATGTTCATCTTCAAGCAACGTTTGACATATTTTACATCACCATACTTCATGTCAATAAAATGGCTTTTGCGGTTCCAGGAGTTATTCACTAGTTTGACAATGCCATAATACGATACGTGTAAAAGAGAGGGAGAGAGAGAATGAGGGTCAGGGAGTGACAGAGAGAGAGAAGGAAGAGAATAAATGACGATCGAATTACAATGCGGTGGGAAATATTTGATTACGAAACCGCAGTGTTACAAACATGTGCATTAGTTTTAATGCGAATAAAACCGCGAATTCATTATACGTTTGCTTTTATTTGAAACTCATCGATACTGAAGTTTCCGTTCAAACGTGTCGAATAATTCATTTTCTCACACGCATCAACACCACAAACAAGCGTTGTAGTTCTCCTAAATGATCATAGGTGTTTCATTACCAACAATACTGTTTATTTGAAGAGCAGCTTTCGATGGCTTAGCCATCATCATCAGTTTCTGCTTTCTGGAAGCCACAAAACGATCTTCAAATAAACAGTATTGTTGGCAATGAAAACACCTATAACCATTTAATTTCAAATCCGAACAAACAAAATCAATTTGTAGTTCTATCCCACTCTTCTATGTTTTAGCCATGCATTCTTTCTCTCCAACAATTTAAGCGTATTCAGAATACATTACGGAAGAAATGCCTAATTCTTACAGGTAAACCATCCAAACATATTCAATTCTCGATTACGTTGACTCGCATTCGCACTGAACAAAAATGAATTCCTCTAAAAATACGCAACAAGTACGCTTTTCTAAGGATCGTCTCTAAGAAAACATGCAAATATTGTTTTTACGGTCCCGAGTCGTTTCTCCTGATGGAAGGGTCTTGGCAATGCTTTTCCTCGGAGTTTGCCCTCCACTTCACCCGTCTTCCCGCTTATTCACTCTGCAGCAACTCCGATCTCTCTGCTCACCTGTCCTTCGACTAGACCAGGGTTGTCCAACTGGTCGCAGGTTACGAGGCAAACGTTGAAGTCCCTTTCATCCATGTAGGGCGAGAGCATTGTGCGCCTAGCGCACGCACCCTGCCGGGATCAACACTTCCCTAACGTAAAAAAAGGGTTAAGTTTAGATTTAAGGAAATATCTTCTTGAAAATTCAGAAATTCGAAATTATCTCAATGTGTTTCATTGCGTTATGCGTGCTACGATCTGATATCACGCATGGTTCCATCTCCCCCCTCCCCTTTCAGAGGAGCCGAGCAATGTGCCGTGATCAGCAACACGGGGAAGTCAGGTGGATCGCCCGAGTAATGAATATGGCCGGCAACCATATTCAAGCGTTTAGTTGTGGGCCCTGAGGCCTTGCAAGTTGGACACCCCTGGACGAGGCGATTCAGCCAATGTCCCCTCGCCTCCTCGGGCTTCCATTCGCCAGCCGCCGGCTGACCCGTTCGCCTACTCATAGTGAAAGGTTACCTCATAAACTCGTCTGCCCACGTTGCACCGAGAACCCGTATGATTTCGCGACCCATTCGTTGTCTCGTACCGCTGGCAATGTGCGAGGCAAAGCAAAGCGGCGCATTCCACAAATCATGTTCAAGAGCCACATAAGTGTTTTATTCATAAAAATAATCCACGATTAATACAGTTTAATGTAGCAATCCCATATATACTTTTCGTATGAATGTATTGTGGCAAACACAACATTAAAAAAACGATAGAAAACTGAAGCTGCCTTTTGAGCACTCACTTCTGTAAATCCACAAAACCTGCACGTCTTGAAATACAACAGCAATAACAGCTTCACCATTAATGATGCTCGTCAACGTTTAATAAGCTCCACGGCGAACCTTGGACGATATACAATACGTATTCTTTCTTGTTATTCCCCGTTCAGGCCGTACACGTTTTCCAGCTTGGCAACTCCTTGGCGAAATCCGCTGCGCCTCTGAATGGAGATCAGCGAGTCGCCGGCGCTCTCGCCCACCCCCACCCCCTCTCCGGCCAACTCGACGCAATCGCCCACTTCATCGCCCGCCCGCCCTTGACCGCCAGCCGAGCTGCCTCACGCGGGCGGGCGGCCGGGCGGGGGCGACGGCGGCCAGCGAAAATGGAGGGTGTGCAGTACAGTGGGTGTGAATGAGTAGAATGAATAGTTATGTATATAATGAAACAAGAATGAACGATGCGTGAATGAAAACAAAGAAAAAGAAAAAAAATACCTAGAGGAAAAAAACATTTTTAGGATTAAGAAAAATAATGAAAATTTTGTTATTTAGTATGCCAAAGTGCAACCATAACTTAATTTTAAAAAAATAGATTCAAGCTAAAGTTGAGTTAATAATTAACCTAAGATTAAAATAAGCAAAGCCCTCCCTCTGAACTACTTAAGTCCCAAGGCAGCATTGCACTGTATCCCCCTTAAGCAAATAAATTCCCGCCTCCTCATGGGTACTGTGCGGGGGGGGGGATATAAAAATGGTGGGGCTTGTAGCGAGCGATGGCAATGGAAGTCAAGATGCGGCTTACCAGACAGGTCGTTGTAGACGAATACACAGTACTAGCGTACCCGTATGAGAACTATCGCATGCTACACCCCCCCGTCCTGATTTTCCCATTTCCATATTAAGCCTGGAACATATATTTTTCTTCAAGACCCTCTTATCCACCGTCACTTGTTCTATGTGTCACCTTGTAATTGATATCAATACGATACAACCTTGTCAATACAATTGTCAATACATCCTTGTCAATACATCTCGTTTAACTTTATTATCAAGCAAACAGGTACACGCGTGTAATTCAATCGCATAAAATATTAAGTCATTAGTAATTTCACATACGTCTTTTGAACAAATCCTTCATATTTTAAAAGTCAAAGTGCAATTCCTCATATCTCCGTGAAATTCTCTTTCTTTAGAGACTCGTTTATAAAGATGCGCTGCGTGTGAGAGCTACGAAGGGAAGGTACGCTACTGAAATAATATAGGAGACGATTACGAAAAATAGCCGGACGTCGCAGATTCTGATTTACATAAATTCGGATCACTCATGACCAAATTTTTCGGTTGTTTTCGAGCTCCGATCATCGCATTCAAATGAGCGAAGGCTTTTTATGAAGCTAAATACCTCAAAAGCGAAATTTTAAAGTACTCGTATATTATGAAATGTTTAAAGAATATTTGTGGAGATGGGAACCATGTCCAGGTAGGAGTGTCAAGCTGGGAGCGTTACAGGCAACAGAATAAAGCAAGACCACAGAGAGAGGTGCAGGCGTGGGCAGAAGTATAATAACAAAATAATAATAATAATAATAATAATAATAATAATAATAATAATAATAAGTGACATTGTTGTTGTTGTATGTGTGATAGTGCAAATAGTAGTGGTATTGATTTTCCAACGTTGCTTGTCGCAATGGTTTGATTATTTAGTGATTCCGAACGTGTCAACTACAATACTCATTAGTGTAGTGCACGCTAAACCGAGAGTTGCTTCCCCAATGGAATCTGTGATCTAGTGCCGAAGTACCAGCTTCTATGCGAGATATATCGCGCTCCACATCTGAAAGTACTCCGCTAGCCGAAACACGTTTTAAGCTGAAAACCAGGCATCGGACGTCTGAGACAGTGTAGTGCGTCTAAGTGGGTACGTGTCTTTTAAAAAAAGTCAGAAGTAAAGAATAAAGACCTAAAAATGGCGCGTGGCTCGTACTAGATATTTTTTGTTATTTACGTCGTTAAACACGCGCTTAGGTCCTTAGCAATCAACCATCTAAACAAGAACGTGTCCATAGCAACGGCCGCTAAAAAACTCGAGAGTCCATTAAAAATATTTTAGCGGACTCTCGGGTTTAGATTTTACCAGTGTGCATACATTTTGGATAAATGTGATCCTTTTGTCCCACTTGCCCCTTGTCCCAATTCACCCATTTTGTCCCAATGTCCCACTGGTCCCACTTGTCCCATTTGTCCACCTTTTCCGTTGGCCCTTCTCCCATTTTGTCGCGACGTCCATCTTGTACCATTTTGTCCCGTTTGTCCCCTTGTCTCGTTTGTCCCCTTGTCCCGTTTGTCCCCTTGTCCCGTTTGTCCCCTTGTCTCGTTTGTCCCCTTGTCTCGTTTGTCCCCTTGTCTCGTTTGTCCCCTTGTCTCGTTTGTCCCCTTGTCTCGTTTGTCCCCTTGTCTCGTTTGTCCCCTTGTCTCGTTTGTTCACTTGTCTCGTTTGTTCACTTGTCTCGTTTGTTCACTTGTCTCGTTTGTTCACTTGTCTCGTTTGTTCACTTGTCTCGTTTGTTCACTTGGCCCTTCCCCCTTGTCCCGCTGTCTCCATTGTCCCATTTGTCCAAATTGTCCCATTAGTCCCCTTGTTCCATGAAGCTAGTACCCAAAATTCGACCACCACCGTCGTGGCTGGGGCCTAGGACGTCCCTTTCGACGCCGCTGCAAGTGTCTCGAATGCTGTCACTGGTCCATCGCAGCCGCTCACAATGGCGACAAGCAGCTCACGCGATGGAGTCCGGAGACACAGGGAGAAGCGCATTCCTTTGAGACTCTCACTTCGCCACTTTATATCCAGATGTCGGGAGGATTAGAAAAAAGCGGGATTGTGTATGTTGGGAAGCACTCATCTATCCAAAATCAATATTAATATCCTTTAAAGTCTTCAAATGCAATTTCCCTTCAACTCCTGAATGCTGCCTGTCGGGGCTGTCGGGTGAGAGTACATTAAAGTGCAGCGATGACGCTACTGTGAGTCTGGGGCAAGGAAGTACAATATTCTACATAGAGTGGCTGAAGCGCCTCCATCTTTGCAGCAAACTGCAGACATATTTTTTGCAGTCTAAGCAGCGCCCTCTCCTCAGGTATTCTAGTACTCCGTTTGGCGCGGGTTCAGCCCGGGTGGGCGCGGGCCGCGCGTAATATAAACCAAAACCAAAATTTTAAAAACCAAATCACAATAAATAAGGACGAATTGAGAAATATGAAATATACGTTGCTTCCTGCATCGGGTATTGTCATAAGAATGGAATCTGTTGAAATGTTACTGTAGTGAGCGTAAAGCTTGAAACTTAACGTCATTGCAATAAGAAGCAAACAAACAGATTACAAATAAGGCGGCAAACTTGAAAATTGATATATTTGTAGTTTGATGACTTCCATGTTTACAGTTATAAGCCGAACAAACTGAAGGCGTTGTGAATATTATTATTCCAGACACTAATGTAATTTAAATCCATATAAAAGAAAAGACGACTATATAGAAGTAAGATCTGATACAAACGATACAGAACAACAGTTCTATACGCCATCATCAGGCACCTCTCATATTTTGACTGCAAAAACATGGCGGCCTCTAGTTCATAGAGCGTCCACCAAGAGCGCTGAAACCACAGGGTCAGCCACTCTGTGTAGTATATTGTGGCGCGTCGGTGTGGGGTGTCTCAGTGCGACAATGGCGCGGGCGCCGGCAGAGGCGCCCACCTGTGGCGGGAGGCGGGGATGACGGGGGGGGGACCGCGCGGGGGACCTTGAGGAGCGCCGCGCCGCCGAGGGCTTCGGTCGCCTCGGAATGCGGGCGCGCGCGGGGCGGCGGCGGCGGTGGCGGCGGCGGAGGGGCCCACGGGGGCGGCGGAAGAGGAGCCTTCCTCCTCCAAGGGCCCTCCGAGGGCAGGGAAGCAGCCGCCGCTCTCTGCCCGTGTCGGCCCATCGCTCGCCCGCGCGCTGGCCCATTTACCCCTCCACAGAACCCTGAGGAGGCGGCAATTCATTTGCTAACTGGTTTACACGTAAACTGCTGCCTTGCGGTTTAAACACCTCAGAGGGAGGGATTATCTTAACAATTAACTAAAACTAACTTAATTTTCGCTTGAATCTAATTTATTAGTTATTACGTAGCACTTTCGCATACCTATCTAACTTTAACAGTATTATTATTGTAATATTTTTTTAAATTCTAAGTATATTTTGTTTTTTATTCGTCTTGGTATTTTTTTGTTTTTATTTATTTTTCACTCACGCATCATTCATTCTTGTTTCATTACATGCCTAATCCTTCATTCTACTCATTCACACACACACTGCTCTACACTGCGCGTCTGTTACGGCCAGGCAACGCAGACGACACGATCCTAACTTCATGAGGCCGATAAACAGCAAATAATAGGCACAGTTCCAAGTTTTAAACAGAGACGATAGGCGACAGGCCGCCTGTCGTTCAACATTTTTCGGAATATTTTCTATAACACAAAATATATTATATTGGTGTATTGTCTTATAAATTCTTGTCAAAAACGCTCTTTGGCACTTGAATTCATACTTCGACTCAAAATGTATTAGGGTAGGGGGTCCCAAAACTCAACAAATCATGCACAGATTGTATTTCTACCCCGTAGTGCATGAAATAAAATCGATTAGCGCAATCTTCCCCTTCTTTGTTCTTCCCCCTGCCTCCCCCCGGGAAATAACTCTTCGTTTCGTTCCCCTATTATTGTTGTTACTCTTAAAGGCCCTCGGACTCCACAGTGGTGTGAAGAACCTTCCAAGGGCTCACTAGCGGGAAGCCGTGTATCGGCTCCCGCATGATCTCGCGCAGCGCAGGCATCCCGGCGTAGCCAGGTGTACAACCTTCATCCACACTACAAAGACGTGCTTCCTTCTCCTGCTTTCTCTCCTTCTTCTGTTTTCGTTTTTTAGTCCTGTGGAATATCGAGAAGAATCCTGTACATGTGTAGAATATCGAATCCTACTTATAGTCCGCCAGAATGACAAGAAATTCGAAAAGAAGGGTTCCACTTATCAATTATTTCGACTTTTCGCGACACGAGATTCGTCGAAGAGCAGAGACGAAAAAAATGCTGGTTCGATATTTCCCAATCCCACAATTTTCTTTGGTTAACATTCATTCTTGTTCTCTCCCTCATCCTCCCATCTCCCCCTTCCTCCTCCCTCTCCCCCTTCCTCCTCCCTCTCCCCCTTCCTCCTCCCTCTCCCCCTTCCTCCTCCCTCTCCCCTTCCTCCTCTCTCCCCCTTCCTCCTCTCTCCCCCTTCCTCCTCTCTCCCCCTTCCTCCTCTCTCCCCCTTCCTCCTCTCTCCCCCTTCCTCCTCTCTCCCCCTTCCTCCTCTCTCTCGCCTTTCTTTCCTTTTACCCTATCTCCTTTGTCACACCTCTTTTCCTTCATTCTTGCTTTTCGTACTCTTGTATTTCGCCCTCTTCTTCTCACTTTTCTCCCCCCTCATTTGCTTGTTTCCTTCTTTGCTTTCGTTCCTTCCACGCCTGCGTGTTCGGGAGTGTCCTTGCGCGCCAAGCCCAAGCTTGCTCCTCCGTGGCCCGGCGACCCGGTGCCTCCTCAGCGGCGGCGTCCTTCGAGCACAGCGGCGGCGGCCTGCACGTGCAGCGGCGGAGCGGGGGGCGGAGACCTCGGCCTGCGCGTGGTTCGCCGCCGGTACTCGCCGTCAGGAAAACGTCGGCCGCCGGTTCTTTGTCCGGCGCGGCTGCGGCGGGAGAGAACCTCAGCCGGCGCGGCACGCAGCTCACGTCTGCGCGGGCGGCGGCGGCGGCGGCGGCGGGCGTCTTCTCCGCAGACGCAGCGCTCCCAACGCGCAGTGGGCCGACACGGCGCCGCGGAGAACACAATTTCCAAGCTACCACCGTTCAACTGGCGCCAACACTTACGAAAATAGAAAGAAATTAACTATGGTCCGATTAAATTAAGTTGGTGATTGACAGTTGAGCTTCTGAAGCTGTAGCTTCATACAATATGAGTGAATGATTTGGTTACTTAATAAGTATTTATTTCAAGTGTTTATTTTCGTGTCCTGGGAACATGTGCTCAGTGGTACACAACCTTTCAACGTCGCTCCCTTCCATTTGCAACTGTCAATCACCAACTTACTTTAATCGGACCTCAGATTTATTTAGAGTTGCGTTGGAAGTAAATCAGCTGTCGACGGTTTCATCCAATAGGGTGTTTGAGCGTCACCATATTGACGTCACTGTAGCGACTTATAAGCTCCCGATTCGATGAAACCGTGAACAGCTGATTAACTTCAAACACAACTCTAAGTAAATCCAATAATAGAAGGGTGAGGACGTACGACGCGAGGGTGGTAACTACCTTGGTTCTAAGGGGGCGACCGACGTACGAAGCTACAGCAAGAGAGTCATGTCTTCGGGGCAACAAAAGAAAAGTGACATCTCAGAAATTATTATTTTTCGGGAGAACTTTTCAGCCTGTTTGAATCTGAGCATAGTCATTTATTACGCGAACAAAGACTTAAGGGTTTCACACTATGACTAGATGTCTAGCGAACAATATTTATAATTTTTTTACTAGGGAAATATCAATTATCTGAATCTTTTTTCTCAACATAAATCTAAAAAAAAAAAATTGATATCACATCCTGCATCGTCTACGCGTGCGTGCGTTTGGATGATCGAGATATCGAATGCTGTTCACCGTCTAGGGATATTCTGCACTTTTCGTAATCGTCGCTTTTCCATAACTCACGGTTGCGACTAACAATTGCTTTCATCATCGTGGAAGAAGCCGCTTCTTTCATCTTCAATATAGCACACTGAGATTTAGAAACAAAAAGTTATCATAGTTCGTCGTCAAATATTTAACAAAATATTGTCATTGATGTCATATTAAATGCATTGGTAGCAAATCTAATATATAAAATTCAATGTTTGATAGTTCGTGCTTAATACCGTTCATTCGACAAAATCGAAAATCGAAGATTACGTATTTTGAGAATTTAGATTTGAAGAAAAAGAAAAACAAAAAAATTGCACTTTTGAATTCGGGCGAAAAAACATTGGTATAAAATGCAAATAATATGAGGCCCAATGCAAAAATAAAAAAAATTGTCTTTGAACTATTTACTATAACGAGAAACATGTTTCTTCTATTAGAATGGGTTTTCACAAGAGATATCAATTTTTTTGAGAAGTTCGCCCAAAATGCTCAGAAATTTTACTAATCTTGGCTATACATAAAAACAAGGTCAAATGTGAAGCATACGCACTAAATATTATGCTTCTACCATTTTTTACATCACATTGAACAAGTCAAAAAATGTGTAGGCCAATCGGAACAGTTTATGCTTTTTTCGGCCGATATCACGTGGAATTACACATGTTGAACATAATAGCAATACCGAATTAAAACAAAATCATTTCGTTACATCTTGGCAATTTGTAGTTGTTCCGCGGGGAGCTGCTGCATTACCAATGATACTGTGACGTACTGCTGTAAATGATACAAACAACTGCGTTGAAGATAAAATAATATAATTATTTACAAAGTAATATAAGAAGAAAAGAAATATACAAATACTGACTACTCCCCGATAACCTTTTTCTTCCCCTTAGCCGCGAAAACCCCGCGACCGTCCCTAGGCCTACAGCCAAGTGTCACTGCCCTAATGCAGGTAACAACGCGTGATGCGATGCTATCGCACGTTAAGTCACCGGTAACCAACGCACCTACATGGCCTGGCGCCAAACCGGTCTCCGCCCCAAAACCACTTGCTTGAGTGCACTGAAGATCCCGCTCAGCGCTTCGGCTAACGACGAAGCTCTACGAATCTCCGCGGGCGTAGAACGGCGCACGCCTTATATACTCGTACACCCACGTCTCCCCCACCCGGCGCCATGCTGTCGGCGTCCCCAGGCGATGGCTAGCCAATTCCAGGGTCTTGCACAATCGTCCCAGACTTGCCACTAACCTTCCTCAACAGATATGTTTGCGTGCGTTTTTCCTGGTGCAACCACCTTCTGGCGTCCCTTTATTTTTAGCTCAGGTGCGCTCTTCCACACAGCTGCCGGCTTAGGCATGCCGCCCGCTTGAAAGCGTTACCACGACGATGCCACAATACAAACTTGTACGTCATGTAGAGGAATCGAAGATGACCTCTTTTGCCGATAAGCACACAGAGGGAAATTCAACCAGAATATGCACGTAAGGCATTCGTGCCTCATTTTAGGCATCCCCATAGGCGCAGGCGTTTGGTGGCGACAAACCTCCTGGCTGCGTGAGAACGTGGCCTGCTGAGCACCTTGCACACAGTTGCCGAACAATCGGGGCCAAATAAGTAATTCCTACCATTTGATGTAAGAGATCCTTTTCCCCCATCTATATGCCTTAGAGGTGTGTTTTATTTATTGCAAGAGACCAGTATTATTACCATTATTATTATTATTATATTATTATTATTATATTATATTATTATTATTATTATCATTATTATTATTATTCCTCTAATTCACGACTAGAGATGTTATGAGTCGGTTGATTATGAAGTCTACTCCGGGTTGCAACCGGCTTCCTACTGTCTGTGCCTCTACACTACTTTGCGCAAAATGTGGGCTGTTCAAAATAAAGCAATTTCATGCACTTCCCAGTCTTGAAGTACCTGGGAGTTTAGACAAATTCTTACACAAATTGTGGGGAACAAATACCAGAGCTCCGATGACTATCGGTACGACCTGTGCTTTTACGCCCCACATTCGGCTGATCTCGATTTCTAAACTCTTGTATTCAAGACGTTTCTCTGCCTCCTTTGATCACATGGCGCAGCAACGTCTACAACTAGACACAATTTTTTCTCTAAATCCTGGTTAACAATATCCGGTTTGTTTGCCGCTATCGTGCGATCAGTGTGAATTTGTTGGTCGTACAATATACGCAGTCTAACAGACGTCACCGGTTTTGGTGAGTGATCGTAGCACTTGGGGCATGTGTTCGGAACTTCGAGGGTGGTACAGATCTGCCGCCGGAGGTAACTACATACCCTGTCGTGGCTTTTCTAATATTCTGTCTATTGGACAAGCTGGGACAATACGATCAATGGTTCCTACTTGTTAATAATAATAATAATAATAAATAATAATAATAATAATGATCATCACATATTATTATTATTATTATTAAGTAATTATGTTTGATTGGAAAGAAAATATTGTTATAGAAAAAATAAATATTGTTTTCAACGTCTTGTGTATATTTTTTTCAGCAAATCGTGTTTTGGAGACTGTTTTACATACATTCTATATATTACAGTTTATCTTACATAAATGAGCCCTTCGTTTTTTAATGTGTACGAACCACCTGCCAATATTCCCCTACCCCCATTCTCCAATATTCTTACCTTGGGCATTAAAGGGTTAAATGAGCCCCTCGTTTTTTATGCAATTTACCCCTTTCTGCAATTTACCCAACCTCAATAGCGCATTTGAATTTCCTCCTCACTTATTTTTGAACACGTATCCGTGACACGATTTTGGGTATAAAATGCGTAGAAATAGTGAGTTGGCAGTGCCAACTGAAGGTTGCTTTATGAAAATCGAGACGGGCGAGGCCGCAACCTCGCCGTCCCAACTCGCGTCTAAACGAGCCTTCGTGCGCAGTGCACTCGTCCAAATGCGTAACGAAGCGCCAACTAAACTACACAACCGAGGCGAGGTTAGGTAGTATCGTGCAAACAGGAATTTACGACTGACTCTGTGAAATTCGAAAGCCCTTGTCTCCCACTAGCTTTGGAAACTCCTCTCCAACCAACTGTTCCCAATTTAACTCATTATCTGCTACTTTCTCGACATCGTACCCTTCTAAACCTACCCTAGTCACCTCGGATTAGTCCGGCACAACATTCCGCATAAGTCCGAAGTAAACTTTGAATACAGTTTCTACATTGTACTTTATCCATACATCATGAATTATGAGAAATTAACGGTTAATTCGCGAATTCATTGGGGCATTAACCGTAACATAAACATGATTTTCGATATAATATATTTCTAGTTAGCTACCTTCAATGTTTCCTTATAGTTTCTGTAAGAGAATCTGCATGAAAATTACATCATGTAAAACAGCCTTCAGATTGTGTCAAAAAACGCCTATCCCTGGCCTCAAAGGACCATAATGTTCTTAATTAAGAATATAGAAGCAGGGACAAAGGGGCCATAGCCGGTCCTAAAGTCAATTTTTTCTTCTACTTTTACTCAAATTATTAAAAACAATTGAGAGAAAAAAATGGATCTTACCACGCTAACAATTAAATAATATTTTTAAAATAGTGTTTATGTGGCTGGGGCGGTGACTGATCTGAAATTTGCCCTTCTGAAATACTTTCTGCATTTGTTACAGCGCGTGCTGTTCTTTGGGGCCGTTACAGAGTAACTAGATACAGAGTAGCGTATTCCATTGTACCACTGATCCCATCATTTTATATCCATTTGTGAGGATAATTGGAACAGTGTGGTATTCTGTGTGTTAAGAACCAAGAATCTATCCGAAACCAATATTAAATTACATTCTTGACAACCTCCATAATATCAGCAATCGTCTCCTATATTCTTTCAGTAGTATACCTACCCTTTGCGGCTCTCACACACAACCAATCTTTATAAACGAGACTCTAAAGAAAGAGAATTTCACGGAAACGTGATTAATTGCACTTTGACCTTAAAAATATGAAGGATTTGTTTAAAAAACGGATCTAAATATTAATGTAAAATGCAACCCGGAACGCACGTCAGAATTTTTGGATATATATCGTTAAATAACTTCTAAACGAATCGTTCTAAGGCCTTATACTTCGGTTTTTCTTTCTTGGCGCACGGGGGTGTGTCAATAAAATGGAATATCTCACGGTATTTCGCGTCGTTCTCCGTTATGTCGCCAGAAGTCGCATGATCGCTAGCACTGCTCAATACAGTCGCGATCATGCGATTCCTAGCAGCACAACCGGAATAAAATGGAATATCTCACGGGATTTCCCGTCGTTCTCTGTTGTGCCGCCAGGAGTCGCATGATCGCTAGCACTACTCGATACAGTCGCGATCAAGTGACTCCTAGCAGTCACAACCCAGAACGACGCGAAATACCGTGAGATATTCCCTTTTATTGACATACCCCCGTGCGCCAAGAAAGAAAAACCGAAGGATAAAAACTAAACTTTTGGAGTCAGAGGCCTCAAAGAAACATTCCTCACACCGTAATCTACAGGATGTGATGTTCTTGACCATTCTATTATATTTTTGCGGCTTCGACGCTTCTCGATTCTACCCCACCTGTTCAGAGTCTGAAGAATCTGCAAGTGTATGGGAAATTACTAATTACTTAATATTCTATGCGATCGAATTACAGGGATGTACCTCTTTGCTCGATAATAATGTTAAATAAAATAGTTTGTAAGGTCAAGGTTGTATTATATTGTTATCAATTACAAGGAGAAAGATAGAAAATGTGACAGAGGATAAGAGGGTCTTGAAGAAAAATATATATTACTGGCTTAATAAGGAAATGGAAAAATAAGAAAATGGGTGGGCTATAGCTTGCGCGAGTTCTCGCACGGGTACGCTAGTTGTTATGATTTCCCTTCAGCTCCTGATTGCTGCCTGGCAGGGCTGTCGGGTGAGATGACCGCTCTGAATCTACGGACTAATGAAGAGTCCGGAAAATATGGGAGTATGAAACATCAAAATATGTACACATATGTAATGAAAACAGTAAGAATATGTAATAATTATGTAAAATTGGATATAATATGTAATATTAAACTACGCTAACTATAAACAAGTTTACATATTACGAAATAACATTTTTAAAAATTCCTACACAAATTTTAAAAATAATACAAACGTTTTAGGAATCATTTGGAGAGCACAAAGTTGATGCACACTTTGCACCATACAACTTTCCCGTCGGTAATAAAACCTTCATCCATCGTTATCCAGGAACGTAGTTTAGCAGCCAGATTAGACGCATCGTACAAACTGGCGAGAACTACCACCACCAAAGCACGGCAGCAGCGTGCAGAATTCTCATCGAAGTGTTACACGTCGGCGATCTCCAAAGTTACTCGGAAATTAGGGTTAAAGGCCACGAAACGCGGCATCATTTATACTTTTCACACAAAGGTAAAATGATCTCAATTGCTGACGCGCATCTCCCGCTACAGATGTAACTGAAACAGGTGCGCCAGACTGAGAACATCCGACCACGTCTTACGTAGCGTGCCAGAAGTAGACAGCATGCAGTAATAAAGAAGGGAAAATGCTGATTTTAAAAAGTAAAGAATTTCTTCATTACAACTTTTCATAAAAAATGTAATAATATTGAAGAAAATTGATAGACTATTTTTTTTTGTGAAAATAATAAAATATGTAAGACCTAGTACTAAATATGTAAAAATATGTAACGAAAGAATCAGATATTTTGTAACAATGGCGACGATTGGCGAAGATTATAATTTTGAGAACGGTAAGTAGGACGACAAAAAAATACGTAATTACATAAGAACCCGGAGTCTACAATGAGGGTCGTTCACTCGCCTTCAGACTCTTATTATTTTCCCTCCGTAGTACCCCTGAGGGCGGGAATTTATTTTCTTAATTGGAATGCAAGTGAACTGCTGCCTTGCGGCTTAAGCAGCAGAGAGGGAGGGATTTCCTTAATAATTAACTAAAACTAACTTAATTTTAGCTTAAATCTAATTTATTAGTTATTAACGTTGATCTTTGGCATTCTAAACTTTAACAATTTTTTTTTATTTTTCTTAATTCTAAATAATATTTTGTTTTCGTATCGACTTATTACATTTGTCTTTTTCTTTATTTTCATTCAAGCATCATTCCTTCTTCTCGCCTCCCGACTCCTCCGAGCGCGGCGGCCGGCGCTCCTGCAGGCCACTCCAGTCGCTTGATCCAGTGCAGGGCATTCCTCTGCGTCACCCACTCCGCCATTTTATAACAAATTGCCAGGAGAGTTTGGAGTGTGCGATGTTGTTTGTGTTGGGGACCACATATCTATCCAAAAGGGATACAACACAAATTCTTGAAAATCTCCAAAAATCTCCGTAACGTCTTCAATTGAAGACCTCGGCGCAATAACATGCAATGCCACAATACTTAAGTTTTGGGAAAACGAAGAGTAAAGGTTCAGACACTGCATTGTATACATAGGGATAAAGAACCTTCATTTACGAATATCACTACCGCCTTGCAGGGAATCTTTAAAATAAAAACCCAACATCTAGATACATCGTTGGGGCGTCGAAATACATTAACATCTCAATTTCATAAAAAATGTGGCGTAGCATGCGATTGTCATGTTGCTCTTTAAGAGGCGAATGCTGCCTGGGGCCCACTGCGGCCGCGGGGCGGCGCAGGGCGGCGCAGGGCGGCGCGGGGCGGCGAGGCCCACATAATGGGCGCGTGGTGCCTGGCGGCAGGTGGGAGGCCGCCAGGGCGCCTGTGCGACGGGGCAGCCTCCCGCCGCTACAAGCAGCAACGGGCGAGAAGCGGCTCCCTCCTCGCTTCCACAATTCTAACAATGAATTTCATTGCCTTTCTCTTTAGTCCACGTTATGAGTGACATACCCACCTGTGCATTACCTGAATAGTGAACCTCTGTGGATATAAGAACCTCTATACATTACCTGAATAGGGATGCAAATTATTATGGAGATTTACTATTATCATTATATCAACATAAATAAATATAACTATTAATACAAAATTTGGCCTCAAATGTTGGTTTGAAATGCTTGGTTTATAAAATTTTAGGTCCCGGAACGCACCCCCAAATTAATTTACTAGAAATGGTTACATATTTATATATAATTTAATAATTATTTCCGAGGTACCGGGACGCCGTCCACCGTGTTCCGCCAGATATCAAGCTATGCGATTAGAAATGAAAAAAGGTGGAAGTGAAACTTCCCCATAATTTAAACGTCTATCCATAAGACAGTGAATTCCATTACCTACTCACTGTGCATGAAAAATCACTTTTCGAGATAGAGCCTGAACGTGTAATGTTAACGAGTAACAAATAGCACGAGGGGATGCCATAAACAGCCGAATGATAAACGTGTTAGCTCTTGGTTCGCGTGATGGTCATGAGCGGTCTAGCGTGAATGGCGGCAAAAAGCTTACACAACCTCTTTTGTCACCGAGGCAGGAGCGCGCACAATAAACGGCATGGAACATCAACTATAAATTAACGGTATCAAAACACCGAAATACGGCTTCCGAGCACAAATCATTTTATTTCTCTAAGCCACAAATAGAGTCTGAAGCCTCATTTCGGTTGTTCACGTAATAAGTGAGAATTTAAAGCACCATTGTTTCTATATCTTGAAAATATATAAAACTCAAGAAATTTAGGTACCAACCCGTTAAAGTTAAAAAGTCAATTTATATGATTCATGTTCGTGAATTTTACGTGAAAAGATATTCTAGTGTGACAATCACGTTACGAATTATAATTCACATAAATCAAGTTTTTGTTATTTCAATCAAGGAAAGCTATTTCACAGCTCTTCTATCTCAAAAACATAAGATTGACTACCGAAAAATACAGAACATTGTATGTACACTGTACGATTGGTATCATGAGATAGTTCATTCTTACAGTTACAAATCCTTACAAGACTGTACAGGATTTACGCTTGTTTTTCACTCCCCGGATGTTTAATGCTTATTTCCGCATAATCGATAAACAGTAAACGAGCACTACAATACTTAGGTGTATGTAAAACATAGCCACCAACTAACTTCCTCTTATTTGCAATTCTTTTATCCCGGTTTTCTGAAAGTAATAATTGAATTTTATACATACAGCACACTTATCCCCCACCTCCCTCAGAGTTCTAATAGAAAACTAATGGATACAATACTGTGACTAATGAAAAAATATAATTTTCCCGATTACTATTTCTATGACCTTATCTTGACTAACCGACTACCCTGTCTGCAGTAAACAATCCTTTATAACAGCCCATCCGTGGTGGCCGAGATCGCTAAAGCAGTAGTATCGCAGCGATCTCTGACCGAAGAATCGCGGATTCGAGTCCCGCCTCGGGCATGGTTGTATCTGTGTTCGTCCTTTCACCCCCTATTATCACCACATCATGTCATCTTCACAGTTGCCATCACGCTAAATCCAATAGTGGTCGCTAATGGCCTTGATGTTGATGCGATCTTAAATAACAACAACAAAAAACAACTTTATAATCGTTCATTGTTTACAGTGGCACATCCAATTCGTAAAGCAAGAGCAAAATATGAAAATTCCCCTTTCGGATTTGTTTGCTACCTTTCTATTTTATCAGCGCTATGCGAATTATGATCTTTCGCCAGTCACACGGACTGGATTGCCAGCTGCTGATGCCCACAATTGTGTCAGTTCAGGGCATGAAGTAGGGATAGTTTTCAAGATTTATTTACATTATTCTAATATCGCTAAAATAATATTCTAAGAATTGATACGAACCATGCCCCCAGGCAGATGAGAAAATGTACGCGTGTGAATGAAGTCATCACGGATTTAAAGGATCAGGTCACAAAAATACTAATTTCAAAGAGCCCACCTTGGCGGCCCCATGGCCGAGATCGCTAAGACAGTAGTACCGTAGTGATCTTGGACCGAGGGGTCGCGGGTTAGAGACCCGCCTCGGCCATGATTGAATGTGTTCGTCCTTTCACCCCCTATCATAACCATATCGTTTCATCCTTATACCATAACGTTAAATCCAATAGTGGTCGCTAATGACCTAGTAGTTGATGCGACCTTAAATAAATAAATTTAAAAAAAGAGACTGTTTTATTTAGTTTCATCGCGTTTTAAATTAGATTCTCAATAAACCAAATTTTAATCAAAGAATTATGCATGGTGTCAATATGACGGAAAAAGGAAGTTTTCAAGTGTTCTTTTGTTGCATTATAACTACATAAATTCATTCATATGCGAACATTCTCCAGTTGGAGGAATAGAGAGTACAAAACGGCACAAGCCCGAGGTGGCCAACGCTTGTGGAATAAAGTGAATCATTTCTTCGTGTTGATCACCGGCCACTCCTCCCTCTCTAGTTTGTAATCAACGGGTGCCAAAAATGGAATGCCGGAAAATAATCCTTAACTGAACTGAGAAAATACTTTGACATACATCTGAAGTCAACGGTGATTTAAGTGGAGAGTTTTTGCCGCCTCGAACGTTAAGCACTAAAGATCTGCGCATGCGTAGATGCACTAAAGTGATGCGCATGAACTAAAACTGCGCATGAGCAGAAGATCGATAGTGCTTAACGTTCGAGAGGGGCAAAGGCTCTAGTGATTTGATTATGTATAATAATAATAGTAATAATAATAATAATAATAAGTAAGAATTATTTATTATTATAAGCTAAACTTCCAAGTCATTCAAAGGACTGGTAAGTGCAAATACAATACTCTTAGACTATACTAAATGTAATACAATAGTAAAACAAAATTATAATAATAGCAACAATAATATTAATGATACAATAATTAATAATACAAGAGTAATCCTAGTTTTGATACAATATTGAAAGTATTATACAATTTCAATTAATACAATAGTTATTTGTGTATCTAGGGCGCTAAGTAGATGCCTCCGACCTGAGGGGTTGGAAGTTGCCCGAGGGACAAAACATCCAGCAACGCCCGTGGTGCATCCAAAACCTTATGGCTTACTAGCTCGTTGCTGAATCAAACGAGAAATCGAAACATTTTATAATAATTTTCTTTGGTCTAAATGAAAAGACGAATTTTACTCATTTGTCAATATGAAGTCAGATAAACAAAACAACGTGTATATCTGACTAAATAATTCGTACAAAATGAAAGAATATTGTGAAGTTCCTGCGAAGATTCTCACAAAACTAACAAAGCTACGGAAGGTTCTTTGCAGAAAAACCTCGAGAAATGCATGAAAATCATTACAGGGTATTTGAGAGTTATATGAAAAATAATCGTGTGAATTGCGCTGATGAAACAGTATTTTTAGGTTATTTGCCTTAATTGCCAAAAGATTCTGTGAATATTCCATAACCAAAAAAATCACATTACGAGAATGTTAACTAATGTGCTTTATACATCTTATTACAAGTATTACTGCTACTCAAGAAGCACACCCGTCTGTAAAAAAAAGGTGATACGTAACACTGAAATTTGAGTGACAGGTGGCAATTACAAATTGAGGGAACATTCCAAGATTGCAATTTTCATATCAATTAAGCAAAATAAGATTTATAATAAGTTATTTTACTTATTTGAGCATTCTTTCATTTATTTATTTATTGTATTTGCTTGCATCTCAACTATAAATAAGTCGAATTCATAAAAATGTTGTATATGTTGTATTGGTATTAGAGTGGGCAACAAAGTATTCGAAAGACCCTAGGGCATACAGAATCAGAAAGGCCCGAAAGGGCATCAACAAAACCATTATGTGTTTTGTTCAGGTTTTGTAAACACACAGCAACAAACCAGTAAACCACAACTAATATACTGTAGATACTGATACTTCACTTCTGCCAATACTCGTGGTAGTATACTTGTACAATATTGCCAAAGACTAATTATTTATTTATATTTTTAAATATTAATTTTAAACAATATCACTCAAAAACATAAGTAATTTAAATTAGTTTTAAATTTAGTAAAAGAAAATTGTTGAAACAGTCCAATCTCGTATCGTTCTATTCACAAATGAAAACTTTCCTACTTCTGTTCGTTTTATTATTATTATTATTATTATTATTATTATTATTATTATTATTATTATTATTATTATTATTATTATTTTTTAGGCGACCAAATTCGATACGCACCGTCTGTACATACACTGATGATGCATAATTAATTAGGTAAACTAGAATTTCGACGAAATTATTCGAAAATTTCGAGAATTTCGAAAATATTCACGATGACAAGAACTACGCCTTATGCACCCAGTATCTTAGTAAATCATTGTTTTTCTCTAGAATGAGGAAACGATATCAATGGTTTCTGCAATGGGCGCAAAAGCCGAGACATGCACCAATAGTTATGAGTCGTTTATTCAAATTCTGAACAGAACAATCTGATCTCTAACAACATACGACACAAAGTAAACTTCGAGACATAAGTTACAAGTGTGTTTACATCGCATAATGGAAATAATAATTAGTAACGTCGGAAATAAAGACATGGTTACATACTTAAATTCTTCTGTTTCAGAAATAGACATTAGGTTGCAAACTTACTCACATTACAAGGGATGATTTGTTTCGTCGGAAGTGAACCACCTTTATACTAGAACTGGGAACTCCTTTCCGGTCGCCCCGGATGCAGTGGCAAGGGGTCTCAAATTGTTATAACGCAGGTGGGTAATTTAACTCGGGAGTTGGGAAACGACTCTAGAGAATAAGGGAACGCTCAACAATTTTTCTTTTTTTTTTTTTTTTTTCTGTTTTTCAATTTTTATTTCTACCTGTTCAATTTTTACAAATTTTTCAGAGATTTAAATAAATATATAGTACATAATTTTTTGGCAAGATGCCAGCGATTTACATAATAGGTATGACATTTTTTACCTATTGTTGAATAATTATGGTTTTCAAAATGATTTTATAAATATTTCGGAATTGAAAATAAGATATGTATTTGAAAAGATTTTGAATGTGTGTTAGTGTATGTGTGTGTGTGTTACGGCTTGAATTTAAGGGAAGTGGAAAATATCTTTCGGAAAACGTGATTTAATGCGGGAAAAGTCATAATGTAAACCTAGTTCGTAGTGTTGAGAAGCGGGAGTAGAAGGTAAATTTTTTAAAAATAAATATCGGTCTGTAGAGTAACAATTTCTGTCTATTTCCTATTCAATGCGAATTACGATTCAAAGAATTCCGCCATGCAATCCTATACACCTCCCATGTTTTCCAGCAAACAACCAATTCCGGCGAACGTACCCTAAGAATGACGCTATTAAGCTGTACATGTACTGGTGATGAATAATGAATGGCTCAAGAGTTTTGGTGGAATTGAAAACACTGGCGTAATCATAGATTGACGCAACGAAGTCACTATTCGAATATTTACTAGCACTTCGTCGTTATAAAGAAAAGCTATGTATGGAAGCGAATTTCGTGAATAATAGAACGCACTCGCCTGCTCCCACACACTGTATCAAAACTAATGGACAATTCATTTACGGAACCCCATGAGCTATGTTTTCCGAAAAGATACACCGGTATGCTACAATAAATATAGCCTACTTGTGTTGCTGATGATTAATGAATTATCGAATTGTTCGACCAAACTGAAGATCATTTCGTAGATGCCTTCCATTTAGTCTTCTGGAACTTAGAGCACAAGTTACTAGTGTTTCAAGCAAGGAAAGGCGCAAGGAAGCAACCTCGAGGAACAATAGCACTCACTCGCCAGTTCCCCAGATTGTACCGAAACTTATGAGAATAATGAATCAAGCTATTCATTTACGAGTCCTATGAGCTAGGTTTTACGAAATGGCATCTCAGGTACGCTACACAAGCGTACGCGTGTGCTGATGCTAAATAATGAATTATCGAGTATTTCAAACTATGTCGAATACTATTACTTAACCTTCCAAAGCAGTGCATTAGACGTTTACCAACCCTTGTAGTAGAAAAGATGCGGAAGCACTCAGGACGGACGTCGGGGAACAATAGAAGGCACTCGCCAACTCTCAGGCTTCAACGCGTGCAATGAGGCGGTCGCCTCTTCGGGAGTCGTCCAGTGGGCCTCGAGACAGAACGGCGTTGCCGACGTCGCGGCGAGGCGGGGTGGGGCGGGAGGGGTGGGGCGGGGAGGGTTGGGGTGGGGTGGGTGGTGCGGGGCGGGGGTGGGGTGGGGCGGGGCGGGGTGGGGCGGGGCGGGGGCGGGGTGGGGCGGGGCGGGGTGGGGTGGGGGTGGGGCGGGGCGGGGTGGGGTGGGGTGGGGCGGGGCGGGGTGGGGTGGGGCGGGGCGGGGTGGGGCGGGGCGGGGCGGGGTGGGGTGGGGCGGGGCGGGGCGGGGTGGGGTGGGGTGGGGCGGGGTGGGGTGGGGTGGGGCGGGGCGGGGTGGGGTGGGGCGGGGCGGGGTGGGGTGGGGCCGGGTGGGGTGGGGTGGGGCCGGGTGGGGCGGGGTGGGGTGGGGCCGGGTGGGGCGGGGCGGGGCGGAGCGAGGTGGAGGGCTTGGTGGAGCAGGGTCAGGCGGGGCAGGGTGGAGGAGTGGGTCGGGATGGAGGTGCGTGGGTAAGTGGAAGGGTGCGGCAGCGCTGAGTGGATGGGAGGCGGGGCGGGGTGAAGCGGGGTCGGGTGGGGTGTGACGGGATGGGGTGGGACGGTGCAGGGCGGAGCGGGGCCTGCCGGGGCGGGGCGGGGCAAAGGCGAGGCGGGGAGGGCAGGGCAGGGCGGGGCGGACAATGGGCGGAGCGGAGCGGGGCGGGGCAGGGCGGAGCGGGGCGGGGCAGGGCGGAGCGGGGCGGGGCAGGGCGGAGCGGGGCGGGGCAGGGCGGAGCGGAGCGGGGCAGGGCGAAGCGGAGCAAGGCGGGGCGGGGAATGGGCGTGGCGGAGAGGGGCGGGGCGGAGAGGGGCGGGGCGGAACGTGCCTGGACGGGACGAGCCGCAAGAAAACCCTCTATTTTCGGAACGAGCGTGCTCGAGTTATCGAAAAAAAACGCGGGCGCGCGTCGGGCCCTTTAACAGGCGGCCAGCCGGGAGCTGACAGCGGCGAAGAAGTAGGGAACAGCGAGCACGCGGAGGGACGAGAAGGAGAAGGAAGGAGGCGGCGGCGGAGGGCCGAACAAAAAGCCGGCTGAGCGCGCGAGCGTGCCCGAGCAGCCCCATATTCGCCGGCGCTTGTTTGCAGTGCGCGGCGCGGCGGCGGCGGGCAAGCGGCGCGCGCCGTCTCGCGTGGAATGGGCTTTGTTGCGCCGCGCAGGGCAGAGGGCAGCCAGCGCTCTGGGTGGAAGCGGACTCGGAATTGTTTCTCGCCAACACAGCCCCAACACTCTACACTGAGGAATGCGTATCTAGATATGTGCGACGAGAAATGTGAGAAATCGAAACAAGGGACACTTATCGACCCCCACATACCTGAAAGAGTTCCCCGCTCGAGTCGGTCGGCGAGTGAATTTTCTCGGACACTTGTTATATGACGTTTAGGCATTAGCTACTACAGGAAACGCCAAACAGTGCTTAGAACTGAGTGAGGTTATAACATTTAGCAGTAAAAGATGCGATAAACTACCAGTTTTTTAATTGTTTTCTTGAGCTTTTCTTAAAACGGAAATGAACAAGAAAAAACTTGTATGGAAGATATTCTTATTTGTATGAAACCCGCTCATACAGAGCAATATAAAAATAAAAATTTGAAGCAAGAAACGTGAACGATATTTTGAAAGAATTGAGTTAATTCATTACTTTTCGTAATTTGAATTTATTAGGTATTTATGAATGAATTTATTAATTGTCAATTTTATTATGAATTATTTGACCATTAACCATTTATTCATAATTCAACCAACAAATATAGAAACCAGAGCGGGGTAGAGATTATGGAACTAAAGAAAATTTGCTGATGTACTTCTCCTTTGTGGATCAAACAATTTCCTGTTTTTTACATTAAATAATGATGTGTATGATATGCAGTAGTGTATTTCTCTCTAGGCAATTCGAACTCGTTAAACAAATGGTTTACGATAGTGGTAACAAAACAAGAATTTCACCGGTTAAAATTACACAAGAGTATTTAAATAAAACAAGAAATGGGACTCGCAGCTGATCTCATAGCTAACTGCTGCCACCACTCTCGGCAAGTGGCACCTAACGGCATTTCGAGACATCGAATAACCTATTTCCTTTTTCTGTGGACGCAGACTTTCGGCCTCTTACCTCATTTCTCGTCGCACATTTCTCGCAATGCATTCCTTGGTGTAGTCTGTTGCGGGGCAAACTTTAGTCTTATAACTGTACGTTTAGTTTCAATGGCGGGGAGATAACGCTACTAGCAGCTTCTGGTAGGTGCAGCAGGTTTGCGCTACGGACAAGAATGTTCACTCTATATTTATTTTAGTTACGTATCTAATGCGCGCCCTCGCGGATAGATCACTGGTCAGCGTGCTCACTTGCCACAACGCGACCCTGGGTTCGATTCTCGGAGGGACAAGATTATAGTGTGCGTTTTCCTTGCAATGTCCCATTAGATGTTGCTGTGTGACGATGAGAAAACTCACTTCTTAGGTTTAGAAGACCAGAATAGGAATGTCTTCGTGCTAACCACCCTTACCCCTTAACCCATGGCAGCAAGGCCGGGACGCCGCTGGTAGGCCAAGGCTTCGTCAGAGGCTACTGCGCCATAGTACATAACTAATATGCTTGTGTTTCACTTGTACAGTTACCCTTTTAAGTCATAACCGCAACACCATATTCTCGTAATAACTGCAAGTCAGCTACGAGAGAGCCCGAATGCTAAAGCACAGGCGATCAAGAGCTGCGATCGGAGGGAGGTGGAGTTTGCGTGGCATTTCAGCAATGGCGTTTGTGAGTCGATCAGAGACGGCCCGTCGTTTCCTTCCCTTCCGCCCTGATGCGGATGCAGTCTGGTGCGAATTTTACAAATCTCATCACTAGAGAGCGCATTTCTATGATTTCGCATATTCTTGTCGGTTGCTTCAAGGCATAGTTAACTGAAATTCCTTGACATTTCGTTAGAATTGGATGCTATATAGATTAATATGTTAGTGCATTTTTGGGCATATTTGGTCGCTTTTTCCTGTTGCTGCGTATTCATGTAATTATAGGGGTATATTTTGCATATTTCGTAAAAGTTGAGACTTTCTCAAAAAGGTTTCAACTTTTCATATGGTCTATTTATTTTTGAGCGTTCTTCGATTACAAAGAGCTTGTCACAGTTTGTTTTTTCTTCATTTCTGTAGATTATAAAATACTTGTGAAAAGGTAGGAAATTTCTCGATATAACTTTTTTAAACAAGACAAAAGAAATGCAACAAGACATACAATGTACTTCACTAAAATAATCTATTACTTCTCTCGCGAAGTGGGGTAAATTATATTAGATTTGCATAAAAATCTCTCTTTTCAGTTTCTCGAAAACTCAACAGTTTTCTGTGAAAACTAGCTCAAAATTCCGCATTTTCAGAAACGCTCACACTCCATTTTCTCATTTCCGCATTTCTCTCTCAGCTCTAAATTTTATGTTCAAAGTTCTGGAACGAATAGTGCTAATTGCACTCTTTGATATGACGTAAAGTTCATTTGGGGGTATATTTTTGTTTTTTCAAAAATTACACAATTTTTTTTTGAAAGATCTCTCACACCTTTCATATACACATTACCAGCAATTTGTAAACACTATTGTATTCGTGAGTTAATGTGTTTTGAATGACTTCAAATTACGTTTTTTGAAAACTCAAACATTTTCTGTGAAAGTGAGCTTCAAATTTCGCATTTTTAGTAGCGCTTAAACGCCATTTTCTTAAAAACGGCTACAAATTTTTAAAGGAAAATTGCCATATGGGACGAGGTTTTTGTGTTCTTTAATGTTTTAAAATTAATATTTCCGTTCTACCATTAGGAAACCGAAAAATTAAGAAAATGCCAAGAGCATGTAGTTTGGGCGGCGATAGATATCAGTTGGCACGTGTATGTGGCAATTCCGAACAGCTAATCGACAGCTAAGGAAATAGAAAACGGATACAGGAAAGTATGTGCCATTCTGTAGCACCACTAGTTACTTATAATTTTAAATAATGATAATTGTTGGGGGAGTGGAAATACTTCGAAGAAAATCATCAAGCTAAATATGAAAGTACAGTGAGCGTAAGTTTCGAAACGTATAAGTTCATTGGAAAGGCGAAAATAATTTCATAAAAATGGAATATTCCTCAATGTCTGTTTCAGCTCCTACATCTAATTTCTTTTCTTTCATTCTTCCTTTGTAGCTCTATATCGTCTTGCCCATTCTGAACCACTGAATATTAGTCAAATGTTATAATTAGTTGCTAAGCGTCTGTTAATGTGTAGTGTATTTAGGTCCCTTTGATTATAATATTTCTGTATTACTTAAATACAACCTATGTGTAAAATAATGGTTTTCCAGGAGAGCAACGGAAGTTATTTCTGAAAGCCTCGAATGTGAATGGGAGTAAATACTGAAAATCGAATATATTCAATTTCGAATTGACAAATTGACAGTGTATGAAAGGCGAAGGATAATTAAGAAGATTCGAAGAGCTATTCGAAAATTAGAATTAGGAACTCGAATTATCAATTTCCTATTAAATGAAATCATCTTATTCATTACCTGATTGAAGAAAAAATATTACTTCATTATTTCAGATTCTTGCATTGAAGATTGAATAAACATTACAATGAAGGTATACAGTAACTGCTGTACGAATATCCACTGTTGAATACTTGTATATGTAATTTTACATACTGTTGTATATGTTTGTATTTGAAAATAAAAATTAAGATTTTCCTCAGTATCTGAGTGCTCTATCAGGTATTTTCTTCAACCCTCGGGAGGGATTCGAATACCTCAATCCGAGTAATATTACTATTAACAACATTTATTAACAATTTCCCATTAATCTTTTAGAACGTTCACGCAAATTAATTCAAGATAAGCAGATGAAACACTGCAGCTACAAGCAGTAGGTGCAGCTTGCTCCCATTAATACTCGCAGCAGTGCTCCCGCTAACTGCCACACTAATGCCACGCCCTCTCCAAGTTGCTGCCCACAGAGGTCAAGAGAGATGAGTTAATCCTGCCCACCAGGCCACCGCTGCGTCCACAATGCTAACGATGTTTGCAATTAAATGGCTGCGCTTGCGCGGTCAGGCAGAGCAGCGGCCGCCTGTCACCTCGTCTCGCAGCATTCGAGGGATCGATTGATTGCTTTCAGCGCCTAGGAGGAATTACAACCGTTCCGACGTATCGATTAACTCGACAATGATTGTTGTTGTAACGGCCTTTTCAAGCGTAGATTAAGTCCTACATTTTTGATAAGCAATCACCCAGCGACACGTGAGAAACAATAACGCCAAGCAGTGTTTAAAGTGCTATTCACTGTTAAATTGCGCGTATGAATTAATGACACGACAATATTTCACCCAATCGTTGCTGTTTACATTATGATTATACTCTTTCAATAAGGGGCCCAAAGGTAAATTATTAATTCAAATCAATCACAACCATCAGAAAAAAATAGTCACCTTTTCCTGTCAGTGTAATCCACACTGCATGCACTTGTTTTTCTTTCAATAGTAAAATATCCTTACTCTGTAAATGTGCACATTTAATTGTTATGTGAAAAACATTAAGTATTGAAGACATCGAAATGTTTTCATGAAACTTTACTCACAAAATATTGAAGAATTAAGCAATTCAATGCCTAATAATAGTGAGGGGCACGGGAAAGAAGTTTGAAACAATGACAATGGTTCCGCTGTGAAAGAAATCGTTAACGTTTATCACTAACATCAAACGAAGAGATGTCAAACATTTTCAAAAACTGAGATGATTCTAATTATATATATATATATATATATATATATATATATATATATATACCGTAATCTACAGGATGAGACCTTCATGAACATTCTATAACATTTTTGGTGGTCCAGCTCTTCTTGGTATTACCTCACCTGCTCAGCGGCGTGCAGAATCCGCAGCTGAATGTGAATGAGAGGGACAAAGAGAGGCAAAGATAGAGACACAAGAGAGAGACTGGGAGAAAGGGAGATGGAAGGGGAAAGAGGGAGATGAAGGGCAAAACAACGACTGCCGGGTTCCTCTAGTATTTTAATAATTGTTCATTATTTAAAGTGATTTTTAAACTTCTCGTAACATTGCGCATAATGTTTATATCACTCAGTTGGGAATTAGATATTTTTTAATACAAAAGAAACAAACTGAATTCATTTTTGAACATCGATGTTTTCTTGTCGATGTCGCATCGTTAGTATACGCCATTGAATTTCTTCGACATAAGAGGCGCACTAGGAGCCCCTGGACCGAAGCGCTTGCACCTGCGCCAGCCTTCGCCCCGCCCCGCCCCGCGCCCGCGCGCCCAGCGATCGGCAGGAAGTGCTCAATGACCGGCAACTCAATGGCGCCCGCCGCGCAGCGCCGCGCAGCCGTTGGAGCGTGCAGCGTGACGCAACAGCGCGGACGAGCGCGTCTGCGGCTCTCGACTCCGGCGCGCGGGCTGCAGTCGCCTCCACCGCACCTCTCCACTTCTCAGCTCTGCATGCAACGTTTCAGCTGCAACTTCGCACACGCGTCAGCATTAAGTTCCCTTGGTGATGTTCTACAAATGGTTCAGATTGATGAAGGAGACGCCCTTTCGAATCCCAAAATTGGGATGTGTGTATGGATGGATGTAAGTACGTCAAGCGTAACTGTTAGATTACAATTGTTTTAGCTGAAATTTATAAATATGTCAGAAGTAAGATCTAGTTGTGTTTCGAAGACGATTAAAATATTTCAATTTTGGTGGTACTTTGCATGAAGCCCCAGTGGCATTTTCTACATTTTCCGCAAAGCTGAATGTTTTCTTTGTTTTTTCTTTTTTACTGGAAAAGAAGAAAATGCATTTATAACAATGGTGTGGTTACGATTTTCATTAAAACAAACGAAAAATTGAATATTGCAAAGTTCATTTTTTTTAGAACCTGAAAACACATCTCCAATATTAAAACCGAAAATATTTTTTGCAGAGTAATTTATCCGTCAATTGCAAATCTTTAAATAATAGTATACACTATTTGAAAAACATCGGTAGTTGAGAAATAACTAGTGACACTAGAAGCAGAAAACTTTCGTGAGTTTGCTGGGCGTTCCCACTAGCTTATCAGAGGAGGCGCATTTTGTAATAGTAAATAATTAGAAGGTTCTCATTCAAATGTTACTGGAAATATTTATCATTCAACGCAATAATAGTTGTGGATGTTGTTTGCAAAAATCAAGATTATTAAGGGGGCTGGTGTTCATACTCGTATTTTCAAGTTCTTATATTTTTGTAAATTACTGGAATAGATGCGGTACATTCTCACCTGTATCAAAGTTTTGATTAACCTCCTAATTAGATGACCTTCAATTATCCAAAAGAATCACGATCTGTCACCGCTGAGACTGGTACAATTTTCACGGGACAAACTCAAGAAAGTAACGAAACCTGTCTAGATAATTTACATTATGATAATTACGAAGTTCCCAACGACAAGTTTGTTATGCTTCCAGAAAGTTTTAGAGGCTACTTTGTTTCCAGAAGCAGATCTGAAGTTCGAAGAGAGGTGAATAAGATAATGAATGTGAAAGACTTGTAACTCATCAGGTTAATTTAATTTTACAAGCAGCACTTCTACACAATATTTCATTACACGTATTTTCCCATGTACGTGAATGTACTCTAAGAAAGAAACCTGACATCAATTATACGCAAACGAAGACCCTGGTCAATGATTTACCTACAATAAAAGCTGTACTCTTAAGGCCCCTTCCGACGTAGACATTCAGCGACTGATAGCAAAGCATTGGTTTATAGTGCGGTTTTTTCAAACTCTGCCCCTCAAGCACCTATGCCACGATGGACTATCACACGGCATTTCGCGTCTACCTTGGTCTTACCGCTAGTAGACGCATGATCGTAGGCACTGCTTGGTACAGTTGCGATCATTCGACATCTAGCAACACGACTGACAAAGACGCAAAATTAGATAAATCGCAGTAGAAATGGTGGTCTTCCCACTGGGATATACGTCGCGGCGGGTTTCTCGGAAGGGAGCAGCTGCGGTCCCTTTGTTGGCCGTGGGCGACGGTTCGGCGAGACCTATCCCCGCCGAACCTTCCCTCTGCAACCGCAGGCGGTGGCGGCCACGAGGAAGTGCCCTACTGCTTATCGGAAGCGCGTCACAGTGTCTGCGCGTGAAGGAGCCCAGAGCAGTCAATCCCAGAGGGCTATCTGCGGTGAGAGAAGACTCCCAGGAACGAAATCAAATGCACCGCCGCGCTCCCTTGCCGAGCAGATCACCCGCCCGAGGGTTCGCGCTGCGTTCCAGTCCCTTGCCGGCGCCTGCGCAGTCTCGCAGCAATGCAACCGCCGCGCGTGATAACGTATGACTCCGCTGCGAGATGGAGACTCGCGCAAAAAGCCGAATCACAATTATAGTGCAATTTTTCCAACTTTGCCCCTCAAGCCCCTACGGCGAGGATGGAATATCACATGGCATTTCGCTTCTTTCTCGGTTCTGCCGCTAGATGTCGCACGATCGCAAGCAATGCTTGATACGGTCACGATCATGCGATATCTAGCGGCACGACTGAGAAAGACGCAAAATACCGCGAACATCTTCCGTCGTGAAGACAGGCCTTGACGGGCAAAGTTACAAAAACCGCACTATAAATGCACGGCCGCGCGCTTCCTTGCCGAGCAAATCCGCCTCCGGAGGTTTCGCGCTGCGTTCCAGTTCTTGCCGGCGCTCGTGCGGTCTCGCGTCAACGCAACTGCCGCCCGTGATTAACGCGCGACGTCGCGGCGAGAGGGAGGCGCGCGCAAAAAGACGAGCCACAATGAGCGCATCTGCAGCGGCGGCGTTTGCAGCTGGGCAGAGCGGCGCGTTTCGTTTCATTTATGCCGGGAGAAATGCGCCGTGCACGACAATCCCTTCTTACGAGTGGAAACAAATTGCTGAGCCGTCTCTCGTTACGCCGCTGGACGTTCAGCCCAGGGAGCCGCAACCTCTTCCTTCTGTCAACCCCTCTCAAAAACAATGTTGGCTTCATCGACCCCTTTGCATTTTTCTCTTGCATTCATCTCGCGTCACAATGGTTTTTGTTTCCGCACTTGCACTTAATCGATGCAGTCCATTGTGTGCAACACGTCATTATACACTTCAAAGACGTAAATAATACCCAGACCCTCCAATTAAAACGATTTCCTGATTAGTGTAGGGAAAGTTGCGTGGACAGACGGAAGAGCAGGCCTCATGGCCTGAGACTCGCCACGTAAAATAAGGCATCAATTCAATTTAAGCCTGTGGGATCGATCCCTTCCAAAGTGCGTAGTTTCTGAAGTGCTGGAAAACCTACAGAGGTCACCTACTAGTACTGGCAGCTTCTGGACGAATCCTCTTCTAAATGCTGGCCTTTATCAAATCTTCTTACCATTTTCCCCTTAATTAGGGGTCTTCCTTGCTCGGTCAGGGAAGAAAGCTCTGAATATGAATTGTAATTTTGTTGATCCTTCACGTGACAGATTCTGTCAAAATTAATTGAAAGGCTTTTTTTTCTGGGGGGACGCTACTGGACGGTGCAACGCAGGGCACAGGATATTACGTTTTGCGAAGAACATTTCATTTATTCATATTGAGTTAAATGTCCTCCTTCTACAATGGGAAATTACCTGTCCTTTCTTACCTCTTATTTCTTTTCTCTGCTGGGTACAATGCAGTGGAATAATGATTAGCCTCCTGGCCAAAACCACCGTTCTGAAACCGCTATCTGGATAGGCGGATTGCGATAGATCTGTATAGAAAATGAGATCAACTCAATATCACTAAGATAGCTTTATTGCTGAATCCTGACCACAATAAAATTATTGCCCATTAAATATTATGACAGATAATTCAAAAGACGTTTTTGAAATAAACTTGAATAATTCGTTTGAAGGTTTAACAATGTTATGTTTTGGAGAAAAGTGAAATGAATTATTAAAAGACACAAGTAAATGCATTTCAAAATCTTAATAAGCAATGCATGCACAGTAATCAAAACCGTCGTTACAATTTAATGTCGACATTAATGACCAGCGCTACATTCCACTTAATTTCCATTCATTGCATTCAACCCGATATTTTCCAATAGAGCCACAACCTAACTCTCAGACACATCAGGATGAAGACACATTTTGAACTCATTCTAGCAGAGTAATACGAGATATAGGATAAAAAGTCCCCTCCTCTTTATGACGAAGCTCTCTCTTCACTCGTAACATGTGCGCAACAACACGTGGCCCCACACGACCGTCAGCGCTCTCTCAAATCCGTCTTCGCCAGAAGCTGGCGCCGGAAACAGCGGCGGGTGGCGAGGAGGGCTCGGAGGAGGCCGCGGAGATTAGAGGCGGAGCGGGATGCGGGGGCTTTGGAGCGAAGTGCACGAGGAGGGAGACCAGTGCGCAGTGAGGTGGCGGGGTCGGGGGCTGTGAAGACTGGCGGGGGTGTTGGATAGTGATGCGACATTGACAAGAAACAAACATCCACGTTTAAACATCGTTGCCAAACATCGATGTTCAAAATCAATACATTGATGTTAATAATACATCAACCAAAAAGCTCAGATGTTCTTAAAAACGATGTTTTAAAAATGGTTTAATAACCTCTAACATTAAATTCGTACGCAACAAAATTTAATTTGGCAATGGCTGTGCTTATTAATTTGTAATTTAAATTTGACTGAAAACAAAGTTATACAACATCTCTCGGTGTGCGAAACATAGGAAAGACGAAGGAAATGTCAGGCCATCAGGATCATCTTGAGCAAAGGATGGTAGTCTGCTCGTTGAAGATAGAACAAACAGCTTTCGTTTCCATCAAATACAAATAGATATTGGTACCGTCATTTATTGTTTCTTATTTTAACGCTTAGAAAATTGTAGTTATGGGTATCTTTCATCCACGATTAAAACATTAAAAACGTAAAAACATAGAACCCAAAACATCGATGTTGAAAAATCATCAATTTCAATACACAGATGTTTAAAACATCGATATTTTTATATAAACATCAATGTTTCGAAAACCGAAGTCGTAGTGTTAGGAACAGTGTGGCTGTTGAGGCGCTGTGGGGCCGGCTGGGGGTGGGGGGTGGGGCGACGTCAGTATTGGCTATGACAGGCACGGTGGAAAGGTCGTTGGGGACGAGGAGACAAGGAGGTTACTTGGGAGTCTCAGGGACGGCGGTGGGAGCGGTGTTGGGATCGATGGGGACGGGTACCAAGGCTTCCGATCATGGCATCATGCTCTGAAATACAAACTAATCAAATTGGTACTCCACCCTACATACCCTCAATAATAAATAGTTTTCTCATTTTCTGAAGGACAAACTAATCAAAATTGGTCCTCCACACTACATACTCTCAATAATACATGGTTTTCTCGACAATGAAACATTTTCGGTATGTGTTAAGAGCCACCACTCAAATGTGAGATACAATAAACGCTGGGCTCCCTCAAGGTTTCCCCCTTCCTCCAACCTTATTCCACTGTACGTCGCTTGATCTTCCTTAACTAAATAAGATCCAAATTGCTCAATATGAGGATGCCACGGCCGTATTCTCTTCAGACACCTCCATCGCTGTAATTAGAAATATAATATATTTATGCCTTAACATGCTAGATAGCTGGGTTTCCAAAGTCAAGATCCTATTAAACCCAAGTAAAATTTCTGCTAAAATACTTACTGTAAGATCTTACACTCCACACTTTCCTATGACATTCAACACCAATTTAATAGAATGACTACCCCGAACAAACCGATTAAATGTCTCGGATTTCAACTGAACATCAAACTGATCTGGAAGCATCACTTAGATAACAAACTCACTCAGGCCAAAATAAAATTTCTGCAGCTAAAACCACTCATTCAAAGGAACAGCTCCCAACAATTCAATTCCGCCGTAATAATATACAAAACTATCGTACGACCTTCTACTGTACGTCTCCCCAATATGGATTATAGCCTCCAAAACCAAAATAAATAAAATTCAAGTAATAGAATATAGTTTTTTCGCTTCCACCTGGAACTCCATAAGGAATTTAAACTAGAGCTGTTAGCACAGCACATTTCTTATCTATGCTCTAACTTTCACCCAATCTTAAAACAAATCCTCTCCCTGGTGCCGTTCAGACTTGCGATATAATTACTTAGAATTAAGAACCAGAATCAACTAGTTGTGCTACAGAATGGCAGTCTTTCCCGTATTAGTTTTCTACTTCCATTGGTCTCGGTTAGCTATTCGGACATACCATATACTGTTGCCAGCTGCCATCTATCGCTGTCCAAAGTACATTTTTTTGACATTTTCTTAATTTTTCGGTTTCCTATTCGTAGAACGGAAATATTATTTAAAGAATATTGAAATTTTCTTTGAAATATTTTCTTAGAAGCCGTTTTTCAGAAAATGGCGTTTAATCGCTTATGTAAGAGATATGTAAGAAGCGAATTGAAGCTTTTCTTCTCAGGCATCTTTTGCGATTTCCAAAAACTCCATGAGAAGTCATTTGATGCACTTACACTCACAAATACAATACTGTTTGCAAATTGCAGGAAATATGCATATTAACGGTGTGAGAGATATTTACAAGAAAATCCCGAATTGTACTTTACGTCATATTAAAGAGTGCAATTAGCACTATCCGTTCGAAACGTTTGAAGAAAAAATTCGGAGCCATTTTTGAGAAAATTGCGTTTGAGCGTCTCTGGAAATGCGGAATTTTGAGCTAGTTTTCTCAGAAAACGGTTGAGTTTTCCAGAAACTTTATACTCATCAATACAATAACTTTGTACTCATCAATATAATAATGTGAACAAATCGCTGCTAATGTAAATATTAACGACGTGAGAGACAAGTAAAAAAATTACAAATTTATAATTTTTGAAAAAACAAAAGAATAGAGCAATATGGCGTTTATGCCATCTCAGAGTACATTAAGTACTATCCTTACCAAAAGTTTACGAGAAAATTTGGAGCCGTTTTTGAGAAAATCTTGTTTTTGTAATATTTTTAAAAATACACATATTGCACGCAACATATCGCGAAAACTACTAATTTTTTTTAAAAAAATGTACATGACCTTAATAAAAGAACTGACTATAGAGAACAAATTTCATTTGAAGGAAAATATCAACCTTTAATTTATAGTTGTAGGAAGCGGCCGAAGAAAATTCAAACATTTGCAATTTTCGAAAATTCAGAGTTAACCGTGAAATTAGAACCTATTCGCATGCCACCTTAATAAGTGTATTTTACTCTATTCTTTCAAGAAATTTAAAAAAACAAATTTGGAGCCGATCTTGAGAAAATTCTGAAATGTCCGGGGGTCTCCATGTAAAGTACCTTCAAATTTTGAAGGTTTTTCAAAATCGCGGCGCTTCAAGCGGAACCAGATCGACCGGGAAATATTCATTTTGGAAGAAATCGTACTTACCGTTTAGGCGCTAATATTGTTCACAGACACCGGACGGACGGACGTTTTGCTTTCAATTGGTTTTTCGGTATGAAGGCGGCAGAAATTAGGGATTCTGGCTACACGTGTTAGAGGATTTTGTTTCCAATTCAACTGGATTTATCCCCCTTTTCGTAATCACGGCCCCGCAATGATTCAATCACAATCATTCAATCTTTATCAAATTCGCTGAATTGGAACGTGATTAGCGTTCGTATTGGAAATCCTCTCCCATTGCAATAGTTGTGCGTTCATTGGAAAAGGTAGTTAATAAGAAATCAACACAGATGTAAAGTTATATAAAAACGAAAACCTGTACCAATCATCAAAACCCTGTAAATTGGGGGGGGGGGATCGGGTAGAGGGCTACGGGTGTAGTGGGGTTGTTTAGGGCCGTGGGGTCGGCGGCGGGGAGGGGGTGTAGGGAGCAGTGAGCTTGAGGCGGACGGTGGGAGGCGCGGGGCGGTGTTGGGGCGGCGAGGGCGGTGGCAGGGCTGTTGGGGCGGCGAGGACGTGAGGGCGTTACGGGCGATGCGTCCGGCTGGAAAGGCCACGGGGGTGGAACCGGGGCTGGGTCAATGGGGCAGGGGCGGGGCGGGGGGCGCGCGGGGGCGTCTGGAAAGTGGCTGTGGCGGCCGTACGGGCTCAGAATTTCCGTTAAAAGCGAGTGAATTCGACGGCAGCAAAAAGAGGAAAACGCAACGCGGCGCTGTGCGGGGAGCGAAATCCTAGCACAATGTCCGAATGGCGGGTTCGAGGCTAAAAACGACCATGAAAGGCAGAGCTGGGGTTTGGCGCGTCGTGAAATGACGAAACCACTCAATAGAACTCTCCGAAAAAGTGCGCTTAGTTTTCATCCGCTTTTGAGTTCGATTGAATGGTGGAACTGAATGGTGTTGAATCTCTAGTTACACTGACATTCTTTTACCTTTAAAGGTTAATACAGTTTATTCTTCTAGCACGACAAAGGCATTTAATGAAGCTTTTCCTCTTCTTTCACAGGAGTTTTATGATAGGGATATCAATTGCTTGTCTACAGCTACTTCATTAAACTTTACCTTATGAAGTGGAACAATGAATGAAAGGGGAGACAAAGTTATTGTAAACAACTAATATGGCCTTATGTTTCGTTGAAAACATATTTTATAGCGAAAGTTATTTCAACGAATTCAGTAGCGTTTTGATCCAAAGAGCTCATCGATATTTGGAAGCCTATGACGCACATGAAAATCAGGCTTCAATAAAACGATTACGGACATTGAAAGATGAAATTAGAGAAAGTTGATAATAATAATAATAATAATAATAATAATAATAATAATAATAATAATAATACAAGTTTTGTATTTTACAACACAACGAAGTTTGCAAACACGTTTTTTATGTTAAGATTTAAAATAGAAATCGAACTTACGGTGTCATCTTCTAACGGTTTCAAAAGAACATTCGTTTCACTACTCGAAAGAATCTGCCAGTATCAGAAATCTGAAAGCTACAAAATCGCGACGTTCCTTTGGAGCGTTTATCGGACGCAGTCTCTGTAGTATCCTTCCGAGAGAAAATAGATCAATCGATTGGCTACATCAAAGCAATGATGTGGGGCCGCTCCGTAAATGCAGATTTGTAACGCAACTCGAATAGCTGGAGACGAGAGGCGGTGAAAGGTCAATATTGTGCGACAAGCCGTGCAACTCGCGCGCCTTCAAGTGGACCAATCTAGCTCCATCAAGTGAGTAGCCTTCCCGGAGCACAGACCTCTAATGGAGGCTGCACCTCGTCAAGAGCCTCGCTGCTTGAGCACAAACAAAGAAATTTATCTTCGCGTCAGAACTCGTTGGCAGTCTTCTCAGCAATCAGGAGTTGTTCAATTAAACAAATTGCACAGTTCACTTTGGCTAAATTGTGAATACTCTTGCGTTTAAATAAATCGAGTACTGTAACTGAAAACAACTTTAAACTATATTGCGAGTGTTATTTGGACATACCAGGAAATATTTTAGTTAAGTTCATTTCTTTTAGGAAAGATAGACAAGTTGGTAACATAATAGCAAGAACATAATAGCAAGAACAAGTTGGTAACATAATAGCTTCAGAAAAAAGCAAGTCATTGACAATAGATGACTTCAGACCCCGATTTATAGCAATGAATCGGTTCAACAGCCTCTTCCAAATGAGGCTTTCTAGGCGGAGTTGCTCAGATACCTGTAGTAGCAGTGAAGCCACTGAATGTTTGTAAATGTGCGCATTTCAGCGATTTCAAATTAAGTCCTTATTTACACATGAAATATATCAACTTGCACGTAATTTGAGTGCAAAAGTAAAATTCACTTCTTCATCGTGTACAATGGCTCAGTCACGGAAGAGTAATTAGGAGTTGTCAGAGATAATGGAATCATTACAAATGGTTAATTATACTACCAATAAATCATACGTTTAAAAAATGCAGCAATATAGTACTTAACATCGAGCCGAGAAAGAGTTTATACCCCTGCATGAGGGCAAGAGGTATATCCCAAACTGCATAGTGTAGTTATTAAATGTTATTCGTAACTACGAAGGTAAGTGGGTCACGGGGCTATACTCTCAGTAGCATAAAGTTTTATCCAATACTTGGACCACAACGTTCTTGTTCTAACGATGCTTGGAGTTCATGCACGAATCCCAATCTCGTCCAATCCCCAATTTCGTCCAATCCCCAATTTCGTCCGAATCCCCAATTTCGTCCAATCTCCGCCAATCCACAATCTCAACCAGTCCACAAGTCCACATTTCACCAATAACACATTTCCCTAATTCCACTAATCTCCAATTCCACCTATAGTCAATTCCAACATTCCTCAATTCTACCAATTATGGATTCCACCAATCCTCAATTTCAACAATTCCGAATTCCCTCAATTCCGCGTGTCTTCAATGAGCAATTCCATCAACTGCCCATTTGAACAGTCCCGAAAACAACGTCATTCTGAGGGTAGCAGATGGCTCGAATGCCGGTTTATTGCGAAGTCTGTGGAATAACACCTCCATCGCTCGTCAACCTCCCGCGCCGATACGTCCCTCTTGTGTCCGCCCACCCGCCCGCGCCGCATCAAAAGCGCACAGTGAATGGGCGCGGGGGCGGCGCGGGGGCGGCGCGGGGGCGGCGGCACGGCGGCGGGAACGGCGGGTGGCGGCGCGGGGGGCGGCGAGGGGGCGGCGAGGGGGCGGCGACGGAGGCGGCAAGGGGCGACAAGGGAGCGGCAAGGGAGCGGCAAGGGGGAGGCAAGGGGGGCGGCGAGGGGGGCGGCGAGGGGGGCGGCGAGGGGGGCGGCGAGGGGGGCGGCGAGGGGGGCGGCGAGGGGGGCGGCGAGGGGGGCGGCGAGGGGGGCGGCGAGGGGGGCGGCGAGGGGGGCGGCGAGGGGGGCGGCGAGGGGGACGGCGAGGGGGCGGCGAGGGGCGGCAAGGGGGCGGCGGACCAAGCTGGGAACGAGCGAGGGCTAGCGCTGGCGGAAGCGCTTTGAGAGAGCCCCACTTGGCCCCGATTGACCTCATCAGCGCCGCCGCGGGCACTTGGCGGGGGACGGCGCTCGCAGGCGAATTTCTGCGCCGCCGACGCCGTCGCCCGCAGCCGACGCCCGAGAGCCGAGACGAGACGAGACGCGACGAGACGGCGGCAAACAGCTTAAGCGGCGCGCGGGCGCTGCTCGCCCCGGGCGGCGCTGCGGCGGGGGCGGGGCGGGGACGGGGTCACTCGGGTCGCGCAAACACTGGCCGCCATCGCACCGGGCACAAGCACAACAGCTGCTCCCTCTAGTTGATCGCAAAACTGTTGTTTTTCTAGTTAGTCTGTTCCAATTTTGAACTACTCTTTCTTTATTGTTTACTAACGATATTAAATAGTTCAGTTACAATTCACTATACATATGTTTGTTGACTTACTAACTAAATCTAAAATTAAACTTACTAGCTTTGCGGTGGAGGAAACCTAATGGTCACCTCTAATCAGAGTCCAATTGGAAAAACTGCTTTAAGAACACGTGGAAAGGGTGGATTTTATTCTTGTGGAATAGGTGGGGTTTCTGCTTAAGTTGAATCCGGTTGAATTTGGAATCTGCATTAGGTTGGAGTAGAATTGGATGGATAATTTAACTAGTCTATTTGAAAATAGTTCCCACCTCACAGATTTTTGACGGAACATGCCATCCAACATGAAACGACACTTTAGCCTAATTCACAGTTCGATAATGATTAACGGGTACCGCTAAGAGCAAGCAGAAATCACATAACTGACAGAGTTTTCACTTTCTTGAACTTACTTCGTAAGAATCTTTTGCCGGAAACCGCCGAATTTCCGGCAGTAAAGCTATTATTGCCGGACCCTGCTAACGAAAAAATAGATGAAATCTGTTACCATACATAGTAAATTATTTACTTTAACACGTGGTGCAGCCAGAATCGGTTTTGTGGGTTCTTGATATTGAAAAATCGACAGATGGCAATATGTCCACCCGTCCATACGTCCACCTGTCCGTACGTCCACCCGTCCGTACGTCCGTCCATTCGTCGATTCGT
The DNA here is from genome assembly GCA_031308135.1 of Acheta domesticus. Classification (NCBI taxonomy): domain Eukaryota; kingdom Metazoa; phylum Arthropoda; class Insecta; order Orthoptera; family Gryllidae; genus Acheta; species Acheta domesticus. The sequence goes on from JAHLJT010009355.1 coordinate 79,345,028, forward strand.
CCGTACATCCATGGTCAACGCTAGCTCCTAATCCGTTGAGGCAATTTTCTCCTAATTCCCAGATCGCTCTGAACCAACTCAAGGCTTGGGGAGTTTCAATTGGATATTTTGATTTTTCAGGGTACTTTACATAAATCTTCAATGTTTCCTTTTTTTCTTTTTTTTTCTCCAAAAAAAATGGCAGCAGGTCTTTTGTTTGCTGAAATGCCAAATATTCCGAAAGCTGCAAAAGTGCAATTTTTTGGCGTCTTCCTATTACTATAATATTGAAGATCAGATTTTTTCCTTAATGATATCTGGTCCTTAAAAGACAGTTCTTGAAATAAGATCCTGTACAATTTGTCGAAAGTAAGGGTAGTTTCCACGTAAATTTGCGCGATATATAGTCAATTTTAAAATATTTTTAAACATTTTTTTCTCTAAAATGGCACCAAATTTATGCTTTAAATTTTCTCCTTTTATGCATCAAGGACAGTACAAAATATTGTGCTACTTGCATTTTCGGCGAATTGTCGGTATTTTCGAAAATTACAAGAATTTAACATTTCAAAACGACAAAATTGAAAGTATTTTTCTTAGACAAAGTCTGTTCCAAAGAATTACCTCGTTTTAAACGGTCAGGAATAGTTCTTTGAAAACAATTAAGCGTTTTCACGTAATTTGAGGTTGAAGTTAATACAATTTATAAAAAAAATACAAAAACCCTCTCCAAATTTTTCTTTAATTTTTTCCATGGATAGAAGAAACCCTTAAAAGAAAGGCGCGGGTGTGATTTAGTTGAACTCTCAATATTTATCGAAAATAGCAAATTAAAAATAATGCAAGTATGTACTGTTGCTGTACAGGATTTATACATGTTGAGAAAACGAGTACAAGTTTTTTTTTTTTGTTTTTTTTACTTTTAGACTAGTTTTCTTATTTGCACTTACCACTGATCCAGAGTAGAGGAGCACACGATATAAAAACAGCAACTCACCTGTGAATCAAACGTAACAAACATTAGTCTATGCGGCCAAAATAAAGATTGAAGATAAATGAAAAATGTGCATGGCAATGTCCGTGATTCACAAGAAAGATTCAGAGAAAACAATAAGCACAAGACTATTTGAACTCCATGTTTTGCAATAATATATTAAAAACAAACTCAAAGCTTGCTATAAACGTAGCAATTCATGGGTAAGGCAATGGAACCGTTTAATAAAGCAATATGGCCCACCTAAGAAACAGTGAAAAAGCATAAAATCCCATTTTGAAAATACTGTCCCAAAACAGGCACTTCTATATAACAATTTTGACGTTGTCCGTCCTCTCAGATCAAAATTTCCACGAACTCAAGGCCCACAACACGTCAACTCTCTCAATAAACCGAAAAGAAACTTATCTTCGATTACCAATATCCCTCGACGAAAAATACACTTTATCATTCTCTTTGAAACAGAATAATAAAGAGCAAGCAAATAAATCAAAAGATACGAAAACGTACAAAGTATCAAGGCAACAAGTTAGCTTCGACTCGTTCAATAAATCGAAACTATACGATTTCCAAGTCACATCCTACATAAGCGTAAGTCCAAAACTTTAAGTCAAGTAACAGGAAATCAACATTTCCAAATTGTTCATTCTTCAGTGGAATGGAGGTTAGCACACTGGCTTCCTTATCCAACTTAGCGGATTTTCCAAACATCAGGTAAACCTGATTGCGAAGGTACATTTTCGACAGGAAGAAAAACCATAGAGCGGTTTATTTTGGAGCAAACTGTTCCGAACTCTGAAATGGGGTACGGCACATTGGCTTCCAAATTCATCTTAGTTTACCTAAGTTCAGGTAAAGCTGGTTATATAGCGGTTTTTCTAACTTTGCCTCTCCAGACCAGTCTTCACGTTGGAATATGTCACGATATTTCGCGACGTTCTCAGACGTGCCACCAGATATCGCATGAACGAGACAGTATCAAGCAGTGCTTGCGATCAAGCGAATTCTAACGGCATGGGGCGAAATGCCGTGTGATATTCCATCGAGGCCACAGGAGCTTGAGGGCAGAGTTAAAAAAATCGCACTATAGGAGGGGTATACAGTTTCGAAAGGCACAAAATTCTTAGAGAACGGTCGTGTTGGAAAACCCACTAACGGTAAGAGCAGCGACAACAGCAAAGCACCAAGACCGCTCTCATAGAAAAAAAAATGAAAATGTACATGTTAACAGTCTGCGTTGCGATTATCGATAAGAGCGAAGATGAAAATAAACTCATTGACGGGTTTTCGCTGCTAGTTTTACAGCCGATCGTACATATGGGTGTACCCAGTGGCGCATTGTATTTAAAATGAATACTAAAAAACAGTTTCATTTTTGTGAGGTGACCTTATGAGACTAACGGGATAAAAATCACAATAGGTTCGTTTTGTACAAATTGGAAGGTACCACCTACCTGAAAGCTAACAACATGTAAATTGTTGAGGCCAGTTTGCATTTGATTCGACATTTATCATGAATATATTATACTCTATCATTGAAAATAATATTATCGGAAAATTGTCATTTTGTACTCGGGAAAATGAAATGTTAACGCCTGTAAAATCAATCATCCCCATTTCCCCATTCATTTGCTCGCTAGGTCAGCAACCCAGCGGAGCCGCCGGACGTGCGTTGCCACGGGGGCAGGCTCGCGAACCCCGTCGACATGCTGGCCGGAGAAATGCGGCTGGCGGAAGCGGCGAAATGACGCAGTTCCGTAGCCGGGCCAGAGGATGTATAAGCGCGCCCCGGACGAAACTCCTTGTTTCTTGGGCTCGTCCGTAGGACGTCGTGTGTGGGGTGCGAGGCTCGTGGCACGTCGATGTGCAGGCAAGGGGATGAAGCCAGGGCGCATGCGTCGTGACGTGAGGCAAGCGGTCATGTTATTCTATCCATTGTAAAATTTGTAAATAGGGATTTCGGGTGTTGGTGCACATTGTGAATAAATATTCAATATTTTACAACCGTTCACGTCTGTGTATTCTTGTAACACTCCCGGCTATGACGCCACAGAATAAAACGCGTTGTACACATGGGCCATAACCTCAGATACCTTATGGTTACGAGCAGTCTTTCCTCTGTAGTAATTGCATTTTCTAAAATTCGACCTTTTTCCAATGTCATCTCTAATTGTTCCAAGAATGCAAAAAAGTACTAGACATTCTTGTGTATTCGAAAAATTTCACTGGTTGTTTCAGTAATTGATAATATAAAGTATGAAATTCCCCAGCATTTTCACGACAGGCGAAAATAGGATTTATCCAGTCATCGGTTTTCAAGCAGAAGAAATTTAAGAGCAGAGCTTTCAGCAAGCAGTTGTAGTCTTCTCGCTTCCACTGGATACCACTTATACGCAATAATTCACAGGTAGATATCTATTGCAGTCGGATGTCGTGTGACCAGTCAAGTCGGCAGAATCAGTCGGCCTTTCCCGTGCGAACTTTTCTTCGGTCGAAAACGGATCCATTTTCTGACCGTGCATATTATATGTGCATGCCGTATTAGACACCCCTTGCACTTGTACTTTATTGGGGGGCATGCCCCAGGGTGAGTCCCTATGCGGAGGCCTTTACCTACACCCTTGGAGCAATATCCGGATCCCACCGGAACGCAATTTGCCCTCTCGGCAACCTCCCCATCCAATGCCTGGGTCTAGGGCCGCCCTGACAGTTCAGAGCTACTAGCTATCCGGGCTAGTACCGTAGTCAATATCGCCTGTATGACGACGCGCCACTCACATGCGCCGGGACGCCAAGTCCCTCCTCTATGCCCAGAGTATTGGGCCACTGCCACGACGAAGGCAAGAGCCCAACTGGGGGCCACCCGAGCGGGCGGCCGCCAGTTGGCGGCTCGCGGGTGGCTCGGGGCCCCCATCCCGTCTCCCCACTGCCTGTACCTTCAGGCTATCGATCTTCTGGCCGTGTAGTCTGGTCAGCGTTTCTGTGACGTCACACACAGTGACGTCACTTGGTGACGTTAAAGCTCCTGATTGGATGAAACCGTCAACAGCTGATTTCTGTCAGGGGCGCAGTTAAGACAATCGCAGTATAATCAGATTCCACGTGCGCTGGGCCAGGAAACCGGATACGGATACGAAACAGATAAACTCCGACGCCGTGTCGGTATTGGCGACGGAGATGGAAGTCAAGGAATTCGTTAGAAATTCGTCGGGCGCCCTAGGTCCAGTCAATAGGCCCAAAGATTCTGAAACATTGGTTTCGCAAAAACAACTTTTCAAATCTAGAGTACTCTCAGAAACAGTGCTTACCTGCAGCCAACCCAAGTAGAGGTTGCTTCTAACAAGTCAAAGAAAAATATCGTTCACCACTTCATTCCCGACTAGATTCAAAATTCAAAAGCATTGTTAGAGAAGTAGTAAATTACTAACAACAAAATACTATACCAAGAAACAACAAAAAGAAGAACTAATCGAAGAGGATCAATGAATTTGTATTAATATGTAATCTAATGGTGCTAGAGAATGGCACAGACTTTCTCGTACTAGATAATTTTCTAATTTCTTTGGCCGGGGCTAGCTTTCCAGCCATGCCCCAACTTCTTGCCAGCTGCCATTTATCGTACTCACTCAAGTTTTCGGTTTCCTAATGGCAGAACCGAAAAATTATTTTAATAATATTATAGAAGAGTAAAAGCTCGTCCAAGATGGAAATTTTCGTTGAAAAAATTGCAGCCGGTTTTACGAAAATGGCGAGTAAGCGTAACTGGAAATGTGAAATTTAAACCTCTTTTCACAGAAACTATTTAGTTTTCGAAAAACTTTATTGGAAGTCATTTGACCAATAAGTTGATATATGCAAAAGTATCGAATTTTGGGTTACTACACCTTGTTCTTCCGTAGCCAATGTCCAAAACCTTGCTGCCAAGAAATAGAAACGAATCGAGTAAACCAATCGAAGACGAAGTAACTTCGAATATAATACGAAAAGAAAAAAATATCTCCACTCCAGAAATTAATATAAAGATCGTAGTGGTAAGTAAAAGGGAAGAGAGCAAACCAAGCGAAGTTGAGTAGAACGACTCGGAAATACTGAAAAGCAACGAATCTTCCCTGCTCGCTGAGAGCGTAAGTCGAAAACTGCCTGCCATTGTCTGGCGTGCCGAAAGGGGATTCAGCAGAGCACATAAGCGATGCGCGGGGCTGGCGCGTGCGAAGGCTCCGTGGCGCGAGAAGGGAATATTCATGTCGGGAGCTTATCGCTTCCGGCGCGGGGCGGCGCGGCGCGGCGGCCGAGACTTGCTAATTGAGCGCCCGGCCACCGCCGCGCTGCCGGCGCCGCCGACCTCCGCGCCGACCTTTGCGCCAAGGCCACGGCCACGGCAAGAGGCGAGGGGATGCAAATATTCCATTCATTAGTGGACACGCTCCCGCAAGTGCGGCTCCAGCACTCGACGACAGCTACAGGCGATAGCCCTCTTCCATCAAACACCATTCTCCCCTCAAGTCATCCTTCAGCCACTCATTTCTTAAGCTGTTGGGATAAATCACCCCAACAACACTCAGTAAGCCACATTTGTTTTGCCGATCCCCGGTGGCCGAGTTCGCTAAAGCAGCAGTGTCGTAGCGCACACGGATCCAAGGATCGCGGATTCGAGTCCCGCCTCGGGCATGGTTGTATTTGTGTTCGTCTTTTCACCTTATATCATCACCATATCATGTCTTGTCTTCTTCACAGCTACCATAACGTGAAAGCCAAAAGTAGTCGCTGTAATGTTAATGCGGCCTTTAAAAAAGGCCATTTTTTTCAAAATAAATTTATGCGAATTGTAGTAAATGTAACTGGTTGGTCAGTAATGAACTCGATTGGAATTCCCAAAATACAAGTGTATTCCTTCGTCGACAAGAGTAAACTTCTTTCAGTGAATTATCGCATATTATCCGTTAACAAACGTGCTTTTGGTCAGCATTGAAGTAATTGAAAATCTGGAACAATTTTCATTTTTATTCAGTTATTCACGGAATATCGAAGAATGTATAGAACGAACACAGAAGAAGGTTCATAAATTAATATATTCGTCTCTTCATTTCAAGATATCTCGACGCGACTTATTTATCTCCACTTTTGTGATACGAAAATGTTACCCAGCAACTTAGGTGTTTCCTGCAATAATATTTTTAATTGGACTGAGCCGGTAAATCAACTTCTGAACCCGTTCTAACAATAGATCCTCACAGAGCAAGTGACCTGAACACGCACAAGTGGTGAGCAACCTGCAAGGCCCGGAATGAACTCGTGGATGGCTGCGTTCAAGCGGAACACAAATATTGATGTTGGCTTAACTGCCGAATGATCAGTTTGTGAATTTTGCCTCTACACCCTGATGAGTTGGCGGAGGAATATCCATGTTTTGATGATAAACGTTGTGGTTTGCCATTATCATCTGGAACTTCACAAACATTGAATGAATATATATACACGCCGAGCGCAGCAACTCGATACAGCGAGCTTCCAATATAGTTCGACAGCACAGCTGCACGCACATCGGAATTCAAGTTAAAATGCACATTGCGCGATTCTGGTTTTGATCAGACCATTCTTCAATTTCATCTTTTTATTTTTATTTATACTCTCGTTTGTATTTTAATTTACTAATGAAAAAGTGAAATACTAAAAAAAGATTCAACATCCAAATACGATTCTCATACAGAAATAACAAAATTGAGCATTCAGGTTCGTAACACAAACCATTTATCAGTTATTTTTCATTCAATATTGCAAATTTGAGCCAAACAAGATAGGGATTCTTACTGATATACTGCGCACAGCTGTTATATTTTTCAGAACTGTACTAAGAAAAGTGAAGTACACAAAAATGAGTGTATGAATAGATTCGAAATTTTTACATTATCTTCTTCAGGACTGTCGAAGTGTCCTTGCAAAGTTTGGTAAAGTTTAATAAAACACAAATGCGGAAAATGAATAATATAAATAATATGTTGGTAGATACACCACGATCATTTTTATTCGCCTGTCGCTAAGAAGATTCATTCCCAATATATTCCGCCAGAGGCAGCAGCTGCTGCATGTGCGAGGTTACGACTAAAAATCTTTAACACAGAATTTACGACCTAAAATTCGAAGTCGAGGTTGAGGCAACTCTAATACGTTTCCTCACTACACTACAGTACAGAGAGAAAAAGTAATAAGACAATGTATGTATAGTAATACAACGAATTCGAGAACACGTCTTACTACAAGATATCGGAATGTCTAGCAGCGGGAATTCCGCCGTATTTAGAGCCAAATGGATCTTCCCTATTCTGATATGAAATGTAACGGAACACCTTTATTCTTAAGACCTTAAGTCTTAAGAAAATAAATCATGGAGGATGACTAGGAGATGTACTGCTGTCTTCGTACGAGACTTAAGTTTGTAGCACACTACGACAGCGATTAACAGACAAATGGGCAATGAAAAATGCGACAGGAAAGAAGGCAAATGAGCGCAGGAGAAGGGGGTAAGCGAGGTAGGGGGGTCGAGGGCCGCCCCCTCCCTCTCAACATTTCGAAGTTGCCTTGCGTGAAACATTACGGAACTCCCTTAAATTCATTCAATTCCTAATTTTCCCGTTATTAACTTGATAATACGACAGTCGGAGAAGAGGTTCTCCATGCTATCTGACGACTGTAAATGGATTAACACGAAATCAATTGTTTATATTAATTTTAACATTCATGTTTTATTTTCAAACTTCTGAGGCACGTTTCATTCATTTGCTAATAAAATGAGTCGTATGTATTAAGCAATCTAAGCAAAAAAGGCAAGAGAAATTGTTGCTCCCCTCTTGTTTAGGCTGCGTTTCTCTATGTAAATGAGAGGAAATATCGGAAATTTCTACTTCGCACGCAAGCTAAATTTCAATAAGAAAATGTGTTTACTTATGCAATTCATTTCTGTAGCCGTATTTACTGCCGTCTAATAAAAAAATCGGTGACAAGAATAATTCGCACTACAATAGCTAGAGGCAAAATCAGTGTATCCTTAGTTTTTATTTCTTCGCGCTGTCGTCTTGTCTTCACGATTGAATATCTCATGGTATTTCACGTCGTTCTCGGCCTGCCGCTAGGAGTGGCATGATCGCAACTCTATCAAGCAGTGCTGGCGATCATGCGACTCCTGGCGGCACGACGGAGTACGACGCGAAATACCATGAGATATTCAATCGTGAAGAAATGAAAACCTACGCGCCAAGAAATAAAAACCCAAGTATAGGGTCCATTACTTCCTTCCGCTCGCGTACATTGTCGAGCTTCTTGTTCGAGGCCTTAGATCTCGTGGGGCGGCTGTAGGTGTTACCAACTTCATCCTCATGCACAGGCAATGCGCTGCCAGCGACCGCCGCGTTTCGCGACTCCGGAGCTCCGGGACCGAGAGCGAAACCGAAACCACGAGAAGAAGCGGCGAAGGGGGAGAGAAAGAGAGCAGAGCAAACGCAGGAAATGAAGACGAGGCTCCGGGAGGCAGGATGGGAGTGGAGAAGACGATGTGAGAGCGAGATGGGAATGAGATCGGGAAAGTGAATGGACAGAAAATGGATGCAAAAATAAAAGGCATTTGGAAGGTGGGAAAGGATACGACGATAGGAGCGGAGATCAGAAGATTCGGTCACCCACATTATATAAGGGAAATAGCAAAGCTGATTACGTGGCGGTGCGAAGGCACACAAAAAGAATGAAGGCGAGAAGCGGCTCTCTGGATGGGAAACCAGAGAGAAGTCGAGGGCGCTGTAAGAGCGGGGACGACCGACGGTAGCTCTGGAGAAAAGATGGGAGTGGTGACAGGAAGCGGGAAAGGAGCGACGCTGAAACAAGCCGGAAGCACGGACAGGAGCGGGGTACCGGAGCGGAGTGCCGGAGCGGGATGCCGGAGCGGAGTGCCGGAGCGGGGTGCCGGAGCGGGGTGCCGGAGCGCGGTGCCGGAGCGGGGTGCCGAAGCGGGGTGCCGGAGCGGGGTGCCGGAGCGGGGTGCCGGAGCGGGGTGCCGGAGCGCGGTGCCGGAGCGGGGTGCCGGAGCGGGGTGCCGGAGCGCAGTGCCCGACCGGGTGCCGGAGCGGGGTGCTGTTGCGGGGTGCCGGAGCGGGGTGCCGGGGCGGGTGCCGGAGCGAGGTGTCGGAGTGGGGTGCCGGGGCGGGGTGCCGGAGTGGGGTGCCGGAGTGGGGTGCTGGAGCGGGGAGCTGGCGGATGAGAGCGACGACGGGGGCGCAAGTTAGGAAGCCGCACAAAGCCCCCGCGCGGCCTGGAAAGCCGCAGCTTCGCCGCGCGGCGCGCACCCGCTCTCGCGCCTCGCACTGCCTGAGGGGAAGCCGCTAGGAACTCCAGCCCGCACTCTTGCCTTTTTGCTAATTTCTAGCTACCTCCGGCACATTTCAATAAGTCATACTAAGGCGTACAAAAATTTAAAAGTAAATTAACTAATAATATTCGTAAACTTTATTAATTAGTAAGTTACACTTATTAAAAGAGTTATATTATTATTATCATTGTTGTTGTTGTTACTGTTATTATTATTAGCATTGTGATAATTACTATTCAATGCATTGCTTTACAAAATGTGTCATTATATTTAAAGAAGTATTTGAATTGGAGTTGCCGAGACGTGTTCTGAAGCCAAGTGAAGTGCAAGTGCACGTGCAAGTGCAAGTGATGTGAAGTGAAGTGAAGTGAAGTGAAGTGAAGTGGAGTGCAGTGTATTTAAAACATCTTGTATTATTAGTTAGAATATCTGTGCAGGACAACCATAAAATATAGAGTTAATGCTTTTATTGTTATTATTGCCTTTATTGTTATCATATTATTATTATTATTATTATTATTATTATTGTATGTCTTAAAATTAATGTAATATGTAAATTGTAGTGTTCTGCCACCACGTTGTAAACCTACCTGCGGAAATAATAAATATCTATCGCTATCGTTTGACGGAACATCCAGGTCTCTAGGTCCTGGCTATATAGTCTATAGATCTATTGCCTGGGGTTTACCGACATGCTGTACCTTCAAAATCTGGCACTCTTTTCCAAAGAAATGTACTCTTGAAACCTCTGGCTGGCATCTCATGAAAGGAATTAGGGTTAAAGAAAAAGAAGGAAGATGAGAATTAAACCAAAATGAACATCCATCAAGAGCTTCGGGAAGGATAAAGAGTATGACGGACAAAATAGCTTATAGTTTATTGCCACCTCGAAAAAATCCAAAAACGTCGCGCAAAATGTATAAATGTTGGGTTGGAAACGTTCGTTCGTTTTCATTGCAGCTATATACTAGTTAGTAAGGCAAGAGCTCTGTGTGTGTTATCCGGGATTAGCCATGTCTAGCTTACGAAGTTCCTTGTGGCGATAACGGGAGAACCTTTCACGACTGCGTATCAGCGCAGAGCCGCAACCCGCTCGCCTCAGGCGTCTAACAGAGCCTTGGGCAGAGCGTCGAGCTTCCGGTGCGACCCAAAGACGTTGAGGCGCTGGGAATTAGACAATTCAATAGGAATCCAGTCTATGAGGACAATTAAGATATTTACACTTTCCGTTTCCGCTAGAGGATGGGCAGCCACTCGCGAAATAGTGAAATAAAATGGAGTAAAGTAAGTAGAATATTTTAGAACAATTAATATACTTTTTTATGTTAATCATTGATATACACAATTCTTTGAACATTCAATTCCAACCCTGTAAATACTGGAGGATTCGGGGGGCATGGAGACCATGCTTAGAGGGCCCAAAAGGGTTAGAATTTTCATTTTTTACCTTTGGCAAAATTGATTTAAAGATTGTTTTTCGAATTATAAATTTATTTAAACAATAATGTTGTATAGTATCATATCTACAGAACATACATTAGAAGCAATATAATAAAAATAAATTCATTATTTAACAAAAATTAACGACGCGCCCCCCTCCAGTGATTGGCTGGATCCATCCATGCCTGTAAAAGCCATTTAAAGTGGCTTTCCCTTATCTAATTCCAAGCCCATCATTTCATTGCGTGAAGTTGATGCATCAAGGTAAGATGATATTCGCGTGTAAGATGATGCCAAGCTTTCCTTGACTTTTCTAGCTGAATTTTATTCTCGTTTCATGTCTTCTCTCACGAGGTCTCCCGAGCGAGTAAATGGAAGTTCGAATAGCGTTCTAAAATAAAAGAGGAACAGCTAAAAGGGCAACTACAAATATGCAATTTCGTTAAAACGAGATAGTAGGTAAATGCACTACGAAGCAGAATAGGGTTACCACATCTCCGGGTTTGACCTGAAGACTCTGGGTTTCAAGAATGATCCCCGGGCACCGGGTTACTTCTGAAAATTTCCGGATCATTTAAAAATAGAAATTAACAATCTTTTTTCACTTTTGTAAAATATATTTTTTTAATTTCATTTTTTTAAATATAATTGGTGTTTAATAATTTGATTTTATCTAATTTTTTCATAGTAATGACATTATATAAATTAAACTTAGACTGTGGGGCAAAATCAATATGCCATCAGTTCACCTCTAGTCGAAAAAGAATGTACTTATTGTTATAGCAATTAGTGCGTTTTTAACATTATAAATGTATTATTGTTACAAACTAATTAAGCTTAAAAATGCGTTTAGTGTTTTATAATAAATGTTGATTATGAATTTATGTATTTACTTTTCATTAACCCCCCCCCCCCCGGTAAATAGTGATTTCCGGGTCATTTGTTCTTCAAAGGTGGTAAAAAATGGCAACCCTAAAGCTGAAGGTCAACGAAGGCCTGATCGCATCGACAATATTGCTGTTCCGGCCCATTTACTTGTCTTTCGCGGTGCAGTTTACTAGAAGTGACATGACGGAAGGAGCGTCGAGAAAGATTCACAGTAAATGCGAGAGAAGGTCAAATGTCGGCTGTGATCAATCTTCCCTCACGAATTAGCTCTAAAATTGCTTAACAACGCGAAACGTAGATTCACTTTAAAATTAAACTACCAATGCAATTGTTCACCAGGGACGTTAATTAAAAAAGAATGCAGTGATTACATTGAACTGGCGCGAAGACTTCTAGCCAAGACAATTCATTCAAATGCATACTAAGAATTCTTTGGGGGGCGGTCATAAAAGTACAAGTAATTTTTTGAAAAACTTGAGATATGTACATTTTTTTAATCAGCACGATATCTATGTCTGGTAAAAATGGTACAACTCAAATTCTACTCTAAAAGACTGTATTTTTCTTCACACTGCAATTGTTTTCAATATTCAAAGTACGAACTGAAACAGTTTTTCCGCTCTAATGTAAAATAAGGTTTTTTCACTTGTACACTTATCGCACATCACAGAATTTATTTAGAGCCCCCGGAAGAGACACACCAATATTTTTATAAAAATATTAATTCATTAGCAAGCAAAAATATTTTATCTTAAATTATGAAATTGGAAAGGTTAATGTTAATTTTTAAATTCATTCTCATTATTTAAGTTCAAGATTTCCGTGTCATTTAGCCATATGTAGCACCATTCCTAAAATATTAATTCAACCTCCGCAGCGCTACAGCAGCTTAAGATGAGAAGACGGATCGTTTCTAAATCCTGTCAGCTACCGCAACAAAATTCACATGAAAAGGCATTTTACAGCTAATTTAATCGAACAAAAACCCAACCGGTTGTAAACTGGTTCGTAAGTTCGTTGAATTAAGGAGCGTCGACAGTTTTTGCATGGGTGCCTCGCAGCCCTGCTTCGAATCCGGGCCGCGAGCGCCCTCCGGAGAGGGTGATGGAGAGAGACCAGATTTTTATGTAATTACGTAGTTTTTATCTTTCTATTTACCGTTCTCAGATTTGTAATCTTGGCGAATCGTCGCCTTCCTAACACAATATCCATTTTTTTGTTACATATTTTTACATATTTGGTACTATATTACATATTTTACACATTTTGATATTTTCACAAAATATTTTCATATTCTATCACTTTTTTTCATTTTATTATGTATTTTTTATGAAGGCCAATATTATTAAAAAATCAGCATTTTCCCCTATATTATTACTGCCTGCTGTCTAATCCCGATACCCTATGTGAAGACGCGTGATGTTCTCGTAGTTCGGGACCCCCGCTTCAGTTATCTCAATGGCGGGAAGTGCGTGTCAGTGACTTGAGATCATTTTCACCTTTAGTTTGAATAGTATCACTGGCACCACGCTTCGTGACCTTCAACCTTGATTTCGGAGAAACATTGGCGATTGCCGTCATGTATCACTTCGATGAGAGTGCTGCATGCTACAGTGATCGTTTGCTGGTCGTAGATATAGCCAGTTTGTAGGTCTTCTGTTGCTTCTTGAGTGGCCAAAACTACGCTCCGTGAAAGCAATAGATGAAGCTTTTACTACTGACGAGAAATTTGTGCGCTGTAAAGTGTGCATCAACTAGTGTTCTCCAAATAATTTTAAAGAAGATTTTTTTAAATTTTTTCAGGATTTTTTATAAATATAATTTTGTATTACGTAAAGGTGTTTGATAATTAGTGAATTCTAATATTACATATTATATAGGATTTATATTTATTGCATATTCTTACTGTTTTAATTACATATTGATGCACATATTTTGACGTTTCATACAACGTATTTTTCCCGTCTGTAGTGACGGAGCGGGGGATGTCGTCTGCTGTGGAGCCCGCTTTCGAGACGTTCCTTTCCCACGGCGCGTCCTGCAACAGGGAGTAGGGCAGAGGGGCGTTTCTTGCAGCGAGCGCTCCGCAGCGCTCCGCCGATCGATTGGAAGCGGCAGGCAGGTGCGCGCCGAGTAATGAAGCGGCGGCGCTTGGCGAAGCCGCAGCTGGGTTGTCGACACTCTGACCTTCGCTGGCCGCGCCACGCGTTTCCTTAGCGGGCTGCAGGCGACCGGCTGCACTCGACGGGCAGGCCGTTCACACACTTCGCGTTCTGGTTGTTGCAGCAGCAGCAGCGGATTTGTCTACTACATCCAGACGCCGAGTTATCTACTACACCGAGTTATCTACTACACCGAGTTATCTACTACACCGAGTTATCTACTACACCGAGTTATCTACTACACCGAGTTATCTACTACACCGAGTTATCTACTACACCGAGTTATCTACTACACCAACTGCACTCAACGGGTAGGTAGTTCACGACTGTGGTTGTTTCAGGTTCCAGTAGCAGCAGCAGCGCATTTATCTACTACACCGAGACGCTAAATGTGCACACTCGCCATTACTAGCAACACTGGGAGATCACTTTTTTTTCAAAGAGAATTCTAAATTATTATTTTCTTCAGATTACGAAGACTCTTCTATGTTGCTAATATTCCATTTTATTGCCTCAACTACTTTCGCAAGCGCTACAAATGGCGGTGCCAGAACCTATTTAATCTTACGTAACCTCATTCAATTGTTTAAATTTCTTCTCCTACATGTGTAATAGAAGAAAATCAAACATTATACCCAGCGATAAAAATACTTTATTCCATCCGGGAAAATATCTCACTGCCTCTCTCTGGTCGCTCGTGGATAAAATAGTTCGTGATTACCTTGTATAATATATTATTCTTTTGTCCCTTCGTGAAGATACATTGAACTTTTTTCATTTCTTTCTTTTCTCCAAATAGTTTTCAATATTTTCGATCATGCGATGAGTGTGGGTGCATGAAAACATCCACTCACTCGCCTGTTCAGTTTTCAAGCAGATTGATCTACTAAGTAAGCCGCTAAGTTGTATAATCAGCTATGAAAATAAAAACATACCTTGTTTGGAAGAACGTCAGGCATATACAGTTTTGTCAAATTCATATTGAATTGAATTGCCATATTTTACGTGGCGAGACTCAGGCCATGAGGCCTGCTCTTCCGTCTGACCACGCAAATTTCGCTACACTCCTTTCCCCGGATAGAAGGTATTACTGAGGCGATTTGAATTTAGCTCAGAGGTTTCATTTAGGCTTGAGGATCTTTTACATGCAAGTAAATCTACTAACATGGGGCAGCCGGCTTTACTTCCCCTCCAAAGAAAGGCGTCCGAAGGATTTTTTCGCCGCTAAAAATCCACGGCTTCGATCGGGTTTGAACCCGCTAACTTGGAAATAGCAGTCCGTTACGCTAACCGCTACACCATCGCCGCCGCATTCATAGGCAGCAAACAAAAAAAGTATGTGCCTAGCACAATTAGGAGTACAAAGGGCAGCCAACTTGCAGGAATCGCTTGCAAAAACTGAGGATCGGTTCCTTAATCTCAACGCGAAGACCACGCACCTTCCCTAAAGTGTCAAATAATCTTTATTTTGTGCTGATAGTACGCTATTGCTTGCCTTAGATATGAATATCGAGATACACTGCATAACTTATCTGGATTGAGTAGATCGTGCTTACGAGAGAAATATTAGTACAGTCGACTGACACTACATGTTCTCTTATGGAAGGAACATTTGAAGAGACAGTAGAAAATCAAGTTATCACAAACTGAGGCAAGTTAAAAACTAGTTAATTACTAGTTAAGTAAATAAGAATCATTCAAATTACGTAAGAAATAAAATATTGTATGCACCACGGACGTTAACTAATAATGGAGCACCAAGAAAAACCACGAGAATCTTTGGAGCAGGAGCTTCATGTGGCCTTTGAAATGCCGTTGGTGGAAAAATATATGTATTTCAACGTTCCGAAAGTTCACCGTAACTCTTAAGCGCCCATTAAGTGCGGGTTCGGTGAGATAACGATCAGCGCATCGGGCTGTTGTACCCAAGAATGCTGGTTCAAATCCATTCGAAGCCGTGGATTTTTAAGAGCGAAGAAATCCTTCGTACACCTTCCTTCGGATGGGAAGTAAATCCGGCGGTCCCATATAGTAGCATGTAAAAGATCAAGCCTGAAGGAGCCTCTGAGCAAAATTCAAATCGCTTGTTTCGTTCCGCGCAATAATACCTTCTTTCTCCGCTAGATGAAAGGAGCGTAGCGAAATTTGCCTTGTTAGCCGAGAGAGCGGGCCTGATACCCCGAGTTTCGCAACGTAAAATACGACATTAACTATGAGCCCTGAAACCTCGGAGGAAAATGTCACGTAACTGCCAATTTCTGAAAAGTCCTCCTTCCATCGCTAAAACATTTAACGATCGACGAAAAGCGACTGAGCTTTTGCAACAAGAATTCCAGCTAAGGAGGAGAAGGAAAAATGCGCAGAGGAATACAATACGCAATGAGTGTTCCTTGGCTAGTTGCAAGCAGGTTGGCGACAACCTGACCTTCAACTTTGTTGCACGCGCTCACGCACGCTGTATTTAGAAGGCAACATCTTGAAAGCTCACATGGGGCAGCAACATTCTAGTCTGCCAGGCATACTTTGGTAAGAAAACATGTCACTTCACGATGTTGATCAAATGGACATTCGAAGATGATGAAACATTAAACAACATTCAGTAAATGAATATCACCACTGGGCGATACAATTGAACCAGTGGTGCTACAGATTGGCACAGATATTCTCTTTCTAGTTAGTTTTCTAATTTCTTTGGTCTCTGCTAGTTTTTCGGTCTTGCCCCATCCTCTTGCCAGCTGCCATGTAACGCTGGCCGAATTCCCCCCTCATTTTATAGTTTTCGTAATTTCAGATCCAAAATATTACTTTGAGAATATTATAGAAGAGGATTTGCCCTAAATGCAAATTTTCTTTGAGAAATTTGTAGCCGTTTTCAAGAAAATGACGTTTAAGCGTTACTGAAAATGCAAAATTTGAAGCTCTTTTTCCTACAGAGAACATCTCACTTTTACAGACGGACTGGCATACACAGATGGACAGACAGACAGACCGAGACACTCACAGACAGACAAGAGGCAGACAAACAAACAGACGGACAGGCTTTGTAGATTAATTTTTAGGGCATATTTGCTCGATTTTTCCTGTTGAGGTATATTCTGCATATTTCGTTAAAAGAGTGACTTATCTCTGAAATATTTCACTTTTTTTATTGAATATATTTATTGGTGAGTGTTCATTGATTAGAAAGAGCTTGCGACAAATTGCATTGTTTTTTTTCTTTTCTATAGAAGATAAAATACTTGGGCAAAAATGTAGGAAATATCTCGACATAACATTTTAAAATGAGACAGAAATGCAACAAGACATACAATGTACTTCACTAAAAATAAATATTACTTCAATTATTTCTGCCGCGAAATAAGGTAGATTATATTATGTTTGCACAAAAATGTATCTTTTCATTCCAAGCATACTTCTCCTGAATTTTATCAAGAAAGATTTATGAAGGAAAGGAAATACTGTTAATTTTTATTGCATATTAAAGTGCATGTTTCAGACTTTGTACGTCATAAATTCATATTTTTGAAAGCATATTTCAAGATTTTTAAGGCATAAAAAGTCATCTTCCTAATTATCACGTGGATACACGAGAAAATAAAAATGATACAATCTATAATACAAGCAAACAAACTTTTAAAAGTAGTTGTAGTATTTTTTGCAATACATCATTTAAGAATTTTTGCAAAGACGTTGCAGATTAACAAGTTTCAAAAAGCTAAATTGGTGTATTATTAAGAAAAAAATTACAAAATTAACGTAGAAAATCCAGCAAGAATTCCATCGCGTTATGCAAGGGAAATTCGGGCTTCTGATCCTACAGCAACATTTTTAAACTATTGTTTTCTGCTTAGCTGCGTGCATCACTAGCTGCTAGATTTGTATAAACCTAGTAAGTCGCTTTCTTTTTGATTAAGAGCACAGAGCTGCGCTATGACTCCTAAGGAATGTTTTTTTTATAAAGCTACATGTAGCGAGACCTCATTTGAAAATATATACCTTGAAAAACTAATAAAATAATACTACAGTTTTCAACAAAATTGTTCATCCATTTTTACTGAAATACAAAGAAAAATCGCATCTTTAAAATTATTAAACAGGATTCCAACGCAAGCTGATCAATGTGTTTCGGAATTGTGTCTGTTTCAATTCTTTATTGACTCCTCACTGGTCTGATACTTCGAGATCCCCAGCTTGGGAGACTCTGGTAACATGAATCAATACAGCTTCTCGGATTCTCGCTGTCTCTGCCCGAGGGACTGATTCATCGTCCCAGTGGGATCAAGCCAACTCCGAGCTGTTTGCAATCGCGGATCAGACCAAACTGACAGACCACCAAAAACAGCTCTGCAAATACAGATACAAACCGCATTCTCGTAGACAGCACGAAGAAAATTAGATCGAAGTGTAAATGTAATGATCCTTATCGAACGTTGTGATGAGATGCTAAATCTAAATCTCAACAGATTCTCAGCAGCTTCTACTTGTAAATCTCAGCAGATTCCAGTTTGGGGGAAATGGATTTTGCTTTTATATTCCAAAAAATCGTCTGTAGATATTATCTTAATTACGTTCCGCAGGGTTATTCTCAAGTTTTTCAGTAGTAGACGGTATCTCCATAATTAATTTTACAATTTCAGTTCGTTAATTTAACCGATCTCCAGGTGTACATCGGCCGTCGACGCGTTATAATTGCCTTTAATATCAGTTCTTGTTTGAAAATATGCTCTTCGTACAATAAGAACCAGTTCTGCATTAGAAAGAACACAAGTTCTATTTCTATGTCTTTTATTCAATCCCAAAACATTTCCAGGTTTTTTAAAAGTTGCAATTAAGAAATTGAAATATCTGGCGTAGTACTATCATAACAGCGTCTTATAATTTCTCATAATATAAACCGGGCCAACATGAGCAACAGAATTGCGCTACAGACGCACAAAACACGGGCGAAAAACTTGGTAAATTAAATTATCATAATGAGATATTTCAATTTCTAATGTCGAAAAAAATATTTCCCCATACCATTTCCCACAATTGCAGTCAAATTTACTGTACATTTCAAACCTGAGAACACGAAGTGACAATCCAAATTACTCTGTTTTTCTGATAAATTACTTCTTAGTTTTACTGCTGCACGAAGGTTACAAGATAAAGAATATCTGAACATCATTCGACTGCATCTCCGCTGGCAAGTATGTTATTCATTCTGAATCATCACAACCATCTCCAGTTGTATTATTACCGTTTTGCAAAGAGCAAAGGGCGTTTATAGCCCTGAAGCATTAACAATTACTACAATTAACACGTCTACCCATACTACAGTACTACTATTATATTAGTCTGCCGCGATCGTGGAAAATTCTGCTCGGCCAACTCGCCGGGGCGAGACCTTGAAAACATCCCGTCCGCAGCGTTCGGAGGAGAATTGAGAGCGCCGTTTACCGCGGCGCCTGAGCGTCCGTCGGCCGAACAGAATTTTCCACGATCGCGGCACACGAAGAAAATAGTCGCATTGTAATAGTGACCCATCATTTTTTTTTACGAGCACCTGTGAATACATCGCGCAGTTGAGAATGTTTTAATGAATTTATCTTCACGCACGCACACAAATTGATACACTATACTTCCAATACCTAATCTTCTTTGATATCCAGGAAGAGATCGATTATGGATAACGATGATTACTGTCCAACATCGTGACGGTGCATTGAGGAAAAATGAAGAGCAATCCACCGAAATGCATCTCCGGCGAGAAAAAGCTCAAGCGACCCGTCTTAAGTCTAAAGGAAGAAGAAAGGAAATGGAAAAGAAAGGAAGATTAGACACCACTGATTAGAACAGTAGACCTAAGAATACGTTTCCGACAGGCTTAATAAATTCACCGATGTCAAACGCATAAAGGAAATTTCCGAAACCTAGAACTCATCTACCTCCCACTACGCTCGTGCTGTAAAAAGTGGCCTTGAAGTTCCTCGCTACTGGAGTAGCAATTCATGTATTTTTGCTTAAAATAGAGAATATGTATAGATTGAGGGAATACTTCTTTTGAATGTGATGCGATCAGTGTGTGGTAATTGTTTGGGGCAAATTAAGTAAAATTTTGAAACGATATTTAATTTCGTTCGTTTCGTTCAATTTTGTAAGCCCCCATTCCTCCAATCCATCCTACATCCGCCAATGATTTCAGCATGAAAGAGTGAGATTTACTATTTCCGAGCGGGCTATCGTCGTAGCCTATTAGTTCCGTAAGTGTAGTGTATGTTCTTTCCCATGAAGTGACCATGTTCCCCACACTTCAATTTGAATCCGGTGCGGACCTACACGTCGTCTTGAGGGATCCTTCTTCCCAAGTATCTCCCCAGGGCGGCACCGCTCCAGCCGTAAGAAACTTGAATCACCCAACTGGTCTCCTGACATGTGCAGTGCATGTAAGTGTGTGTGTGTGTGTGTGTGTATAAAGGTACAGGAGGAAACAAATGAAGAAAAGACCGTGCACGGACCATCTGACCCGTTTCTTAGGTCTCATTACTCAACTCAATCAGCAATTTCGGACGTAGTGTTCGACAGAGGAGAGTTTTTACAAATAGTAAGTGGTGGCCAGAAAAGGCACTCGATTATTATCCCACTGGCAGTACGTTCTCGCTTCGCGGCAATAGCTTGTGGCAGAATATTCAAAAGTAGGCACGTGTTTATTACTATGAAATTTTACAAAATGGAATTATAGGAAAAAATAACAAAAATAACTATAACTAAGAGAAAACACATTTGGAAAATATATCCTCTACGTCATCATAATCACCATTTTTGTCTTGCAACGATGCGGTCATCAGAAATGAGTAGGTTTCGAGTGGATCAATTTCTTCTCTATTTTTAGAAAACTATACTCATTGAAAATAGTACCACTTGCAAACAGTTCTAGATCCAATACCGGTTCTCAGGAAAAGAAACTTTTAATAATTATAAACATGAAATACAAATTTTACATTATGATTTTTTTAAATGTGTCTCTATCGTTTCTTTTGTGGGTCATAAATAATCCATTGAAAAATTGAGAATCATATCATATATTGTTGTCCTCGGTTGAGTAAGGATCAAAGAAAGGGTAGCAAATCACTAATTTCCAATATCATTATTTTAGAAGCAGATTTAAACTTTCGGCTTGCAAGCATTATGAAGCTCAAAGCATTCCCTGAACTCACTGAATCAGCGGCTGTCTACAAATAGACAAATCAATTGTGTCTGAAAGGTCTCAGTAACGTGAAGGGTGTGGAAATATTCAGTAAATCAATAATCTGGGAGGCGGCAAGTGAATTAACCCGGGAATTTCCAGACGACCAGTGGTTCTCATTTAAACTACTCCACGAATGAACATATGTAATTCAAACAGATTACTAGATGTTAATTATATATTTTCCTTGCTTGTGTATAAAAACTATAATAGTACAAATCCATTACAGACAAGAAAGTCACGTTATCAACACTAACGAGAAAACAGTAGTGATGAATCCCCTCTTCTTGATACAAAAATCAATTATAACATTTTATTGATTCACAATTGGAATAATCTAGGGACATACAGGGTGAGTCACGTAACTTTAGCACCTCCTGTAACTTTGGAACGGTTGAAGTTATTGCAATGCAGTTTTCAGGAAAGTGCATGAGGGAAAGGGGCTAATTGATACGTGCATTAATTTCTATTTTATCACTTGTATTTTACGAGATTTTTTAGGTAACTTTGTTTTTTAAAATGGAACTATACATATTTTTTCAGTCCACCATGACGAGCGTAAAAAGACAAATCCAATGATGTACATATTGTCATATGTTAGATAAGGATTTTTTTGATTAATTTTGATTTTTGCGACCGGGGTTTAACGGACGTTTTGAATAGTCCACCACACAAGGTCATGCAGCGCTCCACCAGCCCACGTGCGCCCGGCGAAGGGAAGGGGAGGGATCTTATTTGAAAATACGAAACATAGTATTTCCAGTATTCACAAAACCATTGCAGTTTTTTCCTGAACTGTGCTTTCCATCCTTCTGCATTTTCACATTTTCGTCTTTCTTTGATTGAAGGAATTAAAGGATGGAAAATAAGAATTTGTCATAAGTTTGTATTGTAATAAAATTGTTTATTACTTCAACTCCATTTAATGGGATTTCATAAGATACGTAGTAATGGGATCTAGAAACAAAGCACAATAAGAATAAATAATTAAAACTGTACAAAAATATATTGTATATTTTGAGCAAACAATTTCAATGTTAATACGAATATAATAATAACTTAGGGACAGAAATAATCTTATTTCAATAAATACTACTTAAGACAAATCCGTATTTTCAATCCCTAAGAAACCCAAATTACTGAAAATGGATTAAGATGAAAAGGAGAGTTCAGAAAAAAGTGCAACAGTTTTGTGAATATTTTTCGTATCCTCAAGTACTTAAATCCCTTCCCTTCTCCGACCCCGCGTTTGCTGGTGGAGCGCTGCGTGACCTTGTGGGGCTGACAGTTACAATGAAAATATCCGTTAAACACTAGTCGCAAAAAAATCACAATTACTCAAAAAAATGCTTATCTAACATATGACAATATTTATATCTTTGGATTTGTCTTTTTACGCTTGTCATGATAGACTGAAAAAATACGTATAGTCCCATTTGAAAAAACAAAGTTACCTCAAATATCTCGTAAAATAAAAGTGATAAAAGAGAAATCAATACACATATCAATTAGCCCCATTCCCTCATTCACTTCCGTGAAAACTGCATTGCAATATCTTCAACCGTTCAAAAGTTACAGGAGGTGCTAAAGTTACGTGACTCACCCTGTATATGGATGAAGTTAAACAATAATTCACAAATTGTAAATCAGAAAACTTAAGTATTTTTAGGGTTAACGTTAATTATGAGTTTGAATATATATTATTTATATGAGGTGAGCTTTCATTTACTTAAGACTTGTTGCATTAATCACAATATTTTGAAGGTTTAGTTTCATTGCATTCAGTCACCTGAAGATAAATAAAAAACGTACACCCGAAACGCTGTGAATGTTGCTGGAAAAAGAAAAGATGCAAAAATAAAGAAATTTTAAATATTTTAAAATCCAATGAATGTAGTTTTATTAATTGTGTGAAAAACTGAGAACAATGAAGAAACAAATTATCTAGAAAAATTATCTGCCGTGTTACAAGTTCCAAAAACAGCCATAAAATACAGACATTTTTTCTAATCGTCGCTGTAAACATATTGGCCACTGAAGAGCACGATTGCAGCAAATACATACATAAGATTACACGGCACATAATTTAGAATTACGAATCTACAGCCGGTCCAACTTCCTCTTTGAGCAGAAAACTCTAAAAACCTCAAT
The DNA here is from genome assembly GCA_031308135.1 of Acheta domesticus. Classification (NCBI taxonomy): domain Eukaryota; kingdom Metazoa; phylum Arthropoda; class Insecta; order Orthoptera; family Gryllidae; genus Acheta; species Acheta domesticus. The sequence continues at coordinate 79,368,220 of JAHLJT010009355.1, forward strand.
TGCACCAAACAACGCAATTTATTTAGTTTGACTTATAATTGCAGGTTACTCTTCCTAGAAATTATAGCTTCCTAGATAAAAAAAATTGAAGTTATTCTTCTTTGAACCTACAAGTAAAAAACAGCAGAAGGTGCAATAACCACGGAAAATGTAAATAAGCTTGGCTGACGACTAAAAAGAGGAAATGCGAAGAAACGCAAAAGCGATTGTTACAAACCATGTCGTCTTCCGGAGAGAATTTTCTTGAAAAACAAATTTTAAAAACCGTATCATGAGCAAAATTGTCCCAAATGCATCTCCAGCACTACGTAACTGCAACTCAAAGCACGAACGTGTTCAGGAACTAACCCCTTGGGGTGCAAAGCAAGACTGGCCTCGAATACCAGGAGTACTATCTCGCGTGAATGCCTAGAACAGGGATGTCAACGTCGATGCCAACTGCGGCAGTCCATGGCACGGGTATACTTGGGTTTTATTCCTTGGCCCGTGGGGCCTTGTCTTTACGGTGGAATAACTGACTAATTCGCGTCGTTCTCGGTCGTGCCTCTAAGAGTCGCATGATCGCGTCTGTATCGAGCAGTGATGGCGATCGTGCGATTCCTAGCGGCACGACCGAGAACAACGCGAATTACCGTGAGATATTCCATCGTGAAGACAAGCCCTCACGCGCCAAGGAATAAAAACCCAAGTATAGCACGACGAAAGCTCCCCTCCATGCAGTTGATCACCTCGCCACAAGTACAGAGAGTAGTCGGACGTCAAAGTCGCCCTGACCGCTTTTACGCTCTACACAAATAAGATTAGGCGAGATTTAAAGAAATTTAAGAACTTTTGTGGTTATTTTTATTTATATTTTTACTTTCATTTTCACTGTGTGTGTCCTCTTATTTACATGCGATTCCACGTTGATAAAGTCACGTTCTCGAGATCCCGAGAGACAAATTCGTTAACTATTTCTCAAATAATTCTTAATCGAACCCCTTACTTGTTTTTAGCAATTTCATTATTGAAAATGCTTGCTCATAGGCGCGTGTGCTACATACGTAAATATTATTCGAGAAGCATTTTCTACTAGTCTGGAAATTGTGACATATCGAGCACCTTCGAATTCTATTAAACTTCCTTCTGAGGGGAGGGTTACTACTGATAATTTCCTTTCCCGACGCTAGTAGCGCAGAGAAGCTCGTAGCATACCATGGCGCCACGAAGTATGCCACTGCCACCAATAGACCTTGACATCACTGCCCTAGATTGTTGTCCAAGAGATTCACCCACTGGTTTCTTGACACTTCGCGCACCAACCAAGGTATTCCTGAGACAGTAGCCTGTACTGAATTCTCGGCTCCGATTTAAATTAAGAGCATTCGAAATTGAACAATGATACCTATGAATCAATATTTTTCTTTGTTTCAGGCACGATGATTAAAATGTGAACAACCGCCAACTGAAGAATTGTTCGGCGCCTCCTCGAAAATTAAATGATAAAACATTCAATTTCAGTATCCTTTCTATTAAAAACGCTCATGAAATACAACGGTTTGAACCATTTATAAGAAACCACCGACACAAAACCTGTAAGGCATTAGGGTAGGATGCAGGACAAGAGGGAATTTCTCTCTAGTTCTGCGTGAAACAGATTTCGGAAGAAAAATTTGAAATTTCGCACATGGAATCACGAACTAATTGGCGGGGGCAAGTACAATACGCAAAATCTTCAGTGACGTCTTACACCATCGTGCATAACTGAGAAACGATGCATCCTTCATTCTTAAAAATCAGTTTTCTTGTACCAACATACCCGAGTTATGCTTAAGTACTTGTAATAAGGACTTGTACTTACAACCTAAATGATCCTTCTCTGTTTTCAGGGAGGGGCTTTTGTTACAAGACGTCGGCGACATAAAACCCTGTCAATTAGCCTCTGCTGGATGGCGTACTATTCGTTTTCAACTACAGCAAATAGATTTTCGGCGAACCTGATTCCAACAAATATCTCTATTGTTTTCTTTGATGTAAAGAGAAGAGTGTACCCTACGTTTTCTCAAATCCACATACAAAACGGGACTACATGAAATATCGCACCGTTCAGATTCGGGCTGTTTCGAGTTATTTTCACTTTAAAAATGATCTACAATCTGATGAATGTCACTGCTTTTAACAAGTTCTTATTCTTAAGGTCATAAAGTCCTTCTTTTAAGGGAATTGTAAGAAACAATACTTCTTTCAGAAATTCAAAACGTGACAGCTGATTGACAAACATGACCCACTATACACAAACACACACACACACACATACAAACACACGCACACTAACCGGAAATACGTGGCGACAGGTCAAGGATCACAGAGCCGGAAATGCCAGGGGTGGTGCATAATCCTCGGGTGTGAATGAATGGGAGCAGCCCGGACTGACGAAGAAGGGAAAGGAAGTGGGGGGACATGCACGTGTTGTTGCTTCACAATGGCTTTACGGGCAACGGAACCCCTGCTCAGTAATAAACGCGGTCACCGCTTCGAAAGAAAAAATGCAAATGCACTCGCGGGCATGCATAGTCATGGCGCTTTGTTCCAACACTATGTCGCGGTTTGCATGTAATCTCTAATCCACATAAGACAGCGCTACACCAAAATGTTAACGTATGCGAAGCAAAAAAAAAGGTCTTGAAACTTGGAATAAATTGTTTCTAATCCGCAAACAGCAAGATATGATTGTCTTCTGTGTAGGAAGCAATAAATAGTACTGCTTAAAATGTGCAACTCTTTTCAAAAGGCAGTCAGTAATAGAGAGTTTTTGCCACCTCGAACGTTTAACATTACCGATATTCTGCGCATGCGCAAATGCACTAAAGTGATGCAAAACTTGAACTGCGCATGAGCAGAAGATCGATAATGCTTAGGTGGCAAAAGGGTTGCTCAAGGTGGCAAAAACACTCTAGTATTTCTGGCAACTTAAAAAAAAGATAAGTATTGGTTGTGGTTTTATCTACCAATACCACACCAGTAATGCACAGCACTATATGAATTCTCTAAAGAGAACTCCGGTGTATAGACTCGGCAGTGCAGCGTACTGAGCTGTGAAAGTGAAACTGCGATCAGAGATTAGCGTGGAAACGTGTATTAACTAGATCATGAATAAGAATAAAGGAATGTTCGAGGTTGAAGAGTTACGCCACAACGATTCTTCACAACCACGGACACTTCGCCCCCTTTCGATCCTCCTTTCAGTTCTACAGTGACTTCCGGAGTGTGTTTCACTCCCGCATACCTCTCCGGCAACCGTGAAAATCCTGACAGCAACACAGTCATTACCGGAAAGATTTCCATCCTCCGATTAGGCCGGAGAAGGAAATAAGAGCATCTCGAGTGGAGAAGCGTGTCGACCAGAGGTGTACTCGGGCGCTCCGAGACTTCCTTTCTCCGCTCCCAAGGTCGCCTCGCAGCTCAGACCGGCCAGCGCCTCGCCTCGCCCGCTGCACTGCACTGCCTGTCCCTGCCTGAACCCCGCGCCCGCTATCGAGCCGATCTCGCGTCGTCCACCGCCAGGAGGCAGACAGGTCCGCCCACGTGTCGCAGCCAACGAGTGAGAGTTGCGAAGGCGGAATTATCTTCGCTTCAGTTTCATTTCACGCGGAGATTTATGATGCGACATCGACAACAAAACGTCGATGTCGCCAAACAATGTCCGAAATTGAAACATCGATGTTTAATAATACATCGACAAAAAACCAATCTATGTTTTTAAACATCAATAAAGAGTTTTTGCATCCTCGACAGTGAAGACTATCAATCTTCTGCGCATGCGCATATGCACCAAAGTGATGCAAAACTGGAACTACGCATGCACAGAAGATCGACAGTGCTTCATGTTCGAGGGTGCAAAAAATCTCTAATGTTTTAAAGATACTTTAGTAATCTCCAACATTAAATTCGCGCGCAACTAAATGCAATTTGACAGTGGCCGTACATATTAATTTATAATTAAAATTTAATTCAAAATAAAGCTATAAAACTCGTATCCGTGTAAAGAATACGATGAAAAACGAAGAAAATGTTAGGACAACAGTATCATCTCCATCGAGGGATAGTGCGCTCGGTGAAAGTAGTACAAAGTTTATAAATTGTTATTTCATATTTTACATTTTACAAAATTGTGATTATGAATTTTTTTCATCCATGAACGAAACATAAAAAAAAATCGAGCACAAAACATCGATGTTCAAAAAACATTGGATTCAACACATCGATGTGTAAAACATCCATGTTTTTATATAAACATCGATGTTTTAAAAACATCGACATCGACGTCGCAACCCTAGAGACGTGCTCTTGTGAAAATAAAGTAGGAAAATGTCTTGATCACATCAGAATTAAATAATGTTAATGTTAAATCTTTAAGAACCGTTTACAATCGGTTTGCATTTACTGCAGCTTCCACGCAGAATAGTAATTTTAATTTGTAATGGCATTGCAAATACCACTCTAAAGGTATTTAATTCTAGTATAATATATTCGGTAATAATCGCAGTGGCGTAGCTTCATTTGGTATCACACCCCTAAATTAAATATAAAAAAATATCTATTACTACAAATTAAATGGGGAGGGCGAGTGGGCTGGTGGACGAGTGGGCGGGTGGGTGAGTGGGTGAGTGAGTGGGTGGGTGGGTAGTTGGGTGGGCGGGTAGGTGGGTAGTTGGGTGGGCGGGTGGGTGGGTAGTTGGGTGGGCGGGTGGGTGGGTAGTTGGGTGGGCGGGTGGGTGGGTAGTTGGGTGGACAAGTGGGCGGGTGGGTGGACGAGTGGGTGGGTGGGCGTGGGCCGGCGGTAGCGGTCTCCGCAGGATGCGCCCTTCCGGTCACGGCCGCGCAACGACGCGCCGCGCGTGCCTCCCTCGCACTCCCTCCTCCGCCCGCAACGCCAAGCTCTGCTCACAAAGGAAACGCCGCACACGGCCACTTTACACGAATTTACGAAACATCTACATTATCCTGAATGAGAATTTATTTTTTTAAACTATTTTAAGCCTTTCATTTTATGAGCAACATGTTTTTGATTTTTGATGCAAAAAAAGGAGCAGAATTTCCTCTAGAACGGAAAAGCTACGACTATTAGAGAAATATTACTTACTTACCTTGTTATTTGATAAAAATGCCTTCGCCGTGTCAGTTTAATTGAATATGTGATAAAAGAGAATAGAGGAGCTCTTTAATATTCGGTGATTAGAGACAACCCGTTCACCTTATAAATGAATTCCTTCACTTTCATTCAATTTTCAAGTTGCCATGTTCAACAACTTCAACAACTAGTAATATTCACACTTGCTATTGGAAATGATTTGTCACAATCCTTACTGCATTATTTAGCCTTAACCTTACTGCACTCGCAGAACAGACACTCGTGGTTGCCTTTGGTCCAGCTAAGTATAATATGGCTAGTGTTCAGAATTCCCCACCGTCGGGGCTCGAACCCTAGACCCTCCAGGATGACGCTCCCGAAGCACCGGACATTGCCAGCGGCCATCGCAGGTGGAATGCTGTGTCAAGCACGCCGCCGATCGGGATGCGGCCGGCGACGCCGGAAGCAAGGATTCCTCGCTGGCGTCGCGGCGGCGGCGTCAGTCGCCTCGCGTCTCCCACTGCGCGTTCGGTGGAGTCACGGTTAGCGTTCTGCTAAACCCAAGTTCGCGGGACGAGTGGGCGGGATCGAACCGGATAACGGAAGTAAAACCGGCTGTCCCATGTTAGTAGATTTACTGCATGTAAAGGATCGTCAAGCCTAAATGAAGCCTCTGAGCTAAATTCAAATCTCCTATTTCGTCGCCCAAAAATTACCTTCTTTCTCCGCTAGTGGGCGAAAGGAGCGAAATTTGCGTGGTCACATGGAAGAGTGGGCCTGATGGCCCGAGACTCGCCACGTAACATAAGGCATTAACTAATTACCGAGCAAAGTGGCTCAGTGCGTAGAGCGCTGACTTCGCAGTCGGGAGGTTTGGGTTCGATCCCCGGGCTGATCATTCTATCTGGAGTTTTCGTGGTCTCCCTCGGTCATAAGGCGAATGCTGGGATGGTTCAAAAATGCCACGATCACCTCCCACCTCCCCACCAATCACCGTCCACCATCATCCAAGTCTTTTACCTCTCATCATCACCTTTCACATCATTCAGTACCACCATCTACAGTTCTACCAGAGCCAAAAAAAAACCTTCCACGCCGCATGACCGAACATGGCCTTCCCCTCCAAAACTACAAACATCACACAAAGCTACACAACTCCGCCAGCCTGCGCTCTTTGTCACAATGTAGTTCTGTCTTTCTCTCGTGGGTCGCACGGTAATTAAAGCTGCGAATTTGGAGATAAACTGATGAGTGACAACGATCAGACGAAAGGCAGCTTACATGTTTCTACAGTAGGGGTTGTCCAAACGATCAACAGAGAGAATAAGCCGTGTCTTGAAGATGGGTTTCAGTAATATTAATAAACAAGAATGTCGTGGACCAACGCTGATTAATTCGTCATTTATTTGGACATTCCTGGCAGTGCGAGTTCCTCTTCTGAAAATGGGAGCAGTGATGACGAATGATGGTCAGTACGATTGCTGCGTCTTGCAGTCGCCTCTCCTTGTCGCGTCCGCGCTTCCTCATCGCCGAGACGGGGAAATCTCAACTGCCGCAGGGTGGGGAAGCCTCCGAGACTTCAGGTACGTCCGCCATGATGTTTTTTTTGCGAGCGGTACAGCTACAGATGGGTCACCAAGCTTCCGTCTATGGGAGGGCAGTGCCAAAGGAGAAAGAACTGCGGGGGGGGGCGCTGCCAGGGCGGCCACGGCCCCGCAACCCCAGCTCCCCCTTCCGCCGCCCACGCTCGGCAGAGCACGCGCGCGCCAACGCCACGCACGGCCACGAGGCACCGCCACGCGCCTGCCTTCCGACGCACGCACAAGAACGCCGCGCACGGGCCTCCTTACTTTACACACACCTCTCGTGTAGTATAAGCCACGGAAATATGTCGGCTTTGTCCGATTTGTAAGTCACCGTTGACATAAATGCCTTGTGTTTTTTTGTTATTTAAGTAATTTTTTTTATTATTTTTATTTTTTATTATCAACTACTAGGTCATTAGCGACCACTATTGGGTTAACGTTGTGGTAACTGTGAAGATGACGTGATACGGTGATGATAGGGGGGTGAAAAATCGAACATGTACAAGCATACTCAATGTACAAGCATGTACAAGCAATCGAACATGTACAAGGCGGGACTCGAACCCGCGACCCCTCAAACGGAGACCATTACGGCACTACTGCTTTAGCGATCTCGGCCACGGGGCCGACAGTGATCTTTGGAACAACCCATAAATTCATTTAAATGATCTACTGCTGGATTGGAAATTACACCCGGGAGTGCATCAAACTATTTTAACACCAACAATTTTGAATTTTGCAAATTATATTAAAGAAATAATAGGAGCACATGCTATCCTCAACAAATGTTGCCAATATGCACAACTAGAAGACGATGCGTCACAGGAACTTACATCCCGGGTTTCGTTTTCCACATATTATGATATTTGTGTTGTAATGTAGAATATGAGACTTTCTATTACATTCGTGCTATTACATTTATCGGCTTTAGCTCTTCTGGGTACATCAACTCCGTAGCAGGGGTTGTCAAAATCTTTCAAAGTTGGGTTCCAGTAGGAATATATTTTAACTGATGCAGCTAGGATTTAAAGACTGCCGGCTATTAGGGGCCCAATTAGAGTAAAATAATTTTAATATCAAAATTTTAGTTTGTTAAAGATATACAAATATATAAATAAATATCTTTATAGGTAGCAAGGCTCATGCCATTTGGCCTTCTCTTCCGCCTGAATATATTCACATGTTCACTTTCAATCATAGGTTTTAATATCGTTAGAACAGTTGCTTTGCTCTCGCCTATGCCCCCTGTAAATATTAATCTGGTCCTGGCCGTAATTGACCGATTTTTTCTCCTTCTATGGACACAATCCAGCTGCACGGATATAGTGCCCAGCAATGGCATAATAACACGTCAACGGAGCCGAAGTTACAATTCAAAGACAACTGTCACATTACATTTGTGATGACATTAAGCAATCTACAAATTCTTGACGTATTTAATTACATTATCGCCTATTTAAAGGCTTTTAACAAATAACAGGTTAAAAATCATATAATTAAATTCCAAACATCCTTCTGAGACTTATTACATTGCGGTGGGATATTGTTTTAGCTCGAGAAAAGTGAATTAAAAATGTTTTGATAATTAAAATTGCTTTGCTTTCACTAATTAATTTAAACCTTACGCTAATTAAAAGGCTGCTAAATAAAGCCCTCCTTCACACTACTTCAAATGATTAAATCTCAAAGCCTCAGTCCCAATCTCAAAGCCCCCATATTGACATTTTTCCTTAGTGGCAATCGTTTACCGATCATGCAACTTTCTCTCATTTCATTACAACAAATTCATAACAACTTCTCACCAAAGCAACTCTGTTGCGTTTAAAATTCCTACTGATTACCACTTCGTTAGAACTACAACATTTGATATTGGTCAAGCGGTAAGGTAGTTAAGAAACATCATGGACAATAGACAACACGGACTGCCGGCTGCAAAGGATTTAATCCTTAATAGGGCACGTGTGCGTGAATGGGTGTTCTCACTGCCGGTCTGCAACATTCTCAGACCCAACTACGCACGAAGTGCACCTGGCTGGCAACCCCACAGTGTCGCCATGATGAACCAACAATTTCCCCTTGACATCGTGCAGCTGTTGGGGTGAAGCGGCTGTCAGTGGCATGACAAAACAACGAAGGCTCCTAAAAGAGACCCTCATATCTGACACATTTCCACTGTGACATCATTAAAGCCAACAGTTTCTTGGCAAACGTTTTGAGTCACGCACATTGATGTGGTAACCATTAAAAAATAAATATAGGTTTATGATTTAAATGTTACATTAAAATTCATGAAAATACTAGCAAATTCCGAAACGACATGGATATTGATATGAAATTCTAAAAAAAAATCTTCGTTAATCTTCACAGAGCACCCTTGCAAATATTTTAATGCGAAGAATGTGCAGGAATATTCGCGATTTTTTTCGACAAGTGACCCTGGAGAATGAACTATGCGTTGGCAAGTCGTTTCAGTAGTACTGCACTCTACTTTGTACAGTAGAAATTCACATGTTCTAGAATTTAAAAGTGCGCCCTTGAAAGAGAAATACAAGGGATGGCTTCATCTTGGTTAATTATTGAAAAAGAAGACTTTGCTCATAATACTCAACGCATCTTTACATTTACAAGATCCATTACTCAAGAGCTCGGCTAAGAATTTCCTGAAGTTAACTATCAGGGTCATCCTTTCATTCCAAAGCGGCACGCTCCGTAAAGTAAATTGTGATTTTGTCAAGACTTTTAGAAAATTCTATAATTTACTGGCATTTTAAATTATTTAAACTGTAATTAAAAAAATATTAATGAAGGTTCATTCAAATGTTAAAGCTTCATCCGTCCACTAGATATGAAAAAGCACAAATGAAACGACCCAAAAGAAAAACATACACTTCTTAGAAGAACACTATTTAAACACCGCCCGCTGGGAATACCCTGAAGACATTATTTTCACTTCTCTGAAAAGAATAATTCACTGTAAACCTCTATTTCAAGTTACCGTAGAGTAAAGATGTATACATCCTTAGTCTATGGTTGTACTTGACTTCACAAAGAAAAAATGAGAGAAAGAAGTACGGAACATAGAGCGCAAAGGTGAAGAACATGCATGACTCACGGAATGGCACAGAAGCTACTCTAAAACTTTCAATTAGAATCTCGTGTTAAATCATGTAACGTTTCAGCGCAAGCTTCACTGTAAAAACAGCGTAAACTGGGCATTGCCAAGGTTATGTTACCGCACGGCTCCGTGCATTAACAGTAGCAGTGCTCGCTAATAAGTGAGCAGTGAGGTTCATTAAAACTATATTGCTACACAAAGAAACATGTTTGCCAACGGCGAAATGATACGTAATGAACTTTGAACTTCATTACAGAGTTACTACGTGTAATTATAAACACAAAATATGCTGACGATACGATGTGGAATAATAATACAGAATCATAAAAATACATTAAAATGTACAAAAAGCATCACCTCTTTTCCACTCTAATCCGCATTTCCCTGGAAAGACAAGAACAAGCAGTAGTTTTTCACAGCAGTTTCTTTTTAAGTGTAAAATTTAAGATTTGCGAAATGCTTCGGCAAATTTGTAATGATTAATGAAAAGCGTGAATGGAGTGATGGTCACATCTTTATTACTCAAAACATTGAAAAATAAATCAGTATTTTACACCATACTTGTCTTCGATCGTGTTCATTATCCGAGCCGATATACTTTCATCCGTAGGGTGGGCGTGATGTTTGTCGCTTGTCTTGAGAGAGCATTGTGTCGCTGACAACGTCTCGTGTTTTGTTGGGCTCAGGCCCGAGTGAATAAATGACTTGCACATTCTACATGTTAACCGTTTCACCTGTGTGCTGTGTGTACATCCGCCCCGAAGCAATATGCGAGAAAAGTGAGGTCTCCGTCTGCTGGTGGGGAACTGATAATTGTTCGGATTCTTCCACAACATTCTAAGAAATTCTCAAAAGAAAGAAAAAAGAAAGAAAAAACACCTGCCGGAGGCTCCAGTGAAAGCTATAGTGCGATTTTTCTAACTCTGCCTCTCAAGCCCCTATGGACACAATGGATTTATCACACGGCATTTCGCGTCTTTCTCGGACGTACCGCTAGAAGTCGCAAGATCGCAAGCACTGCTTGATACGGTCGCGACCATGCTGCGATTTCTCGCGGCAAGACTCAGAAAGACGCGAAATATCGTGACATATTCCATCGTGAAGACGGTTCTTGAGAGGCAGAGTTAGAAAAATCGCAGTGTAGTCTCTGAAAATTCCCGATGGGACGTAAAGAATAGCTGGCATCGGCTGGCAAAAGCGCTTAGAGGACGCAATATATTGTCCTTTAATTGCGCAGACTGGGAGCTGCGGCATGGGTCGATCGGGGTGTGTGGGCCAGCCCAAGGCACAGCTGGCGGAGACGTTCGGCCGCGCGGCCTTGGCCTTCGCCGCCCAAACCGGTCGGGCGCCGACCGGGGGCTGCGAGGGGGCCCCGAGGGGGGCGACGACGGGCCCCATGCGAGCACGTGGCTACACAGCCGCCAACGACCTGCCTCGCGGAGAGCGAAAACGGCGCGAGCCAGCCCGCCCTGAGAGGTGGCTCACGGTATCAACTGATATCACTGCAGCGCTTCTGGCCGGGACGCCGTAGGTTCCAGTCCCGACGGGGACAGGATTTTCGACACTAATTTGTTAGATAGGTTGAATTCAGTCGCTGTCTGGAACAGAATTCTAGCGGCCGACTGCTCTGATCGGTAGTTTTCCGTCGTCTCTCCGATCAACACCAGGCGAATGCCGAAGCAGTATCCTAACAAACGGGCCACGGACCGCGCGCGATCTTTCCTTCCTCTTCCTTGTCTTATCCTCATACCTTAAACACACTGACACTAACGTGCACTACACTACCACACAAGCCAGTGGACCGGATGGAGGCTTAGAGCTTGTCCCGGCTGGGGCGGTGCCACAGTGGTGGGAGATACCCGGGTTGGGAAAACCTCGCTAGCCGACGATAGGGCGGTGCTGGAAAAGCATGCGCCACACTTACGGGAATAATGACCCACGTAGTTGACGCGCCCGGAATCACTAACAAGCAATCGATCAATCAATCAACAAGCCAGCCCATCCACAAGAAAACGAGAGCAGAATCAAAGCGTTGAGAGAATTTGCGTCTGATCAGCAGATAACTCCACACGTCTCAATAAATTACAAAAATGTCAGTTTAAAATGCAGTTTCGCAGTGTAAAACAATTTCATTAAAGTATTATGTATAAGAAACAAGGACTGAAGTGGTCCCTAATAACCTCACCTATTTGTAAAGTGACATAATTTAAACAATGTATGTAACATAATGCCCAAAAATTGTTAAAATTATATCTTAACCGAATATCGTATCTGGCCATTCTTCTCTCCTGATACTAGCTTAATAATTTTGCCTTTATTATGATTAGAATTTCATGGAAATAATGAAAATTCACACTCCCAGACAATATTTTGGTTGGAAGCTACTGTATTGCTGATAAATGTATAAACTCCATTGTTTCTAGATGCGAAAGATCTAGACTTTTATGAAAAATCCTTCCAGCAAACAAGTCTTTGACCCATTCGCAATACTCCAGAAATAAGAAATTAATAATATGCCGTAATTGTTTAGATCAGAAGTATTTAAAGTATATTTAATACTGCAGTATATTTAATATGTACCAATAAAATTAAATTACAAGAATGCAAATTAAACTAGGAAATTGTCTAATTATAATAGCATAATCAAATCTCATTTTCTCGAAAGTCTGCCCCTTCTACAAAATAAGTACATCACTAAATCTTCCAGTTTTTGAGGGATCTTCCCATACCGTGTAATTCGCCGAAACTAGGTTCTGCAAGCAACTCCGCATATCAGTACCCCCACCTACACACAAAGACACTTTCCTTTGCGGGCTATCAGAAACACACGCCTACGCCCCTTCGGCGACAGGGGCGATAAGGACCGCATCCAATCCTCCGCAGTTTTCGTGGCACTCGCTTTGAGCACCGAAGTTCGCCCTCTTCTCAACACGAACATAAACATAAGCATAACGCGTAGACGTAAACATTAACATATAGTGCGATTTTTATAACTTTGCCCCTCAAGCCCCGATGGAATATCACACGGCATTTCACGCCTTTCTCGCTCGTGCCGGTAATGTCGTATGATCGCCGTTTGATACGGTTGCGATCATGCGATATCTAGCGGCAAGACCGAGAAAGACGCGAAATACCGTGCAATATTCCATCGTGAAGACGGGCCTTGGGGGGCAAAGTTACAAAAATCTCACTATAAGTGATAGACTAAGTACAATGTCTAACGTAAACGTAAGCAAAATAAGAGTGTCTATTGGCTGTGGGACATTCTAGTTTACTACTGGTTGGTGGTGAGAATTGATTTTCAGATATCGAATGTGTCCATGGACCATGGCTTTCGTGCCAGTGACCTAAGACGGTATGTGAATTCTCTGTGACTAGAGCGAATAAGTGCCTGAACATAAAGTGACATCGGGGTCTTTTGTTCGTCCAACGCCATCTATCGTAGAAAGCGTTAGTTCGTCTATCGTCTTCGATCCTATTTAGAAACTCGATTTTGTGTTAACGTACTGTGATTGGCTAATTTCTTATTTCTTACATAAGCATAAGCACAGAAGCTTGAAGCTTGCAAGCTTTTAAGCGAACGTCTTAAGTGTCATGCTTTTACGAATGCATTGTGACCGTAGTTCGCTTGTGGACGTAGTCCTAACTTTCATGTTAACGCCATGCTTCTGTTTATTTTTACATTGTTAATGGGCCTTTAGAGTCTCTAGATTCAGACAGTAGCGTGACAGTCCGCCATCGATTCCGCCTCTTATTCAGTTGTGGGAGAGTTCGAAGTAAGCGATAGTGTGCATTGGGAACCACCAATCTATCCAAAACCAATATTAACGTCCTCCAAAATATGCATGACGCCTTCGTTTGTCATTATTTCACTTCAACTCGTGAATGCTCTGACAGGGCTACCGGGTGAGTTGTTATTAAATGGAATGGCGGCGACTGCGCTACTCTCTTTGTTGAGGGATTCGAGGGCTGACCACGTGCCGCCCGAAACTTAGGAGGCGGCGGCGATCGGCTCGAGGCAGGCGTCGCAATTACGAGACTACTACAGACCCTAGAAAGAAAGTAGCGAATTCCTTCGCGACAACGATATCGCCATTTTATATCCACTTGTCAGGAGGGTTTGAAGTGCGCAGTATTCTCTGTGTATGCGAGTGTGTGTGTGTGTGTGTGTGTGTGTGTGTGTGTGTGTGTTGGGAACCACCAATCTACCCAAATCGGATATTAATACCTAGGGAGCGGATTTCTATGATTTTGCGGATTTCTCCATTGCTTCAGGTCATAGCTCATTATAATTTCTCGACATTTGGTTATAACTGGATGCTTTGTCGATTAATTTAGTGCATACTTGAGCATATTTGATCTTTTTTTCTGTTGGGACATATTCGCCTAATTATAGGCGCATATTTAGCACATTTCGATAAAATAAAGAATTATTTCTAAAATGTTTCATTTTTTCATAGAATATATTTATTGGTGAGCGTTCATTGATTAGAAATAACTTGTCAGAGATAGCTTAGTTTTTATTTTCTATAGATGACAAAATACTCGTGCAAGTGTAGGATATTTCTCGATGTAACATTTTTTAAACCACACAAAAGAAATGCAACAAGACACACAATATACTTCACTACAGTGAATATTTACATCAATTATTTCTCCCGCGAAATAAGGTCGAAATGTTTGCACACAAATATATCTTTTCATTCCAAGCAAGCTTCTCCTGAATTTTATTAAGTAAGGTTTATACAAGAAAGAAAATGGTTTTTATTTCATATTTAAGTGCATATCACAGAATTTTTAGGCCATAAATGCATATTTTTAAAGCATATTTCATGATTTTTTAGGGCTTAGAAATCCTCTCTCTATTAATATCTCTGCAAACCTTCCTAACTATTGATTGGTGTCCTTTGCCATCGAGTCCCGAGCGCTGAGTGTTCTGTGCGCTCCTGCAGCGCCGAGGGTCTCGCCGCGAGCGGCTCCTGCGCTCCGCTGCGCGCGGCCTTCGACCGCCGCCTGTCGCAACGCACCGCCAGGTGCAGCGCTGCGGCACGCCGCACCGTGGAGACACGGGCGGCAACGCACTGCACGTTGACGGTGGCGCAAGCACAGGGAATGCTGGGGTTAACATTTATTTTATTTTTCATTGTAGTTATTTATAACGTATTCGATTGACGATTGAAGCCGACCCGCCTCCCTCGCAACCATTAACGAAAAGCTTCGCAGCTTCGGTGGTGTAGCGGTTAGCGTATCGGACCCAAGTTCGTGGGTTCAAACCCAATCGAAGCTCTGGATTTTTGGGAGCGAAAATATCCTTTGAACGCCTTCCTTCGGAGGGGAAGTAAAGCCGGGTGTCCCATGTTGTGGATTTACTGCACGTAAAAGATCAAGCCCAAATGAAGCCTCTGAGCAAAATAAACGCGCGAGTGATACTTCTTTTCTCTGCAGACGGTGAAAGGAGTGTGTGTGTTTGAGGAGGGGGGAATTTGTGTGGTCAGGCGGAAGACCAGGTCTAATGGCTTGAGCATCGCCACGGAAAATAAGGCACTGATGGATTGAAAAGCATAGGTATCACTGATTTTCTAGTCAGGAAAGTCTCTCAACTGAATACGTTATAAAATACCAATAAATCAGAAAATGAAAATAATTTTAAATTTAGCATTAATGGATTTTTTTATACACCTTCCGTCCGCCCGTATCCTGGTTGCGTCACAGCGCATGAAAATTCGCACAGGAGAAGCATAACGCCTGTCGCATAATTCAAACAATTGTTCAAGTAAAACGCACATTCAAGACATATGTTCACGCTATTGGCATGGTAGGAAGCGGTTGCAGATTTTGTTTTGAAGCTGCGATAAGACGGAGGGAGTCATTGAAAAGAGATCATATACTACGTTTAGTAATTTATAGGGGCGGATTTTGATGACCTAAAACGTCGCGAAAATGACCAATGAAATGCTCTTAAAATATTTTTAAAATGCCCTAAAAGCAACGAAAAATGACGTAAGAGATTCGATCAAAACCAGTTCAGTTGAACAACTTCAGCTGTTGGATATATTACTGATGTAATCAAGGCTTCTTCCTTTCCTTCAAGTGAACTGAGCTTGCAATCTTTTGGTTTGGACTGTTCTTTCCCAGGAAATCTTTCTTTGGTTATCCTGAAATCAGCCGAAATGACAATGGCGCTGATAGGCGTCACAGGAACCTTAGATTACATACAACGTCTGACATTACAATTTCTGAGCAAAGAAAATGAATAGGCTACTCAAAAAATCTTTGGAAAACATTTCTTGCATCTCGGAAATATTATTTGAATGAATAAAGCTCCAATAAAATAATACTAAAATCGATGAAATCAGCAAAATATGCTTTACAAATGACGGGAAAACGCAAACCATGATTTATACGTCAAAAACGACGAAAAATGCAAAAAAGAAAGATAAAAGAAAACATAAAAATAGGTAATTTCCTTTTGACATAACATACAATTAATATCTATACTAAAAATCATTGTTCGAAAGTGAAAAGAGAAAATGACATTTCATTAAAATACACCCCTTAGTAATCAATTATCTTTTTTAACAGAGCTGACATTTTTTTCACAACCCATCGTTTTTTAAATTCTGTAAATTATTGTGAAAAGAGTAAATTATAAAGCACATATGCTACAATAATATACACGCCTACGAGGAAACTTAAGAGATTTTTGTTTCGATATTTTATGAAGCGGTAAAATCGACAATGACTGTGCACGAGTTTGTCGAATGATCACTTCTTTAAAAATTTGGAAGTTAAAAAAGAACCATTATGTTTTCAGTCCAGTAGATGCCACAAGATTGTCTTCGAGTGTCACATCTCTAATGTCAGCATCTACGAACATATTTGAGTTTTCTGGTGAAGTATAAAATGATGACAGATGATTTAGATGATTATATGCGATATTCCACGGTTTTACTTGCCCTAGTATGACACGACCGAAAGGGGGAAACATTCTTCCTACGCGAAAAACGAACGAGGAACAACACAACTTGTTTATTTTACTTGAAGCAACGTGAACTGTTCACTGCGGCACCATCATAACCAAAACGAGTTTGTCGAATGATCACTTCTTTAAAAATTTGGAAGTTAAAAAAGAACCATTATGTTTTCAGTCCAGTAGATGCCACAAGATTGTCTTCGAGTGTCACATCTCTAATGTCAGCATCTACGAACATATTTGAGTTTTCTGGTGAATTATAAAATGATGACAGATGATTTAGATGATTATATGCGATATTCCACGGTTTTACTTGCCCTAGTATGACACGACCGAAAGGGGGAAACATTCTTCCTACGCGAAAAACGAACGAGGAACAACACAACTTGTTTATTTTACTTGAAGCAACGTGAACTGTTCACTGCGGCACCATCATAACCAAAACACTTTTTCCAGGTACCCGAGTTTTTTTACACGTTACGCTCAATGAGACACAATGAATCACGACCAACAGCCGTATCACTAATGCTGCTTGCAAACATTGCCGCGTGGTTTATAGTAAAGAAACTCTTTCATTCATGTAACTCTGATTAGTTCAGTTTTCGGGTACGCTTAACCTTTTTTATCCTCTGTCATGCAAATTAGCCAAAACGTAATAGTAAAAAATTAGCATTAGCTACGAGATCATTAGCGACCACTATTGATTAACGTTAGGGGCATCTTTATACTAATTGCAGTGATATGGTGATGATGAGGGGTGAAAGGACGAACACAAATACACCCTTGCCCGAGACGGGACTCGAAACCGCGATCCTTCGGCCCAACATCGCCACGGCCCTATTTACTTAGCGATCTCGGCTATCAGGATTGGCACTAAGTCTCTGTGGCGCTCTCAATCGGCTAAACAAGTAGAGGAGTCAAAATTTACAAGTACAGCTGGCAGACATGCGCCAACTAGAAAATTCCCAAATGCTCATTCCCTGCGGCGGCGCCCACGTTGATTCATGTCGGCACAGCGTTTTGTTTATTTGCTATGCTCAGTTGTTTCATACGGCCATGGCTTCTTCGCGATCTCCGAACGGCAGAGTGACACTTTCCAATTGATTGATTGTAAGTGATTCTGGACGCGTCAACTACTGAGGTCATTAATCCTGTAAGTGTAGTACCAGAGGCGTATCTAGGCATTCAGGCGCCCATGGCAAGAATCGAATTTTCGCCCCTGACAGGAACTTTTTATACTATACTTTTTATACTACCATACTTTTTATTTATTTATTTATTTATTTGTCAAAAAACAGTAAAAACTGTATATGACGTGTGGGGAAAGAGATTTATCTGCGCACATTTTTTTGATGCCCAGAACTTAAAAAAAGAGTTTTTATTTATTCAAGAGGGTACACTGTAAATAGCGCCCCTAGTGAGTGGCGCCCATGGCACGTGCCATGCCTGCCATACCGTAGATACGCCTCTGTGTAGTACACGATTTTTCATCGTGAGGTGGCGGTGATCTTTCCGCGCTGGATAGCGAGATCCAGCGCCGACCTAGCGTCGACTAGCGGGGTTTTCCCTCAATCAAGGATCTCCCACCAGCGGGGCATTGCCCTCCTCGGGACAAGCTCTAAGCCTCCGACCGGTCTCCCGACATGTATGGTAGTGCAGTGCATGTTAGTCTAAGTGTGTGTGTTAGGGGAGAGGATAGGACAAGGAAGAGGAAGAAAATATCGCGCGCGATCCGTAGCCCGTTTGTTAGGGTACTGCTCCGGTATTCGCCTGGTGTTGATCGGAGAGACCACGAGAAACTACCGATCAGAGAAGCCGGCCGCTAGAAATCTTCTCCAGACAGCGACTGAATCCGACCTACCTGACAAGCTCGTGTCGAAAATCTTACTTCTGTCTGCACTGGAACCTATGACCTCCTGGTCAGAGGCACTGCAGTGGCATCAGTTGATGCAGCGAGCTACTTCTCCCGGTACTTTCCAATTAATAAACAGTGAATATAAGTGCAATAGTTTCGACGCCCAAGGGCTGAAGAGAAAATTGCCCCAGCGCCATCGCCAGCGCGAGCGTCGCGGACGGTACACGCCGCCGTCCGAGCGGCCGCGCCTTCTGTGCAGGGATGCCTCGGTCATGTAATACGTGAACGTGCCTGGCATTACATCCCTTTTGTACTTTATTAGGAGAACGAAGTCCCGGGGTGGGCTCTTAGGCATTAACCTCTATCCGTACCCTCCTTGGGTGTACAAGTACGCCCTCAGAATAGCATCCGGATTCCGCCGGAACGCAGTTAGCCCTCACGGCAACCTCCCCATGCAATGCCTTGGTCTAGGGCTGCCCCGCCAGCTCAGAGCTACTAGCTACCCGGGCTAGTCCCGGAGTCAATGTTGTCGTATGACAAAATCCCCCCTCGCCTCGGCCACACGCGGGAGCGCTGCCGCGCGCCCCGGTCCGCGTTGGCCACGCACGTGGGCGCGCGGGGCTGGCGACATCGACGCGCGTGGCCGCCATCGTTTCCTAGTAGCAGCCTCGGAAGGCATGAACTCGGCCTTCAGGAAGAGCAGGGCTACACCTTTTATGGAAGTGAGATAGTCCAGCGAACGTAACACAACCTGGAAGCAAATATAGACCTAAAGGCGCGCGCGAAATGTAAATACGTTATTTAAATATTTTCATGTAAGAGCTAAACAGATCTGGTTACAAAATTAAAATATAAGAAATAGCATAGACACGATTTTTCAGAATTGAAAGCTAAATATGAGTCTTACAATGTTCTTCTAATGGTATCGTAAGGAAACGGGGTAAATTCAAGTATAACCCCGATGCCATAAAGGAAAAGAAGAAAGGGCTAAAACTCAGTTTTCATTAAAGAATGAAATACTGCGCTCTCAATATACTTCAACTGGGTTAACCACCGATAAGTTATTTTTGTATAATAATATAAATAATATTATAATTTAATGAAGGCACTGATCTCTGTACTTCCCCATTACTAATAGTTAGCAGAGCAGCAACTATGTTTGCTCTTAAGGAAGCTACGAGAAATCTTAGTTAAAATCGCAACGGAGAAACCTTGGAAGCTTCATAGCTCGATTTATCCATTCATAAATTTCACTTTGGAAGGAAGAACTTAATTTCTTTGTAACTGGGAATGTAATCAGATTTTCCTCAACCTCCAATTAAAATAATTCATCGCCTTCCACAACAGAATATCACAACATTTACATTAGTTTATCTATCCGAGACAATGGCCAGCATTACGTAAAAATGTTCATTCTTTGTTATGTAATCCGAGACTATTAGATTTTACAATTATTACGCTGTATTATGCAAACAGCAAGTTCCATCTCAGAGATGTTAAGCACACGAGGGGCAAGAAGTCTTTAATAGCATTTGACTTTAAAATAAGATCCATATAACATCATGTCGTAACATCGCTGTAAGTGGCTGCAGATTGCGATGCGTCTAATGATAAATTTGTAATCTACTGCCCGGGAAGCAGGAAAAAAATCTTTGCTCTGCGCACGTGTAGCTCTGAGACATGTGGCTAAGCCCCTCCAGCAAACTTCGGGTTTCATTCTTCAACTGTTCAATACATTTTCCGAGGACTCTGGAGGGTGCCCTATGGTAACGCGAGATGCGAGTCAATCAGAAACAGATCAGTCGCAGAAATTTCGATTTTATTTACTGATAGAGAAAAGTGTGCGATACTAGTTGCATTTTCAATAAACAATGCATTAATTAAATTATACGCAGAAGTGGTGAGGACTAACTTTAAGTTACGCAGTTAATTTAGTTATTTTAGTGGCTTTTCACCAAGAGCGGGTTAGCGACAAATTGTTCACAGTCTCTCTCCCAAAACACAAATGCAGAATACAGGGTACAAATACAGTGTGAACTCTTTATAACGAAACGCAAGGGCATAAGAGTACGAATTTCGTTATAGAGAGGACTCGGATGGATGGAATATCAGTCCGTCATAAATGAACCAAACACCTCTTTCTCCTGCACAATCTCATCGTTAACCTAGTGCCAAAAAGATTTTTATCATTGTATCTTTTGTGATTATACAAATACTTCACGTTTACATTAATTTAAATTCCAGTGTTCTTTCGGTAATGTTATTTTACTATTGCCATTATTAATATGTTTTTCAATTGAGTATTATGAATAAAACATTTTATGGTTTGCAATGCAGGATGTAATCGTTATAAAGAAGTTCGCCACAAATAATTTCCATTATACACTAAACATTCTAAAAGGGTTAAGAATGTTAAAATACATTCAATGTATGATCCAAAAATTGACAAAAATGACCTGGATTTGTTTCAGTACACAGATGTACAAATACTGGATGAAGAAGAACATATATTCACGTCGTACAAAATATGGATGAAAATGTTTCAGTCATGGTTTATCGATGATGAATATTTAATGGTACATCGCATTTCCAAGCGTTTTGTTTTGCGTTATGTTCAAAATGAACAGTGACTTCGGTGTTTCGTGACGTTGATGTTGTGTTATTTGCGATTTTTGACTCAGATGCATCACCAGTGGTAGTGGCAGGAGAATACATGCATCACTATCCTACTTGTAAACATTCAATACTTACCAAACCACACACTCGCAAAGAAACACGACGAGCCGGCTAACACCGAGTTGTTGCAAGGTCAATTAAGAGAGCTTGGTCACATCAGACGGATTTTAAAACAAAGAAAACCTCAAATTTTGGAACAACATGGGTCATGTCGGTCATGTCATCGTCGGTCATGTTTTTGTACAAACAAAATTGGATGGAAAATTGCACAGTGTGAAACTCGCCTAAAAGTCGAGTGTATTGGAACTGTTTTACTGTACACCTTGGAGCAACTCATTAGGTAGCGATCAGACAGCTCGCCTTTCGCCGCCGAGATCGGAGTTCGATTCCCTTCATTTGCAGATGGAATTTGGGGCGGAAAAGATGGATCGCAACACATTTCCTCGCGGTTCTCCCGTTTTCCGTCTCTCAGTCCATCTCTGTCTTCATGCTATTTACATCATCATCATCACTCAAATATACCTTACCGGGAGATGCGAAGACAGCATGCTGACAATAATTGTCAGCAGAGCTAATTATTGGCTTTGGAACCACTGATATTCTGTCGTCTCCCAGAAGTTCTCGTCTTACCATTCATTTATTATACACTACATGTTATAAACCAGCATTCGCCCTTTCCCCCAATTGTTTGAGATAAGTTGCGAAAACATGCAAACTGGAGGGAACACCCACAGCTTAAGCAAAACACAAGTACCGCACGGAGAAATTTTCAGTAATGAAACTTAATTCACTATCTCGTAAGTTGCGAATCTATAAATGGGACGAAATTGACAGCGTTTTGTCATATATCCATCATTCCAACTGTGAACTGCTCAATGTAGTTCCGAAGACCTTGATAGTACCACCTGCCGCTTTCGCCATACACAGTGATTCAGCGGACTTTTTTGCCGTCTCCCGTCGCTTCCTGCAGCCGGCGGCGGCGGCGGAACTGCCAAGACGACGGAGAAGAAAGAATCTGCCAGTGGTGACGCGTCAGCGTTACGGGCCCAGCCGCGGGTCTATTCTGCGATTTATTCAACTGTACCTGGGAGGCATCAGCTGTTAACCGTTTCATCCAATCGGGAGCTTATATGTCGATACAGTGACGTCACTATGGTGACGTTCAAGCTCCCGATTGGATGAAACTGTCAACAAGAGTCAACCGTCAACGATACCTGCCAGGGGCAGAGTTAAATAAATTGCACTATAGCTGCGATTCGCCATGGGCGCGGAAATTGTTTCTTTCCACTGTACTGCGGTGCTGCGCCGTTTGCGATGTTCTGTGCTGCCGTTGCCACTGCAGCGTCGCCGTCCGGGAGGTCCTAGGGTTTAGACTTCCGACGGTGGCGGATTTTAAACACTACAGCACTACAAAGCGATTTTTGTAACTTTGCTTCTCAAGGCCTGTCTTCACGATGAAATGCGTCACGGTATTTCGGGCCTTTCTCAGTAGTGCCGCTAGATCTCACATGATCGCGACCTATCAAGCAGTACTTGCAATTATGCGACTTCTTGCGCCACGACCGAGAAAGACGCGAAATGTCGTGTGATATTCCATCGTGGCCATAGGGACTTGAGAGGCAGAGTTAGAAAAATCGCACTATAGTACACAGCTAGGTAGAATTTAACCACTGCCAGGAGGAGCATTCAAACATCCGGCTGCTCTGATCGATAGTTTCCTGTCGTTTCTCCAGGTGAATGCCGGAAATAGACCTTAACAAACGGCCTACGGTCAGCGCGTGATTCTTCCTTCCTCTTCCTTGCCGCCTCATCTCCACTTACACCACACACTTTCACGCACCACACTACCACACATGGCACTGGGAGCTGTGAGCTCGACCTGGATGGGGCGGTGCCCCACTGGGGGAAACACTAGAAGGGGGAACCCTCGCAAGCTGACGTCAGCGCCGCGTCTCACGTCCCCACCGGGATATTAACAAATATCTTTATTATTTAACAAAAAGCATTGATGCCCCCCTAATGATCGGCTGGATTCACCCCTGCTGCTCGTGACAGACTTTCGAATGCGGTAGTGTGTACACACGTGTATGAAAAAGCACGTGCAGTAAAAAGGACTTCATTGACACCACTATTCACAATTCAAATGGAAGCGAAGCTCAATTTCCATATTTAATTACTTCGTTCATTTGCTCCTTCGTTTGCTCGATTGTTCGATAATTTGTTCGTTTATTCATTCCCATGTACTTGAATATATCTAGTTGTAGTGCACACATGCTATGCGTGGCGCGGATAAACAATGGCATAATTTTAATTTCCTCTGAGGAAGATACGATGGACCGCAGGAACCGACATTCGCCATGAATCAAACGAGGGAAATCCAGAAAAAGGGAACAGCCCATCGGAATAATCGCCACTTAACATTACCTTCCAGAAATTTCATTCAATCTTCAGCTCCTGCAGAAAAACTATCATCAGTCGTGGTTGACGGTGCTGAATTTGTTTGCCGCCACTTTATTCTATGCATACATTAATCGTAGGAAATTATCACTTTCAGCTTTGTTCTGGCCTAATCCAACATTCCTCCCTCAAATGAATCCACGAAGTCTTCTTACAATCGCCTTCTGACAAAGAAGAAAATCTCGTATTTTCTTTACAAATGTGAGCGAAGTAAATTTTTAACTGCTTGTCACAAGAAGTCGATAAAAACAAGGCACGTATAATGTGTAACTTTATAACGCTGTTCACTCAACATCCTCAAACGATAGTAACATTAAGTAATAGCAGGTTGATAGCAGCGAAAAGAAAAAAGGGAGTGTTTCAAAAGTTAGCAGCAGCTCGTGCATGTTAGCCGGCAGCCTTCTGAAGCAGAGTAACGGATATCTGGGTCATGCGAGACTTCAAGGGGATGGCGCTGCGCGGAGAATATAAAGCAGGTATGAGGCGGAGCGGAGAGCTGAGCTGAGGGCAGACGAGGTGCAGACACGCACGCGGAGGGAGGGGGGCTGCTATTGCACCTCGCGGAACCTCTAAAAGAAACTAACAAACGAATCGCAAGTCCGCTCCGGGAAACTTTCGCATTTCATAGAAGAGGGAAACTCAGATTCTCAGATTGAAAGTGCCTGCAATGACATGACTAACATATTACGTCCATGCTACATGTATCAAAGGCCGAGTACAATGAGAACGTAGAGCAAATTATACCTATTCCTAATCGAAAATTTCAGGTTAATAGAGATAGGTATTATACGCGCACATTTTCTTGAGCCGCGGAATACCTATCCCCACTCCTTTGCCATAATTAGTTCAATTAAGAATAAATTATAGCAATGAGCGTTGGAGACAAAATCTGATAACCAGAAATGTACGCTCCTGTGTAATAGAAATTAATTTGTTAGCTCCTGTTAGAAATTATTTGTTCGAAAAACGAACTAAAAATTTGAGACAATTTTCTTTTCGGTAGGAAATGGTGTGGAGTTTACGATGTTTGCATCATAGAAATATCATGATACACAACAAAGATCCGTTCCCCATGCCTCTATCATGTGGGGTGAACTTCATTTCCTGTGGCGGTATATTGGCCAGACCGGAAGATCCTTTAAACAAAGAACCAAAGAACAGATACAAGCTTTCACGCACAAAACAACACATTCACACTTTGCCAACCATCTCTTAGAACAAAGACACTCGTTTAATGCAGACAGTGACGTCAACATTTTAGAAATTGAAGACAGACACACACACAGTTTTAAATTAGAAGCAATATACGTCAATAATTTATTAAACAATTCCCAGCACTATTTTGAATTAACAAATTCCTTCTGCCTTCCCCCCTGCTGAAACTGGCCGCTTCCAACGCACATTGACCCCTCCGCCTGCCTCTTTTCCGTCACCCGGCTGGGCCTTTCCCCTCATTGCTATTTCTTAGAAAAACCCGGCGTTCTCCCCCGCTCTTTTGAAAGATTCACGGAGACGTGGCGACTTGCATTTTGACTTTAAAAATATGATGAATTTGTTTAAAAAAACGTATCTATACTGCGATTTTTGTAGGAAGAGCTCTCAAGATAACTCAAATCCCATCTTCGCGATGGAATATGTCACGGCATTTCACGTCATTCACAGTCGTTCCGCTAGATTTCGCACGATCGCGACCGTATGAAGCAGTGCTTGCGATCATGCGACTTCTACCGGCAAGACCGAGAAAAGACGCGAAATGCCGTGACATATTCCATCGCGAAGATGGGATTTGAGTTATCTTCAGAGCTCTTCCTACAAAAATCGCAGTATAAATATTAATGCACAACGGAGCAACCCGCAACGCACGTCAGGAGTTCTTAAAATCTATATGGTTAAATAACTTCTATAGGAAGCGTTCTAAGGCCTTAAAAATTAAAATTTTGAGGCCGAAACATTCCCCACACCGAAACCTGCAAGGATGAGATCTTCTTGACCATTCTATTACATTTTTGCTGGTTCGACGCTTCTCGATTCTACCCCACCTCAGAGCCTGTAGAATCTGCATCTGTATGTGAAATAACTAATTACTTGATATACTATGCGACTGAAGTACATGGGTGTACGTCTTTGCTCGATAGTGTAGTTAAATAAGAATAGTTTGCGTTGACAAGGGTGTATTATATTGTTATCGATTACAAGATGACGTATACAACAAGTGACGGAGGTTAAGAGGGTCTTGAAGAAAAATATGTATTACAGGCTTAATATGGAAATGGACAAATAAGGAAGAGGGTGGGGTATAGCATGCGACAGTTCTCGCATGGGTACGTTAGTACTGCCTTGATAATCGGAGACATCATCAGTTTACAGCTACCGAGCGGAATCCGTCGGCACCCAGTATTAACACATTGCGGCGAAGAGAGTAACGGAATGGATGAGTCAGTGATGAAGTTTGAAAGGCATGGGTTGTGTCAGCAGAACCCACATTATCGTACCCATTAATCGCACGATAAAAATAATTGGTAACGAAAAAAGTGATCGCATTATGAATAAAATCTAAAAAATAATGAATATTGCATGCATAAATTTTTCCCGGTTAGTAAATGACAAATCGAAATAATTCTTTGAACGAGATACTTTAGGACATTGCGGCAATATTTCAATAAGAAATATATTTCATTGCGCTGATTTTGATTTAGTAAGCAGAGTTTCTATCAAAAAGTTCAGTTACATTTTTTTTCTGGGCCGTTGTTCCCTCTTTGCTGTTCTCAGTGTACCATTGGTACGCGATTGTCAACACACATTTACAAACTGCACCGTCACACACGCCGAGCGACCAGCCGGGAGCTCAGCTTGGAGCTTGCCCCAGACGGGGCGGTGCCCCACGGGTGGGAGATACCCGAAAGAAGAAAAACCGGCATGGGAACGTGGACGTCGGCAACGGATGTCTGGTTTCAGTGGCGAAAGAACACCACCACCCTCCCGGCTGTCAAGTGCCCTACACCAGGGGTTTTAAAACTTTTCATCCACGGATCCCTTGGTCTAAACGAAACTTCTCGCGGCTCCCCAAGTAACAATAAGTTTCAAATATAAAGGTTAACATACGCGTACCAAAGATTGTACATAAATGAGTAAGTGGTATAAAATGGTATTTTATTTATCCAATCGAATTAGGTACTAAAATAACTCATAACACATTTTACCATATTCAACTATTAATTTTGTGAAAAAATTGTTCTAAAAATTAATGGAAAGGATGAGCTTACTTCTTCAACAATTGTTCGAATCTGGGTTGGTAAGGGACTTTCCAGGTTCAATAATTAATCCACAATTAATTATTAAAATAAATCCTATATATCAAAAATCACATATAGTATGATAGTACAAAATTATTTTGTAGACATAAATGACACAAGAAATAAAGTAAATCAAATCTTAAGACCATTTTCAATATATTACAGCGACGCCTCTACCATACGGCCGCGGCGCCCCTGGAAGCCGCGACGCACAGTTTAAAATTCCCTGCCCTACCCCCACGAAAATGGAGTTGGCGCGCCCGAAGCACGAAATACTGCCACACGCTCTAAACGTTCCGAGCAGCCAACGGGCCTGAACAGAAGTGCCCAGCTGACTAACCGCCGGGCGGAAGCGAGGCCCGCGCAGCGCCGCCACCCCGCCATGAATGAGCTCCGCGGCCTCGCCCCCTCCCCCGGCCCGCGTGCGGTGGCACACGCGACGCGGCGCCGCGGGCCACAGCACTTTCGCTCGCGCTCCTCCGCTCCGCTCCCGTCTGCTGTCTGCCTGCCGGCGGCGCGCAGTGGTCGGGAAGGGGGATGCGACATCGACGTCTATGGTTGCAAGACATCCATGCTTTTGTAGAAACATCGCTGATGAACACCGATGGTTTTTAACATCTACAAATATGTTTTGTCATAGATGATTTTTTTTTTCTTTTCCGATGTTTTGTTTCTGAATGAAAAATTCCCATGATTACAACACTGTAAAAGTTACCACATGAAATAATAACTGAAGGTAGCACTCTTATTCATGAGTTGGAACCAAAGGAACGCTGTTTGTACCACCTTCATCGACCAAACTCTCTCGCCCGAGAGGACCCCCAGGCCCTTGTATTTCCTTTTTTTCACATTCATTTCGCACATTGAGATGTAGTCAACAAATACGATGTGGGCGTACGGTCTGCCCCTTTTTCTCGTGCCCTTATTCGGCGAGTTGAAAAACACGAACACCCTCAAATTAAATTTTAATGCACACGAATTTAATATTAGAGGTTACTAATCCAGTCTAAAATCATCGATGCTGAAAAACAACGATGGTTTTTAGTCAATGTTTTATTAACATGAATGCTTTAATTTTGAACATCAATGTTTGTTAACACTGATGGTTTTGTAATCGATGTCGCATCTCTAGTAGGAAAAGGGCCCGAAGGAACGCAACGCCTCCTGTTTCAAATCCATTTTCCCCTTCTCATCTATAAAAGATAGTCGCGGGAGCGAAATGTACACAATTGCAATTGTTACTGGTTATACTCCGAGGGTACTGAGTAAAACATTGTGGTGTACGGAGTAATTGTAATGAAAGTGTACGGAGTGGGAAGAGCATTATTGTATTTGTTATGACCTAATGTATGTGTATTATAATAAAATAGCTTTTAACTTGAAATATATAGCGATTAGGTATACATTTTTATTAATTTGTATAATAATAGAAGTCAGTGGAGCGTCCAACGGGAGGTTCCAAGGGCTTTCACCTCCCCCCGCAGAAGTCAATTGTTTGTATTAAAAAATGGCTTTTACTAATTTTCTAGGCTAACTAAAGCCATCGATTACATAAGTTGTTTACGTTTAAAGTCAACAAGTAAAAATTCATTTTATATTCAGCATAAATGAAAAACCCTTCATGAGAAAACACAAAGTCAGCAGGACCTTACATCTTTAGCTCCAGGGAGAGAAAAAACCCTGAGTGGGCCTCCGACAGAAAAATTAAAAACGCCTTTAGACAAAATTGTTATAAAGAAAAGACGTGTGTGTAATGTAAGCTTTGTAATTATATCCGAAGTTTTATTCGTACGAAAGATCAATATTTGCGGAATTGACATTCGCGATGTGTTTTGGGAACCTAACTCTGGCGAATGTTGAGGGATTACTGTATATTCGTCCGTATATACGGACGTATACGGGAAAGTAAAAAGCCGTTTGGCTTCGTGCGTGCAGTGCGCGGGCGGGAGGGCGAGCGGGCGGGCGGGTGACCTCCGCTGTCAGCTCGCAAGAATGCCGCTGACGCAACGCACCGCACCGCCCAGCCGCCGTCCAGGGTGCGGCCGCACCGCCCGCGCCGGCAGCGCCTACTAGAGCTCCTAGATACACAGAGCAGCGCAACCTGAACGGCCGCCGACATTTAATGTCCTTTCACTCGATACCCCTCCCCCCTCGACAGCATTCAGGAGTTAAGGAGAAATGATAACAATCTGAGGCACTATGAAAAGTTTCCAGTATATTATCACTTTTTTTTTGGTAGATTGGTGGTTAGCAGCTCACCCAGAATACCGCACAGTTCAACTGGGGATAAAATGACGGAATCGGCGGGGCAAAGGAATGCGCTGCTCTCTGAATGTAGCGACTCGAGCGCCTACTCGTGGCCGGGCGCGAGCGGCCCGCGCAGCGGAATGCAGCCGCTGCCACCGCAGGACCTCCGCTGTACCTGCAGCGGACTCTGGCCGGATGGGCTTATTCTTCAATTTTTCCATAGTGGCCGATGACAATATGTCATTGTTACGCTTTCTTGAATCTTTGAAATGGATCTTTTCAATTAAATCGCGAACATCCTTATCAACGGGGCTCCTAGCCTCAGAAATGTGCTTACCACTGTTCAAAAGATTCATTTAATTAGGCTGGAGGTGTAACAATGATCTAATGTCATCGGCCACAACAGAAACATTGAAGTATAGGGTTCCAGACTCCACAGCTACGTCGAATTCAGCCGCTGTCTGGAGGAGAATTCTAGCGGCCGGCTGCTCGCATCATTTGCGACGCTCTCTCCGATCTATACCAGGCGAATGCCGATGCAGTACCCTAACAAACGGTCGCGATATTTACTTCCTCTTTGTTGTCCTTCTCCCCGTACTCACACACGCATATACATTACATGCACTACACGGTCGGTAGCTTAGAGCTAGTAGGGGCGCTGCCCCGCTATGGGAGATACGTGGAGAGGAAACCCCTTCGTATTCTGACGTGTTGGTTGACGCCGGATCTCACCGTAGAGAGGGGGAGGACACTGCCTCCTTTCGGAGAAACACGTGCACTACACAAACGGAACCAAAGAGCCCAGCGGTCGGCGCGCCCGCAACGTTTATATTAATTTTAAAATTTTTTTAGAGCATTTTTTTCTAAATGTAATTTCGTGCTATGTAAATGTTTTTTATAATTAGAGAATTTTAATATTAAATATTATATCCGAACTTACATATTTATTACACATTTTTATTGTTTTCATTGCACATTTATGTACATATTTTGACGTTTAATAATACATATTTTCCGGTCTCTATTTTATTTACTCACTGAAGAGTTACGGATTCATGACTTTACCCATGGCAATAGCCTAGTTGCAGCATTTACCTAACGTTCACATGTACGAGCAAATTGCAAATAAACGAAAAAAAACTGTTGCCAACTATTACCATTCTAAAGTCTTAAAGACAATAACAAACCTCAACGAGGAATATTCTAGCTGGAAAGTCTAAAAAATAGCACAGGATAACCAGTCTACCTATTATTAAGAAAAATCTCACTTTTTCTGGAAACAATCGTAAGAATACATTTTTATTGAAAATTGAAAGGCAACATTTCCATAGCGCGATCAAGCCTCTCAGAATCAAATGCAGCTTTCCCTCAAATTCAATTTTTGTATTACAAAACAGAGACAAAGTGACGCTTTGCCTGCTGCCGACATCTCCGTGAAGATTCGTCACAAGGGAAAATACAAAAGTAGAATAGAACTCCGATTCAAGAGTGTAGTGTCCGCTACGCGGCACTCCAGAAGAGATACGCCTCACCGCACCAGGAGAGCGGCCAGGGCGTGGAAGGGGCCCCCCTCCCTCCTCCTGCAGAAGAGGGGGCACGCAGCCGACTCCCTTCCCCTGAGAAGGGGTGGAAGACGACGAGGCAGCCGCGGGGCGAAGGCCCCGGCATTCCGTCACCGACCGCATTTTGTAGAGCATCAACTGGACTTAAACATTGTACCTGGCATACTCACTTGTGATTCTTGGTTAACGGCTTTCTGTAATTTGTATAACGACCCGGCTACGAAACATCTCCTTGATATTGTGACTTCTGGCAGCGTTATTTGGAATATTCTTTTGGGATTTTGGTTAATAATAAATTGTTGTTACAGACAGAAGAGGGTTGTTTTCATTTGGTATACAACAAAGAGCAAGAAATGAGAACTTGTGTATCACTAAATGTATGCGTCAACATCAACCTAACGTGTTTAAACGGAAAGTGACTCCAAACAGGATATGTCTCAGCTCATCGCGAATGAGTCATCTCAGTTGTTTCATCGACAGAGCAATTAAAAGATAAAACAATACAATATAAGCGGAAAAATCAAATTGCCTATCAAAGATCGAATTACATATTTGGTATTCAATCTAAATTAATTAAAATGTTTTCAGAATCTTTCAAATACAATAATGAGTAATCTCATTGTCTCCTCAGTAGAACTTTCATCAGCGAATCCTTCCCGTAGGCAATATTTCAGAAACAACTAAAGGAAGTGAAAGTAACGTTTCGTTTAATTGCAGATCAGGGAAGGATTTTCAAAGATAGTAAGTGGTATTATTTTGTAGCCACAAGAAAAAACAACAACAAATCAACTCATTTTTTAAAAACTAATTTATAACTCCATTAATAGTCGTTGAGAACCCTCAATGAACACATCTCATTACTTACGTATGCTCCTCACTTCTCAAGTCCTAATTATTTGCTACATTGCTACTTAAAATGAGTCTGTCCATACATGCGAATAACAGAAAAGATTTACAATATGAAAACGCATTTGAAGATAATGTCTCTAATTCAATCCAATTCCGTACGTCCTTTGTACATTTTACATGCCACAAACATTCACATGCCACACACATCCGCATCTTACTGAGTGAACGTGCTTTTCCCAGTTCTTTTCTTCAATAACAGCGTATTTTAATATATTTAAAATTATTGTGACCTCCATAGTTTCTATTTATTTGTGCTTCAAATATCAGTTATAATGCCAATACGTGAACCTGTTACAATGAAGTGATTTAAAGTTTTCCCTGGCTTAGCGGCGTTCACTGAATACTGAGACTGCTGCAACTCCACTAGTAAATGTAACGTTTCATCATTGCTACATTTAAAGCTAACTCGAGGGAGAGCACGGTTTCAGAGTAAAATGATCCTCGAGGTGGAGCTGCGTACAGAAAGTCGTAGCTCGCGAACTTCGATCGTGGAAACAGTCCGCGAGGAGCGCATGCGGAAACAAACTTCCGAGCGCGAATAAACCTCCACTCGGGGTTTACGCACAACGCCTACGCAGCCGCTCGCAGCGCGGAACAAGAGGCTTTTTGCGTTGGCATCGTATTACCGCCTCTTTATACTTGGGTTTTTATTTCTTGGCGCGCGGGGGGCTTGTCTTCACGATCTTACGAAATAGTTGTTTAAAATTTAAAAATTGCCAATGTTTGACGCCAGATTACGCAAAATGACTAATATTTACGAAAAATTGAACATGACCTTATTTGAAGACCTATTTTTGATTAACACATTTCAATTAAGAAAATAATCTTCATAATAAATTGTCGCAAGACACCGAAAACTTGAAATTTTGAAATTTTTCGAGAAATCAGATATCAACGAACCTGCAGCACTCAAAGTGGGCACGAGACACGCACCATTTTTTAAGAGTCATTTTACGCTATCCCAGGTCAAACTTAATAAAAACATTTGGTGCCATTTTCTAGAAAAAAAAGTTTAAACGAAATTAAAAGTTGCCCATTTTTCCAAGAAAATTACGCGTAAAGTACTCCTATTTTCGAAAAATCGTGCATGACCTTATTTCAAAATCTCTCTTTAACAGGTTGAACGCCATGAGGGTCAAAAGTGGTACTCAACAGATCTGGTTTCGTAACGTGTGAGGGTCGTATGTGACCCTCATTGACTTTTTGTTTTTGCAATGAATGTTATCTCTTGCATCCGTTGCATCCTTTTGCAATACTTTGTGAATTTTAGTTCTTCAGTAAACGTAGACACCCTAAACGAAACATATAAGCAAGATTTTTCATTCTTGAATGCCAGATGTTAGTTTAGCCGTGATCGCTAAGTCATTGTACATTCCCGCTCTCGGTCGTGCAGCTAGGAGTCGCATGATCGCGACTGTATCGAGCAGTATAACCCTTCGACCCTGTTCCTCCAATATTTACGTGGATCCTCTTTGGGGTCGATTTTGATCCCAAACGTTTTACGCAAGCACGTTTTACAAGCTCTTGATGCACGGATGTTTTTTTGGAATTATTGAGAAAGTGATTCTGTTAATTTGCCTTATTAACGAAATAACAAAGAATTAAGTTATTTCCCGAAAAACATTCTAGAATACCCTCAAAGATATAGAGGTGTCTAACGAGCATGAGAAATTTGAAACAGCTACCAATTCGTAAGACAAATACCCCAAATTATCATTCAGAAACCGCAACGTAATAATACAAAACGGAAACAGATGCGTTTTAAGAATCTTTCTTTTGTAATTTAGACGTCAAATGTTCCATTCATGATCGCAACCGCATAAAAATCAAATTATTTCCAACTAAAAAAGCAACCTAAGAATCTGAAAAATTTACAACACATGAAAAACTGGACATAAACATATCTAAAATGAGAAGTTCTTGTGCTCTTCTGATTCTTTGTGATTTGTTTTTGAGTGTCTAGTATTTACAATGGTGAGAATGAATATGGTTTTATTCACGCGTTGCGCTGAAAGGGATGTTTAGGCTGTATTTGAGTGGGCGCAAGAACGTGGTTTGATTGCTGCAGAGCATTAACTTGTCCTGCACATGCGCAAGTGTCCGATGGGGTTGGCCAAGCGAAAGGACTTGTGTGATCGTTTTGAGTGGAAGTGCTGTAAAAAAGGCGCCACTCCTCATACGCCTGAGTGTTCTGTGCGGAAGGGGTCAACTGAGAGGTTTTTCTCGTTCCTTAAGGGCGTCTCCAAACTTTGTATGTTCAAGTCACCTATCGGTAAGTTTTATTCATTTCTTTCAGAGCGGTTAGCGTAACTTGAGGGATAACTTCAGAGACTCCCCTCCACCTCCCCTGCCCCACCCCACCTCGCTCCCAGTTGCGTCTCCTCCCTCAGGACCTACAGCATTGGCAGAGAAGGAAAGTGTTAACTTTTCTTTTCGCAAACATATTTAGAGTAAAATTGAATTTCCAAATCCTAATTTATTTTAAATTATAATTTTGGGAGAATAATGGAAATATAGTCGCAAATTAACGAGGGTGTTTTAGTTTCTATTGCAAAGATTGAAATAATACAATTTAAAGTATATAAAAAACATGCTCAACATTTTTCCCATCATACGATTGTCATTTAAAAACTATATTCTGAAATATTATTAGGTTAGAACATGATCGCCCAATATCAATAACTCGTTTCTTTTCTTTACATGAAAATGAAGAAGCAATTATTTAAAAACTGTTGTACTACTATTTCACTATCAATATCCGAATAACCCTCATTTCATGAGCATGACAATTGCTAAAGGTTACAAGGCGCAACGGAGAATTTATCACGGACGCTCGCTCACTAGCAGCACGCCGGTGAATCGAGATCTATACTGCGATTTTCGTAACTTTGTCCCTGACAGAAATCAGCTGTTTCGCTGCCATCCAATCAGGAGCTTATATTTCGCGACAGTGACATCACTATGGTGACGTTCAAGCTCCAGATTGGATGAAACCATGAACAGCTGACTACTGTCAGGGACAAAGTACGCGTAGCTGTTGAGAGGGGAGACGTGGCGCGCACGCGCTGCCGCCACCCGATGCGTCCTGAAGGCGTTGGAGGCACTCTCCAACGGCCTGGGCTGCGCTCCCACTCGGCATGGACGCGCTCATGACGAACTGAACGCCGATCGCACGGAAGACCGAATAAATGAAAAAATCTAAATAATTTCAAAAAAACAAATGATTTTTTTATTTCCTTGGGCATACGACTGGCACACTCAAAGAAAACGCCACTGCTCCCTCCCCTGCCGCTGCCATGCTTCTCCAAGGGCGTACCGCGTTTCTACTTTCACCAAAAAATTAAAAAAATAAATCAAACTCCCAAAAACAAATATAGTCTACTCCGGTTATAGTGAATTTCTGGAGACCAACATTTTTGGTTCACTATTTCCGAGGTTCACTATAACCGATAGTGTCAAAATTAAATAGAATTTCTCCACAATGATTTATTTTATTAATATAGATACAGCAAAATACATTAACAGGACGACCTGAAAATTTCAATATTCAAATTTCACCGTAAACGTTTCTTCCTCTCGGGATGTGCCTGGTATGTTCACAGACCGTCCCACCTAAGACCCTTCTACTCGCCGTAGGAGATCCAGTCGACAGCGACATGGCGCAAGCGGCTCATGAAGCATCGCTTTTCTGCGCGGTGCGGGGCTGTCGCGAGGGGGTGAAGCTGTGGCAGTCGCGGGCTTCCTATCGCCACAGACCATCACGCCGTTTGTCGCTCGGAATGTAACACCAAGCTTCAAACTGAAGTAAGCAATCGCGCGTCGCCGCCGCCAGTTGCAGCCCACGCAGGACACGGCCTTTGTTTCCGCAGTGAAACTGGATGGTACAAGATCATCTGATCAGTAAGGTCCTCATTCTAGGTCTGCTACCTGCTATCAGGGAAGACTTCTTCGATTATGACCTTTCGTCGACGATTTTTTTCCAAGCTGCCTGGGTTGGAATTTGTGGCTTTGAGGCGATGTATTCTTTCCATGAGGGAATTCATTTCCAGGACGCTGTATTTCCTGCGTTCGCTATAGCCGAGGTTCATGGTTCACTATCACCGAATCTTCTTATGCTTACTTTTAATGTTAAGTGAATGGGGCCAGCGACTTAAATTCACTATAATGGACAATTCATTGTAACCGGAGTGGATTGTAATTAGCTGACGTAGAAGATTTAATCCTTATGGAAACTGGTTACACGTTCGTGATCTTGTTTACCCACATACTCTGCAAAATACGAATAATTAATATAAAACCTATATTTGAATTACTTTTAATACAAAAACTAGTTACTGAAAACTGCTCTCCACACAGTCCTTTCTTAAACTATTGTTATGGAATAGTATTAATAAATATTTAAACCATTTGAATAGATATCCATTCGATACAGAGTCACTATTAGCAAGGGGCCTGTAGCTCCAGGAATTATTTAGCAGCTACAAACTTCTAAGTTTGATTTGTATTATTTAAAGACACATGACCTGAAAATGGCTGCTCGATTAATGGCATAGGAGAGTGAAAGAGTAGCATATTTCAAGCACACTTCCAACATTACAATAGCATTACTTTTTCCTGAGACAGAACGAAAAAGATGTGCTTTAACACAAATTTGGTAAGGAAACGCGCTTGCTTATCGTATTCATAAGAGTCTTCTTTTGCGCTCATTTGTATGAAATTGTTTTCCTATTTGAGGGAATAATAATTTTCTACGTTTACAAGATTCTAATAAATATTTTTTCACAGTAAAAATGCAGTCAACGTTTCCTCATCATGTTAAAGATTCTCACACTGATAAGCAGAAAATAATTTTATAAGTCAATATACTTGAGATGGCATAGATAATTTAATTTTTGAACACTTTTATTTAAAGATAATACACAAACGTCCATCACATCTAATCCTTAAAATTATGTTCATATCTCTGCCGTAATAACAGGTGTCTAGGTATTTTCTGCAGACGGATGCTGAAAAAATCGAACAACTTTTCAATTGCCAGCGGAATTCCGTTCACTGGGTCTTTCTATTCCCCGCTCGGGCACTTGTGTCGTGTTGCCGCGACTTGTCCTCAAGTGCGAGTGGAGTTAAAGATAGCAGAGGCCGTCTCCGTGTGTACAAACATGTCATTTCAGAGGGGAAGACACCGAGGCGTGAGGTGAGGGCGACTCGCCACACTCCCACAATCATACGCATATTATTAGTTTGGGTAAATGTGAATTAAAATTCAAGGAGCTGGAGCAAGAAATACAATTCTGGATTATATCAACAGTTGTCAACAAAGTTTGCGCATCAGTTCTTACGAGCGGAATACCTACTTGGGAAATTTTTCAGATAATACGGAAAATAATATTACATTTACTGCCCAGAATTCGCAGGAAAAACAAGTAATTCCCAAAATTCTCACGCAGAGATCACAGAAAACTTCTCAGTTCCTGAACTATTTATGAAGGAACGTTGGAAGAGGTTAGGTTCAGACGTCCCATGTTCCCATGTTTACTCCAACAGAGCACTGTTCTCACAAAATCAGTTGTTAACGGTGAACAATCAGTAAAGCCAAAGTTTTTGTAAAATCATTCCTTTCGATTTTCATTACTATAGAGCTGTTATAAAATGACTTAGAAACGCGATGGGAGAACCATAGAGCCAGGCAAAGAGAAAATATTACTACTAGACTTTTGAAAATTCTTCAGCCATGGCAACACGAGTTAAATTCTTATTAAAATAAGTTTCTAACTGTGGCTTGAATCTAACCTCAAAAGACAGGTTTCATGCTTTTTTAGTACTGTATCAAATGTCCTAAGAAACCCCATGGCATTTTCAAGTATGAATCAAAACTTATTTTTATTGGTGCACTGTAATAAAATAAAGTACTAACATGAAAACCTTCTGCTCGGGGAATAGAGCGACTCGCACATCCTTAATCTTCGCAAATTGCATATTTTAAGGCGAATTTTTTAAAATTCCAACTCTACGAAAAACTGGACCTTCGAATTTTACGGAATACATTAATTACATTAAAACGTCTATTATAGATCTGGAGTGCCCTTTTTAGGAAGATGTTCTGCTTTGCTGGCACATAAGAAAATTTTGCGACAAAGTAATCGAATGACATAAAAATACACTTTTTAACGTCAAGACAAACTCACTTTCTCAGACTTTATTTTCATCGTTCGTTAGCAAAACTTTCGTTTTACCTTTTGGAAAGGTAATTTGTGATGCATCGTAAATCACTATTGACAACCATGTTCCCAGCATATTTGATACTTGAACAGTTTGAAACGTCCTATACAACACGCAATTTTTCTTAGAAACGCTAAGTTTTTTTTAAATAATCGGAATGTATGCTTCAAAACTATAAATTAAAAGTTTTATTGTTATTATTATAATTATAATTATTATTATTAAATCTATAACATCCCTATCCAGGGACGGTATAGCCCACTCGGTGGGGTAGCTCACAAATAAGAACTTACCAAGTGAGCTAAAACCTGGCGAAGTTAAATTGTTTATCGTATAAATCATTTACAATTATGTTATATAAATATATAGTACACTAGTTCTTAACAAAATCTGTGATTTTCCTGTAGAACTATTTTCACAGTTAAACGATATTTTGTTAGGCACATCATGTTTGACACTAACTTATCTTAAAAAGTATTATTTACACTTATATACACATTTACAAATTTGTTCTTTCTATAATTTCTTTTGTCACTTCTTTCCGCTTTCCATAGACAGGGTAAAGTGGAAAGAAGGGACTTTTTTTTAACATTGACTAAACCACAAATGTCAAGGGGAACGCATGTTTCTGCGATTGACTCGGTGGCTGAGCTGAGACAAGTGTGTGGTGCAGCCCGGCACGTGTGGCCGGCGCGGCGCGCGCGGGTGCCGGGCGGCGCGGGGCGCTCACCTTCGCCTGGAAACTGATGCCGTGGTGGAAGGCCTCCTCCGGGTGCAGCGGGATTCGCGTGTCGTAGTCATCGTTCTGCACGAGGTTGTACTGCTTCTTGGACGGCATCCCGGCGGTGGTAGCGGGACGGCCCGCGTGTAGTCCGTCGACGAAGGCGATGGCTCCCGCTCCGAAGGCTCCTCTGCGCACTACGCGGCAACGCTGCTCGCCGGCTCCCGCGCCGCCGCCGCCTCACACCGAAATAGCTCGTGGACAGTAGCGGCCGGCCATGCTCGGCTTCGCGCACGAAAACACTGCGCCCTGCGACGCCGCCGCAGGTGTCGTTGACTCTCGAAGGGATCAGCTTCGGAGCGGGTACGCTCCCGCCATTGCCCCTCCCAGCGGCAGCCCGCCCGCGCCACGCACCGCCCCGCGTCCGTCGTCGGCCCGTTCCCGCGCCGCCGCCAACCGCCAACCACTCCCCAGCTCCGCACTTGCCGCCGCGCGCGCCCCGACTGGCCGGCGGAGGCGGCCCGCGCGCGGGCGCCGCGACCTCGCGCGCCGCCCCGACATCTAGCGGCCGCGCGGCGAACCACCGGCGAAGGGTGCTGACAAAGGGTAGCGGTGGGCGGACGCATCTATTACAGCAAATGAGGTTCACAGAGCTTCCGCCCCTGCGCGCAAGGGGGCGCCACCCACTCTTTGAGCGGAATTGAATATTCGCTCGTGTCTTCCTGTGGGCGAACATCTCTGGCGTTGTTTGAAGGGCGCCATTTGACGAAAGCTTTGATCAGGAAGGAACATGAAATGCAGTAGCAATCACTAAAAGAGACGAGAAATACGTTGCAAAACAATTGCAACAGATTTAACTCTACATTCAAGCATTTTCCTAGAACTTCAAAGAACGTGACGGTTTTGTTTCAAGGCGAATCTCAGAAAACCAAAAACTTTGATCATGAGCACTGTGGTCATTGTTCATTAACATAAAACATGAAATATGTCGCATTTTTTACAAGAAGAATTATAACAAAAAATTGAGATATTGCAACGTACTTAAGCTTTTTAATTTCAGGAAAAATAAAAATGTTTTTCATTTAACACAGAACTTCATTCTTTCTTCTCTCCAAAACAATTTCGTCTTTGGAGAGCATGGCATCCATCTTTATTCCATTACAATGTTAACTAACTCTTTCATTTCTTCACCTCGGGCTGTTCTTGCTGGTCTTCCACAAGGATCCCCGTTATCTCCTTTCTTATTTAACTTGTACGTCGCAGATATTCCTACTAGTAATACAGTTAATATAGCTCTTTTTGCAGATGATACTTTACTCTTTTATGCAAACCGAAATCTAAACACAGCATGTTGTATAATTCAATGTCACCTAAAAAACATAGAAAATTGGTCTAAACTGTGGAAAATTAAAATCAACCCAAACAAATCAATTGCCAAAGTATTTACTTTAAGGTATCCTGTCTTTCCTCGCCCTTTGACTTTGGATTCTTCTATCATTCCTTGGTCTCCTCTGAACTCATCTATTCGTTATCTCGGCGTTCTGATGGACACAAGACTAAATTGGCACAGTCACATCTCGTCCAAAGTAATTGAAGCCAATAGAAGGTTAGCTATTTTACGTCCAATTCTTAACCGTAACTCTTCTCTAAAAATTCATTCCACTTTAACCATTTACAAATCTATTCTTCGGCCAATATTATCCTACGCATGTCCTGTTTGGATTTCAGCTGCCACAACCACATTAAACAAGTTACAAATCTTCCAAAACAAAATTTTAAGAATAACAGTAAATGCCCCCTGGTTTGTCAGCAATAAGACCCTCCACAACGATCTTGCAATAGAACCAATTACTTCATTTATTACAAAGCTGTCAAATAATTTTTTCAATAATTTAAATCATGTACAAGGAGCAGTCACTTACGAAATAGGAACCGATCAGCCCCCACTCTCCCGCCTAAGAAACAGACTCCCATTCCATATTTTCCTTCAATATCTCTCTGATATTAGATAAGGTAGGAACATTTCTAGCAATTACCTGTCCCTCCCATCGTATTTTCTTTTTAATCCTGTCATTGCTCTAACATAATTCCCTCGCAATAACCTTGGTTGAAGGTACAACAAATGAAATCACTATCAGGGAGGTAACAAACAGTTACCCCCTTCACAATTTTCTGATGCAAAGTTGCTCGGCCAATCAACTGAAGAGCCTCACGGCTGAACGTTGTACTGTCTTTAAATGTAAAATAAAATTTAAAAAAAAACAATGTTAACGCAATTAGGTAACCTGTTAATGTTAACACGCTTTTTAGGCTTAGGAGGGCACGTTACGACACCTATCTTCTACCTACTGCATTTATGATTACATAACGTACATGTACTATTTATATCTTTTCAATCTATGTTCACAAATACAAACCTATCCTATTCTAACAACACTTGTAAGAGGCATCCTATAAGTACGTGCGTATTCTTACAATTTATAAGTAAGTTTCAAGTTTGCGTTCGCACTTTTCAAGGGATAAACCAACATTCGTGATTTTCCTTTTCCTTCACAATTTGAAATTCAGTAGTAATACGACTTATCACAGTAATACGACATCACAGTAATACGACTTACTCGCCGGTCTAACTACTTGCGGGTCCTGGGAAGGAAGGCACACATAGGATCACGGGCAACATTCCTTGACTCCGCCAATTGCTCTGGACGCAATATATTCCAACTCTAGTATTAAGCTAGTTACCGTGCGCGACCTTGAAAAGTCTGCATTACATTAAATAAAATTCAATAAAACGAACTTTCTTTTAAAAATAATTTAATAGAACTTTAAAAATTGCAACAAAACTCATGAAAATGCAGTGCGCTTTAGTGCTTGCTCCTAAAATGTTAGAAAAAATTGACATTTGTAGTCGTCCCAAAAAGACAACGCAAATATCAAGCAGAAAGAACGAAACGTTTTTAAATAAATGCGTGTGTCAGAGTTTCCTTCAGAGTCGATCAGTCAAATGGACAGATCGGCCTTTAGTTGTCATTTTTACAATTACAATACTTTCATTTAGAAAGCAATTTGATCTTTCTACTAAACCAAATTTGCAGATTTTTACTTTCAATGAAAGTCAGTGGGCCTCAGTTCTGTTGTAGCTAGCTATTTTCACATATAATAAACTCTATATTTTAATTAAATCAAATCAAACGCTTACCATAACTACCGTTCCATTTTTACTTTCCCGTATACCGTAGGGAGTAATATTCATTGTAAAGGAAAAGTTACGTA
This sequence comes from Acheta domesticus, assembly GCA_031308135.1. Taxonomy (NCBI): domain Eukaryota; kingdom Metazoa; phylum Arthropoda; class Insecta; order Orthoptera; family Gryllidae; genus Acheta; species Acheta domesticus. Next base: position 79,410,216 of record JAHLJT010009355.1, read on the forward strand.
ATGCTGCGGAAAATCAATTTCAAAATTTCAACGGAAATACTCTTTAGAAATCCCCTAATACCGAAAAAGTGATTCTTTTCCAAACGTCCGTACGTCTGTAAAAACCACTAGCGCATAAACCGCCGCTGCGATTTTGAAAAACATTAAATTTTGAGGATACTTTACATGAAGATCGTGAGACATTTTCAAAAAATGGCTACAAATTTTTTCTTTAAATTTCTTGTAAGAAGAGAGTAAATACTCTTATAAAGATGGCATAGATTCGTTTTCACTCTTTGTTAACTCTGAAGTTTCGTAAAAATTTTTAAAGTTTGGATTTTTTTGGCGTCTTCCTACAACTACAAAATTGAAAATAGAGATTTTTCTTTCAAATACATTTGTTTGACCATTATTAGTTATTTCATTAAGGTTAGATACATTTTTTGAAACTTTCAATACTTTTTGCGCAATTTGCAATTTGCGATATACTCGTAGCGTGCAGTATGTGCAATTTTAAAATGAACAAAGAGAAGAATTCCTCAAAAACGGCTCCAAATTTTTTCTGTAGACTTTTCGTAGGGATAGAACTAATGTTCTCAATGAGATTGCGTAAACACCATTTTGCCTATTCTTTTGTTTTTTTAATTACAAAAATGTACATTTTTTACTAGCCTATCACGTCTTTAACGTTTACATGAATAGGGATTTATACACATTATTGTATTTATTACATGTGCTTTAAGTAATGTCTTATAAAGTTTTCAAGCAAACTTAAAACTTTTTTTTTCTCAAAATTCCGCATTTTCAGAAACGCTCAAACACTATTTTCACAAAAGCAGCTTTAAAGTTGTGTTCAAACCTTCCGTAAGGATAATGCTAATTGTAGTTTAAGACCAAATAAAATTAATTTTGCTGTATTCTGTTATTTTTTCGAAAATTACACATTTTTTAAAAAATCTCTCACGCCGTTAATATGAACATTTCCAGAAATTTCTATACATGATTGCATGTGAGAGTAAAAGTGCTTCAAATGACTTCAAATGATGTTTGAAAACACAAAAGATTGCCGTGAAAAAGGGTCTCAAATTTCGTATTTACACTAGAGCTTAAACGAATTTTTCTTAAAAACTGCTGCAAATTTTTCAACAAAAATTTCCACATATGATGAAGTTTTACTCTTCTTTAATATTTTAAAAGTAATATTTAGAATCTACCATTAAGAAACCGACAAATTTAGAAAACTTCAAAAAATGTATTTTGGGCGGCGATAGATGACAGCTGGCAAGAGGATGGAGCAAGACCGTACAGCTCGCCCATACCAAGCACATTAGAAAACTTTACTACGAGAAAGTTTGTGGCATTCTGTAGACCACTAGTTTACTTCTGAGAGTTACAATCAATCGAATATCGGCACATAGCACATTGCCTCAGACCCCCTCCCCCTCTTTAGCGTTACGTATTTTATGGACGACCCCTAACTGTTGGGGGGCAACGAACACTTTAAAATTCTTGTGTTTGCAAAACAGTGACTTTTGCGGATTTCTTCTGTTACCGTCAAACTTTGGCGGGTTTCGACTAGTTTAGGACAAACCATTATCGAGCATTCTCTCATCTCGAAGGAACATCTTTACTTCTCGGCACCTTTTTCCAGGCTGCATTTAGCCCAAGGGTCACACCGTGCGTGTCGGTGTTTAGAAGTCGTGATGTAAGTCGAATTGTATGTAAATAGCGGCTCAGCATGCAAATTAGGATTTATATCCGTCTTTAGAGCTCGAAAATACCGGGAAATTCGAGGCACGAACGCATGACTAACAACGCGAAACTCCGAAAGTCAGATTTTTAACCTTCAGGCAACCAAGGGTAGGTGAAGGCTTTGTGCTTCAATCGTCGTTCTCAGGGATGCAGTAGGAATCTGGCAGGGCTTTGTTAAAAAACATGTGAATTCACGGGAAGCATTCACTGCGTAGCTGAGAGCGATTGCTATCAAAAAGGTCTACCTCGCTCCTATTCCACTGAGGCCCAACTCTGGGGAAATGAAATGTGGAACGAGCAGAAAGGGAAACTCAGACTTATTAGTTCAATTCATGCATATGAAATTAGTGTAACCTTTACACTAATTAATATTTTCGTTACTCCAAACTAATATAGAAATTGTGGAACTGTTTATCTCTCGTGTTTAGTAAATGTTCTCTATTTATTTCTCACTGCTCTGCTAACAGCACAGTTTCTTAGAATTTTTTAGAAATAAATAGCACTTTCTATCTTCACCCTAGAACATTCGACTGTTTATTTCTTTTCTGTAAATGTCAATTCCATAAAATTTTGTCCAATTTATTTATATATTACTTGGACGCGTCCGAATGGACCGTCACACATAGCAAATTTATCAATAGGAGTTCGCATGCGGTCCCAACTGAGGCTTCTTGCACCTTTTTAAATCGAAGTAAATGCATGAAGCAATTTGAACTATCGATTATCGATGAATTCAATTCAATTCTGCCTTATTTTTCGTGGAAAGGCTCAGGTCATGGTTGCTCTTCCATCTGACCACGCATATTTGGCTACGCTCCTTTCGAAAGCTTTCGGCATCTAGTAGCGAAAGAGGATATCACTCCACACGACTCTTACAATTCAGGTTTTTTAGGCTTGAGTATCTTTCCTTGCTGCAATTCCTCTCCAAAAGAACTTCACTAGAGAAGAACATCACTACAAAGGATTTTTACGCCATTACAATTCCACGGTTTTCATTAGGATTGCCACCTCTCCGGGTTTGACCCGGAGACTCCGGGTTTAAGGATTTATCTCCGGGCTCCGGGTTACTTTTGAAATTCTTCGAGTCATACAAAAAGTGAAATTAACTATCTTTTTGTCACTTTTTTCAAATATAATCTGTATTTAATAATTTAATTTTATCTGTTTTCATAGTAATGACACTATATAAATAAAACTTGGACTGCGTGGCAAAGTCAGTATGCCATCAGTTCACCATCTCCAGTCGAAAAATAATGTACTTATTGTTGTAATAATTAATGCGTTATTAACATTAACAATGCATTACATTGTGAAATAATGAATCGTAAAAAGGCGTATATTATTTTATAATAAATGTATATTGTGAATTTATGTATTTACATTTCGTCCCCCCCCCCGGCAATTAGTGATCTCCGGGCCATGTGTTCTTCGCAGGTGGCAGCCCTGCTTTCATCGAATTTGAACATCCAAACAAGGATATAGCAGTTAGATATGCCAACCGTTACACCACCGAATCCGTATCGTAATCAAAACCTCACACCAACCCTAGTGAAATCTGCCATTGTAATGGATTATGTGAATTTGTGGAATGTTCTCTCGGATTTCTCCAATATTCCTACCTCTCATTAAAGTTCAAAGAATTGGTCGGCTCTACCTCTACAGCTAATACGACCATCTTTTCCTATAATTTTCACCTCTTTAACCGTCATAATTTTTCATTCATCGGACGCCCCATGTTCATGAGTTATGTGAGGCAGCGTAGTCATATTAACTGTATGTGATTTTGTCAATGGGAGAGAACTGTGAGAGAACAATACCACCTAAAAGGCTGTGAAATCATTTATTCGATTCATTATACTCATAATCTCGAGAAAAATAAATTCTGTGAAAGTTTGACTCTTGCTATTGAAAAGCCTGATACACTTGCAAGGAATCTCTTCAGCAGAAATTCACTCCGCTTTTTTTGTGCATTCATTGAAACTGTGCACTGTAATTACATGGTAATGTTTAATTGAATATGTGACTGATTTTGCAAGAAAGTTCCTAAATATAAATAGAATTTTATTAATATATATTAAAAACACATAAAACTGTAGTGTTACCTGTAATACTAATTGCTCAGCGTAATTCAATGTCATGTCTCAGTCTAACTTTGATATTGTATTTCAAGCTGTTGAAGTATTTCTTAAAATGATTTAATCCTGAAATTAACTTTTTTACTTTCCCGCCTTACGACTACTTCGTAAGAAGAGAAAGTTATGTAATCGTGCGGCGGAAAACGGGGAATTTTCGCCAGAAAATCTCTTATAGCAGGGGTCTGGTAACGAAAAAGTGGATAAAAACTGTAGCTAAATTTAGAAAAAAAATCTTCTATCTCGTGGTGTAGTCCAAATCCATGATTTGTTGCTTCTTGATACTGCAAAATCGATTGACGGCCAAACGTCCGTCTGTCCGTCTGTGGTCAACGCTAGCGCCTAAACCGTTCGGCTGATTTTCTTTAAAATTGATATTCCCCGATCATTTTTACTCGTCTCAGGGCCTCTGGAATTTGAAAGCGATATTTTAGTATTTGAGGGTAATTTACATGAAGCCCATTTTGAGATTTTCAAAGTTAAGAGAAAATGGCTCCAAATTTTTTGATTATATTTTGTTGTTGAATAGTGCGAAAAACGTTTAAAGGAATGACGTAGGTATCATTTTCATTGATAAGCCCAATTGTTCGAAAATTGAAAAAAACTGTTTAAAACTGCAAAATTGAAGATAGAGATTTTTGCCTCAGAGAAAGTCGGTTGTACAAAATTAGCACTTCAAATAAGGTAATGTACCATTTTTTGGAAAAAAGAGTAGTTTTTGCGTAAATTGCGATTCAAATTTACAAAAAACAAAATTTCTCAAAAACCGCTCCAAATTTTTTCTTTAAATTTTCTGCACGTGCGTAATAAGGGACGGTAAATATATAAATAAACTAGTGGTGCTATAGAATGGCACATACTTTCTCGCAGTAGTTATTTTTCAAATGCCGATCAGCGGATAAATTATTTGGAGTAAGCCGTTCACCGCCGCCTTCCTTGGTCATGTTTGAAAGACGTTTTTCGCATGTTGACAATTACCAGCTTCCTAATGATAGAACTGATACAAGTACGTTTTGACTGAAACATAAGCAGTTGTTCCGCAAGTCAGTCCCGTGGCGCGGCTGGTTAAAGCACCTTGGGGTTGAGATCTTCAGTAAGGAAGATGCCGAGTTCGATCCCCAGATGAGGATTTTAATTTGATGAATGTGATGTTGCAGGAAAAAACACTGAAGAATGTAAATACTTTATTGAAAATCATTTGAAGTACTTTTACTCACGAATAGAATCAATGCAGATAAATAGACCGGACTTGTCTGTTTTCCCAAACTGCATCTTTTAAACAATTTTTCAACTCTGTTATTCGATTTCTGAAGCGTATGACATGTCAAATCAACCGTTGTCTAGTATATATCTGTATGAACCAATTTAAGTAAAATATGAGTATTTTAACGTTAAATTGTTATACATTATATATGGTGATATACATACATACATATGGTGATGATAGGGGGTGGAAGGAACACAAATACAACCATGCCTGAGGCGAGACTCGAACCCGCGACCCCTCATTCCGAGAGCACTACGGCACTGCTGCGTTAGCGAAATTAATCTTTGTTTCTCAGTCTCACGGAGTACTCCGTACCCAATTCCCCAAATCCCATTTTCTGAAAGCCCCCCAAAAAAACGAACAGTAGTACCTTTACGGAAAAGAAACAAATCCCAAGAGTATTGAGAAGATTCATTAATACGAACTACTGCACAAGTACGACTGCATAAGCGACAATGGCATTCATTTCTCCCGTCCATTCGCCCAATGGACAATGGCAGATTGGCAAACCCCTGACTCTAGTTTCATGTCACCTCTTACTGTCGCAACCCCACGACGTTGTTCTTTCGGAGCATATTGTCAAAGAGCTGGAATATCAACTATGACCGAACTCCCTCTGGTGATTTGAAGCGGAATAACAACAACGTTGAAATCTCCTCAACCTCGTCTCACTTTTTTAGTTGACCAATGCCCTTCATTGCATTCAATTGCTGTTAAGTCGTCGTTTCGAGTAGATACGTCGATCCCAAACATATTTGCTCGGTAGTAAGACGTGAGAAATAAGAAAATTAATGGTTTTATTAGCAAAAGAGAACGCATACATGAAAATCATAACTCAAAATCACTCCAAGAATAGTCGCTACACGGTAAATGTCGGATACAGGAAATTTGGCGAAGCGATCACTTAGTGACACCTTGAGCCACATCGTTTCATGAGTTCTTGCGCGCTACGGCAGCAACCAACGCCGCGCCGCGCCCGCTTCCGTCCTCCGACAGCATGCACCGGAACTGCGCAGCATTTCCAACACATTAGTTCATCATAGGTAATACCACGAGTGCTCTGGAAATTATCGATAAATCCTTGACTCGCAGAGCGAAAAGGGGATTTATCTGAGAATTTCCAAAGCACGGGTGGTATTTAATAGGACTATTCCACAAATGAAATAATGTCCATGACAGTTTTAAACTGTGCCAAATATTGAAAATATGTTAAAATCAATGAGGTTATGGTATAGTACATAGGCGGTTTATTGGACATCGACATAGCGATTTATATATACCGCCTCCTAATATAGATGAGTCACAGTTTATGATTGGCCAGGAGGGAGATGCGGTAAGAAAAATCGGATAGAAAAAGTGATAAAACTTTTTGAGATGCACCGCCCTGATTGGGGCATTTTATATGTATAGTTAAACACTATTGGTTTTAATTTCACGAGTGTAATACCCTTAAGTAAGCATTTCTGAGAAAGATAGGCCACAAAATAGGTATTTCAGCATCAAGGGCGTTTTAAGGGTTCCAATGATCGAGCAACGACAAAACGCCAGAGGGTGTTTGGCCGGAGTATGTTTTTGTCGCCTGAGGTCATTAGAACCACTTAACTCCCGTGGTAGAACCTCGTTTTAATTCTTCATGTATAGTTATTTACGAATTAATTAATGTTAACTTGAGTCGGTTTGTAATATGAGCGGATCTGTAGCAACACGATCTTCCTTTGTCATTGTTAGCGTTTGTTTGCGACCGCAGCAGAATGAATTAGAGGAAATGGAGAAAAGCAAAAATATTCCGGATGACATAGAAGCAATTGCAAAAAATAAAAAAATATTTTAAAAAATCTTACGAAGATTTGCTTGCCAGAAAAATCACGGACGTTTATAAAAGGGAATACGAAGATTTGTTAATAATGACATTGCTTCAAGATTTGGTTTGTTGAATTCATATGAATAAGTACCTTTTTATTGATATTTTCTTTTACTAAAAATATGGATTACTTGTGTAGTAGAATAGTGGGTTACGATTTGCAATCCGAGAAGTTAACTCCAATTACATTTTCACGAATAATTTTGTGGTGAAGAAAATGTTACTGAAAAGGAAGTTGACGAACAACCGACCATACACTTTTAAATAAACAGTCGAAAGGATTTGAACCCAAGAAATCGGCAGTTTTATCAAGAGAGAAAATACTATTTTTTTTTAAAAAAATGCACCAAATGGAATTTATATTTTCGATAATTTATATTTTGGGTGTATACGGAGCTCTAAGAAGTAATGAAATACTCGTAGTACATTTTGAAAATATTCGATATACAGAATCATGGTTCCAGTTTGTTAAAACATCGCACAAAACATACTTCTCCAAAGTACTTTGTAAATAAGTATACTCAAAATGCGTTACTTAATACAAATTACAACAATACATACTCAAAATGCGTTAGGTTTTGAAACGCTAAATACATACGTATTTAAAATATTTCAAATACTCAAAATACAGTAAATACAATAATTTTGCAACATAACTTTATTGCAAAATATATTGTAATTTTATTACAATAAATTACTAATTGACAGTCATAAATTCCTGAACAATAACTAAAAAAATTCAAATATAAAGCACTGACTTATATTTTCACAAAAACACTTTGTAATATAAAATGATATCAGAAATATGTTTAACTCAAACGGAATTTCCTTTTAAAACTACTAGTTTTTCAAACATATCAGACAATAAATCTCTAGTTGGCGAATGTATAAAATCCGCCAAGGAAAACAGTTGTTGAACTGGCCCTGAACTAAACTAGTTATAAGGAATAAACGCTTTTTTTACAGTCGTCCAGCATTTTTACTGATTTAGATTTATCATTTTAAAATGTCGAAATTCTACTTCAACATCTGAAAGGAACTTTTGTTTCAATGATGTCCATTCTCTAGGAGAATCAAACAAAAAGAAACATCATCTGTATATATAGTTATCTGCTTCATCTGTATTTAAAGTAACTGAAGTACTTCTTTTTTTCAATACACCTATTTTATGTATTTAAATAAAACTCTAAAATACATGTCCAAAAAACTTAAAAATACAGTTTTTCAAATACAAAATATATTTAAAATACGTATTTCAAATACGAGTATTAAGTACTGCCCAACCTTGGCCAAGAGTAAAAATGAAGTATCCAGAAGTTTTCTAGGAACCGATGAAAATCAGATGTCAGGCTACCTATCAATAAAACAGTATAGGATGCTACGACCAAAAGGAATGGAACGTTTTTTTGCAGGGTACCGGAATAGAGATTATGTTGCTCATCCCTTTAGTAAAAACACGATCGGGATCATTTCCGCTAAAATTGCTTAAGTGGATTGGCATGCTACATGTTAGTCGTGATTTCCTAAGTGCTGTTTCTTCGAATTTATTCGTGTTTTCTAGATGCTCAGGATTCGGACCTTCGGCTATTGTCACAGAGCTGTGGGGCAAGTGTATGGGATATAACTCAAGTACCTGAATGGAGGGGTTCGTCAATTCGCGAATCTTGATGTTCATGAGGTCCGCGAAGCCCGGGTGGAAGCGGTACAGGGAGCCGTCCACGCCGATGGTGACGTCGGGGAAGTTCATGTGGTTGAGCAGCGCCGCCATGGTGGCCGACACCATGCGGCCCGCGCGCTGCCACGCCACGTAGCACACGTAGTGCAGGTCCACGCAGTCCTGCTCGGAGGGCGAGCCGTAGCCCAGGGCGTTCAAGATGTTCCTCGCCGCCACGTGCTGGCCTGGGAGATCGCTGTTGGAAAATCCATTCCACGGTCAAACCTCCTTAACATGAATTCCAAAGGACAAAAATTATCAGTGATCATGTTTAAAATATATAAGAATAAAAGGTGATATCTTGGCCGGTAAATCATCGTTAGCACAAACTCGTATAACTCGAAGTTCGCCTAATACGGACAAAATTTGGGATAAGATGATATGAAAACATAGTGATGCGGAAACAATGTCTCTCTCTCTCTCTCTCTCTCTCTCTCTGGGGATTATACACATATTATAAATATTGAAACCAATCAGCCCAATATTGGCCAAATCGATTTTCAGCTATCGGTCGTACGAGATCCACTGCCCGCCCGATCACTCGCGCGCCGCCGCACAGAGGGCTAAATGGCCAATCTAGGCGGAACTAGACCCCCCTCCCTAACATTTTAATATCGACTTGGTTTATTTTTTCGGCTCAGGTTTCCTACGCTGGGGAAGTGGATTACTTGTCATATCTTGAAGGAAGCGCTGCGTGAAGCAGTCGCTCTGCAGCCACTCGAAGAATCAAACGCGCTCTGATCTCAATGAAAGGCGAATGTGAAACTCTGCTATATGGAATATGTTCAGTGAAGTATGTACTTTTCAACTGTGGTTATATAATTTCAATTCTTTGCTTCTCTCTTCGTAAAATAAACTGTAAAGTAGGCGTTGCGCGAGCGTTGGGTGGCTAGATGCTGTAATTCAGTTTTCGGAAGTGGTATACAGGGCAATAACACCTAAAATGATTGAAGCAACGCAATCTACTAGTTTAGGTGTAAGCCGGCCGAGGTAAAGTTTTAATGAGTGTACTGGGGAGGGTAAAGAAACCGCATGGAAACATTACTTACGTCGCACTCGAAGGAAGAAATTGTGTTCGCAGCGAGGCAATCACTGCATACATCGGGCAAAAGAGATGCGGCCAACATGATCCAGGAGATGACTACAACTGGTCGCATTATCAGAGGACTGACTCTTATCAATTGTTGGATTCTTGTTGGCCAATTGTAATGTTGTAATGTCAAATTGTCAGTGGAAATGGTGTGAATCAACCAAAGCAATGAAAGATATAAGAACATTAAATTTAAATAGCAATGAAATTGTTTAAGGGGTCAACATGGGTAGTGTGTAAAATGCAAGTATAGAAAAACAGTGGGTTAGAAAAGGGTTTATCTGCAATAAAACTTTATGATTGGTGTCTTTTATGTGAAACATAAACGTCATAAACTGAAGAAGAAGGAGAAGAAGTAGAAAAAATAATTTCTTATCATTTGTGAAAAGTTAAATAAATCTTTTAGAAATTGTGCAATATAAAATAAAAGATTAATAAATTAATTTATGTTTTGATTTAGTTATTGAGAATAAAATATATTTGCGTTCGGAGAAGTTATAATATTTTAAAAAATTTTTTCGAACACAATTCATTAATAATAATAATTTGTATTCATTAGTAATTATAATCATTAATGGGTAAAACTGAAGTATATTTAATGTGTATTAATTTCACAACCTTAACACCCGTTTACATTCCCTAGAATCTCTTAAAACAAAAGATTTAAAGCTAGTTCCGTCTAGAATCGCCATTTAGTCCACTGTGCGCCGGGTGGCCGACGGTTTTTCTTATCGTGGTTGGGAGGGGCGGAGAAGGGGCGTGTCCAAAATGTGAAAGATACTAGAGAAAAATTAGAAATCTATTGTAATTAAATCAATTGAAATTATTGTATCAATTGTAATATATATATATATATATATATATATATATTGTGACCGTACTTACCTTTGCTGGCTCACGGTTACACATATCATAAAATTTTTTTATGTGTGGGTACAGGAGTTCTTTAAGGGGGTTACTTTAATCTACAGTATCTGGATTCAAAGGCCTACTATCATATAAACAGAATTTATTAGAACAAAAGAACAATAAGACATCATTACATTACCAACATAGCTTGCATCATTGCTTTGATCATAATTCTATGGTTCATTCTGTACATCTCTAACCTTCCCACCATTACATTATCATTCCCGCTTATGCAACTTCCAACCCTTTGGAAAAACTACGTGCCATTCATATGCTACTACGCACATCATTACTTTCAACGCTACACAGTGAGCATCCTGAACTGGCGTTTCATTTAATTTTCCTTCTATTTGTTCACAATTAGAATTACTTATCTGATCGTTACGATCGTCGATTTCTACGTGACGCGTTGCTGCCCGTTCCGCCTGAGGCCGGGAGGTAACCTTGATGCCCGCGATGCTCCGTCTGCCCACGTGTCACCGCAGCCCGTTTCCAATCCACCGGCGTCGCCTTCCCACGGTTTCTTTCTTCACACAATGACTTTAATCGTATCAGCTCAGCAGCTCCACCGCATAATCACACATCAGCACAGCCGCACCAACTATCATTAACCCGCATCGCCCACGTGTCCGTGCACTGCTCCCCTTTTTTATTAAATTTCGTAATTATTCTCTCTTAAATAAGTTCACCACAATCCTTACACTCGCTTATTGCACAGTTCATCACAATTTTTCTTTCTTAAATACCTGTTGTCCCGATTACACTGGATTTCTTGTACATCAAAGCATCGCTCTCTAACCACCATTGCATACCGTCCTCACGCCATGCTGCTCAACCGCCAACTGTCGCTTTTGCGCGGTCAGACCGATCAGTTCCCACTACCCCGTGCGCTCGTTCACGACTCTGTCGATCCGTTCCGCCGCGGTTCCTCACTCTGCGCGCTACTTTTGAATGTGGTGGAACGCCTATTCTTTGTGTTTTGACCAATACGGTCAAATAACCCCCCACGTTATCAAGATTTTTTTTTACACAGTGAAAAATAATCTTCTAATCCATTGCTTCCAGGGTTCTCCTTTAGTTTTGATCTTGTCCCTCATGGTATGCCTTCAAGTTGTAAAAGTTGTATTGTTCGACTGTTTCTCCCCGCTCATTCATTAGTTCCGCCACATTTGGAGCTTTAATTGCCTTTATCTCATATGGTCCTTCATAAAGGAGGAAAAACTTCGAATAAGTTTTTAGTTTGGGATTTGACACTCTAGGTACCCTAACCAACACCTTTTGTCCCACCTTGAATTCGTATGGCGTTTTCTTCATTTTTGCTAGTCGTACTTCGCTCATTTTGACTAAATTCTCGCGGACTGTTTCCTGTGATGGCTCCTGCGGTCTTTGGAATACCTCTTCTCTGTCAAGTGCGTATAAGACGTGGGGTGGTCTACGTCCAAAATGTGCCTCGTACGGTGTAATACCCGTGCTATCGTGTGGAATGGACGGCAACCACCTATTAATCTCCGGTATTAGCTCTCCCCATCTGTCGTGCTGCTCGTGGCAATATGTTCTGAACATCCTAGATAATTCCCTCATGACCCGTTCCGCCGGATTTGATTGTGGATGTCGGATTGATGTAAATACTGGTTTTGTTCCAAGTCCCATCAATGTTTGCTGCCACTGTCGGCTGGTAAACATGGTTCCATGATCTGACAGTATTCTTTGGTATGGTCCTGCTACGTCAAAAAATATCTTTAACTTCCTCAGACAAGTTTGAGCATTCGTTCTCTTTATGGGGTAAATTTGGACGAATTTCGAAAATACGTCAATAGTTACAAATATGTGCTGGTTTCCATTTCTGGTTTTCGGCAGTGGTCCGTAAATATCCACGGCTGCTATGTCATTTTTCCCAAGCGGAATTATTGATTGCATGGGTCCTGCAAAGCTCTTGTTTGGGTACTTCGCCTTCTGACATAAGTTGCATTGACTCACGACCTTTCTAATTTGCCGGGCCATTCCCTTCCAGTAACATAGTTCTTGTATTACCTTCGTAATTTTCTCCGCTCCGAAATGTGCCATGGACGTATGAACATGCTTAATCAATTGCTCCGTGATACTCTTAGGTATCCACAACCTAAATATTTCTGCGTTTCTTGTCACTCTCCTGGTCACCACTCCCTGGATTAACTTCCATTCATCTTGCTTCTCCTCCATTTCCTCGTAATCCGGGTCTTCCCGTGACATTCTCCCCTCTTTGTAAGACTTTACCTTACTAATGTCAGGATCTTGTTCCTGTAGCGCAATTAGGTCTTCCCAATCGACTAGCGGCGCGTCCGTCACTCCAAGGTCCATCGCTGCCACTTGAAACTGCCTTTCGTTAGCGTAAGCCTCGTTTCCCTTGGGAGTCTTCCTGCTTAGTAGGTCGGGTAAGTAGTTTAACTCCCCTTTACAGTGTTCTACATCAAATGAAAATTGCTGCAGATACAAGGTCCATCTATACAATCGATCATTCTGTGTATGGCATCTGTTCAAAAACGTCAGGGCCTTATGATCTGTGCGCACAATGAAGTGCCTACCCATCAAATAGGGTCTTAATTTGGTAATAGCCCATACAATAGCCCCCGCTTCTTTTTCAGTCGTGGTGTACCGAATCTCTGGGCCTTTGAGCACCCGACTAATGATTGCGATGATTTTCTCTCTTCCTTCCACCTCCTGATACAGTACGGCCCCCATTCCGAAGTCGCTACTGTCAGTTTGTAGTATGCACGTTTTGCTAAAGTCAGGGTGTGCTACCACACAATGCCTGTAAAACATGGCCTTGATTTCATTAAATGCCTCCTCATGGGAATCATCCCACTTCCATCTCTTCCCTTTTTGCAACAGCTTATAAAACGGTGACATTGTCATAGCGAAGTTAGGGCAGAACCGAGCATAATAATTACAAGTGCCAATCAGCCGCCGAACTTGTCTGACATTCTTGGGCGCCGGAATTTGTTGTATCTCCCGAATCGTGTCCTGCTTCATACCAATGCCCTCTGTCGTGATCTCGTACCCCAGAAAATGGATAGTCCTCGTAGCCCATCTCGACTTCTTGATGTTCAACACCAAATTGTTTTCCTTCAGTATGCCGAACAACTCTCGTAAATCTCGAAGATGCTCGGAAATGGATTTGGATTTAATCACAACATCATCAACGTAAACTGTCACTCTGTCCTGTAGTCGACCCCCTATTATCCTGTCAATGCACTGAACCAGTGCTGCCCCGCTGTTTCGCAGACCAAATGGTACTCTTCTGAAGACGTAGCATATTCCTTCCACCATGAATCCCGTGTACTGTTGGTCTTCCTCAGCGATTTTCATTTGCCAATAGGCCCTACTGAAGTCCGTGCACGAGAACACCTCGCACCCTCCGAATCCTCTCAGAATTCCCTCCACTTCCGGAGGAGCGTCTCGGTATGGCAAGGTCACAGCATTCAGTCTTCTCGCGTCTAAGCAAATCCGAAGTCCTCCGTCCTTCTTCTTAACGATGACTATCGGACTGGTGTAAGATGTGGACGCCCTCTTTATGATCCCTTCTTCCGTCATCTCTCTGATCAATTCCGCTACTTCTTTTCGATAGGCTGCAGGTATGGGATAGTTCCTCTCCCTGAATGGTGTATAGTCTGTTAATTGTATCCTAAATTCGTACTCCTTAATAGGTTCACCGTTTTTCATAAATATTTTCTTGTTCTCTAATAGCAATTCCTTCAACTCGATTTTACCCCTATCATCCAACATCTCAGCTCCGTCAGCCTGTTGCTCTATCCACTCCTCCACGCTTTCACCACTTATTACTCCCGCGCTAATATTGTATTCTTCGTCCTCCTCGCCTCCTGTATCAATCCACATCTCGTCTCCGTTTACAATGATGTGCCCCTTTTCGAGATTTATGACAGCCCGATTGTTCGCCAGGAAATCCATCCCCAATATAACCGGATACAACAAATGCCTCACCACCAGCGCAACCATCTCGTACATATACCCACCAATACATACTTCTAACATCACTTGTTTCGTAATGGGGCTTGACCTCTTCTGGGTGGCCCCAATTACATACGACCTCGTCATCGGTAATGCCGCCACATGTTTTCCCGTCGCCACTAACCTCTCATAATAATCCTCCGAAATCGCGCTCGCCACACATCCTGTGTCAACCAATGCTTCCACTTCTTCACCTAAGCATGATATCATGACGGTTGGACATTTCCGACGAATCTTCTGGCTGCTTTTTCTCTTGATCCAGGGTTCATCCTCGTAATCGACCACTTGAAATGACTTGATGGAAACCTCGTTGCTTACTCCGTGATTGTTCGTGTTGGGGTCTCCCGTCAACACGAACTCCCTTCGTTTAAATTTGGGTTGTAACCCGTCCCGCTGGTATTTGGTCTCATTTCGTTACCACGTGAACCTTCTCCTCCGTTTCCTCCATTAGGTTGTCTCGACCGCTCGCCGTTCCTTCGACTTTCGCTCTCCTGCTGCCTATCATATCCTCTTTGGTTTTCTCCACCCCTCTGATCACCCCAAACTCTAGCGCTTTGCTTTCCTCCCCTCTCTTGCTCTTGAGCGCCCCTCACCATCATTGCATTTACATTCACTTCATTTCTGTTTTTCGGTGCATTAGCAAACGTCAGATCGAAGCTCCCTAATGCGTCTTGAAACTTCTCTAAATCTGTATGACACGCGCTCCTAAGCAAATTCTGGGTAGTTGTTGGAAATTGTCTGATTAGGATGCACATGATTTCTTGATCGCTCATGGGTGGCGATAACGATCGGAAATCCATGATGCGCCTAGCCGCGTAATCTCTCATTCCGCCCCCACCTGATGGCTTGTACATACTGTTCATGAGACCCATCTTAAAATTTAGCTGGATATCCTCGCTCCAATATCTTCGAAAAAACATCTGCTTAAACTCCGTTACAGTACTTGGAAATGGTGTGATGGTGTCTGCCCAGGTCCTCGCGTTATCCTGCAGCATCTGGTATATTACCTGCGTCTTACTCTTCTCAGGGAGACAACTAACCGCTAGGTATCGCTCCACAGCTCTCATGAACGAGTATGGATTCTCTTTTACGTCGCCCGAAAATTTTAATGAGGATGGTATTGCTATATTAACTGGGCCCCCTCCCACATTTGGCGCCGTCTTAACCTCTTTTAATTCTTGAACTTCTATTTGCAATTCCGCGATGTCGTCCTCACATTTCCGAACGTCCTTCTGCACTTCCTTTCTACAGGCTGCCACCGACTCCTTCAATTCTACCTTCGTGTCTGCCAACTCCCTCTTGCAGTTTTCTATCTTCCGTTCCATCCCTTGTGATACTCCCTTCACTTGCACATGCAGTGACTCGATGGCTTTATCCTGTGCCTCAATCCGTCCTTCCATCTTTGTGGTAATGTTTCGACTAAGTTCACTGCATATCTCTTGAACTCGCCCGTCTATTCTTTGTTCCCATGACTCGAACTTCTCCACTATAACCTGGTATTGTTCTTGTATTTGTCTCACTTGCTCTTGTTCATGTTCCTTCAGTTCATCAATGATTTTCTTTTGCTCCTCAACCATTCTCCTTTGGGCCCGTTCTTCCTGCTTCTCTAGCTCCTCGACCATTCTTCTTTGTGCCCGTTCGTCCTGCTTCTCTAGCTCCTCAACCATTCTTCTTTGTGCCCTTTCTTCCTGTCTCTCTAGTTCCTCAACCATTCTTCTATGTGCCCGTTCTTCGAGCTTCTCTTGTCCTGCCATGATTTGATGAAGCATGCTCAGTAAGTCCTCTGTTCCGTTTCTCTTCACCATTCCCAGATTTGGTGTCGACGCACTCGCCCCCGATAACTCCATTCTGGCTCTATCCGAATCTTCTAGTAACGACTCATCCCATTTACCTCCATCATCCTCATCATAATGATCTCTGTCCTCGCGCTTCTCTTCCTCTCCCATCATTGTGCCCGTTTGCTTTTCCATTATGCCCCCAAATTGCACCCTACTACACCTATTTCTGACTAATCGCCCTCCTACACGCTTGATTCCACCCAAAATCTGTTGCCCAACTTCAGAATGCTCACAGAGGCATACACCGAACACTACAAATTACTTCACTTCACACCAGCGGCATCCTAATTACTCTCAAAAATGACCCTAACACAATCTGAATTGCTTTGAATTAGATGTGAGTGATGCCGCATATATTACGATCCTATACATAACTCATCAAAAACACATACAAGAAAAAAACACACATCAAACAAATTATTGACCTCCGTCATCCACCTGGGAACAATTCACAAACAAAATGCACTCAAGCTCAAAACACCTAGAAATACACACAAAATAATTAAATGTAATTACACTGACATCTGTAACAAAATTCACATTGACATAGTCTTCCTGCACATTACTGAATGCAACTTATTTTTTTTTTTTTTATCCACCTAAATAAAAAAAATCTCGATAACTCTTATTCAGTTGCAACTACTTGAATTGTAATGTTCATCAAATAATTAATGCTACTATGTCTCCAAAATAGCTCATAACTTCATAATATTCATTTACACACACGTCCAATCAGTGCTTCAAAATGCACTGGGCAGCACCTAAAACCCAAATTTATATTCTAACATGAAGGATTTTGTTCCTAATGTATTGCTCATTGAACTCAATGAATACACCTACTGTAATAATACTTCAGAAATCATACCCTAACACACTGTGTTTATTTAGATACACACTGTAAGGACTCTTCAACAAAATTATACCCTGATAATTACACTCATGTCCACACTCACTGTAATACCACTTTCCAATAATTATGCCCTAACATATTATTCATTGCCACATATACATTATGATCTTGTTTCATAAAAATTATCCTTGTATTTACACTGAATTCAGCGCCTTTTTATTGGCCACGTTATAACAATCTTAAAAAGAAAACTACATTCCAATATCTGCACTACCTTAAAACACATTAATTAAAATTCCCATCTATTTGTTATTTAAACTCAATAGTCATCAAAATGTTTTCTAAATTGTAAATGAATTATTTCAAACGACACCTTGACACAGAGATTTGCACTTAATGTTCATCAAAATGTTTTCTAAATTGTAAAAGAATTATTTCAAACAACACCTTGACACAGAGATTGGCACTTAATACTTATCAAGATATTTCTGGATTGCAAAGGAATTAATTTACACAACACCTTGGCATATGAAATTGGCACTTAATACTCATCAAAATTTCTTCTAAATTGTAAATGAATTATTTCACACAACACCTTGGCAAATGAAATTAAACTAAGCATTCATCACATTCTCTTCTAAATTGTAAATGAATTATTTCAAACAACACCTTGACACAGAAATTGGCACTTAATACTTATCAAGATATTTTCTGGATTGCAAAGGAATTAATTTACACAACACCTTGGCATATGAAATTGGCACTTAATACTCATCAAAATTTCTTCTAAATTGTAAATGAATTATTTCACACAACACCTTGGCAAATGAAATTAAACTAAGCATTCATCACATTCTCTTCTAAATTGTAAATGAATTATTTCAAACAACACCTTGACACAGAAATTGGCACTTAATACTTATCAAGATATTTTCTGGATTGCAAAGGAATTAATTTACACAACACCTTGGCATATGAAATTGGCACTTAATACTCATCAAAATTTCTTCTAAATTGTAAATGAATTATTTCAAACAACACCTTGATACAGAAACTGGCACTTAACACTCATCAAAATATTTTCTGAATTGTAACTAATGCTCATACAACATTTCTTTTGATTTTCAACTAAATTATTTCAAACAACACTTCACTAATTCCACTGCAATATGTTAGAGAATATTGATATATTTAATGCACTTAAACTCTCTTTGAAATATTTAAAACTGGAATGCTGACATTATCAAGAAATTTACACTGTCTTCTGCCTTTTCCAGTCATGCAACTAATTCAGATACCTGCTGATTAAAGTATGCACTTATGGGGATTGAATTTTGTTCAAATCTAATTACAAATTACCAATCTTTCCCTGTCCCTGAATTTCGGGCGCCAATAATATGTGACCGTACTTACCTTTGCTGGCTCACGGTTACACATATCATAAAATTTTTTTATGTGTGGGTACAGGAGTTCTTTAAGGGGGTTACTTTAATCTACAGTATCTGGATTCAAAGGCCTACTATCATATAAACAGAATTTATTAGAACAAAAGAACAATAAGACATCATTACATTACCAACATAGCTTGCATCATTGCTTTGATCATAATTCTATGGTTCATTCTGTACATCTCTAACCTTCCCACCATTACATTATCATTCCCGCTTATGCAACTTCCAACCCTTTGGAAAAACTACGTGCCATTCATATGCTACTACGCACATCATTACTTTCAACGCTACACAGTGAGCATCCTGAACTGGCGTTTCATTTAATTTTCCTTCTATTTGTTCACAATTAGAATTACTTATCTGATCGTTACGATCGTCGATTTCTACGTGACGCGTTGCTGCCCGTTCCGCCTGAGGCCGGGAGGTAACCTTGATGCCCGCGATGCTCCGTCTGCCCACGTGTCACCGCAGCCCGTTTCCAATCCACCGGCGTCGCCTTCCCACGGTTTCTTTCTTCACACAATGACTTTAATCGTATCAGCTCAGCAGCTCCACCGCATAATCACACATCAGCACAGCCGCACCAACTATCATTAACCCGCATCGCCCACGTGTCCGTGCACTGCTCCCCTTTTTTATTAAATTTCGTAATTATTCTCTCTTAAATAAGTTCACCACAATCCTTACACTCGCTTATTGCACAGTTCATCACAATTTTTCTTTCTTAAATACCTGTTGTCCCGATTACACTGGATTTCTTGTACATCAAAGCATCGCTCTCTAACCACCATTGCATACCGTCCTCACGCCATGCTGCTCAACCGCCAACTGTCGCTTTTGCGCGGTCAGACCGATCAGTTCCCACTACCCCGTGCGCTCGTTCACGACTCTGTCGATCCGTTCCGCCGCGGTTCCTCACTCTGCGCGCTACTTTTGAATGTGGTGGAACGCCTATTCTTTGTGTTTTGACCAATACGGTCAAAATATATATATATATGTGTGTGTGTGTGTGTGTGTGTGTGTGTGTGTGCGCGCGCGTGTGTGTGTGTATGTGTGTGTGTGTGTGTGTGTACTACACTAAGTGATCAAAAGTATCCGGACACGTCCAAACACATACGTTTTTCATTTTAGGTGTATTGTGCTGCCACATACTGCCAGGTACTCCATATTATCGACCGCAGTGGTCATTAGAAATTGTGAATAGAATGGGGTACTCCGCGGAACTTACGGACTTCGAACGTGGTCAGGTGATAGTGTGTCACATGTGTCAGAAGTCTGTTGTTTTGCGAGATTTCCACAGTCCTAAACATCCTTAGAGCCACTGTTTCTGATGTGATAGTGAAGTGGAAATGTGAAGGGGTACGTACAGTACAAAAACGTACTGGCCGACCTCGTCCGTCTTTTATCAGAATTATTTTTCTATTAATTCGATCATTGTTGACGTTCAAAACTTAATGACTTCACCATTATCTTTATTACTGAACTTCACTTAATCAATGCATTTCTAAAATTGCACTTACGTTTCAATCTCCGACACCAACTTTGACTCGAAACTGTCTTTCGTCTTCAGCTGCTCCGTTGCAACACCTCCGAAAATGAACTGTCGTTCAACGGCTGTGACGAGCACTCGCCGGACAAACTCTCCCAGGTACATGCCGGAAATCATCTTCTCACAACTGTAAAAAATTATAAGTTACACACACAGTGCGGACGTTTACATGTATCAACGTTTACATGTGTTAAAAATTCAAATTGTAAACTCACCTATGTAAAGAACAGAGAGTATTAAGAAGACAATCAATTCAGAAATAAGAAATGTTATAAAAGTAACACTTCAGTGATTAAGTACGTCAGTGCTTAATGAAACTGCACATCATGCACCATTCGCTTAAGCGTCCTTTACGCTTAAGTCCCAATTTAATAAAAAATGTACTGTTTTTAAGAAAAATGGTTTAAAGAAAATAAACATCGCCTATGTTTGACACAAAATTCCGCAAAAAATCTCACGTTGTTGAAAAATGATAGATGGCCTTATTTGAAGATCTGTTTTTTATGAACACATTTTATTTAAAAAATGAATCTTCATAATTGTAGTTGTAGGAAAGCGCCGACATTTTTTTTTCAATTTTCGAAAAATCAGAGTTTTCAACCAATATGAGACCTGCATAATTTTCTTAATAGTCCAGTCGATATATAAATTATATCTGAAAAAAGTCATAAAAACTTTTTTCTTTGAGTATGTTGCATGTACCCAGGAACTAATTAAAACTCCATTTTGCGACTTCCCAGACCCTATGCTAACTTCGCGAAGCCCGAAAAACCGGTACTTTTCTCACCTGTTTGGATGTTTTCTCTATAGCTCTCTAACCTTAAGTTGTGTAGAAAAATGTTTCAAGTGAATTTTAAAGAGGATACAATTTCTTACAACTTTTGTAGAAAACATTTTTTTGCGAAACAAATTAGAAAGAGAACTACAGATTTTCGAAAAACGCTATTTTATCACTTCTCAAAAATGGGTCCAAACATACACATGTTTGTGAGATTATAATAAACTTATAATAAATATAATTCGCGTACCCGTGCGAGAACTCTCGCTTGCTATACCCCACCCTCTTCCTTTATTTTTCCATATCCATATAAGCCTGTAATATACATTTTCCTTAATATGTATGTAATATACATTTTCCTGTAATAACCTTCATGTAAAGTACCCACAAAATTAAAATATCTTTTTCAAATTCAAGGGGTCCCGATATCAACCAGGTCGATCGTGCAATGTCAATTTTGGAGAAAATCGTCTGCACGGTTTAGTCGCTAGCATTGTTCACCGACAGACGGACAGACTGACGTTTTGCGGTCAAAAGATTTTTCGGTATGAAGGAGCCATAAAACATGTGTACCCCTTGGCTACCCCACGTGTTAGGAGATTTTTTTTTCTAAATTTAGCAACTGGAAATATCCATTTTTTCGTTACGAGAGTCCTGCTGTAAGAGTTTTTCTGCTGAAAATTCGCCGTTTCTTTCACAACTGCATTACATAACTTTCTCTTCTTAAAAAGTTCCTTCTTTAGCGCGAGAAAGTAACTAGTGGTGCTACAGAATGGCACAGACTTTCCCGTATTAGGTTTCTATTTCCTTGGGTCTTCGCTAGCTATTCGGAATTGCCACATAATCTTTCTTGCCAGCTAACATCTATCACCGCCAAAAGTACATTTTTTTTGTCATTTTCTTAATTTTTCGGTTTCCTATTGGTAGAACGGAAACATTAATTTTAGAATATTAAAGAACACAAAAACCTAGTCATAAATGGCAATTTTCTTTTAAAAATTATGTGCCGTTTAAGAGTAAATGGCGTTTTAGCGCTACTAAAAGTGCGAAATTTGAAGCTCATTTTCACAGAAAATGTTTGAGTTTTCACAATACTTTATTTGAAGTTATTTCAAGCACTTACACTCACAAATCTATATCTATACTAACATATAAAGACAGAACTGCACTGACTTACAGCGCGATAATCTCTGAATCTACTGAACCAATACTGATGAAACTTTTATACTAGCTTCCTTTAAAGATCTGGAGTAACATATGGTATGATTTACAACCATAAACCTTAACATATTCACAAAATAAATACTTTTCTGGACATTTTTCGACTAGCATTACATCGTAGATTCAAGAATGCATCAATGTTAATAGTTTAGCTTTGCGCCACCTGAGGCGCACTCTTCGTGAAAACTGAGGATGTCTGATATCTACTGCTCATTTCATCAACAGCCAGAATTATTAGGAAGTTCGCTGGGGTTTGAATACGGCTATTTACAAATGTCCGTGAATGTTAGTTCAGAACGTTTGTGTATCGTTTGAAAGACAGCCGTAACAACAGTGGTAAGGAATTTCAATGTACATGTACATGTATTAAGTAATAATATACCGTATAATGTTGAGTTAGGTTGAGAGAGTAAAAAGTACAATAATATACAATGTACTTGAGTAAGGTTGCGGTAGTAAAAAGTACAGAATGTATAGTAATGTACAATGTACGTAACATAGATATCGTATATTTTCAAAATAACCTCTTATTTACAGAAATTTGTGAATTCTAAATTGTTGAAAACAATGGTGAAGCGGAAGACGCATTTGTCAAAACATACTAAAAGTGCGAAAAGATGGGCAGAATATAAAAGTTCAGAATCGGCTACACAAAGGCAAGAGCAACTTACTGAAGACGGCAACACTACAAGGAGAGAAGTCAATACCAATAATTCCCTAGGAAGCAGCTCAGCTTTTCATTATGACCCCCAATTTGATTATTTGCATAGTTCAGATATTCAGATTGGTCATATGGAAAATGTTTGTATGTTTTGTGGAGCAAAAAAATGGGCATTCGAACATAATAGCATGTGTTGTTCTAATGAGAAAGTAAAGTTAAGGCCTTTAGTGGAGCCTCCTGACATTTTGAAAAGCCTGGTTCTTGGTGAACATCCATTATCAAAGCATTTCCTACGCCATTTGAGACAATACAACTGTCTTTTTTAGATGACATCTTTTGGCTGTACAGAACATAAAGAAGGATTTTACATGCCTACATTCAAAATTCAGGGCCAAATTTATCATCGCATTGGTAGTTTACTTCCAACAACGAACCCTGGATTTCTGCAGGTGTATTTCCTTTCTGAAGCACACCAAATGTCTTTGCGTCAAAATATTGTACCTAATTTAAATCCAGAAATTATACAAATGATACAGAGTTTGTTGCACACACACAATCAGTATATTAAAAGTTTCAAGGCTGCCATAGAACAAGCACCTCCAAATATTCTGGATTACGAAATCCTTATCCGAGCTGACATTATCCCTCTCAATTATCATAGAGGCTGTTTCAACCAACCAACAACAAATGAAGTGGCTATATTACTGGTGGATGAAGATAAAGGGCACCGAGATATTGTATTGCACAGTAGAAATGGAAAGTTACAGCGTGTTTCAGAGTTACATCATGCTTACGACCCTCTTCAGTATTCTCTCATATTTGTTAATGGAGAAGATGGGTATTCTATTAATATTCCACAAGTAATTTCAGGAAGAGCAAACATGAATTGTATGTGGGACAAAATCCTCATGACAGACTTGATATTATTTCACGTGTATTTCATATAAAATACCAAAACTTGATGAATTTGATCACCAAAAATCACATTTTTGGTGCAACTGTATGCCATATGTCAACAATAGAATGGCAAAAAAGAGGATTGCCCCATGCTCATATTCTGATTTGGCTTCAAAGAAAAATACAACCAGATGAAATTGACTTCATTATTAGTGCTGAGATACCCAATAAAGAAGAAGATCCTCTTCTTTACGAAATTGTTTCCAAACACATGATTCATGGACCATGTGGAGAATACAATTCACGATCGCCATGTATGGTCAATGGTAAATGCAATAAGAGATTCCCACGCTCTTTCACTGTTCATACTCAGTCAGACAATGATGGATATCCACTTTATAGGAGACGTTCGCCTGAAGATGGTGGTCACATTGCAGTTTTGGGTAGACATTTTGACACACAAGTGGATAATCGCTGGGTTGTTCCGCATTCACCAGTCCTAAGCAGATGCTTTTCAGCTCATATTAATGTAGTATACTGTCATTCTGTGAAAGCAATCAAATACATTACTAAGTATGTTAACAAAGGTAATGATCGAGCAACTTTTACTGTACAAAATGATTGCAATGAAATTGAAAAGTACATAAATGGTCGCTACTTGAGCACATCGGAAGCCTTCTGGCGAATATTTGAGCTGCCAATTCATGAAAGATACCCAGCTGTAATTCATCTGGCGATGCACTTAGAAAATGGTCAAAGGGTGTATTTCAACCAGCATAATATTCTGCAAGTTTTAGAAAATCCTCCTCAGACAACATTAACTGTCTTTTTCAAACTGTGCCAAGATGATGATTTTGCAAAAACTTTGCTTTATTGTGAAGTGCCTGCATTTTATGTCTGGAGAAATAAAAATTGGCAGAGAAGGAAACGTGGATAACTGGTTGCAGGGCATTTGGGTGTAAGGAAAGATGCTGCTCTTGGAAGAGTTTACACTGTGCATCCAAACTTCACAGAATGCTATTACCTTCGTCTGCTTCTACAACACATTCGTGGTCCAACTTCTTTTGCTATGCTAAAAACAGTGAACAGTATTGTACAGCCTTCTTACCAGACAGCGTGTAAGAAACTGGGCCTCATAGAAAATGATGAGCATTGGAAACACACGCTGAGTGATGCTGCACTTACACAGTCACCATCACATATTCGTGAACTATTTGCGATACTATTGGTATTCTGTCAGCCATCTGATCCAAGCAGTTTGTGGTGTGAATTCAAAAAAGTCATGTGTGAGGATATTCTTTTTCAAAAGCGTTTGCATGAAGACAACCAAGATTTACCATTCTCAGTGGATGTATTCAATGCAGGATTAATTATTCTAGAAGACATTATTGCATCTTTCAGTGATAAGCGACTTCGTGATTTTGGTATTCTTGAGCCAAGTAGACAAAGTTCTGACTATACAAGAGATACATATAGTATGTGTGATGTGCATCGATACCTAAAAGAAAATTTGCCAAAATTAGTTCCTGATCAAAGAACAATCTTCAGCGCAGTTATTGACAGTGTTCAAAATGACAACGGTAACCTGTTCTTCATTGATGCCCCTGGAGGCACCGGTAAAACGTTTGTAATTAATTTACTTATTGATAAATGTAGATCAGAGAGAAAAACTGTCATTGCAGTCGCGTCTTCTGGAATCGCAGCAACATTATTAAAAGGTGGGAGAACAGCACATTATACCTTTAAATTGCCTTTGAACACAACTTTTATAGAACAAGCAACATGTAATGTTAGTAAGAATAGTTTCATTGCAAAGGTTTTTCGTGATTCAGTATTAATTATCTGGGATGAGTGCACCATGAGCAACAGATGTCACATAGAAGCTGTTGACAGAATGTTACGGGATGTACGATCATCTTCCAAATTAATGGGAGGAGTTACTGTTGTATTTTCTGGTGACTTCCGGCAAACCTTGCCTGTAATTGCTAAAGGCACTAGAGCTGATTCAATCAAAGCAAGCTTAAAGACATCCCCAATTTGGCAGAACGTTAAAATAATGACTCTCAGTATAAACATGAGGACTTTGTTAATTGATGACTCAGATTCTGCGCAATTTGCAGCATTGCTTCTCGCAGTTGGAAGCGGTTCAGTTACCAATATCAATAGTCAAAATATATTAGTAGATCATCGGTATGATCACGTGGTTCACACTATAGATGATTTAATTCAGAAGATATATGAGAATGTGCAAACAATCCTAAATTAGACAACACATGGCTATCGGGACGGAGACGGACAGATCATGGCAGGAAGGACATTTTCCTTTCAATTGGTTTTTCGGTATCAAGGACCTAGAAACCAGGGTTTCTGGCTATACCATGAGTTAGGGGATTTTTTTTCTTAATTTAGCAACTGATTTTATCCACTTTTTCGTTTTCACGGCCCGGCAATGAATTTTTTCCGCCGAAAATTGGCCTTTTTTTGCGCAGCATTACATAACTTTCCCTATACTACGTATATCACTCCGTGTATACGTACGTATACGGGAAAGTAAAAATGAGTACCAGAGCAACGCGGAATAATTCAATTTGACACTAAAGGATAGAAGTATATCTCCAATAAAATTTGTAAATTTGATTATACTGCATGTTTTTTCACCTACACACACGGAGAAAGTTCATCTGTTAGTATTAGTGCGAAGCAGCTTCACACAAAACCCTGACAACGCCATGGAAGCCTATCTTGTAGGTGATTGTGATAAATGAATGGTCGAGCAATGGCTTCTTTCCGGCGCCGCTCCACCCCGCTCTTCCGGCATGGGCGCTGGTGCCATGAATGCACATGTGTGCGTCTTAGGACACATCTACATCAATGACCATGTTTTCAAAACCACGATCTAGTGAAGCCGATGTTTTTTGATCTGCATCTTTTTTTACGCTTTCGATGTCTTGTTCACGGAAGAAAAATGCCACGATCACAATTATGTAAAAGTTGAAATGTGAAATCATAATTGATAATATCACTGTCTACGTGTTCGAACCAAACGAACGCGGTTTCCACTACCTTAGTCGATCAGGCTACTATGGCCCAAGATTATCCAGATGCCCTGATATTTCCTTTGTCTTTTGTTGGTCGGTATTTTGCACACGCAGCGGCATTTCCAACATTTTACTTTCCCGTATATGTACGTATATACATAGTACAGTAATCCCTCAGCATTCTCGAGGTTTACGTTCCTGAAAAGCATCGCGAATGTCAAATCCGCGAATGTTGAGTCTATCTTTTACTGAAAAAACATGGGTTAGGTTCCTGGATATCGAAAAACTGTTTAAAAAAGAAAGAATAAATGATAAACAATTGCAGTATAATTGAGTAGGCACTAGTACAAACAAAATTCACAATTAATATCCCAAAGAGAAGAAATAAAACAATATTTGAAACTTATTTCAAAGTTGAAAGTGATTGGATATAGGATTTGGTTATTTTTTGTTTCATCACCCTACTCATTCCACGTAATATCGAAATGTGGAAGAGTTGCTGCTTCTATTTCTCTCCAGGACGTAGTTTCGTTTCTCTTAGTTTATCATTACATTCGAAGGGGTTTTCTTTACTGATTAATTCTCGACGCTACTCTACAGTGAAATCATTGCAATGATAGATGCACCGATCCTGAATTGCTTTTCTGTTCCTGTGGCCAAAACTCTTACCTCCAACTTAACGCAAATGAATTGAATTATTTTAAAATTTTGTTTATCTGTTAATGTGAATTGACATCTCAAATTTGAGATTTTTGCAGAACGTGATACTTTGAGCTATGGTGTCTGTCAAGTTTACTAGTTCGATTCCCAAATGACGCCTATAAAGGAAATGAAATGTGCTCGCTTAATAGAAAATGTACGATTGAAAGACGAACTCGCGAATGTTGAAGTCGCGAATGTTAAAATTGGTAGCTATTCTCTAATCGCGAATGTTCGGAACTCGCGAATAGCGAATCCGCGGATGTCGAGGGATTACTGTATAGGGAAAGTTATGTAATGCTGCGCGAAAAAATGGCAAATTTTCGGCCGAAAACATTCGTTGCCAGGCCGTGATAATGAAAAGTGGATAAAACCAGTTGCTAAATTAAGAAAAAAATCCCATAACACATAGCCAGACTCCCTATTTTGTAAGTCCTCCATTCCGAAAAACCAATTGAAAGCAAAACGTCCGTCCGTCCGTCCGTCCGGTGTATGTGAACAACACTAACGCCAAACGATGCACGCGAATTTTTCCAAATTGAAGAAACCCCTGTCAATCTGGCCTGAGTCGAAGCTCTGAGATTTTGAAAAACATGCATTACTTTTTGGGGGTATTTTACATGAAGCCCCCCGGACATTTTCAAATTTTCTCAAAACGGCTCCAAATGTTTTCTTTAAATTTCTTGTGAGAATTTAGTAAAATTCACTTATTAAGGTGGCGTATGTCCGATTTCTACGGTTAACTCTGAATTTTCGAAAATTGCAAAAGTTTGAATTTTACTCGGCGTCTTCCTCCGACTACAAAATTGCAGATAGAGATTTTTCCTTCTAATAAAATTTTTTCTTCATAGTAAGTTCTTTCTTTAGGGTCATGTACATTTTTTGAAAATTTTAGTAGTTTTCGCACAATATTGCGTTCAATATTTGCAATTTTAAAAAATACAAAACAGAGATTTTCACAAAAACTGCTCCAATTTTTTTCTTTAAGCTTTTAGCACGGACAATGCTAAATATACCCTATCAGGTGACATATACGTCATATTGCTCTATACGTTGCTTTTTTTAAAAAAATTATATAAATGTAAAGTTTTTGACTTCTCTCACGTCGTCAAAATTTACATTATATATGTATTTTATTGTTCAGTGCGTTTCTTTACACATAAGCTTCAAAGTATCTCTAATGATGGTTTTTGAAATGTTCATAAGTAGTCCATAATAAAGGAACAAAATTGGCAAATTTTCTTAAATGTTCGAACCAAATTTTCTCAAAAACGATTGAAAATGTTTCGCCGAAATTTTCAACAATGTAAAAGAGTTAAATTCTCTCCCATATTCCAGAAGATTGATTTCGGCTGAGCTATTTGGGGCCCAAAAATCAAAATAGTGCTAAAAAATGTATGTGTTTTTAATCACACACAGAATGAAAAATATCTATTGCACCGAAACGAAAAGTAAACCATTTTCACGATGATAATATTTACATTAGTGGCAATTTCTTCAAATTATTGTATTTGCGAATACAGTTTCATTAAATAAAGTCTAGTAAAGTTTCTCGAGAACTCAACCGCTTTCTGTGAAAACTAGCTCAAAATTCCAAATTTACAGAAACACTCAAACGCCTTTTTCTCATAAATAGTTCGGAAATTTTCTTCAAACTTTTCGAACGGAGAGTGCTAATTGCACACTTTAATATGATGTAAAGTTCAATTTGGGGTATTTTTTTGTTTTTTCTAAAAGTACATATATGTATTTTTTTTAAGATCTGTCAGATCGTTAATATGCACATTTCCAGCAAATTGTACACACTATTGTATTTGTAAGTTAATATTATTCAAACGACTTCAAATGAAGTTTTTCGAAAACTCAAAAATTTTCTGTGAAAAAGAGCTTCAAATTTAGCATTTTTAGTAGCGCTTAAATTCCATTTTCCTAAAAACTGCTAAAAATGTTTCAAAGAAAATTGCCAATTAGGAAGACGTTTTAGTGTTCTTTAATATTCTAAAATTAATATTTTCGTTCTACCATTAGGAAACCGAAAAATCAAGAAAATGTCAAAAAATGTACTTTGGGCGGCAATAGATGGCAGCTGGCATGAGTGTGTGACAATTCCGAATAGCTAACTCAGACCCAAGGAAATAGAAAACCAATACGGGAAAGTCTGTGCCATTCCGTAGCACCACTAGTTTTCAGTTAAAGTTAAATTATAAATTAATATGCCCGGCAAACATTAACTTAATTTTTTGCGCAGGAATTTAAAGTGAGAGGTTCTTAAACCAATTTTAAAACATGGATGTTTAAAAACATGGATGTTTTTCGGTCGATGTATTATTAACATCGATATTTTGTTGTCGATGTCACATCACTATTGTGTGTGTGTGTGTGTGTGTGTAAATGGTGAGGATAGGACAAGAAGGAGGGAGGAAATATAGCTGGCGGTTCGTGGCCCGTTTGTTAGGGTACTGCTGTGGCACTCGCCTAGTCTTGATCGGAGAAACCACGGAAAACTACCGATCAAAACAGCCGATGCTAGAATTCTCCTCCAAACAGCGGCTGAACTCTAGCTACCTAGTAATGTCAAAAGTCCTGCCATCACCAGGAATCGAACCTAGGACCTTCTGAAGAAGAGATGAGATTGATTTATTGTTAGTGATTCCGGACGCGTCAACTACGGAGGTCATTAGTCCCGTAAGTGCAGTGCGTGTATTTTCACCGGGAGATCGCGGTGATCATTGCCCGCTGGATAGCGAGATCCGATGCCGACCTCCCATCGACTAGCGGGGTTTTCCTATCCAGGTATCTCCCACCAGCGAGGCATCCCCAGGCGGGGCAAGCTCTAAGCCCCCGACCGGTCTCCCGGCATGTGTGGCAGTGTAGTGCATGATAATGTAAGTGTGTGTGTAAGGGGTGAGGATACGACAGGAAAAGTAGGGAACGATGGTGCGGGGCCCGTGGCCCGTTTGTTAGGGTACTGCTGCGGCACTCGCGTAGTGTTGAAAGGAGAACCCACGGAAAACTACGATTGCAGCAGCCGGCCAATAAAACTGTTCTCCAGGAAACGGCTGAATTCGACTCAGCTGTCGAAAATCCGCCAGCCCCGAGACTGGAACCTTAGGAGCCCGCGGGTAACGAAGTGGCAGAGGCGACAATGTCGGCTGGTTCACCCAGTACACTGATGAGTAGGGAGCGGATTTCTATGATTTTGCATATTTGTTTCCGTTGCTCCAGCACATAGCTAAGTGAAATTTCTTGACATTTGGTTAGAATTCGATGGTATGTAGATTAATATGTTAGGTTATATTTGTGCACATTTCGCCGATTTTTCCTATTGGTGAATAATCCTTTTCCTACTGATGAGTTTTGGCATGCCGTCAAATGCTTACATGTTCACGCCTGGGTTAATGGTCCCAGCATCGAGTTCTCGGTCCCAGTCCGTGCGCACGAACTCGATCTGCCCGCCGCCTCCGAACGCCCCGCTCTCCGTGTTGATGATGACGTAGGGCTTCGATTTGTCCCCGTCAAATTTGGGGCAGTTCTCTACCTTTTCCACGTAGCAGGAGTTGGTTCCCGTGCCTGAACATAGATGCAACTATTTCAACGTACATTACACGCAAGTTAGTACAAATATTAAAATACTTCTCACAAAATACCTGAAAAGTGTTTCACTTGGGATGATTGATTGATCGATGATTGTGAGCGCGACAACTGCTAAGATCATTAGTCTTGTAAGTTTAGCGCATGTTTTCCCTCTGGAGGTGGCGGTGTCCTTCCCCTGCCGGAGGGTGAGATCCAGCACCACTGCAGCCCGGACAAGCTATAAGCCCCCGACATGTCTCCCGTCACGTGCGTTAGTGTAGTGCATGTCGGTGTAAGTGTAATGGCAAAGAAAGGACAAGAAGGGGAAGGAAAGATCGCGTGGGGTCCGTGGCCCTTTTGTTAGGGTACTGTTTCGGCATTCGCATGATATTGATCTGAGAAACCACGGAAAACTACCGCTCAGAGCAGCTGGACGCCAGAATTCTCATCCAGATAGCGGCTGAACTCGATCTATCTAACTAGTGTCAAAAGTCCTGCCACCGTCAGGAATCGAACCTCCTGATCAGAGGTACTGCAGTGCCATCAGTTGATGCCCTACACTTCTCCGTACTTGGGAGGAGAATCAAAGGTGTGATAACATTACCTCAAACCACGTAATTAAATCCCGAACGACCAATACCGACGGGGGTAAGATAGTAACCCCAGGTATAAATTCTAACCGAGAAATGACTCCACACAAAAAAAACAGGTTTTTCCATCAAATCCTGTTGTAGGTAGATAAGTAAAAGGTAGATAAGTAAAAAACAACTAAACAAGATAACAGAATAAAAAAATGTAAGATGATAAAAAATAATAAAATATGCGTTGAGGTAACTCAGCTATCCCCCTCAGCAGCTGAAGGCTTAAAGACAGATCTATAAATAAGTTCAAGCTCAATGTTTCGAGGAGATTTTGTTTAATTTTGCGCGAAATATAGGCACTTTTCCCCCTCAAAAACCGCTCCAATTTTTTCTTTAAATTTTTTCCCTCATATGTAAAAGAGACAGTAAAAATAGTGTTAGTCCCACTTTTAGCTACCTTTCGTTTTTTTAAGTTGCAAAACGTCTGTTAGTCCATCCGTCTGTGGTCGACGCTAGCGTCTGAAGCCCATTTTCTTCAAAACTGATATTTCCCGATCGATCTGCACGAACTAGTAGCTTTCGGAGTTGCAAACGTATATTTTGATTTTTGAGTGTTTTTTACACGAAGCGAGAACATGCATTTTTATGCGTCTGCCCGAGCTCGACCAAAATGGTGCTTCTGTGGGGTAGTGGTATGAGTGACGGCAAGTTAACTCTGAGAATTTGATTTCGGGTTTCGGAGCGGACAAATGTTTGCTTATTGAAAACTATTTTGCAGGTTTAATAGGCACTAATTTTAAAGTAAATGCTGGAATGATTTTTTCTAGAGCTTAAAACTAGCCTTAAAATTTGGTTTCATATATTTTGTAAGGTTTTTGAATTTTGGTGCGTATTCTACCGTAAGAACGTATTTTAATTGTTTCTCTTCGTACAGTTCTTATTTTTTGAAAATTTGAAGTGGTACAATTGTTTTCTTAGAGTCTAAAATTATACTTGAGTTTTGGAAGCATTTTCGTGTCCATGCAGTGAAGGGAATCATATTTTTTAGGTGGGCACTGC
Source organism: Acheta domesticus (assembly GCA_031308135.1). Classification (NCBI taxonomy): domain Eukaryota; kingdom Metazoa; phylum Arthropoda; class Insecta; order Orthoptera; family Gryllidae; genus Acheta; species Acheta domesticus. The sequence continues at coordinate 79,443,120 of JAHLJT010009355.1, forward strand.
TAGCTTAAGACTAAAGCTAACACTGCCCACTAAGAGCTTACAATTAGGGAATACAGCAGTTGATTAGTCAAATGTTCCTTTAAATTTGAGTATTTGGTTTGGTTGAGATTAGTTTTTGGCCGCTGCTAGCTTTAGATGACGTTATTCATTCTAAGTTAAATAAGAGTGTGCTTATTTTACAATCGCAATGAACACTTACCAATAATAAGGCCTATTTTTGTGTTGTTTTTCTTCCAGGCACACGACATAAGTGTTCCTGTAGTGTCATTTAAAACGGCCACAACATCTATGACGAGATCCTAAGAAATAAGAAAATGTATGAATTCAAATAAAGAACCGTTCGGAGAACGTAATTGCATAAAATAACCTTTTCTATTTGTCCTTGAGAAATCAAGAAGGTAGCACAAATGTATGTTTTAGACATCCACTAGTAAAAGCAGTTCTTTCAGGACGTGTGGAGCGTGGTAAAAGGTCAATTTTCAGCACGAGTGCTAAAAGTGAGACGATGATCAAGTGTGAAACGATGTGTGTGACGATAAATCTGTGAATGCAACAAAGAAAACAAAATACTGCGGCCGCTACTGATGATCTAAACGTACCATTAAGTGATTTGCATTCTTGAATTAAAATAAAAGATAAGTCAGTTAGACGGTCTAAAAAAATAGTGTATCACACACGTGGTAAAAGTGATTTTAGTTTGCCATTAAGATTACGCCACTCATCCTTCCGGCGTCAGGGCGAATACTTTCCTATGCGCAATATAAAAGGTCAATTTCATCACTCGTGATATAAATAACTATTTACTTATCGTCTGTCATATGTGGATATATGGCTAGTACGGTAAATGAACAAAAAAAAGGGTTTTGGCGAATAGCTGATTTCGGGAACCTTAGTTGATAGTTAATGCGAATTGAATTATGTTTCGAGTTCAATCAAGTTCATCTACTTACTTATTTTTCTTGAATTTCAAAAAGGTGTCATTATTTGGGCTTTTACAAGCTGGACAAGAAAGAAAGTACATCAAAAGAGGAATTTTCTCAAAACTAATGTATTTTCAAATACGTTCCAAAGAAAAAAATTAGAACGGGAAATTCGAAGATTCCTTCGGCTCTAGGTAAGATGTTATTGTCTACATTTCTCTAAAAAATGTATGGAGTCGAGAGAAAATGGCTAGATTTCGTAGATTTGTTTCATCATTATCCATCTTTGTGTTTATCTTATCACATTAAAACGCACTAAGAAAAAAGGTAATGCAATTCAAGAAAATATGCTTTAAACTTAACAGACATGCTAATGTTAATCATTCATCTCACCTTCTTTCTTGAAATCGCCTCTTCAAGTAAGCCTACAACGTTCTCCCCTTCGACTCCACTACAGCTGAAGCCTTTTGTCCATTGTTTTAAAATGCCGACACTAAGGCCTTTCTGCTCGCAGGGGAAGCTGAATGTGAATCCAAGAGGTAGATTGTCTTTATTTATTTTGTGTTCACTAGTGAATGCAAACAGACATTCGGCGATGTGATCAAATAACTGTGAAAGAAATGAAAGTTTATATTAACCATCGCTAATTGCATTTGGAATAAGAATCTATTCTCAAATTCGAAGATTTATATTATCTGGCTTTTTAAATAAATAAATGAATGACTTAATTGAAATTTCACTACAATCACTTTGAAAACGTGTTGCTTGAGGTTTTTGTTCTCACACTAACAAAAAAGTTTAAGAGTGGCATATGCAAAGAATGAACTCTCATGAAATGACCTCAATAAAAAATACTCATGGGAATGCATATCGAAACTTTTCTCCCTCTTAATGTCATTACTTAACAGTTACTCAGATTTTTAAAACAGTGCATGATATCAGTTGATGATCTACAATTAAAAGAAGTTATGCAGAAAACATACCAGCCACAAGAAACAATATGGCTAAAAAATAGCTTGGAAAGTCGGAACATATCTTAAAATTTCAATCAGTGAGGATACACGCCGTAAATTAGAAATGTGTGGGATGTAGCTGTAAAAAAAGGTCTACATATTTACTATATGGAAAGTAGAACACACCTAAAACTTTGTCTCATGTCTTTCAGTAATAAGTCTTCAAGACAATTGAAATGAGGAATTTACAAATTCGGGAACAATACAATCATTATTCCCTGTGAACACGAAAGTCAAAAATGTTTCTGAAAATGTAAATTAAATATTTTATATTCACCAAGATCTGCACAAGTTTGTTAGAGGTAAATATGGCAATAAAAACCTGCTGTTTACCTCAACTTAACCTCAACAATTCACCTCATATTTTAACAATTAATAAATAATAAATTAATCAATGAATTTTTTGTGGAAGGAAATACATGGCAGAGGACTGCTGGACATTCACTCACTCATTCTTCACTCTCCAATCTTTACATTTAAACCAATCTTCGAACTTCAGCAAACACGCTATTTAGACTTTGCTAACCTCATGTTTTCCCGGAGAGGAAATGTCAAATGCTTTCAATAGGTCGATTGTAACTCATACAATTGAAAAATGAATAAATGAGGGTAGATAAGTGGTCATTCTATTGATTTTATGATTTTATTAATATTTAGCGTTTAAACTAAAAAGAGGTTAATAATAAAAAGACCGGCAAAGGTGGCTCAGAGCTTCCGTTGCTCTCACTTCGGTGCCGCTGATCAGGAAGTTCTAGAGTTCGACTCCCAACGATGGCAGGATTTTCGACACTAGTCAGACAGCTAGATCGAATTCAAAAGCTGTCTGGAGGAGAATTCTAACAGCCGGCTACTCTCATCGGTAGTTTTCAGTGGTTTCTTCGATCAATGCCAGGCAAATGCCGGAGCAGTACCCTCACAAACGCGTCGCGATCTTTCCTTCCTCTGACTTGTCATATCCTTACCCCATATTTACACACACTCTCACATGCAAAACATTACCACCCTAATCGAGAGACCAGTCGGGAGTACAGAGCTTGTCCCGGCTGGGGCGGTGCCCCGCTGGCTGGAGTTTCCTGGTTGGCGAAATCCCGCGTAAGCTGACGTAGGTCAGCGCCGGAACTCTCCATCCAGCGGGGGAAGAACACTGCCACCTCACGCGATGAAAACAAGCACTATACTTACGGGAATAATGACCTCAGCCGTTGGCGCACCCGGAATAACTAATCAAACAATAAATAATAGAAGGGTGATAATTTGGTGCCCAATACCTTTCATTTAAAGCAAAAATCGAGGAATTTGATTGAGTAGGAAGCTCAAACTTCTTTCTAAACGAAAACCCTGTTTGAAATAAAACACAATTTTTGGTATTTTATAAATGTCATAGGTTTTGATGAAAATCGGGACTGTGCGATATGCACTTTCTTCTAAAGGAGCAAAATTCTCCAGAAAATTTTGAAAATGTCACAGGGATATTAAAAATCCCCGAAATTAAAATAACTTAACGATCTCTGGAATGGTACATAGACCTTCCTCCTGACGAATTAACAAGTTTCAGATCGAAAGCTTCAAATCTGACAGTTATGCGTGACGTACACGTCTACCCAGACCTCCTCCCAGTCTTCCCCATTTGCAAGTGCCTCTTCTCCATCGAGACATTTTTGGAGAGTTAGCGTTCAAAATAACCTTAAACATCAATTTTAAGACAAAATTAAAAATTCGAGGCCGCACTGTGGTGGTGATTCCTATAGTATAGGGAAGATAATTTTTAAGGGAAGAGAAATACTGCATTAAGGAGAAATGTTGTGATATTAAACAGGTAAAATTTGGGTTTTGTGAAGAAATGTCATATATATAGCTGAAAAGTGTATTTTTATCCATTCTTATTTATATGGTCGAAATATTACATAACACGCGCCCGTTCTATGGACATAGGATTAACTTTTCCTCGAAGGGGATTCATAATTCTTTTTAATTCGTTCGTGAGTATGTTTCTTCTTTGTAAACTTCATGAGAAATCAAATAAGACACTTTCAAAAATTCATGCTTAAGAGTTGTTAACAGAATACGTCACCAGTTACTTTCTCAAAATGAGTGATTTTCATAAAATTGGAGATACGTCTTCAGTAATTTTCTCGCAATTGATACTAAGTCTGTAAAGTGTAGAAAGGCCCAACCAATCACAGCTGTAATTCAGAAGAAATGTTAAGACTCTCCCCGCATGATTAAGATTTTAATAGAGGCTGTGTTAATCGAGAACAATGACGAACGGGGTAATTGTAACAGCACTTTTGGTCGTAAAAGACAAAGTTAGAAAAGAAGTCATGAAGCTAGATATGGCCAACGATTCTCCTATTTCTTCAGAATGCATCCTGCATGATCATCGGGCACTTTGAAATACTCAAAACATTCTGCCGTTTCTAATTCTCTCGATTGTGATGTCTTCATTTAATACCATAATATTCTGATATTACAATATGAAAACATAAGATACAAGGCTTTATTTGTATCATCTACGCACGAACGTGTACGGTAGACCAAATACACCTACCGTGTAACATATTTTAACAGTTTTAAATTCACGGAACACCTGCCATAGATATGTGAAATATTGTGAGATGCAGAACTGTCAGAACGTCTTCTATTTTTGGTATTCCTAGAATCAATCCAATGCACCTGAATCCTAATAATTAATACAGGTATTCTTTTTCAAGAAAATAGTTGTGCCCTCAGTCGTCGCGATAATTTAATCGCTTCATTTTAGTCTGAAATTTCTTGGGGTGCAGGGGTTTGTTCAGCAGTAGGCCTACACTTAGCGTTTTTTACTGATATTTTCTTTTACTGCTTTTCATAAATCCTTCATCTTTCCGCAGCGACTTATGTGCAGGAGGAAAACTTGCGATACTGTTAAGTATGATAAATATTTTATTTCACAATTCTACAATATTTATTTTGTATTTAGTTTCCCGATGCAACTAAGTTTTCTATTACTCGCCAGCAACATGTTTTACTTTTCAAATGTTGCTACCTTTATTCACAATTCATCTATGTCTAATAAAAAGAGTCTTTCAGAATATGTTCTGTGTAGAGTCACAGAATATGTACCTTTACCATAGGTCACATAAATCAATACAGGCATTAACTTTAATAACAGAAAATATTGCACTAACTAAATATTTCATCATTTACGGACGCAATGAAAGAAGACAATCAAATTTAACATTACAGAAATCGAAAAGAACAGTTTTGATTTGCAAACAATCAAATTGTGTTTTTATCAATATTTCAAATTTTGTCAAAGAATGTTTCTATACAATTCTATTTTAAATTATGCATTGTCGTATATATTCACTTTTCCAAAATCTAATTTTCTTTGTTTATTTAAATAATTAAACTTTTATTAGGATAATAAAGAAACATTTTTTGCACAGTATACATTTTAGTTTACACTTAACACAAATTCATAATGTGTTGTAATTTTATAAATATTTTTCGGAATGTTTACATGTGTCATAAAATCTTTTGTGAATTTATTTGAAACTATATCACTTTGCATATAGGTTACATACACATATTTGACTAAGATGCATGCAGAATGGCTAACTCTTCCTCTTAGATAAGAGTATGAATCTCACCTCACTGCCAGGTCCCTTCATTATTGACTGGGGAACTGCAAACACTTTTGCTCTCATGTCGAAGTATGTTCTCGCTAGTTTAATAACAAGCACTCGAAAGTTGGTGCCTCCCAGATCGAGAGCCAGGAACTGGCCTTTTTCTGCACATACCAAAATTATCAGTTACATAATTTAATATTCAAAAATTGCACCATTGCCACTCGATTTTAATATTATATTTCACGTTGAAAAAACTGTTTGAATTTATTAGCCGTGAAAAACTGTGGCATCTCTACATAAATGTCCATTGAGAAAAAAATCATTCATAAATCTTGAATTTTATCAAATGATTCGTTAAGTGTAAAACTGTATAATTCATGTCAACTTCAAATTCGGAATAGCATATAATCTTAAATTCACGGCCTCAACTGTGACGATGATAGACATTACAATTTACCATCGCCTTTGGAATATCTTGCACATATGTGACGTAACATTTCAATGAAGATTGATCAACTGTGTCAGCACTTAGACCAAGCCCAAGTTCCGTTTCATAAACCTCCATCATCTTCTTAAGAGTATCATCATCCAAGTCAAGTATCTTGCACATCTCTGCAAGCTAGAACATGCATCCCCAAGTAATTAACTGCAACTGCCCGTTGTCGATACATCAACAAATAGTGAAGGCGTCAATTCTGGTACACTGCTCACCTCTGGAGTGGGCGTGAGGTGAGCCATGTTGATGATGATTAAAGTTTTCTATTCCCAGTATTCGTTGTTTAACATGTTGTAAAATTTAATTAAGCTCCTCTAGCCAAAAAACACTGATAATATTCACAAACGAAAAATGACAGTCACGAATCACAACTGTCATTTTTTACATAAACATTCATTGTTGTTTTTCGCAAGTGTATCAGTTGTAAACAAAGTCATATTTTCAGGGCATTTTGTTCTTGTTTCTTGAGTTTTTAAAATTTATTATGAAAATTGTTTCAATAGATATTATTACTTAATTTTTGCTGCCACACTTAGGCAAACATTATTGTATTAATCTTCAGAATTTATTCATAACTTAATTATTAAAATACATATAAGTGCACAGTTTCATTCTTCAGTTTGCGACTGTTGTGAATCATAATGTCTTCAGACGAGAGAGTTCTTATAAGCATCTCGCTATACTTCAGCATTCACATGTACTATTCCCAATAGTACTTACGCTGATGGAGTAATATTGTAAAGGCATGAAAAATGTAACATTGAGCACATCTCTTTCCATTTTTGTGTTTCAGGCATCTTGAAGGTTCTATCTAGGTACGAAAGCTTTATTGCTTCGCTTATTTGTTTTCAAATTTAATCAGCTCCTTAAAAATACTTCCAATTTGAGACAAATATTGTCTACGAAAACTTATCTCCACACTTGTTATAACTAAAAATAACTTACATTAATTCGTTTGAAAGGGAATAACTTCATATTTCAAAACGTCTCGTGACTCCAAAAACGTGTACTAACAATTAACAACGTATTACAGTGTAAACTTTTATCACACTGTAATATTTTACATTTCATTACATTAAAGGCACCTGTTTAAACAACGCAAATTTTCTGGAAAACGACGAGTTTTCAGTTGTGACAGATCTGCATTTAATAAGTTTCTTACTAGGCTGCGTACAGAACATAAAGGGCAGGAGGAAATTTCTGTGTCTTATTTTGCTCTTTTCTCTTATTATTTAATCTGTCTTACTCTGGAACTTTCTGAGAAACAAAGTTATTAACTGAGCAATAAAAGAAGGTATGTGCAGAAGACCATAATTCAAAAAGAAATTGATAAATCGTTTTTGAAAAGAACGTCATTGAGATCATCAATTCCATTAAGTTTAAAGGAGAAAATCGATTTCGTAAAAGTGTTATAATATTAAGGCTATTAATCCCACCTAACCTATAATTTGTGACACCATATACAGTATATCTACCAGGAAAGATATCATCCACGGCAGACATTTTTACAGCACAGAAGAACTGTACGATATAATAAGTAAAAAACATCGAAGTGATTAATGGTCATTGACTTAATATAGCAGCTAAGCACGGTTTTAGATGAAGATTCGAACCGACCCAAGTCATATGTACACCCTGGCCAGGAGTGAACAATGCCTTGGTGATAACGGCTAAATTGATATCTGTTATTCAGGACTGAAAAAACTTGCTTATATGTGTCGTTTAGGATGTTTACATCTATTGATGAAATAAAATTCGCAATTATGTTACACAATGTCAGGCAACAATGAAAAAACGTGAGATCCCCAATTGGGAATCATAGTAGTTAATGGGTTAATGGTCATTCATTTAACTCACTCAGAACACTGCATCTTCATTTATGAGCTATTAAAACTGATTTACCCACCAGTAAGCGTTCATTTTCATTCAGTGCAGTTATTTATATAAAAAGAATAATACAGCTTCGTAAACCAACTTATTTGGTGACAGTGTCAACAGTATACCACATAAAATCAACTATGTTTGCATCATTTTAAAAAGCTACACTCGATGATACTGAAAACCTAGTGCCTTTACTGAGGCTTGAATTTATAGAATTTTACATTGATTTATCTTTTTATAAATATATTTTACAGAATTAATTTATCTAATCATTAGAATGAGTAACAGAGAAAATAGAATCCTATAGAAAAAATACCTCTAACAAAATACCCGAATAAAATATGGGTGGACAGCAAATACATTGACACTATCACGCTTTCACCTTTCAACCGCTCTCTTACTGACTCGAGTTTTAAAAATGGATATTTATTATTGCCTTCTTTACTAAATTATTAGATAATAGCTTGAAAATGATTGAAATTCTTAAAATGCATTAAATTATGCGTACGTACTAGTACTATTTCGACGTCCTGAATATTGAGGGTGGATTTTGAATGTACTCGAATACCACGCATCGAGTAAATCACATATTCTATTTAATTATCTAAATCATTATTCACGATTTCATAATTCTAAGGTGGTAGGTAAAAGACGAATAAGTCACAAAATACATTTTTCCGGAGAAGTAAATGAGTGTTTATTTCCATTATTACATGGAAATACTGACTCAAAATTACCCTTGTAGCTTACTGACAATTCACGTTAAGTGAAGTCGTCTACTTAAGTGATTATCGTTCGTAGGCAACCGTAGTCATTTCATGAGTATCACCATGAATATGTAATGTTGAAAATAAACTGTGATTTGCTTCTCTTGAAAAAAATGCGTTTTACGATTTATTCGTCATTTAGCTATCACTCAAACTTACTCAGCAAACCTATTATAAATCCTTTCTAAATGGTCGCCAATCACTCTTCAGGGGTATAAGGGAAAAGAAGAAACCATATTTTGATACTATGCGAAATGGTTAGATATGTGCAATTCTAGAACATTACGTGTTTGAAAAGAAATCTATTTTCGATAAATAATTTAGTTAGTAATAGATTAACATTCTAATAAATTCGACATTTCACGAGGACGAATTTGGATCTTCCGTCGGAAAGAGTGATTCATAACATCTTGTTAAAAACTTCGAAAAGGAATTAAGGAAATGGAAAATTTATCTGCAGTTATACTATCCAAATTGTGAAAAACATCCTTTGGGATGCATAGTCACAGTGCATAGTTAGAGAAACAGGATATAGATCAAAGTTTGCCACCCAAAATTTCAGTGCACCCAAATTAAATTGAATTCAACTATAACACTGTTAGATAGGGAGTGTACTACATTCTAGAAAGTAATTAGAGCTTGAATGAATGTCACGAAACAATTTCTCTGCAATACGTGTATGTGCCTCACCTGGGCGCCGCTAGCGGACATCATTTGCTTCGGAATAACATATACCCTCGCTCTCATGTCAAAATGTCGTCTCGTCATTGACACAAGAAGTACTCGAAAGTTGGTTCCTCCCAGATCAAGAGCCAGGAATTTTCCTCTTTCTGCACAATGAAAGTTACAAATTAAAACGCTTTTGTTTTTTGCTTGCTTGCGTATTTTCAATTTAAAAATACAGAGACAAAACTTAGGTAAATACTCTTGGAAATACTAAGAAAAGGCCACGATTTAAAAGCGTTTGGAAAATAGTAATTGTTTCAATAAGTGTGACTAATTACTCCTTGGTTATGAAAATCAGCAATATTTCAAAGTGTTTATATTTGTGTCATAGAAGTTTGTGTTTGTATGAGTAACTTGATTATTGTAAAACTCTTAATATTGACGTACTTCGTATGTTGTTTTTTCGGTCCCTTTCATCTTCATTCATCAGTCCAAAATTACTTCGGATGCACAACAAATATTTTAAAAAGTTAAAAAGTATTGTAAGATTTAAAGGTAATTCTTTAAATGCGGACGAGGCTATTTCAGTGTTGCAAGGTATAATGTTTCACGTTAAGTAATATTCACATTTCTTTGCATAATGTACTACATATACCTGATAGAAGATTTTCGAAGGACACTTGCAAGATCGTCTCCGTCGAGAAAAAGTACGAATTTAAGCTCTACTTACTGCAAAGATTTCCAGATATCAAATTCAGAAAGCTTGGCAAATTCAGATATCATATTGAGAAAACTTGGCAAATATTTGCGGTGTAATAATTTTTCAAAATAAAACGCATCATTACCGTCCCCTGAAGGAAGATCTTGCACATACGTAACGTAACATTTTAACGAAGATTGATCAACGGTGTCTGCACTCAATCCAAGTTTGATTTCTGATTCATAAACGTCCATCATCTTTTTAAGAACATCATCTTCTATGAGCAAATCCTTAACTAAATCAGCGAGCTGTAAATATTCAAGTATTGTCACTGAAGGCTTTTAATTAATGTTTCTTAGCTTCATAATTGCATTCACAAGGAAATTTGATCTGTACCTCAGGAGTTGGATTTAAATGTGTCATCTTCGTAGGTATTTTACTTGGCCCTAACACACATCATATTACATTTTTAAATCTGCACACTGTTTTTATACAAAATGTGTTGTTTTTTTCAAACGACAAATGACAGGCATGAAATTGTCACGGTCACCTGTTCTCAATCGAAAATAATTGTTAAAGTTCGTAAAATGTATATAATATCAATAAAAATAATTCTATATTTTACTTTCTCTTCCAAGATAATTGTTTTATCGTGTATGTAAACAATTGCATTAGTATCCCTAAGCCGTATACTAAGTTTTAGATGCATATTTTACTGAGAAAGTGAAAATGCAAGTGGTTTTCATTAGTCTTGCCATTCGTGTATAAAACTAAATTTTTCGTGAATGTGTAAATGTTATGTATCGTTTTATGAATAGTTTTCGCTTCATCTTAACAACTAAACTTATAATAGTGTGAACAGTCAATATTGTTAGTTACTTTATCGGAAGACTCCATCATTTTCTATTCTGTTTTTGAAAATTTTCTAATAAAATGTTTTTTCTTTGTCTTAGCTGAATTACATAGTAAATAAAATCATCACAGAGTGTCTTATTTTCGAATCAAAATTTGTGAAAAACGTAAAGTAAACATTTAACTGCATGCATTCATGTGCTTAAGAACTTAAGGCGCAAAAAATATTCAAGCTACATTAGATTTCTTTGTTTTTTGAGGAGTATGAGCAGAGTACTTAAAACGTGAAAGGGTTTACCGATGACGTAAGGATAATGACACCGAAGTCTCCGGCAAGTACATATAACATAGCATTTTAACCCTTTCCCGCGGATCACACAGCAGAAAGTACCTAATTTTAAATTTCGCTCTCGCCAATCACGTAGTAAAACTTACCCGTATATTTGTTTGCTTTCTGCTGCTATCTGTGTACTTTGCTATTTTGAAACTTTTAATGAAAATCCAAACTATACAAATTTGATGAATGCACTTTCTTCTATTCCAGGAAAAAAATAAAGAAAAAATATTTTCCAGCAAATTTTTAAAATGTCTCAAGGTCTTCATGCAAAGAACCCCCCAAAATGAAAATACGACAAATTTCGCACAAATCTTAATGGTCTCCTGTGCGGCACAACTAGAGCTTACTCTTGATGCATTTTACAAGCTTCAGTTCAAAAGTTTTTAATATGACAAAATTATGCCAGTCATATTCCTTCACCTATCCATATATCCACTCTGACTTTCGAGTGTAAAGTCAGGGGTACTCTTCGCCACCTGCAAAAATTTGGAACAGCGCTAATAGGCTTTAATCCTGAAATGTAAGTGAATTTACGGATTGACAAAATCTTAAACAGGAATTTTACAACCGAGAATTCTAGATCTTATTGTTAAGGTGAATCCAATACTTTCATTCGTATATTATAGTACAGGGAGGAAAAGTAAATTACATGTCCAAAGTTTGTTACATCATTTAACATCCATCACAATACTACGAATATTTTTCTTCCACTTTGCAGTTTACAGTTTTATTTGCAGTCATTTGACAGGCGTGTTGCCAAGACTTCCTTTCCTTGGAGACACCTTTCCAGTTAATTTGAACACCTGATGAGTCGTTTGTTCACTGCCTGAAGGACCTAGAAAATCTTCGTGCACATATTACTATGTCAAAAACGGCTTTTTCCCATTCATAATTCTTTCTGATGTAATGTATGATTAATAAATACTCCACTTTGGGAGTTAGATATCCTGAAATACGGGAATTGACCTTCCAGGCCTTATTATCTGTAGGTTTGTACTGCCTGTTTTATTTTATCAAGTCGTTGTTTCATTAACATTAGTTTATCCCTTTTTTCTTTGCGATAAAAGCGTTTATTTATAAAGAGTTTGTGAGAGTACGCAGAAGTTTGCGAAATAACCTATTTGTTTTTCTTCTTGCAACCATACGCTTTGGCCCAGTCAAATTAGACAAATCGTGTGAAAGAAATCTCGGAGATTTCAAACATGGCATGACTGTTTGTTGATACGTATTGCATAACACAGTAAAATCCTAAAGTAAGGGTGATGGGGAAGGGCATTTGAAGGTGCTTTTTCGACATTTTTTTTTGCATTTATCTCTATAATTATCAGTCTTACCTAAAATTATGTTCTATACAAAATTAAAATAGATACAAATTCCTACAAAAAAGTTCTACACGGTTTTGTAAAATTAATCGTTTTAGAGTTACAGGCTTCAAAGTACTTATTTTTGTTTACGACAAAGCGCTTTTGTAGTTACCTACCTCATAAAAATGATGTTCAATACCCAGAAGTAATTTTATTTTTGTTCAACATTTATCAACAATATATACTTGCATAATTTTGCGCAAAAAACAGGACCGTTTAACAACTTTACTAAACTTATTTTGTATATAGACTTGTAACCGAAGTCATTGGGATCCGAGATTACTTCGGGTACGAAAACAGATAATCCACAGTTTTTTGATAAGGACCGAGTACAAATATTTGGTAAAGGATTATGTATTGTCAACATACAAATTAAATGAAACAATACAAATGGAATTATCACTTCACCATGTACCTTGAGGGACAAGTAAAAAAGAGTGTCAATGACGAACGACACAATCAATGTTTTACGAGGGAATTCAATGATTAGTAAATTGGGGAAAGACCCAATATTTCTAAAACCACTAACGGCATCCCCAGTTTTGCAATGAGTTATTCTGTAGTTTTTATTTTTATATAATCATCCCAAGTCTCCTTTTTTATCAAATCTTATCGTATGATCAATAAGCGGAAACTTATTTTTCCTTAAAAGATCTTTATTTAATCATTAATATTGATATTGTTCTATTCAAAATAGTTATCCCGATAGAGTACAATACATTTGTGCCAGCGTTTTTCTGTTCCTCAAAGTACTTCCAAAATGCAGTGTTTAGTGCTTCTTCAGTGATTGTGCTTTTTATTTATTCTGTGTTGCCAAAACGTCTTCCTTTCAAGTATTTCTTAAACTTTGGGAATTGGGCGTTTCGATTTAGTTGACTGTATAATAAGTGCTGAGAAATGTAGTTTCAGTTTTACCTGAAAATGTCTGACAGGCGTTTAATTTGTAACTGGAGTATTGAGAATGATAGGTATTTTGTCCGTGAAAGAGGACTGTAGGCATTAGTTATTGCCAATACTGAAAAGAAGGATAGAAGACATTTTCTCTTCAGAGAAAAGAATTCTGCTGTTCATGATTCTTGACGAAAACGTTTCGCCAGAACAGACTCCAATGCAGCTGATTTAACCCTTAACTGGTGACTTGCGGTCTCTGAGACCGCTGAGGAAAATTAAACGGGTAGCTCTCCTCTCTGGTAAGTCGCAATACGTTTTCATTTACAGTACCTTCCCATCTCTTTCTAAACTACCCTCACACGCGGGGCAGCGAATCCAGTGGCAGCCGTTCGCTTTTGAGCGCCAGTTGAAGTTTCGGAGAGGTCTCTGAGACCTCACATCACCAGTAGTGGGACTTTTCTTCCCAATTGTATTGCAAATTTTTTATTAATGGATAATTTTGTGTAGCAATGCATTATCGTATTTAAATGAAGGTTTTTTAATGTAGTGAATAATATTTCAATTAATTCTACGAGTTCTTGAGGTAATTAATAGTGAAGAAACAGCATGGAACAAATTATGGCTAGGAATTTACTCGGCGAGTAATAAATAATTATATTATTTTAATTTTTCATATTAACAACAAATGCTTTTATTTTCTTGTTTATTATAACACTAGCGTACCCGTGCGAGAACTCTCACATGGTAAACTCCACCCTTTTCCAATCCATTTGCCTATCCTTTCCATTAAGAAGGAAAATTGTTAATGAAACGTGTTTATTTGTTTAAAAAATGTATAAATGTAACTTCTAATGTTTTTGTACTTAATTCAAATGTCTTTACAGAATATCAAACAAAAATAACAATTCAATTGATGTTGGAAACAAATTTTTAATAAAGGTTTATTCAGCATTATAGAGTTGTTCTTGGAACACTTCATACTTCTTTAAAAACAACGTTTGAAGAAAAAATTCAAACTTCCTTGAGAGTTAGCTTTTCGTTTTATTTGATAGTCACAAAAATATTAGAAAAGGATTTTACTCTTGATAAAGCCAAGTAAAGTAGTGCGAAAATACCGAATCGGGCTAGTACAACCCTACTCTGTGCAATATTATTTAACTCTCCTTGATTTTTGTTATGAGGAACAGAGGGGGCTTTGGAGAGTCAGGGTGCAAGCTTGCTAGGGTGCGAAAATTGAAAAATTATTTGTATATTAAAAAGTATTGGATTATTTTCTGCGTTGTTACGTATCTCAAGAAATGCAATTCCGGTCCAAAAAACTAGTGATGCTACAACATGGCACAGACTTCCCCGTATTAGTTTTCTATTTCCTTGGGTCTTAGCTATTCGGAATTGCCGTAAACTCTTTCTTGCCAGCTGTCATCTATCACCGCCGAAAGTACATTTTTTATTTTCATTTTCTTAATTTTTCCATTTCCTATTGGTACAACAAAGATATTAATTTCAGAATATTAAAGAACACAAAAACATTGCCGTAAATGGCAATTTTCTTTTAAAAATTACGTGCCCTTTAAGAGAAAATGCGTTTTAACACTACTAAAATTGCGAAATATGAAGCTCGTTTTCACAGAAAATTTTTGAGTTTTCAAAATACTTTATTTGAAGTAATTTGAAGCACTTACACTCTCAAATATAATAATGTTTACAAATTGCTGGTAATGTGAATATTAAAGATGTGAGAGATCTTTCAAAAAATTTACATTTATATAATTTTTGAAAAAAACAAAAAAATAACTCAAAATAAACTTTATGTCATATTAAAGAGTGTAATTATCACTATCCGTTACAAAAGTTTCAAGAAAAAATTTGCAGCCATATATGAGAAAATGGCGTTTGAGCGTTTCTGTAAATGCCGAAATTTGAGCTACTTTTCACAGAAAACGGTTGTGTTTTCGAGAAACTTTACTTGACATTATTTAAAGCATATATACTCGTAAATATAATAATGTAAAAAAATCGCCGATAACGTAAATATTAACGACGTGAGAGACAAGTAAAAAAATTTACATTTTTGTAATTTTTGAAAAAACCAACCGATAGACTAATATGGCTTTTACGTCATCTGTCAGAGTACATTTACCACTATCCCTACCAAAAGTTTAAAGAAAAAATTTGGAGCCGTTTTTGAGAAAATTTTGTTTTTGTAATTTTTTACTGTTGCACATATTTCACGCAATATTGCACGAAAACTACTAAAATTTTGAGAAACATTTACATGACCTTTATGAAAGAACTCAATATGCAGAACATTTTTATTTGAAGAAAAAATCTCTGTCTTCAATTTTGTAGTTGGAGAAAGACGCTGAAAAAATTCAAACTTTCACAATTTTCGAAAATTCAGAGTTATCCGTGAAAATCAGACCTATGCCATGTTAATAAGTGTATTTTACTCTATTCATACAAGAAATTTAAAGAAAAAATTTGGAGCCGTTTTTGAGAAAATTTTGAAAATCCCCGGGGGGCTTCATATATAGTACCCCCAAATTTTGAAGCATCTTTTTCAAAATCTCAAAGCTTTGACTAGAATCAGATCGACCGGGGAATATCCATTTTGGAAGAAATCGTACGTATGGTTTAGGCGCTAGCAGTGTTCACAAACGGACAGACAGACAGACAGACAGACGGACGGACGGACGGACAGACAGACGGACGATTTCCTTTCAATTGGGTTTTCGGTATCAAGGACCTAGAAAACAGGGTTTCTGGCTACACCACGTGTTAGGGGATTTTTTTCTTAATTTAACAACTGGTTTTATCCACTTTTACGTTTTCACGGCCCGGCAATTATTTTTTTTCCGCCGAAAATTGGCCATTTTTTCGCGCAGCATTACATAACTTTCCCTATACTACGTATATCACTCCGTGTATACCTACGTATACGGGAAAGTAATAATCAAACTAATATTTTAACCTTTGAGTACTAAATACCATTTGTTACCATTAGAAACAAATTAGGGAGCTCAGACTTAGTCTTATCTTCGGTCCATGGAAATGTTGCTCAAACGGTGTTTCCATTATTTTAACCGACACCTTGAGTTTAATATCAAACGGTTTATTATTTACAATATGAGTTTGCAGCTGGGCGTTGATGTACATATTTCCAAATCCGCTAATATTTAAATCGTGCGTTTGGACGGCGATCGTTGGTAGTTATCGAGTGACTATTTTTTCCGTAATTTTAAATTTATTCAGGTATTGTAGGATCGCGCGTTTTCAGTTTTTCATTTATTTCAAGCTATTTTACTTTAGCTTGTTTTTCAATAGTTTGTTCTTGGTGTTGTGCTATAGCACACGTTTTTCCCTACTACTTCCGCGTACCCGAGCGAAAACTCTCGCATGTTAAACCCCACACTCATCCCTATCCTATTTACATTCTAAGAGGGAAAGTTGTTATCAAAACGTATTTATTTGTTTAAAAATTTATAAAGATAACTTGCAATGTGCTAACACGATATTGAATAAAAATAAAAAGCAATGCAATTGATGTTTAAAAGAAATTTTCAATATAAAGATTTATTCAGTCTCACATGGAGAGTTCTCTAGGAACAATTCACAACACTTCCTTAAAGAAAACCTTTGAAGTATTTATTCAATATTCTTTGACAATTAGCGTTTAGCTTTTCGTGATAGTCACAAAAAGTATTTGCTTTTTTCATTCCCGTATACGTACGTATACACGGAGAGATATACGTAGTATAGGGAAAGTTATGTAATGCTGGGCGAAAAAATGGCCGATTTTCGGCGGAAAAAAATTCATTACCGAGCCGTGGAAACGAAAAAGTGGATAAAACCAGTTGCTAAATTAAGAAAAAAATCCTCTAACACGTGGTGTAGCCAGAAACCCTGTTTTCTAGGTCCTTGATACCGAAAAAACCAATTGAAAGGAAAACGTCCGTCTGATGCCCGTCTGTCTGTCCGTCTGTGAACACTGCTAACGCCTAAATCATACGTACGATTTCTTCCAAAATGGATATTCCGGGGTCGATTTGGTTCTAGTCAAAACTTTAAGATTTTGAAAAAGATTCTTCAAAATTTGGGGGTACTTTATATGATGGCCCCCGGGGATTTTCAATTTTTTTCAAAAACGGCTCCAATTTTTTTCTTTAAATTTCTTGTAAGATTAGAGTAAAATACACTTAAGGTGGCATATTTTTAGGGATAACTCTGAATTTTCGAAAATTGTGAAAATTTGAATTTTTTCGGGGTCTTTCTCCAACTACAAAATTGAAGATAACGATTTTTTCTTCAAATAAAATTTGTTCGGCATATTGAGTTCTTTCATAAAGGTCATTTAAATGTTTTTCAAAATTTTAGTAGTTTTCGTGCAATATTGCGTGCAATATGTGCAATTTTAAAAAAGTACAAAAACACATCAAATCAATAATATTTACATTAGCAGCGATTTTTTCACATTATTATATTTACGAGTACATGTGCTTTAAATAATGTCAATTAAAGTTTCTCGAAAACACAACCGTTTTCTGTGAAAAGTAGCTCAAAATTCCGCATTTTCAGAAACGCTCAATCGCCATTTTTTCATATATGGCTGCAAATTTTTTCTTCAAATTTTTGTAACGGATAGTGCTAATTACACTCATTAGTATAGCGTAATGTATATTTTGAGTTATTTTTTTGTTTTTTCAAAAATTACGTAATTGTAATTTTTTTGAAAGATCTCTCACATCTTTAATATGCAGATTACCAGCAATTAGTGAACATTATTATATTTGTGAGTGTATGTGCTTTAAATAACTTCAAATAAAGTATTTTGAAAACTCAAAAATTTTCTGTGAAAATGAGCTTTAAATTTTGCATTTTTAGTAGAACTAAAACGCAATTTTCTTTAAAACGGCACATAATTTTTAAATGAAAATTGCTATTTAGGACTAGTTTTTTATGTTCTTTAATATTCTAAAATTAATATTTCCGTTCTACCAATAGGTAACCGAAAAATTAAGAAAATGACAAAAAAATGTACTTTTGGCCGTGATAGATGGCAAGAAAAAGTGTGTGGCAATTCCGAATAGCTAGCAAAGACCCAAGGAAATAGAAAACAAATACAGGAAAGTCTGTGCCATTCTGTAGCACCACTAATTACGTTTGAGAAAGCTATGAGTCTGAACCCGCTGACTTGAAAATTTTATCGAATCACTGCTGATAACGAAAATACTGGTACAAGTAAAACACAAACACAGTCTTCATTCTTCACTGTACACACACACACTGTTCACTGTTCAATGTACACTGTACACAGAGGCGTATCTAGGCATTCAGACGCCCATGGCAAGTATAGAATTTGCGCCCCTGTCAGGATACTTCAAACTAGGGTTGTTGATAATTGTTTTAACGAATACATACTAGTGTAAATAATATTTTGATTATTTTCAAAAAGTTTCATAAACAATATTGTGGTACTGATTTGGTTTGATTCTGCTATGGTGGACGGGCTAGTTTGATATCAAGCTAGCTCGCCACCCATTTTTTCGGTGATGAACGGTAAAAAAATGGTTTTGCGGTAATAAATTAGCAATAAAACTATTGAAAATTGTGGTACTGATTGGTTGATTCTGCTATGGTGGGTGGGCTAGCTTGATGGACCTATTTTATTCACTTTCAGAATTAGAAGTATAGTATATCATCAATACTTTCTCCAAATTTTCTACTGTAAGGCTGTCTTTTATGTGTTAAAATCATTTTGAAAGCTGAAAATGAACTTTCCACTGACAGATTTATAAGAGCAAACACATTTTCTCACGCCCACTTCTGGAACTTCTTCACACCCCTTCCCCCGCAAACAACAAACGTTGTACTATACGACCCATTTAACCACTGACCTGTGTTTTGTAAGCTCCTTTCCAACAGTAGGTTTTTGCCTGACCTGTGGCATTCCTCGCCTGGATTACGAAAACGACGCGCCGCGGCGATAAGCCTCAACCTGTCAACAGCGCAGCTTCCCCAGGAATGGGTGCAATTGCCTAACAATTACTGGTCGGAGACGAGCCTGAAACATCCTTTTTATGTTGCCTTGCAGAGTGAGCAGGATGAGAGATTTCGGTGCGTAGTCAATTGCGTATTCGATCAGATAATACTACACTTTGGGAAATTCGGGAAAGTATTTGCGTTTTCGTTAAACATATTTAAAAAATTGGCAATTAAAATGTGATCAACAGAATCGTATTTTACCATCATTGGGGGATCTTGGACCTAGGTTAATTTGGGCGGCCCTATTCTTACTTTCCCCGATCCCTCCCTCTTTCGATGCTGAAATATAAAAATATCCTATCAATTCACATTGTAATTTATATTTGTTTAATATTTTGAAAGTATATCTTAGTGTCTCGATTTAAGATTATTCAAACAAAAAATTTAAACATTTATGTAAGAATAACAGACTTATTATTACATTAAAAAAGACTACAAATTAATTACTTTAATTTTTTATTGAATTGTACAATATAAAATTAAAAAAAATCAACCAGCAACATTTCATATATTATCCAACGATGCGTGACAAATCATTCCGTTATATCCGTTTTTTGCATATAGTTCAATCATACATCACATTTTATTTTATTTTATTTTTTGAAACCTAAGTGTTAAATATTTTTAAGAACATTGGGGCCTTGGGCCCGGATCCTTCGGGCTCGTGCGTTAACACGGCACTGGGGGTCATTCTTGAAAATTACTTGGTGTATATTAAATTAACATCAACTGCCCTTTTAGAACATTTTAGTCACAAGATGCTTTCAGTAGATCTATTTTTTCATGATTCGTAAACATGTGCAATTCATTTTCACAACATCCTAAAGGAACTAAATAGGCTTTTGTCCTAAAATCCGAGGTCTAATTATCAGTAATGTTTTGGAGAACTTCAGTGATTTTGTCGAAGATTTTCACAGCTTCTACCAGTGCTGATGTCTGTGTCTGATAAAGATTCGACATAAGAACCACAGGCATGGCATTTTACTTTCCCGTATATGTACGTATATACAGTACTATAATAGTTATGTAATGCTGTGCGCAAAAACGACAGATTTTCGTCAGAAAAAATTCATTACCGTGCCCTGATAACGAAAAAGTGGATAAATCCAGTTGCTGAATAAAGAAAAAATCCCCTAACACGCGGTGCAGCTTGAATCCCTGTTTTGTGGGTCCTTGGTACCGGAAAACAAATTGAAAGCAAAACGTTTGTCCGTCCGTCTGTCTGTGAATAACACGCGACTAAACCGTTCAGGCGATTTTCCTCTTGAATTTGAAACCGATATTTCAATTTGGAAGGGATACTTTACATGAAGTCCCTGGTACATTTTCAAAATTTTCAAAAGAATGGCGCCAACAATTGATTAAATTTTATTGTTGGATAGTCTGAAGGTTATGTAAGAAAATGGCGCAGGTCTAATTTTGGTTGAAAACTTTGTTTTTGGAAAATTGAAAAAAAATTTAAAAATTTCGGCGTTTTCCGACAATTACAATTATGAAGATACATTTTTCTTAATAAAATGTGTTCATAAAAACATCTTCAAATAATGTCATGTTCAATTTTTCAAAAACATGAGTATTTTTGCGAAATTTTGTGTCAAACATAGACAATTTAATTTTCCATTTTTTAAAGAAAATTGTCATTAGGACGGGGCTTTACTGTTCTTTAATACTCTTAAAATAATATTCTTGTTCTACTATTGCGAAATCGGCAAGGAAAGAAAATGTCAAAAATATATACTTCGGGCGGGGATAGATGGCAACTGGCAAGAGTATGTGGCAAGTCCGAATAGCTAGCCGAGATTAAAGGAAATAGAAAACTAATACGGGAAAGTCTGTGCTATTCGAAAGCACTACTAGTTTCTACTGTTCCTAGCGAGTTGTAGATACTGAAAAGAACCCATGTTCAAGAGATTCAAAAAATGGGGTCATTAATACTTTTAGTTTTGCTGCGTGTACGCCAACCAAGTTAGTGGAGTGATTATCACAGTTAAAGAACATGGCTAGATTGTTTAAAACGTTTATTTTATTTTATCTTTTGTGTAAAGTTTAATTTCTTTATTGAAAAATAATTCAACTTTATTCCGAGAATGACGAAAGCTAAATAGCGCCCCTTGAGAATGGCGCCCATGGCACGTGCCATGTCTGCCATACCCTAGATACGCCTCTGACTGTACTCGCACATGACTCCACAATTACGTATACAGTAGTTATAGACCACGGTAAAACGTTAATTCAATGGTTTCATTGCACGCATAAGAAACAATCTTCAAGCAACTATAATAGTACTTCTAATTGTTGCTGGAGAGCAAATCTTGAATTGATGATTATGCACATAAACCTCCTTGGACTGCACAAACCACAGTATACACATCTTTGGTTTCTCAGAAAGCGTAAATATACGATAGAGGAATCTAAGCTTTCTACGTGTGTCGTCAAAAAATGGCTACCAGCAGCAAAGGCTTAAAGATTGAGGTGGCCTTGATAGTATAGAAGCGCGGAACCGATAATTTAATTGAATGTCGAGGAATGTCTCATCTTGTAGATTATGGTGTGAAACATGTTTCTTTGATGCCCAAAAGTTGAGTTTTTAAGACCCGAGAACGCTTTGTTTAGGAGTTATTTAACGAAAACTTTAGCAAGTGTTGCGGGTTGCATTTGACTTGAATATTTAGATGCGTTATTTTAAACGAATCCTTCATATTTTTAAAGTCAATGTGCAATTCGGCACGTCTCCGTGAAATTCTCTTTATTTAGAGACCTCATTATAAAGATTGATTGCGTGTGAGAGTCGCAACGGAAAGGTATACTAGTGAAATAATACAGGAGACGATTGTCAACGCGAAAAAAAATTGTCAAGTCAACATGAAATGGAACACTGAAAATAATTTGCCTAATTCTTTTGGGGTCTCACAGACCGCAAGTTACCAGTAAGAAGAGTTTGAAGGCACGCCACATGTTAACGGTTAAGAAAAAACACTTCAGAGTCTCACCTATCCATCCTACAAGGTTGGGTCGCTCCACCTCTGCTGCAGTCCATTTTGATTTCCAATCTAAATATTTTTATTTTTATGTGAACGGATAAATGATGAGTTTTGTCGAAAGGAGAAACCAATCGAACGTCGTAAGGAAGTTTAAGCAGTTTGCAGCAAAGAAATGAAAAGTTTGGGATCGTACTGCTGATCGTGAAGATCAGTGGGGCGAAGACGTTTCGAGACTGATCTTACTGTCGGTGATTTAGTAGCAGCTGATCCAACTTATTACAACTGTCGCAAGAAGTTATTTTCACCACTATGTGAAACGAACCAAAAAAGTCGTCCTATTCATGATTATGTATCGATTGTTATAAAGGAGATTTACAATTATCTGAATGGGAATTGCGATTGTCTGTACTCTATGGACGATCTAATGAATGTAATACATGGGGAAAAGAGTACAGAGACAACTGTCAAAGTAAACTTATTGAAAACCAATGGTGACCAAATAATAATCACTCAGTTGCGTAGAAAACTAGTGGTGCTACAGAATGGCACAGACTTTTCTGTATTAGTTTTCTATTTCCTTGCGTCTGAGCTAGCTATTTGGAATTGCCAAATACTCGTGCCAGTTGCCATCTCTCCGCCCAAAGTACAGTTTTTGACATTTTCTTAATTTTCGGTTTCCTAATGGTAGAAAGGAAATATAAATTTTAGAATATTAAAGAACAGTAAAACCTCCTCCTAAATGGCAATTTCCTTTCGAAAATTTGGAGCCTTTTTAAGAAAATAACGTTTAACTGCTAATAAAAATGCAAATGTTGAGGCTCTTTTTCACAGAAAATTTTTGAGTTTTCGAAACACTTCATTTGAAGTCATTTGAAGCACTATAACAAATAAAACAGTGTTTACAAATTGCTGGTAATGTGCATATTAAAGGTGTGAGAGATCTTTCAATAAAATTACATTACACATATAATTTTTGAAAAAAAACAACAAAAACAACAATTGAACTAAATTAAAGAGTGCAATTAGCACTATCCGTTCGAAAAAGAATTGAAGAAAACATTTGAGGCCACTTATGAAAAAATGGCATTTGAGCGTTTCTGAAAATACGGAATTTTGAACTAGTTTTCACGGAAAACGGTTGAGTTCTCGACAAATTTTACTCTACTACTTACTCGCACAATATTGCCAGAAAACTACTAAAATTTTCAAAAAACTGTACATGACTTTAATGAAAGAACTCACTTCGGAGAACACATTTTATTGGAAGGAAGAATGTCTACCTTCAATATTGTAGTTGTAGGAAGACAGCGAAAAAAAATCAAACTTTTGCCATGTTCGAAAATTCACAGTTAACCGTGAAAATCGGACCTATGCCACTTTCATAAGTGAATATTACTCTATTCAAACAAGAAATTTAAAGAAAACATTTTGAGCCGTGTTTGAGAAAATTTTGAAAATGTCCGGGGTCTTCATGTAAAGTAGCCCCAAATTTTGAAGAAAGATTTTCAAAATCGCGGCGCCTCGAATGGACGCAGATCAACCGAGGAATATCCATTTTGGAAGAAATCGTACTTATGGTTTAGGCGCTAGTGTTATTCACAGACTGACGAACAGACGGAAAGGTGGACAGAGGGACTGGTGGGCAGACGGACGGACGTTTAAAAAAAAACACTTCTTCGTTATCAGGGTCCGGCAATGAATTTTTTCCCGCCGAAAATTCGGCGTTTTTTCGCGCAGCACTACATTACATTCCCTATACAACGAATATTACTCCGTATATACGTACGTATACGGAAAAGTAAAAATCATGTTGGTCACAAACTTTTGGGCGAATATTGGTACGTCTCAAGTTCGAGGTGTATATTACTGATTCCGTGTTGGCAAAATGGGTTCGTGGGGCCCCATATCTACTACCAACTGCCTCACCTTGGAGGGATTTGCTGGCGTGCAATTTTCAACGGGGGAGCAGCATGTGCCTTAATGTAGCCACGGCAAACTAGAAATGAAGAGGACAGGAAAAAGCTGTTAGAGTGGTCAACTTAGACTCCTCCATTTCCAGAATCTCCTTCCCTTGTATCTCTTGCAACAGGAATTGTTGAAAACTAATGTGAATTGACGTCAAGCCCTAAATGTAGACAAGACCACAATAGTTGAGTGATTGGACAAAAGTTTGGAGAGATAAAAGTGGGTCGAAAATATAAAGTAAAATATTTTGTCACCATGGGGAGCCCTATCAAAATTAATATCGAAGTAGAGGCTGCGGATCCACTCCTCATATTTCAAAGAATAGCTATTTCCAAGAAGAGTGAGAAGGATCTGCAGAACCTTCTAAAGTAGGAGTTCGCATCAGTAGTGGCGACTCGTGTGTAGGTTCAACACCCCTGGATATAGAAAGCCTCCACACTGATTTTTACTTTCCTGTATAGTACTTATATACGAACTAGTATACGTTGTGTAGGGAAAGTTAAGTAATGCTGCGAGAAAAATTGCGAATTTTCGGCAGAAAAAATTCATTGCCGGGCCCTGATAACGAAACAGTGGATAAAACCAGTTGCTAAGTTAAGAAAAATTTCCTTAACACGTAGTGTAGCCAAAATCCCTGTTTTGTAAGTCCTGGATTCCGAAAAAAAACAATTGAAAGCAAAACGTCCGCCTGTCCGTCCGTCCGCTTGTGAACACCAATAACGCCTAAACCATACGTACAAAATCCAGCCGAAGCTTTGAGATTTTGAAAAACTGTTTTCAAAATTTGGGGGTACTTTACATTAAGCCCCTCGGACATTTTCAAAAATTTCTCAAAAACGGCCCCGAATATCGCCTCCTATATTATTTCAGTAGTATACCTTTCCGTTGCGGCTCTCACACGCAACCAATCTTAATAAATGACGTCTCTAGAGAAACAGAATTTCATGGAGACGTAACGAATTGCATTTTGACTTTAAAAATATGAAGGATCAGTTTAAAAAAACGCAGCTAAATATTCAAGTCAAATACAACCCGCAACACTTAACAATGGTTTCGTCAAATAACTCCTAAACAAAGCGTTCTAAGGCCTTAAATATTAAAATTTTGAGGCCAAAGCCTCAAAGAATTTCATATACATACAAAACATTTTTCACACCATAATCTACAAAATGAGATATTTCTCGACATTCAAATAAATTTTCGGTTCTGCGCTTCAATACTATCAAGGCCACCTCAATATTTCAGCCCTTGCTGCTGGTAGACATTTTTGTGACGACATGCTTAGAAGGCTTAGATTCCTCAATCTTATATTTACGCTTTCTGTATACACCGTGGTTTGTGCAGTTTGGCGAGGTTTATTTGCATGATAATTAATTCAAAATTTGTTCTCCAGCAACAACTAGAAGTATTATTATAATTGCTTGATACCTATTGTGGCGTCGCGGGGTAGCGCGCCGCTGCGGCGGGCCGCTTCGGGAAGCCCAGTCTTAAGCCGGAAGGGGGATGGGGGTGGAACGCGGCGGCGCCTCGCCGGCACGCGCCGGGCAGGGAAATCCCGGCACCAAAATAACTTGGACAACAGGGCGCGCGCGGGCGCGAGTCTAGAGGTGATGTCGGTTGCGCCCTGGAGAGGGCTGGCCAGCGAGCCGTATGACGCCCGCCGCTTGTAGAGTGGGGGCGAGCCGACGAATACTTAAGGCCGCGCCGACACGCGCCTCGCGGGATACGCAGAGTGTCGAAAGACGGGTGGTATCTCCAGTGCTATCTTGCACGTGATCTTCAGGTGGAAGATCGGTTTTGGCGTCAGGCCATGTAACTTCTCTAGTTACTGGACTCTATGTCCGACAGCTTCGCACTTCGCGTTGCTTTTTCCTGCTCTCGAGGAGTGGTACTGGGCTAGACCTAGGGACGGTCGCGGGGTTTCACGGCTAAGGGAATTGAAAGGTTGCCAAGGGGTTAAATTTTGTATCATAATCTTTGTATTATAATTGTAAATATATTGTAAATATCAAACAGAAATAGTCGTCTGTGTTATTCTTGTCTAGTACGTCACTCTATGAGGAAGTGTCTTACGCGTGTAGTGAAACCGTTCAATTAATGTTCTGACGTGGTCTGTAAGGGCTGTATACCTAATTGTGGAGGGATGTGGGTGTACATTGAAGAGTGAAGACTGTGTTTGTGTTTTACCTTTACCAGTATTTTCGATATCAGCAATGATTTATTGAAATTTTCGAATCAACGGGTTCAGACACGTAGCTTTCTCAAAAGTCAAAAGCTAATATTTTTTGTGACTACCACGAAAATCAAAAAGCTAACTGTCAAAAAAATATTGAATAATTACTTCAAATGTTGTCTTTAAGGAAGTGTTGTGAATTGTTTCAAGAAAACTCTCCATAATACTGAATAAATCTTAGTTGATATTTTCTTTTAAATGTCAATTGTATTGTTTTTTATTTGATATTGTGTAGGTACATTTCAAGTTACCTTTATACATTTTTAAACAAATAAACACGTTTCGTTAACAAATTACCCTCTTAGAATGGAAATAGAAGGGATTTGTGTGGGGAGAGTGTGGGGTTAACATGCAAGGGTTCTCGCAGGGGTACGCGGAGGTAGTAGGGGAAAACTTTTGCTATGGAACAACACAAAGAACAAACTTTTTGAATTAAAGTAAATTATCTTTATATGAAAGAAAAACAAATATCAAAACACAGTAGCCTCCAATACTACGTGAATTAATTAAAAAAGCAACTAAATTTAAAATAATAGAATAGCCTATACTTGGGTTGGCATTTCTTGGCGTGTGGGGGCCTGTCTTCACGATGGAATATCTCACGGTATTTCGCGTCGTTCTCGGTCTTACCGCTAGGAGTCACCTCATCGCGACTGTATCGAGTTGTAGTGGCGAGCATGGGACTTCTAACAGTGCGGCGGAGAAAGATACGAAATGCCGTGTGATATTCCATCGTGAAGACAAGCCCCCACACGCCGAGAAATTTAAGTCCCACGTATAAGTCACTCGACACTGCCAGTGACACGGAACGATTGACACTGCCAACGTCGCACCATCACAATGACTGTAAATGTTGGCGGTATCTGTATGTTCATCAACGCCCAGCTGCAAACTCATATTTTAAATAATACAGCGTTTGATATAAAACTCAAGGTGTCGATTCGTTTAGATATTCAATATGTAAACATCGTTTGAACAACATTTCCATGTACCGAAATGAAATCTAAGCTTACTAAATTGTTTCTAAATGTAACAAATGGTATTTAGTACTCAAAGGTGAAAATATTACTTTGTTTAGTTATTGGCTCGGAATTGCTTTTCTTGAGGTACATTACAATGCAGATAATAATCCAATACTTTTTAGTATGGAAATAATTTTTCAATTTTCGCACCCCAGCAAGCTGGCACCCTGCCTGTCCAAAACCCCCTCTGTTCCACATAACAAATCAAGGAATGTTAAAAAATATTGCAAAGAGTAGGGTGCCCGATCTGGTAGTTTGGCACTACTTTACTTGGCCTTCTCAAGAGTAGAAACCTTTTCTAATATTTTAGTGACAATCAAAGGGAGCGAAAAGCAAACTCTCGAGGAGGATTAAATAATTTCTTCAAATGTTGTTTTTAAAGAAATATGATTTTTTCCAAAAACATCTCGCAATAATGCTGAATAAACCTTCATTGAAAATTTGTTCAATAAATTGTATTATTATTTTTGTTTGATATTCTGTAAGTTTTTAGAAGTTACGTTTATACATTTTTAAAGAAATAGATACGTTTCATTAACAACGGTCCTTCTTAATATAAAGTATAGACAAAGGGATAGGGAAAGGATGGGGTTTAACATGCGAGAGTTCTCGCACGGGTACGCTAGTTCTCTTTAAAGTGGTTGAAAATTTAGAGTTAACCGTAAATATCGGACCTACGCCACCTCAATAAGTGTATTTTATTCTATTCTTACAAGAAACTTAGAGAAAAATTTTGAACCGTTTTTGACAAAATTTTGAAAATGTCTGGGGGGTTCTTGTACCCCCAAATTTTGAAGAAAGATTTTCAAAATCGTGGAGCGGAGTGGTAACAGATTGATAGGGGAATATCCATTTTGGAAGAAAACGTACGTATGGTTTAGGCTCTAGCAGTGTTCACAGACGGACAGACAGACAGACTGACAGACGGGCGGACGGACGGACGGACGGGCGTTTTCCTTTCAATTGGTTTTTCGGTATCAAGGACCCACAAAAGAGGGATTCTGGATACACCACATGTTAGGGGATTTTTTTCTTAATTTAGCAACGGTTTTATCCCCTTTTGCGTTATCGCGCGTTATTTGCGCAATACATTTTTTCCGCCGAAATTTGGCCATTTTTTCGCACAGCATTACATAACTTTCGCCATACTACGTATATCACTCCGTGTATACGTACGTATACGGGAAATTAAAAATTGAATAAAAAACAGTATATTTATAACCACATTGGTATAAGCTACCTCATCCATGGCCACTATGTGCTAAGTATTTCTATCTCCGAATTTCATCTACTCCACGAATCTAATCTTTCAATTAAAATAAAATTTATAGTCATGTGAAGAAATTGAAAATAAAAGGCAGCAAAATATAATTAAAACGGAGCTAAAATTATTAGCTTTTTAATGAACATGAATTTGTTTCATTTTTTCTATAAAAGACTTAAAATAACTAAGTTTTATTTTCAGTTTCATCTCATCTACTACCTAAAGAATGAGAAATTCCTTATACATTTTCAGACGCACAGACATCTACAGTAAAATATTCTTCTATCAAAAACATATCTAACATATCTGAAATTAAATAAATATTGTTAATGTTTCTTGGAAAATTTTGATTTGTTTAATTTCGTCACAGGAGCATTTTTTCTGTATACACTAAAATTCAAAGCATAATTTATAACTGCAGGAAGAGAAATCACTGGATGAGGTTTCCACACTGATTTTTAAAAGTAAACACAATTATCACTTTGTTTTACAATTGTCCAAACTGGATACACTGTACCCTTTCTCAATTTATTCATTTTTCTCAAATTATTCATCAAATCTTCCAACGTTATACAAGTACATGAAAACTGTTGGTTATAAACTTGCTGCGAAACCACACTAGCAATACCGACAGCAACCGGTTGGGAGTTCTTCAGTCTTCTTTTCTTTTCTGCTGGAGTTTCTCGTCTTGTTTCTTTTCTGAAAAAACACGTAAGGCAAGAAATATGGAAGACACCAAGAGACAATTTAGAAAATAATTTTTCACCTATCCTATCATACACAAGTGTTTCTCACAGTATTACTCATGAAAGTGGCGATTGCAAACCTGTAAAATCATCATTATCAGCAGTATGGATTAGGCTGATCTAGCCTGTTCCGGCAAAGATGGCCTTGAGAAGACCATCTCTTCTTTGTTCTTGCCAATTCTCTTTTTCTTTCTGGAAAATAATAATAGGCCAGCTTGGGCAACCTCTCGTTATTCATTCTTTGTAAATGCTCTTACCAGTTGTTTATAAATATTTTTATTTTTTCTTGTAGGCTGGTAATTCCCAACTCTGCTCTTATTTCCTCATTTCTGATATGATCCATTAATGTGCATCCTTTCACATACCTCGGAATTTCACAAGTATTTTTCGGATACAGTATAAACGATAATTATTATTAGTTTTCAACGCTTCCATTTCATTTTAACACTTGCTTTCCTCTTCAAAAAAGAAAATGAAATATTTCACGGAAAAGCAATTCTTGGATAACACAAGGGATTAGAACATCGTGAAGAAACAAACGAATTATTTCTTTCATTTGTAAGCACCATAACATATCTCAAGATTTCCTCCTCTACTTTAAAAAATGCTCAAGTTAGGGTTTTCTCCCCTAGAAGAACTGACTATGCCTGAAGAGCTCCTTCCGCCCTTGGTTTTCTGTTAGGGTTTTACTTCCCTTATCCCAGTGTTTTAAGGCGCCGGAGACTCGCCCTCGCCCTTCTCTCATTAGCTGCTCTCCGAGTTTTACCTCAGAGAGCACCCAAGGGCCACCACAAGGAGGAAAGAGACTGGGCTTGCTGACTATACTCCGCTCTTGACCGCTGTTCTCAAAGCTCTTCTATCGGAGTACCCCATTACAGGGGCGCATCTCTGGCATTTAGTAGTGTAGGTCTAAGGGCATTGACCTACCCCACCAGGGCCCTCGTCAACCTTCGACCTGTAAAATATTGCATAAAATTGGAACATGTTTAATACTAGTAAATAATTAACAGTAAAAGGATTTAAATATCAAGAAGATTATTATCAAAGTACGTACAACAATAAGATAACCATCACATTTAGCAAGAACAGATTAAAAATTAATTTGAACGGACTTAGGCTCTTTATGTCCTGCTATAACATGTAACCTAAAAATATTTGAAATTATTGAAATGTTCGTTTCTGTAAGCATTATTATTTGAACTGTGTAATATTTTAAGAGTAATACTCACTGTAATAAGTTGATTTCAGACTTGGTCTAATAGAAAATAAATATTACTTGTGTATGGAACGTGTTGTAAAACATTCTTAACGTTTTTCCGCACGGAAATGACTACGAATACAATGAATACTTAACTTATTTTGGATGTTCTTGAAGGGAAGAAATTCCGTCGTTGTACAGAATGCCTCTTTCGTCGCATTTCATTATCTTTTGGGAAACCAAATACATGAACTTCAGACCCTCCTCGTAATATCCACGGCAGCGCAAGGCAGTTTGTTGCAGCACATCTATACGGCTTTTTGAAAGAAACATCACTGATTTACTGGCACCAATACTTAAAATTAAAACTTAACATTTTCTTCGATTGGAATGATCGTTCTAGAACCTTCACAACTTTCGAATTGCACAGTTCCGAACGCACCATTTCTACCCAAACAACTGACTATGTGAAAAATCACGCTGTTGCCTAAGGCTACGTCACAAACACACTACGTCACAAACTCGGTGTGGAGGCTTTCTATATTCAAGGGGTGTTTCACGGTTGCACAACTCCATGATAATAGAAAAACAGCATATAATATGTCAGGAACATTTTTCTTTTAATGGATTCAATATTCAAGATATTACAGCATTATCGTTATATATGAAATCCTTTTGAAACCAAAGAACGCCCAACTAGCGCTCTCAGCCGAGTGGTGCTGTCTCAGGTGTCGCACCGTGCTCTTGGCTCTATTACTGAATTTACTCTTTGGCCCTTCGCTTCAACATAGGGCCTTCGATCACCACCTCCTAGAGTTACAAACCCCATGGAGATATGAATACATAGAGTACCTTTACCTATCTCTTCAATGTTCAGAAAGTGAAGCCAGTCCGTCAATATGTCATTTCCTGCTTGTGATGTAGTAGTATGCAGGCCGACTATGATCATGTACGACAGCCATCTTGCTTTAGTTTATGCTATGATTGTGTTAGAGCTTCATTCTGCGCCGCAATCATTGACACCTTAATATTTAAATTATTTCTGTACATAAAATCCAGAATATGGATTTTACTTTCTCGCCTTACGAATACTTCGTAAGAAGAGAAAGTTATGTAATAGTGCGCCGGAAAACGGCTACTTTTCGCCAGAAAAACTCTTATAGCTGCAGTCTGGTGAGGAAAAAGTGGATAAAACCTGTTGCTCAATTTAGGGGAAAAAATCCCCTACCTCGTGGTGTAGTCAAAATCCATGTTTTGTTGCTTCTTGATACTGCAAAATCGATTGACGGCAAAACGTCCGTCTGTCCGTCCGGACGTCTTTCCGTCTGTGGTCAACGCTAGCGCCTAAACCGTTCAGCCGATTTTCTTCAAAATTGATATTCTCGTTTTGACCGTATTTACTGATCTCAAGGTCCCTG
Organism: Acheta domesticus; assembly: GCA_031308135.1. Lineage (NCBI taxonomy): Eukaryota > Metazoa > Arthropoda > Insecta > Orthoptera > Gryllidae > Acheta > Acheta domesticus. The sequence goes on from JAHLJT010009355.1 coordinate 79,475,487, forward strand.
GAATTTGAAACCGATATTTTAATATTTGGGGGTACTTTACATGAAGCCCATCGGAGATTTTCAAAGTTAAAAGAAAATGGCTCCAAATTTTTGATTATATTTTGTTGTTGAATAGTGCAAAGGACGTTTGTTGTAGGTATGATGTAGGTATCATTTTCGTTAATATCCCCAATTTTTCGAAAATTGCAAAAAACTATTTAAAAACTGCAAAATAGAAGATAGAGATATTTACCTCAAACAAAGTCGGTTGTACAAAATTAGCACTTTAAATAAGGTCATGTACCATTTTTTGAAAATACGAGTAGTTTTTGGGAAAATTGCGATTCAAATTTACAAAAAAGTTTCTCAAAAAACGCTTCAAATGTTTTCTTTAAATTTTCTTCACTCATGTAATGAGAGACGATAAAAAATATGGTCCTAGTCCTACTTCAGGGAAATACTTGGTTTTTTGGAAATTGCAAAAAAAATATTTTTAAAACTACAAAATTGTAGATAGCGATTTTTACTTCAGACAAAGTCTCTTGTACAAAATTAGTTGTTTAAAAAAGGTTATATAGAATTTTCTGAAAAAACGAGTCGTTTTTGCGTAATCTTCGCTTCAAAATTACAAAAAGAATTTTTTCCAAAACTGCTCCAAATTTTTTTCTTTAAATTTTCTTCACGTGTGTAATAAGGGACGGTAAATAAATACATAAACTAGTGGTGCTATAGAATAGCATAGACTTTCTCGCAGAACGTAGTTTTCTAATCTCTATAGTTTGAACCAGTTTTTCTGTTATGAACGATAATCTTCTGAGATACCGTCTTTGGGCGCCCAAAGGACATTTTGTTTAACATTCTCTGGATTTTTCGGCTTCCTAATGACAGAAATGAAACCACCATACTATTACTATTATGTAAGTGTAAGAGCGACGCGGAGTGAAGGTAGCCGTGCTGGATAATTGGCTGCATCGGCCCAGCGCTTCCTGCTTCGAGTCCTGGTCGGGGAATATTATTTGTCAAAATTCTCTATTGTCACAGGAAATAATTGAGAATTCTAAAAACTTTATTGAAAACCATGTGAAGCCATTTGAATCACAAATATTGATAATTACGATAAATGAACTGGAAGTGTGTACAAATTTTTCGAGTTTTTAACTTTCAACAATTTTTCACTTCTCTTCTTGGATTTGTAAAGCGTATTTTACCATCGTATCAAGTGCTTGTTTATCATGCATTTACCATTTTATAGCTCGGTTAGATTCTTTTTATGGCTCTGTTCGCCCATACGGTGCTAGTTTGGCGTAGTGGTATAAGTGCCTGTTCGTTAACTTTGAGGATCGGATTTCGGGTCTCGGAACGGAAAATGTTTGCTGGTAGAAAACACTTATGCTGATTTATGAAGTAGTGGAGTAGCATTTAGGACCGTATAGAAACAGTGCGAGAAAGTACGTGCGTTGGAACCACCACTACTTTAATGGTGTGATCCAAATGACAGGGAAATTATAACTCGAGACGGGGACCCAGCTAGAATGTTTTCGTTTCCGACTGTGAAAAAATGGACACGCGCCAAAAGAAGACAAAAGTTTTTACGAAATCATCATTCCAAGATAGGGAAAGGTTTCTAATTGATTTCAGAGCAATAATGTGTAAATAATTTAAAATAAATGACTAGGCGTTGAAAATTATAGTACACAAATCTCAATTATGAACTGTAAACAGCAAAAGACTTTCTTATCAATCGAATAAGTTTCGTCCAGTTTCGCTTGACTTACTGAGCAAATGCTGATACGATCCCTTTGTTGTGTGTCTTTTTTTAATAAATGCATCTTAAGATTAATTCTCAGCGTGGTTGAAGGTTATGAAGTTATGTTTGATTATTTTACTGTCATGGATTCAACATACGCTGAAAATGCGATGAATACAAGGAATATAGGAATGATCAAAGTTTATTAAGTGATGTCATTAAATACTATTAGGATTAATAATTGTATTACGATTTTTTAACGAAAATGCTTCAACAATCTTCATTATTTCTAACGTACATTACATTTTTGTAGGTTTGTGAAGCCCATTTTCGTTCAGAGGATATCCAATGAATTCTGGAGTGCTATGATAAAAACCCAAAGAAACTCGGAGCATCAACAGGAAAACCGAAATTAAATGTCGGTGCAGAGCCATCAATGTTTTCGAATTGTTTTAAATATTTATCTTGTGCAGTAACATCAAGAGAGGGTGTAGAAGAAATATGAGGATGATTTAAGTATCAAAGCTTGCAACGTGTAATTAATGACTGCCTTCCATTCAAAGCAACTGCAAGAACACATTTTGCCTTGAACATTTTCAGAATGGGATCATCAGTGTGTGTTATTGTGACAATTCATTGCATTGAAGAGCCAAATTTTGATTGTTACAAGAAAAATAAATTTTCTACTGTAAATTATTGTTTTAAATATATAAGAATCTGTTAAAACTACTTTTTGGGTTCCTTATGGTTGTGTTGTAGTTTATTCCTTACTGTATTCTCCTGTCTCTTTCTCAATCCATACATTTGTACATTTCTATAATGACATAGGAAAAGAGATATTAATTTAACTTTCATAATATTGGAATTTGTAGGTAAGTAATTAAAATTATTAATGCAGTAATATTTTAATAAGTAATGGCATGCACATTTGAACACCTATTCCTTGCTTGCTTTCACTGACACGAACACATAAATGGATTGTGGAATAATGACTGACTGATGAATGACTGATGATGACACTGACACGAACACATAAATGGAATGTACAGAAAGAAATGCTATTTATATGCAATAATTTATTTTATTGCCTTTCTATTATTAGGAGGAAACTAATTACTGTAAATTCTAGATGCAAACTAGTGACCACCCCGACATTTGTCATAAGCTGTTGCTGGAAACCAGAAAAACAGAACAAGGGTGGGGCTGATGGCCCGAAAGTGACAATAACATGATAAATATTTTATGTTACAGTAACTATATATATTGTAGCGATATGAAAATACATCCCATATCACTACAACCACCCACGCGAATTCGTCACCTCCTGTGTAGGAGCAAAGCGCGCGGTAGCGCGGAGGTCGCAAACTGCGCCATCTACCCGCAGTTGTCCCAAGAACGACACGCGACTTGGCAAAGAAAATTTCTTGTTGAAATAGGGCGTTTTCTTGTTGCGTTTTCTTGTTGAAATAGGGCATGGGCGTGGGCGTTCACGACCGGCAGGGACACCGGTTGAAGGATATCCTGAACGTACCGTGCGGCTGTCACGGTGCCTCAGAGGAACACTAACGGTGAACGGGCACATAGGATATCGCCCCACATCAGGCTGGAGGGACGTATGATGGGACACCACAAATCCGTCGTTTCCGACACCAGGCGAGTCAGTAGCAACGTTGCTGGGGTGTGAGGGGCAGGCGTCGTACCGGGCAGCGTACGGTGAGCCCTGCGTTGTGCCTGCCAGTGGTACTGGCACTTACAGAATGTGACAGTGCAGGCTGCACAGCCCGCTGAAGCACCTATAGTTGCCGTTGGATCTGGTCGCCCGTTGCGGACCATCCGTCGGTCCTCCCTCTTCGTGGTGCGGACGTCCCGATTCTGCATGTCGTGTGTGCGGGCCTTCCTCAATCCATTGCCGCCAACAGTGGGCGATGGTGGTGTCCGTTCGACCGATGTGGCGCGCAATACGGCGAGAGGACCAACCAGCCTACCGCACACCCATGGTGCGGCCCCTCTCGAAAGCTTCTATCTGGACAACCGGCTGTCGAACAAGTCGCCTAGGCGTATTGTACGTGCAGGTGACGCTCTGGCGACGATACCACATGTCGCAATGGCCCGCGCGGCCGTTTGAGACCCTCTTTTCTCGGCCGGTGGGCGCGACTTCACGCCCTTACCCCCGACCCCCCAGTACGCGGCCGACCGTGAAAACTAAATCATTGGCTTAGTGAATGGTGTGCAGAATACCCACCAAGTTTGCAACGGGTCAGTTGGGTCCTTCGGGGTGCGGCTTTTTTTGTGACGATGTGTGTGTGTGTGTATATATATATATATATATATATATATATATATATACATATGTATACATATATATGTATACATATATACATATATATATATATATATATGTAAAGAAAATATATTATCTTTAATTTGAATATACCGCGCTTCCAACGCTTAGCGTTTCGTTGTTGACAGACGAAGTGCGATAATAGGTGGACAAAGGAATGCGGAGAGAAAGTCTGTTATATTGTGTTGTATTGTATTTAAGATAAGTAAATAGAGAAGCTAGAGAAGCGGTAGTAATAAGGATTAATTCTCGTTTCTCTGTTTACAGTGAAACATTTTGCCCTTGATACTACACTAATATCTTATAAAACGAGAATTTTTTATTATAATGCCGCGGCGACTGCAGTTTACATTCCAATATATGAAAGATCCGAAGGATAATAAAAGAAATATTCCTGCCATTACCTCCATCATGGCAGAGGACAATAAACATTATGAGTTGCCACAGGATATGAGGTTAGTAACTGAACATACAGAGCTGACTAAGACAGATGTTTTTAAACGAGTGAAAAAAAGTTTTACTCAACGAGGCCAAAACAGAACAGTGTGGATCACACTCACTCACGAATTGGAACAGACATACATTGATGAAGAGGGTAATATAATGTTTAATGACACGTATTTACAACAAATAACAACAGATGTAGTAGGATCCACTGAAAAGAAAGAATGTCAACCTAATTTAAAACAAATAACAGATCAATTTATGATTGAAAAATTTACATTTAAACATTCAAATGCAAACCAATGGCTAGAGACATTTGAGAAAGAATGTAAAAGATTTGATATAATTGAAGACTGTACAAAAATTGAAATATTGAGACTATTTCTGGACAAGTCCTGTTCAGATTGGCACTCAGCAACCCTCACAATATTAACAATTGAAGCTGAATGGTCTGAATGGAAAGAAAGGTTTTTAGAGTCCTTTGCAGACAAAGGATGGGGTCCAGATATGAATGCTATATATTATAGATATAAAGAAGGTTCATTGATTGAATATGCTATGAGGAAAGAAAAGCTATTACTAGATATGGACAATGCAATTAGTTCAAAGACCCTAGTGTTGCTTATAGCAGCAGGATTACCTGAATTTGTCAGAAATAAAATTGATAAAGAACATTGTGTGAACTCTACTGCATTATTGCATGAAATCAGAAAATATGAACATGTAGTAAATCAAAATAATTTTGCAAAAATGAAAGAACATAAATATAATAACAAAAAGAAATTCGAAGAGAAAAAGCCATGTAAAATTGTGAAACCTTGAATAAAGGTATTAGATATCATCCTGAAGACTCGTGTTGGTTTAAGAAGAAAGAAAGAAACTAAAAAGAATACAGATATTTAGAAATAGATATTTATATATTTAGAATACATATATTTAGAATACAGATATTTACAAATAGTATTTTACAGATTATGCCAGAGAGACATCAGTTGATTCAAAATAGTGCCACCAATTTTTGCACAAAGTATTTATCACATTAACTTTTACATGAATGCCAGAAATACAGTTTAGAAATTTGGAGATTATCTTCATCAAGGAATCTATTTTCTTTGAATTCTGAGATGATAGAAGACACCTTTGTAATCGTCTTTAGGCGTCTATTCTTTTGAAGAAGAACTTCTGTTTTCTTCCTATATGCAATTCTTTTGTTGTTTACCACATTATTGAAATTGAACACATGACTGAGATTGAAAAAAATCTGTACGTGATAGAGAAAAATTGACCTCACTTTCAGTTTCAGCACACCAAAAAATATAAAGATCAGATGATATTATCAAATCAAATTTTGAAATGTTTTCTTTTGTATGCCTGTGTTATTGTTATCTTATGTTAGTGGAGGTGACAATAACTATCCGCAGACAATGGTAATCGCTGTTTTGGTATTAGCGCTTATAGACGGAACACTGGTGTCTATGGGCAAAATCCCTTCAGTGCTGAGCGCTAAAAGCCACTTGAATTTCTTATACCTCGACGTTTGACACTTGAGTTTCTCCTAGTGCTCGCGCTGGGCCCTGGCCGCCCGTTGAAAGCCGGGAGCAATCGGCCGTGCCTCACCGGAGCGAAAACGTGATGAGCCCTGCGCTAGAGGCCAGTCGCAGTGCGTAGGAGACATTTTTTAAAATCTAATAGCGATATACTGTAAAATAAAATGAAATAAAATTATAGTTCTTAATAACCTTTGAACCAATTACATAAACAGAATTTATATCCTTTTTAGTTACCAGAGATTTTCTCACGAAAAAGAGCAATAAGAGTTTATCTGCCGAAAATTCGCCGTTTTCCAGCCCGCGATTACATAACTTTCGTAAGGCTAGAAAGTAACTAGAGGAGCTCTAACAGCACATACGTTCTCGTATTGTTTTTAAATGTGCAATTTTAGAAAATTGAGAGTTCAACGAAAATGAGACTTTTAAGTATCCCTTCTTCTATCAATGAAGAAAAATTCAAAGCTAAAACTTGGAGCAGTTTTTGAGAAAAAAATGTTTAAATTTTTTTAATCTATACTAATATATAAAGACAGAACTGCACTGACTTACAGCGCGATAATCTCTGAATCTACTGAACCAATACTGATGAAACTTTTATACTAGCTTCCTTTAAAGGTCTGGAGTAACATATACTAATATATAAAGACAGAACTGCACTGACTTACAGCGCGATAATCTCTGAATCTACTGAACCAATACTGATGAAACTTTTATACTAGCTTCCTTTAAAGGTCTGGAGTAACATAGGCTATGATTTACAACCATAAACCTTAACATATTTACAAAATAATTACTTTTCTGGACATTTTTCGGCTAGCATTACATCGTAGATTCAAGAATGCATCAATGTTAATAGTTTAGCTTTGCGCCACCTGAGGCGCAGTCTTCGTGAAAACTGAGGATGTCTGAGATCTACTGCTCATTTCATCAACAGCCAGAATTATTACGAAATTCACTGGGGTTTGAATACGGCTATTTTCACATGTCCGTGAATGTTAGTTCAGAACATTTGTGTATCTTTTGAACGACAGCCGTAACAACAGTGGTAAGGAATGTCAATGTACACGTACATGTATTAAGTAATAATATACAGTATAATGTTGAGTTAGGTTGAGAGAGTAAAAAGTACAATAATATACAATGTAGTTGAGTTAGGTTGAGTAAAAAGTATAGAATGTATAGTAATGTACAATGTACATGACATAGATATCGTATATTTTCAAAACAACCTCTTATTTACAGAAATTTGTGAATTCTAAATTGTTGAAAACAATGGTGAAACGGAAGACGCATTTGTCAAAACATACTTCAAGTGCGAAAAGATGGGCAGAATATAAAAGTTCAGAATCGGCTACACAAAGGCAAGAGCGACTTACTGAAGACAACAACACTACAAGGAGAGAAGTCAATTTCAATAATTCCCTAGGAAGCAGCTCAGCTTTTCATTATGACCCCCAATTTGATTATTTGCGTAGTTCTCTTATTCAGATTGGTCATATGGAAAATATTTGTATGTTTTGTGGAGCAAACAAATGGGCATTCGAACATAATAGCATGTGTTGTTCTAATGGGAAAGTTAAGTTAAGGTCTTTAGTGGAGCCTCCTGACATTTTGAAAAGCCTGCTACTTGGTGAACATCCTTAATCAAAGCATTTCCTACACCATTTGAGACAATACAACTGTCTTTTTCAGATGACATCTTTTGGTTGTACAGAACATAAAGAAGAATTTTACATGCCTACATTCAAAATTCAGAGCCAAATTTATCATCGCATTGGTAGTTTACTTCCAACAACGAACTCTGGACTTCTGCAGGTCTGTTTCCTTTCTTTGTTTCCAAATGTCTTTGCGTCAAAATATTGTACCTAATTTAAATCCAGAAATTATACAAATGATGCAGAGTATGTTGCACACACACAATCAGTATATTAAAAGTTTCAAGGCTGCCATAGAACAAGCACCTCAAAATATTCTGGATTACAAAATCCTTGTCCGAGCTGACATTATCCCTGTCAATTATCACAGAGGCTGTTTCAACCAACCAACAACAAATGAAGTGGCTATATTACTGGTGGATGAAGATAAAGGGCACCGAGATATTGTATTGCACAGTAGAAATGGAAGGTTACAGTGTGTTTCAGAGTTACATCGTGCTTACGACCCTCTTCAGTATCCTCTCATATTTGTTAATGGAGAAGATGGGTATTCTATTAATATTCCACAAGTAATATCAGGAAGAGGAAACCAAAACCTTTCAAAGAAAATACAAATATCTTGCATGCAATACTATTCTTATAGATTTATGGTGAGGCAAGGTACAGTGAATTTTCTGCTAATGTTCCAGCAATTATTGAATCAGTTTGTTGTTGACATGGCTGCTAAAATGATTACAGAAAGACTTAACTAGATCAAACAAAATGAAAAAAACATTAAGAGCAGAGACTACATTCATCTTCGAGATGCAATTAACAATGACGCTAACATATATCCACAAAATATTGGACAGCAGGTCATTTTACCATCTACTTTCACTGCTTCACCAAGGTACTTCCATGAGAAAACCCAGGATGCTATGACATACGTGAGACACCGTGGTTGCCCTGATCTTTTTATTACTATGACATGCAACCCCGAATGGGCAGAAATTAGACATGAATTGTATGTGGGACAGAATCCTCATGACAGACATGATATTATTTCACGTGTATTTCATCTGAGATACCAAAATTTGATGAATTTGATCACCAAAAACCACATTTTTGGCGCAACTGTGTGCCATATGTCAATAATAGAATGACAAAAAAGAGGATTGCCCCATGCTCATATTCTGATTTGGCTTCAAAGAAAAATACAACCAGATGAAATTGACTTCATTATTAGTGCTGAGATACCCAATAAAGAAGAAGATCCTCTTCTTCACGAAATTGTTTCCAAACATGATTCATGGACCATGTGAAGAATACAATTCACGATCGCCATATATGGTCAATGGTAAATGCAATAAGAGATTCCCACGCTCTTTCACTGTTCATACTCAGTCAGACAATGATGGATATCCACTTAAAGGAGACGTTCGCCTGAAGATGGTGGTCACATTGCAGTTTTGGGTAGACATTCTGATACACAAGTGGATAATCGCTGGGTTGTTCCTCATTCACCAGTCCTAAGCAGATGCTTTTCAGCTCATATTAATGTAAAATACTGTCACTCTGTGAAAGCAATCAAATACATTACTAAGTATGTTAACAAAAGTAATGATCGAGCAACTTTTACTGTCCAAAATGATTGCAATGAAATTGAAAAGTACATAAATGGTCGCTACTTGAGCACATCGGAAGCCTTCTAGCGAATATTTGAACTGCCAATTCATGAAAGATACCCAGCTGTAATTCATCTGGCGGTGCACTTAAAAAATGGTCAAAGGGTGTATTTCAATCAGCATAATATTTTGCAAGTTTTAGAACATCCTCCTCTGACAATATTAACTGGCTTTTTTAAACTGTGCCAAGATGATGATTTTGCAAAAACTTTGCTGTATTGTGAAGTGCCTGCGTTTTATGTCTGGAGAAACAAAAATTGGCAGAGAAGGAAACGTGGTCAACTGGTTGCAGGGCATTTGGGTGTAAGGAAAGATGCTGCTCTTGGAAGAGTTAACACTGTGCATCCAAACTTCACAGAATGCTATTACCTTCGTCTGCTTCTACATCACATTCGTGGTCCAACTTCTTTTGCTATGCTAAAAACAGTGAACAGTATCGTACAGCCTTCTTACCAGACAGCGTGTAAGAAACTGCGCCTCATAGAAAATGATGAGCATTGGAAACACACGCTGTGATGCTTCACTTACACAGTCACCATCACATATTCGTTAACTATTCGCGATACTGTTGGTATTCTGTCAGCCATCTGTGTGAATTCAAGGAAGTCATGTGTGAGGATATTTTTTTCAAGAGCGTTTGCATGAAGACAACCAAGATTTACCATTCTCAGTGGATGTATTCAATGCAGGATTAATTATTTTAGAAGACATTATTGCATCTGTCAGTGATAAGCGACTTCGTGATTTTGGTATTCTTGAGCCAAGTAGACAAATTTCTGACTATACAAGGGATACATATAGTATGTGTGATGTGCATCGGTACCTAAAAGAAAATTTGCCAAAATTAGTTCCTGATCAAAGAACAGTCTTCAGCGCAGTTATTGACAGTGTTCAAAATGACAATGGTACCCTGTTCTTCATTGATGCCCTTGGAGGCACCGGCAAAACGTTTGTAATCAATTTACTTATTGCTAAATGTAGATCAGAGAGAAAAACTGTCATTGCTGTCGCGTCTTCTGGAATCGCAGCAACATTATTAAAAGGTGGGAGAACAGCACATTCTACCTTCAAATTGCCTTTGAATACAACTTTTATAGAACAAGCAACATGTAATGTTAGTAAGAATAGTTCTATTGCAAAGATTTTTCGTGATTCAGTATTAATTATCTGGGATGAGTGCACCATGAGCAACAGATGTCACATAGAAGCTGTTGACAGAATGTTACGGGATGTACGATCATCTTCCACATTAATGGGAGGAGTTACTGTTGTATTTTCTGGTTACATCCGGTAAACCTTGCCTGTAATTGCTAAAGGCACTAGAGCTGATACAATCAAAGCAAGCTTAAAGGCATCCCCAATTTGGCAGAATGTTAAAATAACGACTCTCAGTACAAACATGAGGACTTTGTTAACTGATGACTCAGATTCTACGCAATTTGCAGCATTGCTTCTCGCAGTTGGAAGCGGTTTAGTTACCAATATCAATAGCCAAAATATATTAGTAGATCATCGGTATGATCACGTGGTTCACACTATAGATGATTTAATTCAGAAGATATATGAGGATGTGCAAACAATCCTAAATAAGACAACACATGGCTATCGGGACGGAGACGGACATATCATGGCAGGAAGGAGTAGGGCGGAGAAGAGATACAATGAAAGATATAGATGTAGGCCCAGCCACATGGCATGAAAAGATGGAATTAGTCTTCCTGTCTATTAATATTCTGTAACAATGCCCGGGCAACGCCGGGTACTTCAGCTAGTTGTCTATATTTTCTGCCAAATTACACAAAAACTACACATTTTTTTCGCAAAACTGAACATGAACTTATTTTTTAAGACCCATCTTTAGGAAACAAATTTCATTAAGAAAAAGTCTTAATAATCTTCAATAATCTTAAAAAATCTTCAATAATATAGTTGTCGGAAGACGCCCCCAAAATTGGCAATTTTAAAAAAAATCTGGGATTTCAACGAACATAAGACCTGCAACATTTTCTTAAGCGCCCTTTACGCTATCCCAAGATAAAGTTTGATCAACATATTTGGTGCTGTTTTTGAGAACATTTTGAGGCTTCGTGTAAAGAAGTCTAAAAATCAGTATATATGTTTGGAACTTCTAAAGCCTTGAGTTCATTCAGATCGATTGGGGAATATCAATTTTGAAGAAAATCGGCTGAACGGTTTAGGCGCTAGCGTTGACCACAGACGGGTAGACAGACATTTTGCCGTCAATCGATTTTTCGGGATCAAGGACCCATAAAATATGGTTTATGGCAACACCACGTGTTAGAGAACTTTGTCTACACTTAGCAACAGGATTTATCCACTTTTTCTAGATCAGGGCCCGGCAATGAGAGTTTTTCTGCAGAAAATTCGCCGTTTTCCGGCGTACGATTACATACATTTCTCTTCTTACGAAGTACCTTCGTAGGGGCGAAAAATTAAAAATAATCTTAAACACCGTGGTTTACAATAATTGATCTTTTTTCTCTTTCACTAGGATTGGATTTGAATAAATCGCGGGCAACGCCGGGTATTTTGCAAGTGGGTCACATAAAAAGAGAAGTGAGATGAGGCAAAACAACGTTGGAAGTCCTTTTGACATTGGAAATAAATACATACGTGAGGCCATGGATTATTTAGTAAGATGGTTCAAACATACCCCCTACCTAACCAAAAATCACAACTATCTCCGAAGAACTGGTTAAGGAATTGTTGAGCAGATTTGGAGTTCTAATTGAATTTACACTCAGACCAGAGACGAAACTTCGAATCTGCGGTGTTCCAAGGAGTATGTGAACTCTTGGAATAAGGAAAACAAGAATTGCAGCCCTACACACGCAGCCAGATGGAATAGTGGAACGCTTGAACAGGGTAATGGGAAGATATTTAAAGAAGGTCGTATCCAATCATCAACGCGACTGGGACCAATACATATTTCTTTTCCTTCTAGCCTATCGCTCTTCTGTCATGAGACAACTACGCAAACACTTGATAATATCCTATTCGGTCGGGAGCTACTTCTACCATGTGATCGACAGTTAATTGTAAAACTAATAAAGGAATAGCTTTGGAAATTTCGTAAGCGACCTAAAATTGAAAATGGACGTCCTTTATAACCACTTGCGTAAGCGATTCCAAATCGCAAGTGACTGGATGAAAGACGGGTAAGACATCAAGGCCGAAGAAGGAGATTGCCGACTTGGAGATCATTTTTGGCTGTTCAACCCCGAACGACGTCGCAGTTCATCTCCAAAATTATGACAGTGGGAAGGACAGTTGGTTGAGTAACGGCAAGGCGGATAATAAGTTCAGGAGAGGACCTTCCTTTTCTATGTCTACATCTTTTCTTTGCTTTCTTCCTCTTGAATATCTTCTTCTATTCTTATTTTTGGGTGTTGTCTGTTTTTGGCTGTCCCAGACTTATTAAGGTATCTCATCGACTTAATTTTGGGTTTCTCGCCTTTGGTTACCATGTTAATTTCGTTAATCATGTCCTGTTGGGACATCTGTTCTTTGTTTGGCTTCATTCGAACTGTTATCATACTTTCATTGTCTGAGATCTCCCGTCTTGGGTGAATTTTCTTCCTATTCAGCACTTCCTCGATCCTAGGTAGACCGCCGGCCGTGGCTACTTTGGCGGAAGTGCGATTCGTAAACACAACTGTGTTTAGCTTGTTCTCCACTTTGGTCATTTTCTCTTTTACGTATTCTCTTACTGTCTTTTGCAAAGTTTTTGTCTGTTCGGCCGCAGTCTCACGGACAGTTTTAGTGAGTGCGGCTTTAACAGACTCAGTGATTGTTTTTTTTAATTTGGTCTTCCAATGTCTCATGGGCAGATTTGATTGCCGTCTTGACCATTTTCTTTAGATCCCTTTTAAGGAAGCGTTCGATTCCCTCTCTGTCGCCGATTGTACTAAGAAAGGACTGAACCAGCTCAAGTATGTTTATTAATTCTATCTTGACTTGGTTGGTGATTTTGGTTTTCGCCAGCAGCTTCAGGCCTTGGCCGCATTTCACCTGGGCTTCGGTAACACCCAACTCCTCTCCTTCTGTCCCTTCTTCAATATTCTTATCGCTTTCCCCTCTTAGCCGTCCCGTAGGTTTTGGGACGTTGCCCGGCGCCAGACCGCGTGGAGGTGGGGGAGGTCGCACATCCATGCGTTCTTTTAGCTTCTTCCGGGCCACCGAGTCAGAATCGTAACTATCAGAGTCCGTCATGACTTATGATCTTTCAGGATCTCACTTTTTCAGTCGCTTCAACCCCAAGTAAGCGTCCCCCGGAAGGAACACACACGTTTTAAGCAGTATTGAACGCAGCGACACTGGGGCTAATGGCAAACACCCAATAAAGCGTATGTCGGGGATTTTCCACACAAAATACAAAAATGATTGGAGGAAATGAAAAAAAGGGAAGATCTACTAATCGCGACGGGAAGGGGTGAAGAGGCTTCGTGTTTGGAGGAACCACGGGTGTCGAGACAGAAGGAAATAGAGAGAGGTCGAGTTAGGAGCGCGAGAGTAACAAGTCGGAGCTGATCGGTCGTAACAATAGCCGACAAAGTTAGAGTGATCGGATTCTCTCCGCGTCTTGCTGTCACGGCGCATGTGACACGCGCCGAGAATGTTCGGGATCCTCTAATGCGACTAATGTAAATTAGGGACACGGTCGCAATTTGGTGGCATCCGAAAGGTGGACTGAAGCTGATTTGACACAAAACTGCGTGAGGGGGCTGGGCGCTCACTGCGGCGTGCAAGGGTCGTTAGCTTGGCGGACCCAGCTGTGAGGCGACCCTTGACGGAGGGCTGGACGACCTTGCCGCAGGGGTGGCGCCAACAAAGGAAGGCGCTGTTTCGACTCGCTCACTCTCTCTCTGAGCTGAAGGGAGGCGCTCCAGGTACAGCAACCCGACGTGAAGAAAATGGATCCAAAATGATATGTGATTACAAAAACATTTATGACAATCTTACATTCTTTGTCCTTCTTGAAGAAACAAGAGAGAAGATGGCTTTGTAGTAAATTCGTTTTAGTTGTAGGAGTAGTTATTATAACATAAAATTAGCGCATTGCGAATTTAGGCCAAATATTGTTACAAAATTCTCTTTAGTGAAGTAAACGACCCTTTTACAATTGCGAATCAATGTTGTTAATTACCACCCGAAATATCCAGTTCAAATAATTTCCTGCATGTGCCAGTTAAGGGTAGATTAACAAGTATAAAATAATCGTAACATGCTTACCAGAGGGCGTACATTCGGGCAGCTGTTAACGCATAACAACGTCACAGCCTCAAATTACTTGGGTGTTAAAAAACATAAACGTGATTAGGGGAACGAACCTGCAAACCCAGTGATATTCGACGCTCGGGTCGCTAACAAACGGGCGAGAATCACCACACAATACGAACTTCTAGACAACTTGAGATAACGATACGGTGACGCCCACAGATGTACGATGTGCGAAACTGACAGTTCGAAAGTGGACGTAGTTGCATATCAAGGCTACATAATATCCTAATAAAACAAAACGAAAGACTGAAGAATATAACGAGTTTCGCCATGTTAAAGAGAATCTATCAAAAGTTCTGATTCTGTTAAAAGTCAAACACATTTTTTTTAAGTTTTGCCTTATTTTTTAGGTATATTATAGAATACTACGCTTCGATCTCAGCTGTGGAAAACTAGGTTCTTAGAGCGGGATGCTACCACCGTTGGTCCATCGTGACTAGTTTGACTCAAATTGTTCTCTCTGTATACAAGGTAAAGAAAATTTCTTTTTCGTTTCATTAATTACCGGATAACATACGCGAAAGAATTTGTTTCTAGTCAACACGTCTTTCTGCTGTGGCGTTTGATAAATGGACGAAACGCCCCAGATGCCATCGGCTGAAGGAGTACATCGTCTAGAGCAGGGCCGCTCAAGCAGAGCAAATCGGCAGCGCGGAGCCGTAGTTTCTGCCGAGATCGGGACACGGGAGCGCGAGCGTTGCGCGCCTTGCGATAACCACTGTCACAGTGTCCCGGTAACTCCAGTCGCGGAAACATGGAAGTCGACGCGAGCACTTCACAGACCAGAGCATCTACACCGACAATTTCTAATGCAGTATGTGAAGAACAGTATCTTTTCGCCGACTACGGCAGCTATGCCAAATGTTTAGTTTACATGAAGGGTTCAATCACGTGAAGAAGTTTAATTTGCAAATACATTATACATTTAACCATGCTGATGAAAATGACAAGTACGCTGAAGAAGAACAAAAGGAAGTTTTCAGTGTTATGAAAAACAATGCCTCACTAGAAGTAAATTTTGATGTTCTTGTGTTGTTTTGGCAGTAAAATAACACAATACAAAAGAGTTTAATTTTATTGCATACCGATACTACAACGTGAGCGTTTAGGAAAAGAACTTCCCAAAAAACCGTTTTCCAAAACCGCATCGTAATGCTGCTCGATTGTTAAGTACGTTTGGATCAACATACAACTGTGAGCAATTTTTTGCTTCTTTGAAAATTTGTAAATCTCGAATGAGAAGTACAATTACAGATCACAATCTGAAATGCATGTTACGACTCAATAGCACCGTGTCATCTCTTCCAAATATAGAAAGTATATTGCGAGAAAAAAACACTTAAAAGGTGTAATAAGTATATTTGATTTTGCAATCAACTTCATTTTTTAATTTCAATTTCCTTTACTTTTAGTATTTTTATTACTAGTTTATTTAATCACATTTTTTGTGCAACCTTTATAATACTTTTCATATTCAGCAGCATGATAAACTGTGTAATGTCACCGCTATTAAATTTATGTTATTGAGCACTTTTTTTGCAACTAAACAAGTGGCATTGCCGGTCCAATCTGCAAAAATATACCTTTCTTTCCATGCTGCATTGCAAATTATCGTTTTTTTAATTTCCAAATTACATTAATACGTTTATATCTAGTAACTGTTCCAATTAATGTTACAAAAGTATCTTACTGTTTTTTCTGTCGTAATATCCTTTCCCAGAGCTGTGAGATTTTTTCATTCCGAACAACGGAAAATACCCCGTAGAAATACGACGCGACCCACTGTGCCACATGCCGCCGATCGATATTTGATGACGTCATTTGCTCTTTCTGCGGCGAAAGAGAAGAGAGCAACCGGCCGGTTCTCCTCAGAGCAAATGGTTGAGCGGCCCTGGTCTAGAGCATGATGAGACGGCCTTGCGGCGTGGGCCCGTGCATCATCCTGCTGGAAGGTTGGTGCTCCCAACGAGCCCAGAGCTCAGGAGTGATGACGCCATGAAAGTCCGTAGCAATTGTCACGGTCCCCTCCATGAATACCAGAGGCGATGGGGATGCATAAGCAGGGGCGTATACTGTGGGCTACCGAGTCTGCCGGTGGTAGCTCGAGAAAATTACGAAAACAAGAATATGTCAGGATAAATCGTATTCAAAATAATTATAGGCCACATTCTTTTTCAGTGTCATACATTTTTCAAGATTTTGTGTAATCTGTTGGGTAGAGTTCTGTATTAAATCGCTCGGTCGTCGGCGTATCAATCTTAAGAGGCGACAACGCCAAAGAAATCGCTGCCAGCCAGCGGCTTCAGCACAGCTTGCGTTCGTTGCATGATTCACTCCTCCTTCCTACCAGGTAAGATATGGGCCAGCCAAAGGCTGAGGATGCCGATTCCCCGACCGGTTTCTTGATACGTGCGGGGCCATTCGGAGGCAGTGGGCAGTAAACGGGACAGAGTAAATTAGATGTGCGCTTTTGTGAAAGACACACACGTTTGGTGGTGAGTACACATATACATAATAGATCATATGAAGTGTGTTTTAAGTGTTAAAATTACAGCACATAAAGTAATGTAATGATAATGTCAAAGTTAACTGTTGTCAATTTGGTAAGATACTTTGAAAAATTACACAGCAAACTTATATATGAATATAAGTGTGTGTGTGTGTGTGTTATTTTATAACTATAATAATTATTGATGTAAATGTGTATACACATAAATAATACTTTATAATAAAAATAGTACAAGCTAGAAAAACTACACAATCGAAGATTATGTGTAGTTATATAGTCAAAGATTATTTCTAAAGTCAGCGGTAACCCAGGGCATGACAGCAGTATACGTTTTATACATGATATAATGAATGAATATGATAATACATTTTATAAAATAGAGCCCAAACAGTTTTCAAAAGTCACACACAAGAGTAACACTTCCAGAAAATATTCGAGCTGACCACTTTACAAAAGATTTTTTCACATTTTTCAATAGAATATCTTTCTTTGCTTCAATTTAGAACAAATCAATATTTGAATTAGGATGAATGTTGCGAATAAGGATTAAGAGGTTTTTTATCTTCGCTCACACGGAACATCAGAGCTCATGGTCAAAACGTATTGAGTATAGTTACAGGTCTTTTAGCAATTAATTTAGAGTATGATGGCACTTACAGAATACCATCAAAAGAGGTAGAAAAAGTGCGCACGTCAACACTGATAACTTGTATTGTCTATCTTATTTTTAGACCTCGGATTTTAGGACAAATGCCTATTCCTTTAGGAAGTTGTGGAAAATAATTGCAGATGTTTAAAATCATGGAAAAATACATCTACTGACAGCATCTAATAGTGCCTAAAATGTCGTAAAAGCGGGATTGTTGCCTATTTTAATATTTTTGTTGCTTAAAACACATAATTTTGAAGAATTATCATATTTTAATTACTATATTTTTAAATTTTGTTGTGCCGAAACGTAAATACTTTATCGAATTTTCCGAAACGCGAATATTCCCTGATCAAATACGCAACGAAATCTCATCCAACACAAGGAACATACGGTGCTCTGTATATCAATATAAAGAGGAAGTTTCACGAGCTTCAGCAGGCACTTCTTAAGCTACACGAACAGGTTGAGGCTTATCGCGGCGGCGCGGCGTCTGTGCAATCCAAGCGAGGAAAGTCACAGGTCAACAGTTGGCAAAAACCTACTGTTGGAAAGATGAACATTACAAAACACGACCCAAGTCTTGAACCCCTAGAAAGGAAAAGGATCATTTCAAGTTTTTTTCTGTGTGTGTGCGCGCGCGCGCGCACGCACGCGCATGCGTGCGTATGTGCGTTTGTGTTTCAGTTCCTGTGTCGTATCATCTTCATTGAATAATGTGAAGAGGAACGATGTTGTTTGAAGTGCCTATAACGTCACATTTTATATCCAATAGTGCCTAATTTCAAAATTTTGTTATCTATTTTAGGTGCCTAAAACATAACTTTTTTGCAAGGGAATTAATGCACATTTCACTAATTCCGAGGTCTACTTATTTCAAACGAAATATTACCGAGGTGCCGGGTCCAGATTTCATTAATTTGGGAATGAGATACGCCTTCGATTTCATGTCGAAGCGCTTCTTGTGCAGACGAACCATAATTACTCGGAAATCAGCTCCTCCCAAGTCCAGCGCCAAGAAGGTCCCCGATTCTGTGAACAAAGGTAATACACGTGATTTAATGAAATTCATTTTTCTAGTAAACACGAGTAGATGTATTGATGGCACATTATTCCAAAGAATGTATATAAAATGTATTAAAATTGTAGGTGAATTAATACATGCACAAACTAATATGCTTAGGTTCTCCGTGTGGTACAGGCCACCGATAATTTTTACATTAAATCTTAGTTTATAAATCTACATAAATAAAACTAATGGCCCACAGCAGTAAAAATTATTTGAGATCTTTGTGTAAAGTTGACCGTCCTGGACGGAAATCCATTTCTACCTCTCAGGGAAATCCATTTCTATCTCTCTGAGCCTCCAACGTTGGGGCTCCTCCGAATCCCGTCACCTACCCATCACTATGGTGACAGTCTGCGAGCTTTGTTGTGAATACGTGTGTGTGTGTAAGATCTTTCATTACTGCAATTTATACCAGAGTAGAGAAATTTTCAAAATAAACTAATTTTATTTGTATAAAGCGTGCCTAAACCCTAATGCTTATTGCAAAGAGCTGGAGTGCGATCATTGTATTTTCGAAACCAATTTCTTTTTGTTTTGTGCTATTTCTTCAGTCTTGTTTTGTGCTCTTTCTTTCATCTTCGAAAGCAATTTCTTTTTGTTCTTTTATCATCAATTTCCCCAATGCATAATTCGAGTGACCACTGGAAATCAAGGCCAGAACCACGTGCGCGGGAGGTGAAAATACCTGACACGGACACTATGCATAAAATTAAGTACGTAATACGATGTACTACTTACATAATTTAATGTAATTATGTAAGTAATATGACGTAAAGTTCATTTGGGTTTCATTGTTTTGTTTTTTGTTTTTTTCAAGAATTACACAAATGTATTTTTTAAGGCTCTTACACCGTTAACATTTCTACAAATTTTCGCACATTTCTAGCAATTTGTAAACACTATTGTATTTGTGAGTTGATGTACTTCAAATGACTTCTAATTATATTTTTCGAAAACTCAAAAATTGTCTTGTGAAAAGAGATAATTTCGCTTTTACAGTAGCGCTTAAACGCTACTTTTTTAAATACTGCTCCAAATTTTTCCTGCAGAAAATTACCATTTAGGACAAGGTTTTACTCTTCTTTAATATTCTTAATATAACATTTCCATTCTGTGAGGAAACCGAAAAATTAATTAAAATGTCACAAAATGTACTTTGGGCTGCGATAGATGGCAGTTCGCAAGAGAATGTGGCAAGTCCGAATAGCTAGCCGAGACCGAAGGAAATAGAAAAATAATACGGGAACGTCTGTTCCATTCTGTAGCACCACTAGTTTAAACTGTCACTATTTTACTTAAAACCACACCTAAACTTCTCATAGTTTGAAGTATGGTCATGACGTTCATTAAATATATTTAGTACAGGATAGATTTCATTGAGAAAGAAATCTCTAGCTTAAATAATGTAGAACTACAACTTTGTAGGATGGAATCTAGACAATTTTAATTGCACTTGCAGTTTTCAATTATCAATTTGCAATTTTCGGAACTAAGAGGTGTTTTTGAAACTACGACCTGCGCCATTTTCACAAACGCACACTAATCTATTCAAGCAGAAAAAATAGAGAAAAAAGTTGAAGCCATTTTTTGAGAAAATTTTGAAAATGCTGTCTGCGTTTCGTGTACGGTGACACCAAAAATTAAAAGACGTTTTGAATTCCAGAGACCGCGACGTCAGTCAGATCGCTGTAGCCATAACCTATTTACACATCTCATCTTAGTTGTGTTTATTTGACTTGTTACATTAGAGAGAAGTTCACACCCAGTTGAACATAATGCCGCGTGTTAAATTTCGTTCATTATTTTCATTCATATAATTTCATATTTCTTATGAATGTTTCTGTGGCTATTAGGTAAAACTCATTAACTCCACTTTTACGTTATTCGAGAAAATCAGGTTTTTAAATTTGATAATACTGATTTGGGATACAGAAATAATGCTTCGTGGTACGATTCTTTTTTTTAAGAGTTAGGTAATATCAGAAAAAAATAGTTTTTAGCAATATTTGCTCATCCCATCTGCCCATCGGTAAACGTGTAAACTGTTTGGATTGGGTTGGAGTTAATGAGTTTTTCCTGGTACACGAGTGGAGTTAATAAGTTTTTCGTGTTCCGCTTCACTTTTATCGACCTATTTAAACATTTTTCGATATATGTCGTTGTTTTTTTTACATATATCAACGTAATTCGATATATCTCCATATATTTCGATATAGCCGGTATGACAGCTTTATTTCGATGTATGCTGGTATCTTTCGATATATATCGGTATATTAAACATATTTCAATATATTTCGATATAATAAAATTTATTTCGATGAATATTGCTATTTTTCATATAAATGTACACATTAAACATATTTTGACATATTCGGCATATGAAAATTAATTTAGATTTGAATTGATGTCGACACATTATATCAATGAATTTGACATATTTAAAGTTAACAATTTTTTAATTTAAATAATTTGACGTATGTAAAGTCCATAATTTGTTCTAATATGAAACTCATAAATAGTATTTATGAGCATTTAATAAGTAATGTCAATTAATGTCAATTTGCTGTATTTCAGTTGCATTAGATCAATTTTAGCGTATTCGATTTGTTAATTCATTTTTATAACAAATTTGATGGAGTTAATGAGTTTTTCCTGATAGTGTTGGAGTTAATGAGCTTTACCTGAAATTACTGTTATTTTAGTGATTTTTATCAATTATGTTGATTAGATGAAGGTTTTTTCATTGATATTGCTGTAAACAATGAAAGAAAATGAAAAAGCATAGCGAAATATGATGAAAACTATTTTTTTTTTCAAAAATGGAGTTAATGAGTTTTACCTAATAGCCACAGGTTTATCTTATCCCTTATCACTTTACCCCTTATCCCTTGCTCATTCAAGAAATTATTTTTTGCAAAAAGGAAAACAAAATATTCTGTTAATGACAATCATAACTCACAAGGGAGGTCAGAGGGCTAAGGACCTTCTGAAAATTTTGAAAGAGCCTTATAGCCTTACGCAATAAAATAATTTGTTTCCGTAAATATGGTCAATCCTTGATTTTCCCCTGACAATTTGGCGAATTGTTACATAACATTTGGGAGTGAGCCTCTCCAAGCCTTCTGGAAACCCTGAATAATAGTCCAACATCAAATCAACGAAGTTATTAACTGCATCAATGTCATAATTTCATTCTCCTTGAAGTATTTTTTTTTATTTTAGTAAAATATTTCTTATGGAAATAAAAAAAATTAAGGGAAAAGGGAGCCCAGAAATTTTGTTTTCCCTTTTCTTGTTTCGGGCTACGATGAAGACATACACTACTATGGTTCGTTCAAGAAATGAAATTGGAAGTGGAATTGGATTCTGTTCACAATCATTTTACTCTTTTGATCATGTTCTGTTCTTTCCTTCTTGGCATTCACCGGTTCTTGAGCGATATATGAACATTTGTGGGTATGGTAATATCAAGTCACTCCCTCTTATTAAAATGTTTGCTCGAAACAATATTTGCTCACTTTGAACTCGCGGCAATGAAAACTAATATTTTTTTAAGGTAATCATTAGGGAGAAGATTTTTATGCTCTAAAAAATCTTAAAATATGCTTCTAAAAATATACATTTACGACCTAAAAATTCTCTAATATGCATTTTAATTTGCAATTAAAGTTAACAATATTTCATTTCCTGTATAAAACTTTCTTGATAAAACTTAGAAGAAGCATGATTGGAATGAAAATTTATTTTTTCGTGCAAACATAATATAACCTAGTTTACTTCGCGGGAGAAGTAATTGAAGTAAAGATGCTTCTCGTGAAGTACATTGTATGTCTTGTTTCATTTCTTCTGCCTAGTTTAAAAACATTACATCAAGAAAAATCCTACATTTACACCAGTATTGTATCAACTATAGAAAAAAACGCTGTGACAAGCTCTTTCTAATTAAGGAACTCTCACAAGTAAATATATTTTGTGAAAAGATGAAACTTTTAAATTCCCTTTTTAAACAAAATATGCGGCTATAATTAGACGAATATGCACCAGCATTGGCCAAATATGCACTAACATATTACTCTGCATAACATCAAATTCTAACCAAATATCATGAAATTTCACTTAGCTATGCCATGGAGCAACGGACAAAAATATGCAAAAAAAACCGCTCCCTAGTAATCATAAATAGCTTCTGTATGTCCTTGTTCATCTCCACGATTGTGAAAACAGTCGTTTCGATGTCCGTACCTTCTCCAGAAGGTACGTCTTGTACGTATGTAATTTTGCACGCCAATGACGACGGCTGATCAGGATTCTCCTGCAACCCACGAACAAGCTCCTGGGTGAAGACATCCCTTATACGGATAAGTGTATCTTCCTTTAAATCGAATCTGTTGCATACTTCTATCAACTGAGACAAAGACAATGACAAATAATATAATAATGTTATTTATTCAACTTAGCATTTAATTTACAAGATTACACAGACTCTCTACGTATTTTACATCTCACCTGCGGAGTGGGTTTATAAAGATATGATACCATTGTGACTCCGAATGATTTGATGATACTGATGAAATTTATTTGTAATTAATTCGCTTCAGTGATTCTAAACGTGTCTTACTCATGCTTATATACATTCATAATTGACAAATGACTACAAAATTCTTCCATGGTCGCCTTCTTTTCTACGCCCACAAGATTTCGAAGTGATAACCTGTGGGCGATGTGGTCGAAACCGATAACAATATGAAAACGCTCTTAATAACTTTTCATGTAATGTCGACAAATCATGAAAGAACACACCGCATAACAGTTGCTGTGGTCATACCAGCATGCCAAAGAAGGAATCTGGACTCGAACATATTTGTGAATTGCCACCTGAGGAGGACTTTGCCTTTGTATTCATACCTGAAGATACTATCAGAGCAAGAGTTCGGAGATGTATCGTACGCCGCATCACCATTTCTACTACTGACGTTCGTACCATACGTTTTTTCAAGAGCACAAAAGCCATCAATCTCGAACGAGAACGCCATTTGAAGAGCTACCAGCACATAATCCATCCTTTCAGTTCATTTCGTCGCGTCTGGAATGCTTTCATGATAGTTTTTTACCTATACGCTATGCTTCTAATACCAGTATACGTTGCTTTTATTTGCACATCTCATGAAAGGCCATCGATATGGATTCTACTTGATCTTATACAGTGTTTTCTGTGCTCAATGGACATAATTGTTAATTTCAGTACAGGATATGTTCAAAACTCTGAAACTATTGTTTTATTGTCTTGGAAGATTTGCGTTTATTATTTACGGACGTTTTTGGTTTTCGATCTCATTTCTTGCATTCCTTTTGACCACATAATCTGCTTTATTTCTGGATACTGTCCATACGGCCAGTTGATGGCTAGTTTTCGATTATTGAGGTTTGTGCGATTTTTCACCCTCCACAAATATATAAGGGAGGTAGCTGATACTCTGCAAATCTCGATTATGTGTGCGGAGGTATGTCATCAAGACTAACTACATGAGATACTAACATGAGTACCTAACATGAGATACTGATACGTGCAAACAACTCCACTAATATGCTCAATGCGTTTCAGGTGTTATGGATTTTAATAGGAGTGTTCTTCACAGTCCACTTGTTATGTTGTCTACAGTATTTACTTGGATATTTGACAGCAGAATATGATCCCCAATCATGGGTTGTAGAGGAAGAACAAATGACAAGTCTCAGCGTGCTTAAAAGATACGTGGCCGCATTTTTTCGTGCATCTACAGCCTTTTTGAACATGGGATTTGGATTGACATATCCAGAATCTTCCACTGACCAGGTTTTCTTCTTGATATTATTCTGTATAGTATAGTAACATAGCGTATAGTATTTTATCATTAACTGTCGTTTTATTTCTGTAGGTATTCGTCGTATTTATTGCTGGAATTGGAGCAATACTTTTAATTATTTGTATTGGAAAATATCTACAATGGACGTACATTTCAAATTCATCAGCAGTTCTTTTCAGAGAAATGATCCAGCAGTTGAATTCATATATGAAATATAAACGACTACCAATGTCGTTGAAGAAACGATTGATCCAGTACTATCGGTTTCGATACCAGGACAATTTCTTCAATGTAGGTAAATAATATTTTTATATTTCGTTAATGGTTCTTGAACTAAGTTCAGATTAACGTTGATTTCGCGAACATGAAGCACCAACCCTACTATCATCTTTTAAAAACTTAAGCAATCTTCATTCCTTTTACACAAATTTGGTCTTTATTTCTTGCCGCAAAGTTTAACACTTTCACGACAACACATATAATGAATCAGGAAAAGAACTTGCCTTGTCACACGATTATCTTTGAAGCACCGAAGACTAACGAAATTCTATGCTCACTATAATTATGTAAGAAAAGGTGTTCTATTTTAGCGCTTCTTTCCCTTAACGTCTGTTTAGTCAAATAGAAAGAATTGTCAAATAGCATTATCAGGTGATAGAATATTTTCCTTCAAGAAGCAAATTTTTGGCCTGAGTAATCAAATAATGCTAAACGCTGTCAGTTTTACACAAATAATGAAATTTAAACAGATGTTACTAGAGAGGTGACTCAGAGCATCAACTGATGCCTGAAGTGCCTCTGACAGGGAAGTCCTAGGATTCGAGTCCCGACGGTGGCAGCATTTTCGACATTAGCAGGATAGCTAGGTTGAATTCAGTAGCTGACAGGAGGAGAATTCTAGTGGCCGGCTGCTCTCATTGGTAGTTTTCCGTGATTTCTCCGATTACTAAAAGGCGAATGCCGGAGGTGTACAAACGAGAAACGGACGGCGAGCGACCTTTCCTTCCTCTTCCTTGTCCTATCCTCATCCCTTACGTACACTACATTACCACACAGGCCGGGAGCTTAGAACTTATCCCGGCCAGGGCGGCGCCCGCTGGTGGGAGACACCTGGTTGGGGGAACCCCGGTAGTCGACGGTACATCGGTCAGTCCGGATCTCACCATCCAGCGGGGAAAGATCACCGCCACCTCTCGAGTAAAAGACATGCACTACACTTCTGGGACTAATGACCATAGCCGTTGACGCACCAGGAATCAATAATCAATCATTAAAAAGATGTTGAAATTGCTCACTCTTGAATATGCTCTGATACTTAATGCAAACGTACTTCGAAATCTACATAAGGAGAAAGTGACTGGCATCAATGTAGAGAGCCAAAACCAAACATTCAACCCAGAAACATGAAATTCGAAATATAGGTTCCTTTTACGATATTTTTAATACACCGTTTAGAAATTCATCACTTGAAAGGGTGAAATTTTATTTATTTAAAAATAATATGCAACCTGCAATACATTTAGGTCTTGCATGATGGGGCGAGTGAATGCTGGGTGCGAGCGGAACCGGGCGGGCGGAAAGTGGGCGGGGCAGTGTCGGGAGAGGAAGCAAATAAATTTACCTGCGTTATTCACCATAAAGTTATTATTTTCCTACGAGATAATTATTATTTTATTATTATGAACCAACTAAGATCCCATCAAGGGCAAGGGCCTCTGCCTTTTTGCAGGGAATGAAGTGATAGGGTGATGATGGGTGAAAGGACTAGGATGATGGTGGGAGGTGATAGGTGGGGTGGTGGGAGGTGATCGTGGCATTTTGTAACCAACCCAGCATTCGTCTTATGACCGAGGGGAACCACGAAAAACCCCGGCCAGGATGGTCGGCCCGGGATCGAACCCGGACGTCCGCGCTGCAAAGTCAGTGCCCTAAGCACTGAGCCACTTCGCTCGATTCCTAATCGATGGTGTGTTGTGAATAAGTACAAGGGCACTTCAACACACCACTAATGGCAGAGAAGCCAAAGAGGCACCACATGTGGTCTTGAAAATGCATTAAAACCATCCGATATTCCTTATTACTTTCCTGAAGATGGAATAAATTGATCTATATTTTTCTGGAAAAGTTTATTTCTGAATTCATATCATCATTACACGTTATATTCTCTGGTCATTAAATTACATGGCTCTATACCCTTACCGCATGTGAAGAAATCGACTCACTTCCTCGAGAAGTTGGCGAACGACAACACGAACCGCACACGGAGTAGCGTCGCATATAACAAAACACAATCAAGTGGCAGTTGACGCTGCACTTAGCTTGTTCAAGTTGATGACGAGGCTTCAGACAAAGCCATTTTCATAAAACCCTTGAATATGTCCAAAGGATGTATGTCAAAGTAATTTTTCCAGCACTCAGGCACGGAAAAAAATTTGCTTCCACTGTTCATTGACAGGAAAATGTCACTTAGTGGGACACGTACTAATGCAATTTTCGAAAATTTAGAGTTCAACGAAAATCAGACTTGTGTTATTTTTTAAGCGTCCTTTGCGTTATCCGTAGAAAAAATTACAGCAATAATTTAGAGCCGTTTTTGAGAAAATGTTTTTTTTATAAAATTGCATTTATTTCAAACAGAAATTATTCGTTTTACAAAAATTTGTACAGGACCTTTCCAGAGATCTGATTTTACTTTCTCGTATAAGTACGAAGTTATGCACGTAGTACGAGGTACTATCCTAAATATCCGAGAATTTCATTGTACAAGTCAAACCAGTAGCAGGTGCATTGCGCTGTTAGATATTTCTAGGCACATGTCTTAGCTACTCCGGTACAAAGTTGCGTCATTTTTGGCGCATGCAGTTGTGAATTATAGCGGTGCGAGTCAGATCGTGTTTCAGTGCTTCTGTGAATTGCCAAATGCATACCGCGAAAGAGCAAATTCTTTTTCAATTTGAAGAAAACTGCAGCTAAAACCCACAGCATGCTGACAGAGGCATTAGTTGAGAGCTGTGGCGTAGCTTCAGTTGGTGTCACCTGGGGCATTCCCCCCCCATAAATTAAGTATAAAAATATTTATTGCTGCTTAATTGTACATTATTTTATTAAAAATACAAACATATTTGCATATGATAGTTATTTATAAAATATTAAAAATTCTATGTAATTAAGAATAATTGCAATATAATTAAGTTGTATTTCATTTTAAAGTACTTATTAACAAATGTATGTTATTTATAAAACCTCTTTACGAGATTTTAGGGCAGCAAATTTATTTATAACTTCATTAAAATCTATGGTTATTGCAATGTCATTATCTATTGACATTAGAGCCAAATCAGCTAGTCTTGATTAATGTACATTTTTAAGTAAATTATTTAAATTATATAATTCCAACTAAAAAATGTTTTAATTGGTGTCACCCCTAGAATGGTGTCACCCGGGGCGCCCCCCCCCCCCAGCTACGCCTTTGGTTGAGAGTGTACTAAGTCAAACAAAAACATTTGAGTTGTTTAAGCTCTTTAAGGACGGTCGAGAATCTGTGGAAGATGACTTTCTGGTCGACCGTCAAATGAACATGGGACGAATTGCAGAGAAGTTTGTCCCTCGACTTTTCAGCATCGACCAACAAAATTTCAGGAATACTACGTGCACTGAGTTGCAACACACAGATCGAAAGTGTACAAACTTTTTATACTGGGTCATAACAGGTGATGTATCTTGGTTCTACGGCTACAACCCTGAAAGACGAAGCAGCAATCATCACAATGGAAGACGCCATCTTCTGCAAGGACGAAAAAAGTTCGACAAGTTCGTAGCAATATCAAGTAATCGCTCTCCTTTTTACCCGCCATTCGGGAAATTGTGCATAAGGAGTTTGTCACTCCTGATCAGACTGTCAACAGACAGTTTTCAGACAGCTTATCTAGCATATGACAATATGTATATCGTTGGATTTGTCTTTTTACGTTCGTCATAATAGACTAAAAAAATATGAATAGTTCCTTTTGAAAAAACAAAGTTACTTCAATATCTCGTAAAATACAAGAGATAAAATATAAATAAATGCATTCAACCGCGAGTTGAATGAATTGGTTACCCCCATTCCCTCATTCACATCCGTGAAAACTGCAATGCAATAACTTCAACCGTTCAAAAACTGCGAGAGGTGCTAAAGTTACGTGACTCACCCTGTGTAAGAAGTTTATATCACTCGACTCCAGTCTGCAACAGTCATATTTCAGTGTTCTCAGGTCTATTGCACTCGCTTCGTCTTCTTCTTCTTCTTCTTCAGGACCTGGTAGTCCAGTCAAATGATGCTCAAAAGGGCCCGATTCAGGACAAAATTTCGAAAGTTTTTTTCTCAACGGTTCTATATATTTTTGAGGGAGCTGAATTCGAATTTGCTGTTTGCCACCTCAAGAAAGGTCGGCTTCACAGAAAAAAAATTGCACAAAAAAAGAAAGAAAAAAGAGCGAGAGAGAAGAAAATTGAAGATGTAAGCGAAAAACAAAAGAGAGCGAAATGTTTAGTTTTTTTGCAATTTTCTCTGTGAAGCCGACCTTTCTTGAGGTGTCCAACATCAAATTCGAATTCAGCACCCTCAAAAACACGTAGAACCGTTGAGAAAGAAACTTCCGAATTTTTTTTTTCTGGGTCAGATACCATTTGACTGGACTATGGGTGAGGAGTGCTTTTTGGATAGAGCCACGACCGATCAGGAGGTGCGTAAAGTTGGCACCCCTACTTTGTCGAAAATTCAAATGACATACGCCAAAGTTTTGCCCAAGTTTGCCCAACCTTTAAAAAGTTTTGCTCTAGTCAAATAAAGCCGCAAATCGCAAATCAAAATTTCGGACTTAAACGTCCTGAAGCACTCCCACAAAGCTATTTCCAACTTTCGAACATGCCATCGTTTTGCCCACGATGAGACCAAGTACATCGAGTCATAAAACAGTTTTGCCCAAGTCACACAACGCCGGAAATTGCAAATCAAAATTTCGGACTTTAAAGTGTTGCAAAAGCATGAAGATGGCGCCCCCACTTGCGAATTTCAAAGGTTTGAACAAACCATCGTATAGAAACTTCAATTTTTTAATCAATTTGTAAACGTTTTTGCCTAAATCAAACGATGCCGGAAATCGCAAATTATAGTTTAGGCGCCGATAGCGGGTGGAACAAGGATGGGACGAAACTACAAAGCCAGATGCAATTTGAGAGATAAAATACTGACTTCTCCGAGAATGTTTATACCATTTTGTAGCACTATTAGTTTCAAATTGTCACTATTTTGCTCTAACTCACGCAAAAACTTCCCAACTTTAAATTTGTACATATTAATCAAATATCTAATTTTGAAGAATAGGTTTCATTAAAAACTCTCTTCGGTAATGTGGGTACACGATGTAGTTGTATTTCGTACATATAAGCAGCCACCAAAAAATGCAATTTTCGTAATTTTACTTATCTTATGAAAAATTGAACCTGTGCTTTTTTCAAAAAGTATTTTGCTCCATTTCATAAAAAATGAATAATTTGATTTCAAGAGGCAGCAGATTTACCTTCATCAATCGGGGAATATACATTTTGGTGCCAATTATTTCTATTGTTTACACGCTGATTCACAAACAGATACAAACAATGGACGGACGGATGAACGGAGACACAGCAAAATTGACTGACGGCTGACAAATGAATTCAACATTTTTCAAATTTTTTCGATGTTAAGACCCCCCCCCAAACCGTCTATTCTGACTCACAACATACAAAACAGAACTAGTGGTGCTGCAGATTGGCACATACTTTCTCGTACTAGTTAATTTTCTAATTTCTTCGGTCTCGGTTTTTTGAATTTTTCGAAAATTCACTTTTAACGGAAAAAAACCACCTGTACCATATTTATAAGTGTATTTGACTCTAATATTTTAAAGCATTTAAAGAAAATAAATTGGAGCTGTTTTGAAGAAAATTTAGAAAATATCCATGGAGCATCAAGTAAAGTATATCCCAACTTTTGAAGAATGCTTTTCAAAATGGCAAAGCTTCGAGTTCAGCCAGATTGATCGGGGAATCTCCATTTCGGAAAAAATCGAACCTATGGCTTAGGCGCTAGTGTTCATGGGGGCATGAACAGACAGGGAGGAACAAATTAATATTCTACTGGGGTATAATCTGGTTTTATAAGTTAATTTTCGGTGAAAAACTTGTAGGCGTTTAAGGAAACGACGTATGAGCGTTTCTGAAAACGCAAATGTTTTAGTTATTTATCCCATCAACGTTTTAAGTCTCCAAGACACTTCATAAAGAATCATTTGAAGTTCCTGTACTTGCTAATAAAATCATCTATAAAAAACGACCTTATTGTATATATAATTGTCATCTTTATACATACAAGGAGCGATAGTGTGCCCATGAACACTGTTCAAGCTCGGTAGCTTAGTGATCAGCGCAACCGAGCAGAAACCAGAAGGCCCGGGTTCGAATCCCGGTCGGGCCGACCAATTCTTTGAACAAATTTAATTATTAGTCCTTATTGTAAATATTAACTACATGTGAGATTTTCGTTAAATATTACATTTGTCTAAATGCTGATTAAACAAAATAAAACATTATATCATTTTATTAAGAAGATCGTTCTAGAGGATCAATGTTAAGTACCACCAAAATACAATTAATTTAAAAATTGGATGGATTCGCGTCGGACCAAATTCATTTTTGAGTATTTATTTCGGAAAAATCCGAAGAATTCTTTATGTTAGTGTTGTTCACTGACGAAGGGACGTACAATAACCCTGGCAGAGTGATGGACGGAAAAACGATTTCAATAAAGCGACATTAACGGGATCAGGAGACTCCGATACATGATGTTCTGTAGGAATTTGAAAATATATTTTCTCCAGCATCACATAACTTCCTCTAAATTATGTATATTGTTCATTTTGTACGCATTAAGACGTCTATACTATTTGCTTTACATCGTATACATAAGTAAATGTGCAAAAAAGTAAACGAAATACGATGGAAATGATTACAAATATTTTATTATCAATTTATTTCATATTTTATTATTAATTACTGGCGGGGTCCTGGTATTGAAAAAATGGATGAATCTTGTTTTTCATTATAGTAATTTACTGGCTACAACTTGTTATAAAGTCGAATCCATATTTTGTTGTTCCTTGATACCAAAAATCCAATATCGCGAAAACTTTCCGTACGCGTCCGCTGTCTATCCGTCCATCTGCCCGACCATCCATCTTTCCGTCCGTCGGACCGTCTATCGCACCATCTACTGGTCCGTCTGTCCATCCGTCCATATATATGTAGTACGTCTGTGGTAAACGCTTGCACCTAAACCGATCAGATGGTTTTCTCGAAAATTGTTAGTCTCGGAACTCCGGAGTCTGAAATCCAATGGATATTTTGATTTGTCGTTGTACTGTCAATGAAGCCGCGACATATCAACTTATACTGAAAAATAATTCCAAATTTTCTGTTTAAAATTTCTCCTACAATAGAGTATATATTTTTTTCAGCGTCGTCCTGCAAATACATTTTTTTTCATTTTTCAAAACAACAATCAACATGAAGTTTCCACTTAATAAAATATGTACATTAAAAATTGGGGAAATTTCGGCAAGATTTGGTTAAAAGATGGTGTGTTCAAAATTATTGAGGCAGAGCTAAAGGAAGTTAGAAACCGAAATTTTGATTTCCGATTTCCGGCTTTTGTGACTTGGGCAAATAGTTTTTCTAGCTCAATAAACTTCGTTTCATCGTGGGCAAAACGGTGCTACGTTCGAAATTTCGAAAAACACTTGTGGGAGAGCTTCAGAAAGTTTAAGTCCAAAATTTTGATTTGCGATTTCCGGCGTTGTATGACTTGGGCAAAACTTTTTTAAGGCTCGCTGAACTTGGGCCAATCGTGGGCAAAACGATGACATGTTCGAAATTTTTGTTTGGGAGACCTATAGGAGATTTTAGTCCGAAATTTTGATTTGCGATTCCTGGCTTTCTGTGACTTGGGCAAAACTTTTTTATGGCTCAATGAAGATGGGCAAACCGGTGGTATGTTCAAAATTTCGAAAAACACTTGTGGGAAAGCTACAGAGAGTTTAAGTCCAAAATTTTGATTTGCAATTTCCAGCGTTTTGTGACTTGGGCAAAACTTTTTACAAATTGATTCGTAAATGGACAAAACTCTTCTACACGATGGTACCTTCACAACTTTGAAATTCGCAATTGGGGGTGCTAGTCGCTTTAAAGTCCAAAATATGATTTGCTATTTTCGCGATTTTTGGCGTGGTGTGACTTGGGCAAATCTTATTTAAGGCTCAATGACTTTGAACCAATCGTGAGCGATACGATGATATGTTCGAAATTTTGAAATTTGTTTTGGGGAGAGCTCTAGGAAGTTTAAGTCCGAAAATTTGATTTGCGATTTCCGACTTTCTGTGAGTTGGGCAAAACTTTTTTATGGCTCGATTTGCTTGGGCTCATCGTCAGCAAAACTGTGATGTGTTCGTAATTTCGAAATTGCCTTGTGGGGGAGCTCCAGGAGTGTTAAGTCCGAAATTTTGATTTGCAATTTCCGACTTTGTTCGACTTAGGCAAAACTTTTTACAAATTGACTCAAAAATGGGCAAAACTCTTCTACACGATGTTTGTTCAAAACTTTGAAATTCGCAAGTCGGGGTGCTAGTCACTTTAAAGTCGAAAATTTGATTTGCGATTTTCGCTATTTCCGGCGTTGTGTGACTTGGGCAAAACTGTTTTATGACTCGATGTACTTGGTCTCATCGTGGGCAAACCGATGGCATGTTCGAAAGTTGGAAATAGCTTTGTGGGAGTGCTCCAGAACGTTTAAGTCCGAAATTTTGATTTGCGGCTTTATTTGACTTGGGCAAAACTTTTTAAAGGTTGGGCAATCTTGGGCAAAACTTTGGCGTATGTAATTTGAATTTTCGACAAAGTGGGGGTGCCAACTTCACACACGTCCGATCAGGTGCTCCTCGGCCAAGTCTCCAGATTGCTCTTTTGGAAACTGTTACACCCTCAGCGTTTATCATCGTAATCAGATGGGCATTTTACTATTTTTGAGTCAGGTGTCACCGATTCTAAGATCGGTATAAAAACTGGTGCTCCTTTTCCTGCCACATTTACCCACACGTCCTGCTTTCAGGGGCTTCCGATCAATTTTTATTTTGTTTATGACAGTTTTCGGAACGCAATAGTATCTCTCTGCCAATGTATGGAGTGAAGTACAAGTGTGTGTATTTCTTTTTCTTGGAGACATGTCTGAAGCCTTATCCTACGAACAAATAACTAGTGGTGCAGCAGAATGGCGCAGTCTTTCCCGTATTAGTTTTCTATTTCCTTTGGTCTGGGCTAGCAATTCGAACTTGCCACGTACTCATGCTAGCTGCCATCTATCGCTGATCAAAGTACATTTTTTTTACACTTTCTTAAGTTTTAGATTTCCTAATAGTAGAACGGAAATATTATTTTAAGAATATTAAAGAACAGTAAAACCTCGTCCTAAATGCCAATTTTCTTTGAACAATTTGGAGCCGTTTTTAAGAAAATGGCATTTAAGCGCTAATGTAAATGCGAAATTTGAAGCTTTTTCACAACAAATTGTTTTCGAAAAACTTCATTAGAAGTCATTTGAATCCCTATAACTCACAAATACAATGTTTACAAATAACTAGAAATGTAAATATTAACGGTGTGAGATCTAACAAAAAATATTTGTGTAATTTTAAAAAAACAACAAAAGAATAGAACAAACTGATGTTTATGTCATCTCATAGAGTACATTTAACACGATCCCTACCAAAAGTTTAAAGAAAAATTTTGGAACCATTTTTGAAAAAATCTTGGTTTTGTTATTTTTTAATTGCACATATTGCATGCAATGTTGCGCGAAAACTAATACAATTTTAAAAAAAAATGTACATAACCTTAACGAAAGAACTCACTATGGAGAACAAATTTTATGTGAAGGAAAAATCTCATATTCAATTTGCAATTGTAGGAAGACGCCTATAAAAATTCAAAATTTTGCAGTTTTCGAAAAATCAGAGTTCACCGTGAAAATTGGACCTATGGCACCTTATATTTCATTATATTCTCACAAGACATTCACAAACATATTTGTAGCCGTTTTGAGAAACTTTTGAAAATGTACGGGGGCTTCATTTAAAGTATCCCTAAATTTTGAAGAAAGATTTTCAAAAATCGCAGCTCTTCCAGTCGAACCAGATTGACTAGGGAATCAATCCATTGTGGAAAAGATCCTACGCATGGTTTAGGCGATAGTGGTGTTCATAAGAGGAACGGACGTTTTGGAAGAAAAACCCACCTTTTTCGATGTGACCCCAAAACGTATATTTACGCTGAAATCTCAAAATCGATTTTCCGCAGCATTACATAATTTTCTCTACACTACATATATTCCTCCGTATATGTACGGGAAAGTAAAATCTCCGTATATGTACATTGTAAACTAAAATGAAATTCGCTCGTAAAATGTAATAAAAGTAGTGCAGAAAGGAATAATAATTACGTTTTTGTTATTTTGGAAAGGGAAAACTTGCAAAAATCAATGTGTATGTCTTCATTACAGCAGCAGTTTTCATTAAACTAACTTCATGAGAAGTGACATCACATTTCTTAAATAACCCAGGGATTTAGTTTTGCTACTTATTAAAAACAATAGTAATGATAACAGTAATACTAAAAATCTTATCCAAAGCAAATTATTTGCTAAAAAAACTTATTTAAACCGGAAATTAAACAAATATGACGAGTCCCCAATATTTTGGCTACCTACTGTACAACACTTCGATTTGCAAAAAACGAATGCAGAAAAGTGCAGACGTTTTCGATTTCTACACATCAAAAGACAGAATTAGTCAAAAAATGTACGCAGTTTTTGTTGCATTCTACAGTGCCGGCAGCGTATAAGCGACTCTGGCGGTTTAATGCGCTGTTGCCGCACATTACTACGCACGTGGCACCGCCTACATCACAGATAAATTAAATACAAAAAAAATTAACACTGACAGACTATGGCATGTCTTGATATGTTCATAACTTTCAATTGTGAGTCAGGTGAACGGAAACGCTGAATCCTAGCTGTAAGAAAGTAAACAAATCCTCGCAAGCTGATTGCTTAATTTTTCTTTCATAATAAATGTAATTAAACAAAAGTTGGCATATGCTTATCATAAAAGAATTCAAGTACAATTAATACGGATTCCTGCCCATAAAGGAATTATGGGCAATGCAATGGCTGATAGAGAGGCGAAATTGGCTGGGAAACATTATTTCTCCGATGACCCTATTCTGTTCCCGAATTTCTTCATGGAATTTAATCTTAAAATTCGGAAGAAAACGGAAGACCTACTTATTGAAGAGGAAAAAAATAGGGGGTGTTTTTATTTTCAAAATTATTTTGACAATTTTTACAGTAAATCTTGGTTTCTTAATAATTTTAAATTAGCTAGGAAGGCCATTGTAACCATCAACAGAATAAGAAGCAATCAATCATAACTAAATTGTAGTTTATCAAGGGAAAATATTATAAATGATAAAAATTGTATTTGTGGTGAAGGTACAGATACCATCGGACATGTGTTTTGGAACTGCAAATTGCATGATTCTGAAATAAAGTTTTTGTTTGGTAAAATTAATAAAATAGTTGGCTGTGGACCTCATTCCATTGTACCTCAATAGTCTTTTAAAGATAAACATGTACGTACAATTCAAAGTGTAGTTAATTTTATTTTAAGTATAAAACACGAAATTTAATTATAATAGTAATGTAAATGTTTTTATGCGTATTACAAGTTATAGACAAATTTCCCCTCTAAGTTCTTGCTATAAGTTGTTTGAAAGGCTCCTTCTTAGAAGACTAAATGGGAAAATATTGCAACATTTGCCGGTAGAACAAGCCGGTTTCAGAGATGGGAGAAGTTGCACAGATCAGGTGCTGAGTCTTACAACCTTTTTAGAAGCACGATTTCAGGAACGTACTGCGACGTAGCAGTGGTTATCGACCTAACGGCTGCGAGAGAGGGGATACTTTACAAATTTCTGAGGTGTTCCCATGTAAGAAACTCGGCCTCCTTTTCAATGATATGCTCTCTGAAAGACAATTCCAAGTTATCATAGATGGTAAGGCAAGTAAGCAGAAAATTCTGAACAACGTACTTCCCCAGGGCTCAGTCCTGGCTCCCACATTCTTCAACCTGTACGTCTCTGATTTACCTCAAACAACGACTTATAAATTTACGATCTGGCTATCTTCGTGAGACATAAATCGCCTGATAGGAGAGATACTTAAGAAAAAGATCTGGCAGCCCTGGGGACATTCTATAGAAGGTGGAGGCTCATCCCAAATAAAGATAAAACAGAATGTTTATATTTCCACTTAAATAATAGAGAAGCCAAACAAGAACCAAATATATGCTGGAATGGAACTCGTATTAGGTATAATTCTACTCCAAAGTACTTAGGAATCACGCTGGACAGAACTCTTTCTTCTAGAAAACACCACTGCAAAGATAGACAACAAACAATATTATAGACAAGCTTAGTGGTATAACCTGGGGTGCCTCTGCTGAATTTCTACAATGCTCAGCTATGGGTCTTGTTCACTCTGCTGCTGAGTACGTATCTCCAGTCTGGCGAAATAGCTGTCATGTCTCCAAGGTGGACGCTCAACTGAATAGAAGTATGCGAGTTATAACAGGTTGCATAAAAACTACCCCTACTTATTGGCTACCGACATTTAGCAATATCATTCCTCCACACATCCGCAAGAAAACAGCACTTATGCGGGGATATACGCCCTGAACAACCCGGATCTACCAATACACGAAAATACACAAGCGCCTGCAGTACCAGACTAAAATCCAGACGATCTCCCCTGAAAACAGCGATGAACCTTTATGAAAGTAATTTTTCGGCAAATAAGAAATGGGAGAAGTACTGGATGGAAAATGCCCCTACAAATATACCTTTAAAATATAATGAAGCTCCTGCAGGTTTTGAACTGCCGAGAAGAATCTGGAAGACAGCTAACAGACTACGTACAGGACATGATATTTATGCAAATACATTATACAATTGGAACAAAGTGACATCTCCCGGTTGCGAGTGTGATACGGAGTTTCATACAATCACTCACATTGCTCAAGAATGTGAACTAACGGCATATCAGGGTGATGGATCAGATGTGTACACTCTTCCTCCTTCGGCGATCGAGTAGATTGAGAGGCTACCTATTAGATCGTAAGGGTCGAAATCTGGACTGGTCTTATGGTTGCTTGAAGATTCTTTTCTTATTATTTTTTCTTTTTTATTGTGCTGGTCAGTCGATACGGTGATTTTTGGATGCTGACTTGTGTTGATGTTGTGGCTGCCATACGCTAAATAAATATATACGTATTACATGGCAATGTTAACTAAATGTTTAAGCCAATACAATTTACATTCATTCAAGCTGATTGCTTCAGGGCACATCACATGACGTACCACAGCACGTAACAAGAGAACTGCCAGTCGCTTATAAGCTGCCGCTACTGTAGTGTTGTGCAACAGTTCGAGTTATCGGGCACACACATACGACTCCTTTCGCAAGTTCCCCTGCCGATGCACGCGTTCTCCGTGCCTCTATTTCTTTCCTTCCAGCCTCCGAGCACTACTTACCAGGGGCGTAGTGTCCATAGGCGCGCTGGAAGCGCCGCTTCCCTTACGAATTTCCATCACAAATTTTTACATTTTAAATGTATTAGTATCTGCTTATCAAGCTCCATGAAATGTTGGAATATCTATAGTTTCTAATTTGCCGGGCTTTCGTTGTCTCTAGTTTTTCACGCGCTTCTTCGTATTTCCCTCGCCCTGAAGATTGTCAGAGGAGGCTATTATAGTTCGAATAGGGCGGACGGCGCGTGAAATATTGTGTACCCTGTGCGAGGCTACAACACGCGCAGCCCTCAGGAGACCTCCGTGGTTCAGATGGAATAGTGTGTTTTGCTTGTTAAGGACTGTGATTGAAACGTGACTTCTGAACTGTAAATAAAGCGTGAACCGAGCATCAAGACACGTGTAAGTATCAGCGTTCATAGACAACTCCTTTTTTAAAAATTTTGGAGATTCCTTCGTAAATGTTTCGAACGTGTTCTTTGCATAGGTTATTGTAGGCAGACGGACGCGATACGGGCCGGTGCTTCCAGAGCATTATGGAAGGGGCTGCGGCTGCAACCCGCGCCGGGAGTTCGAACGGTGATGGAGCATGTGGATGTGCAATTGAATATTTAAAACAAAATACATTTTCAAGCCTTTCTTTTGAGGAAAAATCAAAAATTATTGCGACTGGAAAACCTACACCAGAACTTCATATTGAGTGTCGTTCGAAAGGGAAGAAGAATTTCATACGACATTTTCGTGCACAATCTACGAGAATGTTCCGCGGATAAGTGGGTGCAGAAACACAAATAAATTATTCTGTTGGCCATGTTTATTGTTTTCTAAACAGAAATCCGTGTGGACGCAAGGAGGATTTGATGATCTTCACAATATTCACAAAGCACAGGCTCGCCATGAAACTTCAGTTTCTCACATCCTATCCCTAAAATATTTCAAACTGTTTGGAAAACAAAGAATGAATGCAGTCTCAGTGAGCAGTTTCGGTTGTCTGTACGTCACAACGTAGAAGTTAAAAAGAACAGATATGTTGACTCATATTATCCGAGTGGTTTGTCTTTTAGGAAAACTAGGATTGGCGTTTCGCGGACACAATGAAATTGTCGAGTCTCATAATCGAGGCAACTACATTGAAATTCTTAAATTTTTGGGTAATTATAATAATGAACTTTTGCTCTTATTGAAAGCAACAACGTGTTTCGTGGAACATCTCCTGACGTCCGGAATGATATTATCGCGGCAGTTATGCACAGAGATATTGAAAAGGAGATTTCTGAGGCTCAATTTGTGGCATTAATATTTGATGAAACGACTGATGTGACCATGAAATCGCAACTCACGAGCGTGTTGCGGTATGTTTTAAAGAATGGCGTTCAAGAAAGATTCTTGCATTTCACTGACTGCAGCAAAGACAGATCTGCATCTGGATTATTAGAACACGCAAAAGGCGTTATTAGCACGTAAAAGTGCAACACAAAAGTACGAGTAATAGCCAAACGTATGACGGCGCAGCAGTTATGGCAGGGGGACATGCTGGACTTCAGGCCAAATTGAAGATGATTTGTAAAGAAGCAATATTTGTGCATTGTTATGCCCACAAATTAAATTTAGTCTTAGGACAATCTGCTAGTTGTATTAAAGAAGTGCGAATATTTTTCGCCTCTTTATCAGGATTAGGGGCATTCTTTTCTAAATCTACTAGGCGGATTGAAGCTTTAGACACTGTGGTGAAAAAGCGATTGCCATCAGCTGCACCAACACGTTGGAATTTCACCAGCAGGCTTGTACTGACTGTAAAAAATCATACGAGTGATCAGCAGGAATTATTTGCTTCAATAACAGAAAATTCAAGTGACTGGGACGCTGAAACTCTGTGCTCTGCTCGAGGCCATTTTCATCTTTTGAAAGACTTTGACTTTAATTTTTTCTTAACTTTGTTTTCATGTATTTTTCCTCATTCTGACTCATTATTTAAAATTTTACAAAACAAGTCCAATGATATTATGTACTGCATGAAAAAAATAGAAGATTTTGGGATGTATCTGAAGCAGTTTCGAGACACTTTTGAATACTTTTGGGAAGGTTGCAACAGAGAAAGAAGCGAATTTCAGTGCATCAAGCGAGCCAGAGTAGAAAATACAGAGAATGAAAAGAATGTGTACAAGAGATTGTTTATAGAAGTTATAGACAACTTAATATGTCATGTATATGATAGATTTTCTGATACTTCTAGACTGAAATTCCTAAGCCTTCTTAACCCAGATCTCTATTTAAGTTATCAGTCGTCATTCCCCAGTGAAACTTTCAATTGTCTAATGGATGTTTATGGAAGGCATTTTGACTCTGCGCGATTGAAAAGTGAGCTCACGGCCATTTATTTTGATAATGAGTTCCACAAGCGTGTCAGTAAATTAAATGATTATATCAAGCAGCATGAACTCGCAGATGTCTTTCCCCAAACCTACATACTGACCGCTTTGATTCTCACTATACCTTCTACAAGTGCGTCGGCGGAGAGGTCATTTTCTGCTCTCCGGAGAGTAAAAAACTATCTTCGAAATTCACAAAGTGATGAAAGACTTGTTTGTCCTTACTGAATATCGAGAGACAGCTTTTAGACTCGATGACAAAGCCATCGTTTTTTTAATGATGTATATGCCCGTAACCCAAGAAGAATTGCACTTAATTTTAAAACGTAATTGTTTAAAAATAAAAGTTAATACATTATAATATCACTTTGATTTTTCCTTATGAAACCTTCCAATGACTCCTTTAAATTTAGAAACGTGAAAAAAGGTATAT
The DNA here is from genome assembly GCA_031308135.1 of Acheta domesticus. Taxonomy (NCBI): domain Eukaryota; kingdom Metazoa; phylum Arthropoda; class Insecta; order Orthoptera; family Gryllidae; genus Acheta; species Acheta domesticus. The sequence continues at coordinate 79,516,753 of JAHLJT010009355.1, forward strand.
AAAGGAGCAAAATGCTCCTGCGTCATTATTTAGGGATATATATCTCATCTAATGTAAAGACGTTATTGAGGGAAAGTGTATCAAGTAATAAGGAATAGTAAAGCACCTACTCTTTAGTGAGAAAATTAGCATTGAGGTTTCCAGATTGTCCTGTTAGTAGGACTGACTGCAGTGTGATGACTATGCACCGGTCGAATTTTACTAGTGCAACACATGAGGGAAGATCTATGTTTATTTGATAAACATTTTTTTACCAAAACAGATCATTCTAGATTCCGGATGAAACATCCCTCCAGAATCTAATCTTGTTGATAGAGAAATATTTCTGTGTATTTCTTGTGTCGCTTATCGAAGAGTAAAACTAACTAAAACATTTCCAAGTATCGAACGAAAGATATTTATTTTCTGATAACAATACTGAGAATAAAATACCTTTATCAAGAAATGTCCCATGAAAAGTTCCATTAACAAGGTACTTTTAATTAAATAGTTCCTCGAACCATCCGTGAACGACGTAGGTTGAATACAGAATATGCCGCTTCCCCTCTTAAAAAAACACGCTACGCCCCTGCTACTTACTTTATTCTTAAAGAATAATTATTCTCAGAATATAATAAAAAACACAATTTTGTAAAAAAAAAAGAGAATAGGAAGTTCTGGCAGAAAAAAAGTTAGGAAAACTAGGGTAATACGTAGAGAGAAATTGAGTTGCTGAAAGGCCTGCCATTTTTTAATGCTGAAGTGACAAAATATGAAGCTCCTGCTATGGTAACAATGCTCCCTCTATTAACTCACCGTCAAGCACTTTTAATCGGACAATAACGTTGGAGATCGTGCGTAGGCAGGGGCTCAAAAGCGGGCTGACAGCAAATACGTTACGGTCAAGGTACACTTACACATCGCGGCTAAGGTCCTTCATGCTCTGCGAAAACCGGGGCTACGGTGCTTCATGTTGGGCACAAATTCCCCTTTGTTTTAATCACTTTCGTTTTGCGTTGACAACTCTAAACGTGACACCGAAACCGAACATGGGTAATGCTTCTTCCCGTTTCTCAACGCAGGAAGCCCAGATCTTGAACGCCCTGTCAACTCATCTTCGCCAAGAAATCGTCCTGCACAGCTGCTGGCGGCTGGTTGAGAACGTGAGTTTCTTCAAGAACCTGCCCAACCCGCTGCTGACGCGCATTGTCGTGAGCCTGCAGGCCGAGTTCTTCCTGGCCAACGACGTGATCGTCAAAGCCGGCACGGTGGGCGACTCGATGTACTTCATCGCGCTGGGCACCGTGGCCATCTATACGCCCACGGGGAAGGAGGTGTGCCACCTGGAGGACGGCGGGCACTTCGGCGAGATCGCGCTCATGAGCCGCACGCGCCGTCGCGTCGCCAGCGTCGTGGCGGTGGAGAGCTGCGAGCTGTACCGCCTGCACGGCGACGAGTTCAAGAAGGCCATCTCGCCCTACCCGGACCTGCTGGCGCGCATCGAGCGCATCGCCGAGGAGCGCTACGAGCGCACGGCGCAGCTCGATGAGAAGAACAGACGACAGCAGGAGTCGCGACAGCACCGCGCCCAACGGAGGAAGTGACGACTTCGCCCCTGTAATATACGTTTCGTTTCTGTTTTTCCCAGCCGGTGTCAACTTACGTTTCTTTAATCGTAGATTCATTGATTTTCTTTTCTTATTTTATGGTTTAAATTTCTTTAGAAATAAGGAAATGTGAAAGGAAAAATGTAATTCTGTAACAATGTATATACTTTATTTCATGCACCATTTCACAAATTGTTTCCAGAAAAAATACATAGATACAACTTAATGTGGATTCTCAGTATTCACAGGAGAAAACCTCATGAAATTAACAAAAACTTTACAATTAGTTGTCCAACATCAATAAAAATGAAATGTACACAAAACTGATATCAAAATATTATTCAATACTTGAATTTATTCTGGTACTAGTGCACTAGCTACCACGGTACGTTGTGTATCCAAATGGGCTTAGAAGCAATGGTATGTGGTAATGCTCATGAGGAGATTTCACGTCAAAAACAATCTGTAAAAGAAACAATAAAACATCCCAATAACTTATTACAATATTGAAGACAAATTTGGATAGTTCCTTGGAAGAACAGTTTCAAAATAGATGCAAACCTAATCTCAAAAAAATTCAGAGACAAAAACTCATTGCAGCAACCCCCTTAAAAAGATAACTGCCAATGAAGATGGATGTAACAGGTATGACTAATTTCACAAAATTTATTTTCATTAAACAAAAATGGTAAGTAGAATATCCCAGATAACAGATCAAATAATATACTTATTACATTAATAATCATTATTGATGATTCAAAACCATGTCCCTGAGACTTCATGGAAATGACTGCTATACTGTTTTATTAATCATACTTAAAACCTTATGACAACAGTACCTCAAAAACTACATCATAATTTTCTAGGTATGCAGTATAAGAGGGTCGTGGACTACCCATCAGATAATCAATATAAAGAAATACTAATAGGCTAAGAACACTAAAATGTTTTGTTGTTGTTTTTTTTCCACAGAAAAACTGTTCACTACCAACCTCCTCTTTCTGCTCCTTCCTTTCCTGTGTACTACTCATAGTATGGATAAGGTTTTGTAATACTGCAGAAAAACTGACAATTTTTTCTACAGAAATATACTTTTGTGGATCCCTCTTACTGAAAAAGTGGATTTTCTTGCTCCTGTTCATAATATTTTATTTTCTCACACTCAAAATGTAGTTAAAATCTACTGACTGTTCAAAAAAGTGAGTTTTTGACACTCACTGATATCAAACAAAATTTGGGCTTCGGACAATGGTCATTTCACAAACATTGGCTAACTTTCACTTGAGCACTTTTGCTCATTTCTGTCATTCCACTAACCGAGAAAAAAAGATGTATACATACAGCTAGAACACAAAATAAATGCACACTAAAACTATTTTTTAAGAAATATTAGTTACATACATTATTTTGGATTAAAATGGTCTATTGCAAGTATCATTGAAAGAGTGAAGTAAGCGAGTTCATTTTTAAAATTTGATGTTTATGGCCTGTCCATTTACATCCAGGTGATAATGTAATTCACAATCATACATATTCTCATCTGCTTTCCAACATTATTCTCATAATGTTCTTATAAATGGCAATACTGAAGTAATGTAAATCACTTGTGAAAACTATCCATAACCTCCTACACACACTGAACTGACACTATAAAGCAGGGTTGTCCAACTTAAAAGGGCTTATGACCCACATACCAAATTCTAGTTCAGCCACAGGCTGCACTGTAATTTAAGATGGTTTTAACCCAAACAACTGAGATTATACTGAAACAAATATATATTAGTTAAGACTTGTATTCAACATACTTAATGATTAAAGTATGTAAGAGAAAATGAATATATCATAAAATAAAAATACGACGAATTATGCAATTGTATTGCATTGTATTGGTATAATGAAACTTTTCAAAGCAGTCACGGGACGCACAAAAAGACATGCAGCCCACGGGCCGCCAGTTGGAAAGCCCTGCTATAATGCATTAACGTAACAGCTGGCACTCCAGTCCATAAGGCTAGTGAAAGAATACATTTTGCAGTGTGAGTTGTCTTCAGCTCTACTCATCTACTTTAGAACTTGTCAAAATAATAGTCGACTGGTCTGAACAAAACATTATGTTTTGTTGGGCCTAGACACCGAAAAAGTTTTCTCAAAAGGAGAATGCTTCGTTGACCAGGTGATGCAGTATCAAGGGTATTGATGCCGTCAATCCTGATTGATTGAACTGACGCAGCATCACCCAGATAGCTGAGAGCCTTCATATGACACTAACCACAGATGCCTACAATTGCATTTAACACAGCTTTACGGGAAGAATCATATAAATCATTCAATGGGCATCAATGCCCTCGATGTAGCATCACCCACACAGCCGAGAGCCTTCATATGACATTGACAACGGAAGCCAATAATTGTGTTTTCTCAAAATAGTCTCTGTGAGCATGAGCCAAACCTTTCACAGGATTTTCACCAAAATGAAAATTCCCAAAGAGTTTGTGGAATGTCTTGAATTTGTCATGAATATTTAAATTTTAGGGGGTTCTTTTCATGAAGTCTCCAGGTCATTTTTGAAATTTTCTCATAAACCATTCAAAATTTCTTCTTTAATGTTTTTGCTCAAAAGGACCTATTTATTAATAGGCCAGGCAGTTTATAAAAACAGTGCAGGTCCAATTTTCGTTAAAACCAAATTAATCTTTGAAAAAGGCAAAATTTTAAAAATATTTTGATGTCTTCCTCATTATTGAAGATTGTAATTTTGAGTCCGGATAATTTAAAAAAAAAAAGTTAACAAGACTTTCTCAAAAACAGTTGCAAATTTTTTCTTTAAATTTATGCTCAAATAGAGCAAAGTTCACTTATGATGGGTTGCAAGAAAAGTTGCCCTGAAACAGTTTATTCCATTATTAGCTAACAGACCTTAAAAACTACTTGGTCCTTTAAAGAGTAGGTTGTGGCAAGAGTGATACTTAACGACCTGTTTACTAAACTTTCTTTAAAAAGAAATACATGAAATGGACTATAGTTTTCAAGGTTCTGAGAAGTTCTTGGATGGAGCAATTGGATTGATGGAACATGATGGAGCAATTGAGAAATATTATCCTTTAGGTCTGCTGTTCAAACAGCCTGGATATTAATGGAAAAATAACTTTTTCATAGTAGCGTAGGCAGTATTATAGCAGAGCATTGGTTAACAAATGGCTAACAGTTTACAGTACTTTGACACTTATATGGAAACATGATTTTATAACGCAAAGAGAAACACCAGTCTCAAAGACCACCATTTGTTATTGGGTGTTGTATGTGGGATGTAAAGGTAAAATAAATTATAGATCTATTTCAATCAATTCTTCTATTTCTTTTCAGAATTCTAAAATATATTTTATATTATAAAAACATGAAAATAATTGAAAAATATGGAAATTGTTGAAAAAGAGAAATTTTTAAAAAACATTGAAATTGTTGGAAAACATTGATATTATTGAAAAACTTTTTAATTGTAAAACATTGAAATTGCCTCTAAATCTGTACAGTGTTGATCCAACTGGTCTTTGTGGGCTAGCAAGGAATTCATCAGGTATCATTTTTGTCCTTTCATACCGTCCCAAGAAGTTAATTTTCTCTTCATCAGTTCAACAATAACTTCTGCAAAATTAAATCAATTGTCTAAAGGGACACTGCAGTTAGACCCTTCAATAGGTTTGCACACACGATGCATAGCTTGAGTAGGGTTCTAAATTTTTCTCTTCTTGAGCTCGGATTGTTCAAAAGAATTGGGCAATCCATTACAATATTTTGAAAGTAAAAATATTAAATAAATATTTGAGTAAATAGCCCGAGAGTGTTTATGGCAATACCCATCTCACAGACCACTACTGAGAGAAACAAACTATCTCGCATACCACTACGAAAAATATGGAAAAAGAAAAACAGATCGCCACAATATCCAAAAATGCCCCTTAAATGCCAATAGCTTTAGCATAACTGAACAAAACACGGCAAGTGATAGAAGAGGGTCAGGGAGGAAGCTATTATGACAGTCAACGCTCTTGCTCACTCATACTGTCCATTACTGCATAAACCAATTTCACTTGGTGCCTGTCAGACAGATGTTTCCATATAAGTGTTAATCAATCAGCAAACTTGAAGAATGTTCTTGCAACACTTTCTTACATTAAGACAACACTTTTAGGACCAATAGCGTTTAAAGAATCTTTAAATAGGTTCATAATCATATATGGTATAGATCTGCTTTTCCTTACAACCTCTGGAATTTTAATAGTAACTGAAAAAATTTGAACTGTAGAAACGCCAGCTTCTTCCAAAAACTAAGATGTAGTGAAGAAGAGAAAGAAGATTGTGATCTTATTTTGGCATGTGAGAAGTTGAAAACGGATTGTGAAGTTAAAGACTTTCTCCATTTTAATGAAGAACTTGTGACTGAGCAAACACTGTCTGTAGATAGTATAATCGATGCAGTTCAGGGAGAAAATGACAAAGTAGTGACAATATTTTTGACGATTATGACAATAATACTTTCAAAACCCTACATAGTTTCAACAGTAATCAGCAAGTTAAACTATCAGTACCTGTTAACTTTTTCCAATATTGCTATTTCTGGTGTAACGTTTTTCTGGATAGATGATCATAAGAGCTTTATACTCACCTCCTGCTTCAAGCTAAATAAGAATCAACTACTTTATAATATTAGTAGCTCATTCCTTGTCAATTCCAGAACTCATAAGAATTAACCTTACCTCAATAAAGGGATACAGAGATTCTTGTTTACGAAGAACAAAATAACGATCCACATCAAAATGCATTTTGTATCGTCCTGGAGACAAAACTGCATCCTTCTGTAGGAATTCAGAATAACGGCCATCAGGATTGGTGAATCTACACAAACAACAAAAAAAAAAAAATTGCAATACATCAGTGCACTTCTGTCATAATATGCAAGTTGACTGGCTTTGCTCACACAAAGGTGACAGTAATGCTCAAGTCTTCAACCTCCATAATTTACCTGAAACACTCTTTATTGTGTCTAATGCAAAATTAAAAATGTACATGCAGTTACGTCTCACCCTTTCCACCTTGCTAGTCTCTGTAAGCACCAGTGAAAACTGCCAAATAAAACGGTTCTCCTAATGTCGTTTATATAAATAACAAGCAAATAAAGATTAATAAAGCTTGAGGCACAGAGGTGGAATTTGAAATCGAGGGGGAGTATTTTTTATAAAAATTTAAAATTACAGTTTCATAAAAAGTTAATTTAAATTCTCTTTGCTTAAATAATATTAATTCTAATAAAAATGTACAGAAAGCAGTATGCTTGTATTAAACAATTTACTTTTAAATAATCTGTATAGTTCACAACTGTTGGAAAATCTCCAATTGTTCAATTTTCTTGTTTCCACAAATTTAGTGACTTGTAAAATTTGAATACACAGCAAGTCAAATATGTAAAATATATAATTTTCTCCAAGTTCTGATGCTCTGAGTTCTCAATACCACAATTCTTTTACTCAAACAATTCATTATGAACTCATTAAATTTTTCTATAATTCAATTGTTATCATCATGCACTGTTTAGGTATTGACCTACAGTCTCTTCCTAATCTTCCAGTCCCAAGATGTTTCTGGTCTTTCCATCCCTTCTTTGGTCGTCCTCTTTCTCTTACACTTCTTGGCCTATACTTTAGCATCTGCTTTGGTTTCCTCCTTTTTATACGGTCTTGCCATTTCTTTTGATATTTCAAGTCTTCAATGATTTATTCGGCTTTTAGTTTCTTCCTAATTTCTTTTTTGTCTTTCTTGTGAATATTTGTTTCCGGTACCTCTTTTGGGCTGCTTCAATTTTTTGACTATCTCGTTTTTTTCAGTGCCCAAATTTCACTGCCATAGAGAAGTGTTGATTTGGAAATTATGTTATGGCGACCAATTTTTGTTTCTGTGGTCATGTGATGGAAGGTCTTCTTACACAGTCATTAATTTTGTTGCAGTCTGCCAACTTTGATTCAAAATAATCTTTTTGTATTGAAATTTTGTTACCTAGGTAGGTAAAGGTTGACACTTGTTCTAATATTTTGTTGTCAATCACTCTTTTTGTCCTTGTATGATCCTTGTCTTTGAAGACCATTGCTTTAGTTTTCATTGTAGATATTCTCGATCCATATTTTGTTACTTTGTTGTCGAGTCTATATTGCAGTGCATTTGCAGTTCATCCTCAGATGTCATTACAATTACTTGTTTTTTGTATAAAGTAGTCTTTATTTCTTGACCCCACCCAAAAGTAATACCTCCTTTCACTTCTTTAAATTATAATAACTAAAACAAGAATGTCCAGCAACTTTAAGAATCACCATGACTTCATATAATATTTAAACAGAGTAAGTAAATAAGGTACAAGGAATTTAAAATATATTGTAATAAATCAAATCGTAAAGTGCTTATATAAATTACAGTTATGGGTTTCTTCTTCAGAATCTTATTCTGGAATTTAACCATTAATGGTTTTTACAATAGGAAATCATCCTTCAATGTTTGACATTTAGAAGTAATTTGTTCAGAAATTTTTGAAAAAGTGACCCTAATTAAACAAACACTATCATCAGTGTGATGTTGATTCTGGAGTGAATTAATTAACAAATTTAGTAGAAACTTCTTGTATCAGCATAAACCATACAAAACATTTATTCTATTATAATTGTGCCAATTTAAGTAGGTTTGCAAATTATTTGAAAGCATTTGTTGGGGATACTGCCGTGATTCCACGAGCCGGTCCACTCGACATATGCAAGATATTGTGTCTGTGTGTCTGACAAGGAGGATGGAGGGACCATGAACGACCACTCTATCTATTAGTTCTGATACTACATGATTCCCTTCTTCATCAGAATCAGTTTTCAATTCCTCAGTTTCCTCACTAGAACTCACAGGCGATTTGGGAGAAAGGCTATCATGAGGATCATAGAGATCATAAGCATCACTGTTTGATACTTCACTTTCATTTGCAATAGAGGCATATTCATCAAGACATTTTCTATTTCCTCATTGCTAAGCGGTTTCCACGCTATACCGTTGACATTTTGATACAAGTCCAACCAAACAATGCGATGTAAAAGAATCAAACTCAAACACAACTAAGCCTAAGTGTATGTACTCAAACAATTCTGGACACATACTATAGTGTGATTTTTCTAACTTTGCCCCTCAAGCCCTTATAGCCACAATGGAATATCACAGCATTTCGCGTCTTCCTCGGTCCTGCCACTAGAAGTCGCATGATCGCAAGCTCTGCTTGATACAGTCATGATCATGTGATGTCTAGAGGCACGACTGAGAACGACACGAAATACCATGACATATTCCACAGTGAAGACAGTCCTTGAGGGGCAACCTTAGAAAAATCACAGTATAAACAACAATCATCATATAGAAATCCTTTTGCAATGATACCGCCTTCCCCCAAATAAAAGGGAAAAAATATGAATTACAAAAATAATTACATATCGATAATGGAATAAATAGACGGATAAGGTAAATGTCCCCACGATTGCAACTGCCTTCTTTCTAAAAACAAAAAGGCTTCAAATCAGCATTTAAAAATAGTGAAAGTTAAAAAATGTTATTTTTTTAAAATAAATAAGAATAAAAGATGTCGCAAAGGCTCAGATTTCCAAGAAAAAAATTGTAGAAGACACAACCAGAAACACACGTGCTGGGGTCAGATTGACCTCACGTTTACATATGAGGGTTAACAAAATGCAATACCGAAAAGCAAAAACTATGATGGGCTGAAAAATTCTAATTTTGAATTTTGTTTTCAGCATTAATTACAATAATTACATTTCTATATTAAATCCCTAAATTTTAAAAACAATTTTCTACATTTCAAACCACATACCTTTTCTTACTAATGCAAAACACATAACTCACCCTTCACTCAAGATTCTCCAGCGGCTATCAATAAGCTTATACAAACTCACTTGGAGTCCTCCAACAGGACTTCCTTTGGCAGTATCCAAAACATGAGTTGACAGTTTACTACGCTGTGGTGGTATATGCACAGAATCCATTCGAGCTACCTAGAAAACGATGAGAATTTATAATATTACACAAAATTAAATAAAAAATTACACCTAACTGTTGAAAATACCAACTTTTTGAAAGAATGATTTGATAAATGTCCTTCAACAACCTTTATTCTTTCACAGTATTTGGTATTCATATTCATTCAGTAAATATGATTATACTACCAATAGTTTATCATGTATATAAAACGCACACAAAAGGTTATCACTAATGTCATAACCCAAATCAAAGTTCACCAAAAAAAAAAAAGAACAGGGGGGAGGGAAGTATGAAGATAAAGATATAGAAAAAATTCATTAAATAAACACTTAAAATTTTACCTTTGGAGGAGGTTGACTGGTGTCTTCACCAGCATCACCTGCTTCAGAAGGTTCATCTACAACTTCCTCATCAGAATTGCTATCCTCATCAGCAGCATCAGCACTAGGTTCCACAGTAATATTTTCAATATTGGGTAATATTTCGTTATCACAATTCTGCAGAAAAAGAACTTTACATTGTGGATTTATTATAAGCTACAGTCAGCTCTTTATAACAAATAATTAGTTTCAAACCTTCATAGCAAACACACTTTGGGCAGCCTTAGTATGTCTTGCTGTGCAGGCATGCTTGAGAAGGCTAAGACGATGGGCATGAAGACTTTTATCACAGTATGTACAAAATGCCCTGGTGGGTTCACCGTGAACAGGTTTTAACCAATCTGAAAAAAAAAATTTATAAATTAGTAACCAAGATATTGTAGTAAAATTTAAAGTTTAAAATTTGGAACAATTTTTATATCTCGCTATCACTAACCTTTAAAATGTGGCATTGATTCCCATTCGGTACGGTAACATTGTTTATACTTTGAAGGGGTATTGGTTGGAGTTTCAAAATTACCGATATATTTTGGTGATGTCGATTTAGTTGGCAATTCGTCAACTGCGTCCGCATCGAGCTCATCTTTTTGACTATCCATTACGTGAGCTATCTAAATTACTATTAAATTCTTGTAATTTTATATTAAATTATCCAGTATATAATACTGCATAACTGATTTGGAAATAAATAAGCGAACACTTGCCGTTTTTCTTCTGCCGCCTCAGCCAACACAACCACTTTGTGACCAAATCTACGTGACATACCGGTCACCTCGGCAACTAGAATACATTACGAAATATGAGTGTGGTACACCCTACACTAGAAAAGTCATGTAACTTAAAAAAAACATCGCCAGAATCATTTTCATTTGAGTTTAAATCTAAAACTATGCTTCATAACATAGTTTAGGAACGTTTTGCAGCAGTTTACACATCCGACATCCTTCTTCAGACGTCATAAAACCACGAAATAGACCTGGAGTAACCAAAGTTCTTCCTCCAATCAAACACCGAGTTTCAAAAAGAGAATTGGTCACGTGAGAACCGCTTGGTTTATGAAAATTTACACCGCACTTTTCAACGAATGTAGAGAGGTACTTGAATTTAGGATTTTGGATTTGACGAAAGAACTCTATTGTCCTGGACGTGACTGCTGTTGACGATTTGACAGCTGAGAAGTGTGTGTGTGTGTATGTAGGTGTGCTATTGCGTATAACTTCAAAAGCGATTGAAAAACGAACTACTATTAGTGAATGTCAAATTGGAGGTGATTGATGTGAATAGGATATGAAACTATAAAACTTGAGAAATGATTTGCATGTTGCTTGAAGTTTCAAAGAAAATACTGTTTGTTGTAAAGCAGTGAGCTGTTATTCGTTTGTTAAGAAGCAACATTCCACTTGATAAAATGGGCAGTGCTATAAATGAGTATAATATATTGACTGTAATAGGAACTGGTTCGTTTGGAACTTGTTATAAAGTTATAAGAAAAGACACTGGAGAAATATTTGTATGGAAAGCTGTTAATTATGGGAAAATGACAGAAGAGAAAAAAAAAGTAGGTTTCTAAAATTTACATTTATTGGAGTAGTTAAGATTATTGTAAAAAATTACATTGTTTTTCTGATTTCAGTTATTGGTATCAGAAGTCAATCTTTTGAGTGGCTTGACCCATCCAAATATTGTCAAATATCATGATAGAATTATCCACAAACCTACTACTACTATCTACATAGTAATGGAATGGTGTGCTGGTGGGGACTTGGCTACATTAATCAATCAATGCAAAAAGTACAGTTTTATAAGTTAAAAGATTAAATCTTATAGAAATAATTTGTAACATGCATCATAGCTTAAATTTTTCTTTTGAAGGTCTGACATAAAATTGGATGAAAAATTTATTTGGCGAGTCTTGTATCAATTGTCTCGAGCTCTCCAACTGTGCCATTTACTTCTACCTGAAGGACCAGTCTTACATAGAGATATCAAGCCAGCAAATGTTTTTCTTGATGGAAATGGAAATGTAAAACTTGGTGATTTTGGTCTTGCATATTTATTACATGATGGGCAAACCAGTGTTTCATTATCTGCAGTTGTTGGAACACCTTTCTATATGAGTCCAGTAAGTAAGAAAGTTAATAAACTGAGTCAACAGAAATAATATCTAGATCAAGATAATTAGTTGTGAGTAAGATAGTTAATTTTAAAGTTACAATATCCCAGATCAGTATATTCAGGAGATATGTTAATATGCTTTTCTTCAGGTAAAATTGGAAACGAGTGTATGTATAAAAAATATTGAAAAATTTTTCAGATAAACTTGCCTCTGTTCCCCTTTGTGTTCAAAATATAAGTAAGAGTATTGCAGATCATGAATTTTCAAACAAGGTCATGAATCCTCTGGAGAAAATATTCCAAGGGGTTGTGAGATTTGAAGAAACTTTCAGTTACACTTAACTTTAACTTGATCACACTGCTTGAAAACACTTTTTTGTATGTGCCTTTTGACAAAAAGTGTAAAGGTAACCCAAAACAAGTGTGATTCTGAAAATTACAAAATTCCTGCTGATGTTGATGCATGATTTCAGAACTAAGTTGGCTTGCTTCATTCATGCAATTTTCCAAGATAACAGTCGCATGTCCTGAATTGAATCACGCCAATTCATTTTTGTTATGCCAAAAAACAGATATGTTCCTGCCTTCTACTCCACCCTTCCAGCAGTACATTCAAAATGAGTGGCCAAGCTAAAGCTAAATTTATCCATAAGGGTTAGCAGGGTAAGATAATGAAAATTGCCCTGGAGGGTATTTGCTTTTTTGGGCTAATAACCTTTTCAAAACAATGGGGAAAAAATGACATTTATACAGTTTTCTCCTTCACTTCACTGCTTCCTTCTACCTGTAGAACAAAAAAATGTTGACTTTTTTCCCCCCTCTCTTCTTTATCAATATTTTAGTTTTTCCTCAGAAAAATAATATTAGATATTAATGGATCGACATAACTTCATTATTCTTTACTCTCTAAAGAGACTGATTTTTTTTCCCCTCTTTTTTCTTTCCCCCTCCGCAAGCTTCTTTAGCCTTGAAGTTATAAAAAGTTTGGCAAAACAGGAAATGCAAACCCCTGTTTATTTCAAATAAATTCCATGTACTGCATGTTTTAATTTAGTTTTTTGCACCAGACTGGTCAAGAAACAGAATCTATTTTTATCATTGCTTTTCACTTGTAACTTGTGAATACTTCAAGATAACTTAGAAAAATATTCAATATCTGGCAAAAATTTAGCCGTCTGAGAAAGTTTAAGTTGTAATAGTGTTATAAAGTCAACATTTTGAATGGGGTATGCATGCATTAAATACTAATTAATACTATTTAATACTATTACCTTCAATTGGTATACTTATTAGGTATTAGATAATCAGAAATATTGGCAGAAAAGCCTCAGTTTCTTGCAATCTTCATCTGTCAGGTTATTCAAAGAGAATTTATCTGACAGCTGCAGATCTGAACTAACTCGCTTATATTTATTAAAACTTCATTGTTTTGTCTTGCTGGTATTACAATTTTATCATATGAAGAGGCATAAACATATTCAGAAATAAAGTGTTAATATGCTCACCTACCTGAAAGTTTTCCCACCCAGTTTACGGGTGGTAAGGTGCATGGCATATATCTGGGTTGGGACCCTCCCTGATGCCTCTGTTGTGTTTGCCGCATGAAATACTTTCCCAATACTTCCTTTATTCTTTATACTCTAATCCCGTGCTCTGACCAATAAAGGTTTGAGTGTGAATGAGGAACCAGTTCCCTAAACTTTCGTGAATGGCTAAAGCACCCAGATGGACTACCTCTGACACAAATGTAAATGTAAAGGTACAGGACCAAAAAGGACCTAAGGGGAACCTTAGCATGATATTCTTTTTTGTTCCCCTTTTAACTTTTTTGCATACTACTTATGTAGTATGGAGAAAGTATTGTAATGCTGCAGCAAAATAAAGGAATTTTTCAAGAGAAAAATTTATTTGATGAGTTCCTGATATGGAAAAAGTGGATTATTCTTGTTGTTGCGTATAGTAAATGACTTCCTCTAACATCTTATGAAGTGAGAACCCATCTTTTGTGGGTTCTAAAAATTAAGTTTACAGTAAAACATCTGTCCATCTGTGAACAATGTAGAGCTTAAACCATAAGCAGGATTTTCACCAGTATTGATATTTCGTGATTAACAAGATTGATCACGAAATATCAATCTGTCAGGCTTCTTGAATTTGAAATGGATATTTTGATTTTGGGCGGTACTTTAGATAAGACTTTAAGACCTTTTAAAAGTTTTGTTAAAAAACATTAACTTTTTTTTTCCTCTCTCTCTCTTTTCCCCTCTATAATTTCTTTTCTTGTATACTGTGAAATATACGTAAAAATTGCACAGCAACATAAACTGCTGGTTGCTGGTACTGTCACCTGTGTCTGATTCCTAGTAGACTAGGAGGCTTGCACCTCCAGGTTTCTTGATCCAGCCATTTCCTTTGTGGGCTTCCCACATCCCTTCACTCTGTTGGTTTGTACTTCAACACTACTTTTGGTAATCTTTTATGTTTCATTCTATTAATTTGAGAGAGCCATTTTCTCTGACCATTCTTTATTTCTTCAACTACATTTTTTGTCTTCAGGTAGTTTCTGATATCTTAACTCCTTTGCAATCCTTCAGTGTTACTCCTGCAAGATGACATAAAAATCTCATTAGCATTGCCTCTAGTCTTTATTGCTCACTACTTTTCATTTCCAGACTTCCAAACCATATGTAAGGATTGGTTTAGATACCATATTGTGGATTCTTAGTTTTGGTTTAGATATCATGTTGTGCATTCTTAGTTTGTTTTCTTTAGTCATATCTCTTCCAAAGTGTTTTTTGATTAATCCATTCATCCTGTTGTATTTCTGAAGTTTGTTTTCTATGTCTTCCGATCTCTGTCCAGTGAGGTTTGCCAAATAATCAAATTCAGGTACTTGTTCTATTATTTGCCTATTTATGACAATTTTGACTCTTCCCATTTCTTTCCTTCATATGCCATTGCTTTTCTTCTTGTTTTTGTAAATTTCCATGTTGTGTTTCTGTGCTATTTTAGACAGTTCATGTGCTGCAATGTGAATGTGATCTGATTATTATGACTTTATCATCTGCATTCAGGATCGTTTGAATCTTCTGTCTTTTACTAATATTTATTCCCTTTCTTATAGTTTGTGTTGTGTTCTTGTGGTTCTTCGATTGTATGGTTGGCATCAGGCATGGTGATAGGCCAATTCCTGTCTTAATCCTGTGTTTGTTGTGAAAGATTTTGACACTTTCCCATTGTTCATTTTTATCTTCATCTGTGAGTCAGTGTAGAAGCTTTGGATTCCTTTTCTAATTTCTGTAGTTATGTCCTTCTATTAATTGGCCACATTAATTCACAGTGTACTCTACCATATGCTTTCTCAAAGTCTAGGAGTAAGTTGGTAGATTCACTTGGTTGCATCTGTCAAGGATTGTTGGTAATGTAAATATTGCATCTTTTGTTCTCCTTCCTCTTAATCCATTCTGTTGTTCTCCCAGTAATTTTTCACTATATTCATTCCATTTCTTAGTATGTTGACAAAAAGTTTTGATGCTGTGGGTAGGAGCGTTATCCCTGCATAATTGTTACAATTGGTTTTTTCCCGTTGTGTAAATTTATAATGACTCCTGCCTGCTATTCTTTTTGATGAATTTTCTTCCCAGACTTTACGGAAGAGTTCTATTATGTTGTCCTTAAGATCATCTCCACCATATTTTATTCATTTCATTGATTCTGCCTAAATTTCATTTAACTTGAATCCAACGTTGAGAACCACTGAACCGAAAGCACACATTGCAAGAACTGGAAGGATCACTCTTCACTTTTCTTTTTCCTTCACATGGGCTTGTGAAAGTCAGAGCTATTACAAATAAACAGTGGCTTTTGCATGAGTAGCATGGGGAAAACTATGTTCGGTGAGAGTAGCGAAGGTAAAGGACGAGCACAATTATGAGTGCCTCTTGGTACGTTGTTGCCACACATATAAGTCATTGTTTAATTTTAAAACATTAGTATTTGTTTTCTGTCCTATCCAGAATTTTTAATACTGTTGTACTAAATATTCCTTTCCATTTCCGCATTAGGCAGGCTTCTAGCTTATCTTATGCATTTTGCATTGGAAAATAGTCCGTTCTGAGAATTTTTTCTGGCAAAAGCAGGTTTCTGCCTTGGACAGGTTTTACTACAACAACAACAACAATAATAATAATAATAATAATAATAATAATAATAATAATAATAATAGTAATAATAATAATAAAGAGCAACAAAATGTGTTTTCATTCTACAGATTGTGGTAAAGCAAAGGTGAAAGCCATATGTAGTGAACATCATGTTTTTGGTGTTTTGAACAGATTTAGAAGGTTAGGTAGAGAAGTGTTTTTTCCCCAGAACCATTTTGACTATCTTATTCCGCTTCCTCCTTTGGTATACTGATGTAAATTATTGTACAGAACTTCATAAATTTCAGCGGCAAAAACAGGAATTGTGCAATAAAATTGATACAACATCCTAAAATCTAATATTTATAGAACCAGTTGCATTTGACAAAGTTTAATGGGTCCTGAAAACCATTAGATCTTATCCAAAGATGATGCTGATAAACAAAATAATTAAGCTGTATGTAAGGTTGTAAAATTATAAGATGAAATATTTTAGATTGTTTGAAAATAAAAGATCATTCTATGAAAGCTGATTTTTATTAAGAGAGTATCTTATAAGATAAAATGTTTCAAAAATTTAACCTTAGCAGTTACATATCAATGGTGGAAAAACAATACTGAGTAACTGATATCTCTGATGCTACGGGTATCATTGAATAGGATGGGACTGGGAGAGATTGCTCAGGGCATCAACTGATGTCCTGACCAGGAGGTCCTAGGTTTGAGTCCCGACGGTGGCAGGATTTTCAACACTAGCTTGACAGCCAGGTTGAATTCAGTTACTGTCTGGAGGAGAATTCGAGCTCCTTGCTGCTCTGATTGGTAGTTCTCCATGGTTTCTCTGATCATCACCAGATGAGTGCTGGAGCAGTACCCTAATAAATGGGCCAT
Organism: Acheta domesticus; assembly: GCA_031308135.1. Lineage (NCBI taxonomy): Eukaryota > Metazoa > Arthropoda > Insecta > Orthoptera > Gryllidae > Acheta > Acheta domesticus. The sequence goes on from JAHLJT010009355.1 coordinate 79,533,937, forward strand.
GGACCGCACACTATCTTTTTTACCTTTTCCTTGTCCTATCCTCTCCCCTTACACACACACACACATACACACACACATACTTATACGCACTATAGGACCACTCATACCAGGAGACCAGTCAGGAGCTTAGGGCTTGTCCCGTCTGGGGCGATGCCTTGCTGGTGGGTGATACTAGCCGACGGTACCTAGCTGGGGTGATACTAGCCGACGGTAGGTTGGTGCCGGATCTCGCCATTTAGTGGAGGAAGACCACCGATACCTCCTGAGAAAAAAACCTGCACTACTTTAAGTTGGATGGGAAATGTAATCTAACAATTTTCATGACTTAAATTATATTTTAATTGCTATCACATGATACTAGCTGGATCAGAGATGCCAGTACAAAACAAACAAAACATTTCAACAAATCAGTTATACAATACTGTTACTTCAACAATATTAAAATTTTCACTGTAATATTTTTATTGTCAAGTTTATAAGAGCTTCAACCTCAGTATTTGTATGCATTTTATTTAAGGAAGTTATTCAAGATAGTCTGTATAGTGAGAAATCTGATATATGGTCTCTGGGCTGCCTTATCTATGAACTATGTTCTCTGCAACCTCCTTTTAATGGTTCGAATTTACAACATTTTATTCGTTCTGTCCAGAATGGCAGGTTAGTTAACTTTTCAGCACAAGTTTGCATGTATTCTCAAATTTTTATATTCTTTTAATATTATATTATTGTTTCAGATTTAACAGGGTTCCTTCTGATTATTCCGATGATTTACATAAAATGATAAGTTACATGTTGACAGTTGAGCATCGATCACGACCAAATGTGGAAACAATCCTTCATCATCCACAAGTTATAATGCACATGGTTCAAGAATCTCTTGCAGCAATTAAAATTAAATCTGACTGCAGTGAAGAGGCCGAAAACGAATATGGAGCTATGGTCCAGAAAGGCAACTCTTCATCCCTGTCACCTTGTAAATGTGTAGAAGAAGTTGCCAAGCTGAAAGATACTTTGCTTTTAAAAATTGAACATCTAAAAGAGTGGGAAGCTATGTTAACAATGAGAGAGCTTGAACTTAAGGAGAAGAACAAATATATCATGAAAAGAGAAAAACAAATAGCAGCATCAGAATGTCTTGTGAAAGAGAAAGTTAGTCAAGCTGAACATTATTTACGATATTGTCAAATCAATAGTGGGGGAAACAGTCATCATAAAACAGAAGTTTTGTATAATCCAAAGGCTGACTTCTCAGTGTACACTGATGAAGGAGACACCAGTTTTACACCTCTCACGTCAACGAAACTAAATCCTCATGTTGTTGAAAGACCTGCACGCTTTTCTAGAACACACTTAGAAAAACATGTTCATTTTGGTACTCTACCTAGTACCAAAAATAAATGTCTTACTGCTAATGGGAACAATATAGATAGAAGTAGTTTCAAATCAATAAGTCATTTATTGATTGACGGTTATGGCATGGACACTAGGGGAGATCTAAATCGATTGAGTTCTCAAATTAAAAGTGAAAAATGTATAAAAATTAAAAGTAATAAAACGAGAAAACGTACAGTGGTGACAGATGAAAGCAGTCGAAGTGGATCCAGTGCCTCAAGTAGTCAAAGTAGCCAACCCCATTGGGATGAAGAAAGGAAACTACGGATGGAGCAAAAGAGAGTTCAATTCATTTGCAGCAATAAAGAAAATCAGTCTGCAAAACCTGTTAGTCATCATTCAGGTCTATCATGCCAAGGCAAGTTAAATGTTGCAGTGATGAAAGCTAATATTGTGTCAAGTAAGCATTATGAGGTGTTATAACTTGCATGATTCATTGAATAGAATTTGCATAGGTAGGAAGTGTTTGAAAATTATTTATAACTTGTATGTCTCTCTGAATATTTGGGCTCTGTGAAATTGAATGGGATAAGGGAAACATAAATTAATCTTCTCCATTTAAAAGTAATTTGCTGATGGTGAATTCTTGAAAAGAATATATTCTATTTAAAATTAATTGCTCAATTTGGTGTATTTCCCTTACTAATGAAATTAAATGTATTTTGAGAAACTGTTTTCATGTATAATTGTGTTTTGATTATTATGGGCAGTGGCAGAAGTTTCTTGGAACTGGTGTATATCTCAGGAATTATATAAATTAGGGAAAAAATGATCATTATTTATATTCATTGTTCAGTTGATGATATAACTTGCGCTTTGATCCGTCCAACAAATTTTCAGAGTATTTTTAATGCAGAATAATTATTTTCTGAAAAAATAAAAATGAATGTTTTTTAATATTTTTTCCTATTTTTAATTTTCTTTTAAAAATAAAGAATTAGTTAATAGTTTAAAAATAAAGAATTATTTTAAAGAACAAATACCCCCGATGTTGAGTTATGATTTTTTTTAAAATTTACTGAAGTCATTTGTAAATTAGGTATTCGTTTTATGTAGTGTCTTGGAGTTATGTAGTAATTTTGAACATCAGAAGGGCAATTAGTACTTTGAATATGTTTGTTTAAAACTCAGTGAATTGAAGATAGCTTCTAGTATTTTTCTTATATGTGTTATAGACAGGTTGTGAATTTTAAGAGAAGTTAGATTTTATTAATCACTAAATTATTTCTTATTCCTAAGGTCTGCATTAAAAGGCAGTCATAAGTGAAAAAATGAAATACAGAAATTTGAAAAACGCTAATTATCAATTGTCAGTTTATTAGCATTGGAAATTGTGATATTCTCCTGTGTGAATAAACACACACACACACACACACAATTTGTTTTTCAAAATAAAGCTGAGGGGGTCTGTTGTGTATTTTTGTTTTTTTCTTTGTTTTGGTTTTATGGTTGTGAAAGTGCTTTAATTTGAATTACTATTAATAGTTTTATAACATTTGCCTATATTACTTACCTTGTGAAATAAAATATTAATTTATTAACAGTATTAAATATTAGTAAACAATGAAATGGAATCAAGAAGAGAATGAAAACATTAGGCATTTTTTAGTCTTTTGAATGATAAATCACGTCAATGATCAAATGATTAGATTAGAATTGATGATGATTAGCCATTAAAAACAAGATAGTACTCTGAAGTTTAGTAGTATCCCCTACAATTTTTCAGTTACTAACTTGAGAGGTTGTGGATATTATTATATTTTATATTTTTTGTACATGTATTGTGAAAAATTAAAACATTCGAAAATATCTCCAACTTTGTGTATTCAGTCCTTTTCCTGATGGGATATTTGTCAAACAGGTAGCCAAGAACTGATACATGGCTTATCAGGACAGTTGTACCTGATACATGTTGATTTGCCTTTGGCTTTCCACATCCTATTTTCACAGTTATAGGTTGAAAACCTCCAATCCTTTCTTGGGATTCAAACCCATAACCATAATGTGATTGTTGCCGTGGTTGTAGGAAGGGCTCAGACTTTTACTAAGGTTTTCTTTCTTGGCGCGTGGGTGTGTGTAATCAAAAAGGAGTATCTCACGGTATTTCGCGTCGTGCTCGGTTGTGCCGCTAGGAGTCGCATGATTGCCAGCATTGCTCGATACAATTGCGATCATGCGACTCCAAGCGGCACAACCGAGAACGACGCGAAATACCGTGAGATATTCCATTCTGATAAGACACGCCCACGCCATGAAAAAAAAACGAAGTATAGGTGCTAAAATAACGAACAATATTTATTTTTTATGTGCTAACCCTCATACCATATCTGGGGTCGTTTTGGACCCCATGATCATCATTAATTTGTTAATATTTTCCTAAATATTTGCTGGCTAATTTCAGACTTATAGATATGCCTTGGTGCACGTATTAAGCAGGTTCCAAACCGATTTCACATATTTTCCCAATTTTATTAGTTATTAATTATTTTTCTTTACATGCGGCTGGTTTGACCCAAGGTATAATTGGTATGACCCAAGCCTATTATTTCCCCAGTGGCGTAGCGACAGAGGACACTGAGATGCTGAGCATCCCCACGTAAAATATTAATCAAAGAATCATAAATATTTTATTGATAATCTTTCAAGTGAGGGGAACACGCTTTGTATTAATTTGGAAGTGATTGAATTCGGCGGGTCGTTGAAGCTGGTCTGTGATTGCTTGGACGCTAAAATGCTTCTAGCGTCTGCCGCGAGTTGCGACGAGCAATGATGCATGCGCAGACGGCGAGGTTCTCCCCTCCCCTCTTCACCCCTGCCCCAGGATTCTCGAGTCCCGAGAAGCTAACGTACGGCTTATTGAGAAAGTTGCTCGTTTGTGCACGAGATCGCAACTTGAGGTTGCCAGAGAAATATTTTTCTTTCTCACTTGGCGTGCAGTGCTTGGTGAAGGGCACAGACAGTAGAAATAGTGCTTGCCTACTAATTCTTTATTAATAACTAAGAAGTTGAATTCTTACTTAAAATTTTACTTACTTTTTTAATAATTATATTTAGCACACACAATTGGAAATTAAAAGTATACACGGAAATGTTATTTATTTGTATTTATTTTATTTTTAAGATTGTGCAATGTAAAACAGTGATCACCTGCAAAATACATGGTAGTAAATTGATTAATGGGAAAAAAGTAGAAAAAATGTATAACACACATGTACTACAAATGTCTTTGACATTGTTTTTACATGAAAATGTTTTTATTTGGAGCAGTGCAAAGCAATTTTGTTGTGTTTTGCAACACAAATGACATCTTCCCATTTATTGAGTAGAATATAACAAAACTGAATTTGAGTGGTGAATTATTCATCGGATATCTGGTTTTTGATGAGTTCACTTGGCGAAGTTCATAGCAGGCGTGTTCTACGTTTACAAAAGATCCCCTAAGTATGTAAAAAAAAGTTTTATTTTGTGAGAACATTTGTTTTGCAGTCTGGATTTACCATGGTAAACAAAACTTATGAATTGATGCCAGATATGTCTAGTTTGTTAGACAAAACAATGGTCTACCGCATTCGTTTTTTATCGATGAATAAGAAGTGATAAACATAATGTACCAACAGCTTTAGTAGAATTAAACGTGATTATATTTCTGGTTTCTTTTATTCAGATTCGTGACAAGTTATATTGTGACCCTTCGGTCTAGCACCACTTTCGTTCCCAGATTTTGCTCTTCAGGTTGCCGTTCTTGATTGCCAATGTATGGTCGACCATTCCACACATAATTTATTTCATTGTCACAAAAAACCCAAAATTACCCTACGTTTTTGGCATGTACTGCCGAAACGGAGAATTGCCTCAAAAAACGGCAAATTATTCATCTATTGTTATATAGAATTCAGGATTATACAATATCGGAAGAGGAAAAAACACATCTGAATACTACGTTCAAATATTCGAAAGACCTGCCTTGCTGTAGTAAAGAGAGCTGTGATTTTTCCAGCAAATGGGGTAGCTGTTCTTAGAACTTCGATAGCATATTTCTCGACGAAACATTGCCATCATACACTTTATAAGAAGGTAAAGTCTCCGATGACAATGCAATCCTTCCGTAGATAAGTACAAATTCGCCGAGTTATTGTATCAAATGTCTAACAGCAGTTCAACTTGAGAAATGCAACGGGTCCAAATGGACCCGAAGAACTTATGTGTGAAAAAATCTTTATTCCTTTCATATTGAAAATAAATTTAAAACAGTTTTTACACGGACAGATGACAGTCAAACAATAATAGTCAGGGAGTAACAGAACAAACACAATTTTCTTAAGCTACATAAGAAATTAATATTTAATTTGGGTCTAAATGAACCCGAGGACCACAGCAGGGTTAGGCCCGCAACAGACTACACCGAGGAATGTGTTTCCAGAAATGTGGAAAATCGAAACAAGGGACTAATGGACCCCCACACACTTGAAAGAGTTTCCTCGTTCGCCTCTGCGCAGGCATACAACTGAGGGAGGTTATAACATTTGGCAGTAAAGGATGCGATAAATTACCATTTTTACTTTCTCGCCTTACGAATACTTCGTAAGAAGAGAAAGTTATGTAATCGTGCGCCGGAAAACGAGGAATTTTCGCCGGAAAAACTCTTATAGCAGGGGTCTGGTAACGAAAATGTGGATAAAACCTGTTGCTAAATTTAGAAAAAAATCCTCTATCTCGTGGTGTAGTCAAAATCCATGATTTGTTGCTTCTTGACACTGCAAAATCGATTGACGGCAAAACGTCCATCTGTGGTCAACGCTAGCGCCTAAACCGTTCGGCCGATTTTCTTCAAAATTGATATTCCCCGATGGTTCTGACTCGTCTCAAGGCCTCTGGAATTTGAAACCGATATTTTAGTATTTGAGGGTACTTTCCATGAAGTCCATTTTGAGATTTTCAAAGTTAAAAGAAAATGGCTCCAATTTTTTTGATTATATTTTGTTGTTGAATAGTGCGAAGAACGTTGAAGGGAATGACGTAGGTATCATTTTCGTTGATAGGTCCAATTTTTCGAAAATTGCAAAAAACTGTTTAAAAACTGCAAAATTGAAGATAGAGATTTTTGCCTCAGACAAAGTCGGTTGTACAACATTAGCACTTCAAATAAGGTCATGTATTATTTTTTGGAAAAACGAGTAGTTTTTGCGTAAATTGCGATTCAAATTTACAACAAAAAAAATTCTCGAAAACCGCTCCAAATTTTTTCTTTAAATTTTCTGCACGTATGTAATAAGGGACGGGAAATATATAAATAAACTAGTGGTGCTATAGAACGGCACATACTTTCTCGCAGTAGTTATTTTTCAAATGCCGATCAGCGGATAAATTATTTGTAGTCATTCACCGCTGCTAAAATCATGAAACACGATCAGGATATTTTGAACTCAAATAACAAAACAAAATCAATGTGGGATATAGTAAAAAATGCGACCAAACCAACTAGAAACCTTATAGAGAATGTTGTTTTAAAAGATAACGATAGAGATGTGAACGATCCGGCAACAGTGGCTAGTCTCTTTAACCAATACTTTTCGAGAATTGCTGTCGATCTCACTAAGGGTTTTCAGCCACAAAATTCAACATCTGACGTTTCCCTAAAAGTCTTAGACACTATGTTCGTTTCCGAAACCTCTTCCTATGAAATTCTCAAAATAATCGGTAAATTAAAAAATAAATATTCGGCCGGTTTAGATGAATTTCCGGATTGTTTGTTAAAGACGTGCGCGCCAGCCATTATACACCCGTTAACTCACATATTTAATGCATCCTTATGCACCGGAATTTTTCCAGATATTTTTAAAACATCTAAGATTAAGCCGCTCTTCAAAAAAGGCAACAAAAATGAAGTTCAAAATTATCGGCCAATTTCTCTTTTGTCAGTTTTTTCAAAAATATTAGAGAGACTTTTTTATGTGCGAATGGAAACCTTTCTGAATAAACCCGACGCGTTTTCAAATTGCCAACATGGATTCCGGAAATCAAAATCTACGGAAACAGCCATTTTTTCTTTTCTTAAGGATGTTGCCTCATCATTGGATCAAAACGAAGCAACTATTGGAATATTTTTAGATCTTTCAAAAGCTTTTGACGTCATTGATCATAACATTTTACTTTCAAAATTACCTTCGTATGGAATCCGTGGTATTGCTCTAGATTGGCTATGTTCGTACCTTAAACAACGATCTCAGAGAGTAGAAATACCTTACTGGAATGATGGAACTTTATGTACACACCTTTCCGGTTCTTTGCCAATTGTACGTGGAGTCCCGCAAGGATCGATTTTAGGCCCTATTCTCTTCCTATTATACGTAAATGACATGCCCTTAGCGATTCGAAACGGAAGAACAGTTCTCTTTGCGGATGATACAAATATTCTTTGCAACAAAGAAACCGTAAATAGTACAATATCAGACGTTTCAAATTGGTTCCGTAATAACAAATTAAAAGTAAATGAAAATAAAACAGTTTCAATGCAGTTTTCCATATCAAATAAAAAATTCTGTACTCCATTGAAAATGAACGGTGTGCCATTGACTGATGTTAATGGAACAAAATTTTTAGGTCTATCAATTCAGTCAAACCTCAAATGGAATGCCCACTTAAATGAATTGAACACAAAATTAAGCTCATTATGCTACGCGTTCAGAATTCTTTCAAATTCCGTCAGCCTTCATACAGCTCGTTGTGTATATTTTGCCAATGTTCACTCCCGCCTGAGATATGGCATAATATTTTGGGGAAACACATCTTATAGTTCACAGACTTTCAGATTACAAAAAAGAATTGTACGAATAATAAGCAAATCCAACCCACGTGATTCTTGTAAGTCACTCTTTATTAATCTAGGAATTTTACCATTACCTTGTCTCCTGATTTACGAATCAGTAGTTTTTGTCAAAAAGGACTTACTTAAGGACGGGAATATATTTTCAGCAAACGCCGATGTCTATAAGTATAACACACGACGTAGTAATCATATTCACCAGGTGGCAGTATCAACAGCTCACTACAAAAAATTCACATACAATTCATGTACATTACTCTACAACACTTTGCCAGAAGACATTAAACGATTAAATTCAATAGAAAAGTTTAAGTCCCAAGTAAAATCTTTTCTGCTGCATAACTGTTTCTATACAATTCGAGACTATACCGAGCATCAAAAAGGAAAGTAGAATTAATTTTAACAATGATAGTTAATGTAATTATTTATCATTTGGACTGTATAATTCTAAAGAACCTGTAACAAGTATTGTACCACAGTTTCTGGGTTGATGGCCCCCATCTCGATCAGGTTTTTCGTCCAGTTTCCCTGATCCTTGAGCAAATGCTGAGATGGTCCCTTGTTTTGCTTCTGGACATAAATGTAACTTCATTATTTGTGCACGTCTTCTGAATTTCAGTGGGAAATATAGTTATTCAAATTATCGTTTTTCATATTATCGCGGCAAAAAGTATTATTCTTTCATGAAGAACATGAGGGTTCAGGGCAGAAATTTATAGCTAATTTACCTTTGAAAATATATTTTATTATATAGGAGCGAATATTTTGTCAACAAAACTCGAAAAAAATCTCTCTTTTCTGTATTCAAAATTCGACTAGAATATGGTTTAGGATAGAGACCACAGAATTATGAAAACGTGCACAAAATTCACTTCTCCCCATAGCTCGTCATACGCAGTTTTTAACTGTTTTTGACGTAAATAAATAAAAAAAACGCCTTTCTTGGTCATGTTTGAAAGACATGTTTTTCGCATGGTGACAATTACCAGCTTCCTAATGATAGAACTGATACAATTACGTTTTGACTAAAATATGTTGTTAGTCCGCATGTCATTCCGTGGCGCTACTGGTTAAAGCACCTTCAGGTTGAGATCTTCAGTACGGAAGTTGCCGAGTTCGATCCCCAGATGGGTATTTTAATTTGATGAATGTGATGTTGCAGGAAAAAACATTGAGGAGTGTAGATACTTTATTGAAAATCATTTGAAGTACTTCTACTCACGAATAGAATCAATGCAGATAAATAGGCAGGACTTGTCTGTATTTTCCCTAACTGCATCTTCTACACAATTTTTCAACTCTGTTATTCGCTTTCTGAAGCGTATGACATTTCAAATCAACCGTTGTCTAGTATATATCGGTATGAACCAATTTAAGTAAAATTATGAGCATTTTACCGTTAAAATGTAATACAATATAACGAGAAGGCATGCGATGGACATACATATCCCTAACGGTTCCGAAATTCTTATTACTTTCTCGCCTTACGAATACTTCGTAAAAAGAGAAAGTTATGTAATCGTGCGCCGGAAAACGAGGAATTTTTTACTTTCTCGTCTTACGAATACTTCGTAAGAAGAGAAAGTTATGTAATCGTGCGCCGCAAAACGAGGAATTTTTACCGGGAAAACTCTTAAAGCAGGGGTCTGGTAACGAAAATGTGGATAAAACCTGTTGCTAAATTTAGAAAAAAATCCTCTATCTCGTGGTGTAGTCAAAATCCATGATTTGTTGCTTCTTGACACTGCAAAATCGATTGACGGCAAAACGTCCGTCTGTGGTCAACGCTAGCGCCTAAACTGTTCGGCCGATTTTCTTCAAAATTGATATTCCCCGATGGTTCTGACTCGTCTCAAGGCCTCCGGAATTTGAAACCGATATTTTAGTATTTGAGGGCAGGGACTGAATACCGAAATAATAGCGGTAAAGGTATTTATTTATACCGGTATAGAAATACCTTTACCTCTATTATACCTTTATTCAAAATACCTTAAAAATACCTGTATAAGACGTCAAATACCGGTATTTTTAGAGGTATTTTACCTTTATTCGACGTCTATACCGGTAAAATATCTCTATTTAGAGGTATTTTACCGGTATTTTCATAAGAAAATACCGGTATTTCAGTATAATCATAGGTTTCGGAGGGAAACAATCTGATTTTTTACGCTGAGATGTCTCAGAGGAATAATTATGGACTCCGCAGAGTTTCTGACCGGGGGTCCTAGGGTTCGAGTCTCAACGTTGGTGTATTTTCGTCACCAGACATTCTACCTAGGTCGAGTTCTGTTGTTGGTTGAGAAAGAATTATTGTAATAGTCTGGGGGAGCGAACGCGCGTGTGGGGACGCGAACGCGCGTTTGGGGGAGTGAACGCGCGTTGTTATGGCTGTAGCATCGACAGCATGAGGTGTCGGCCGTGTTCTTTATTTAAAATTCTTTTCTTTCAATGTTTTATTTTTGTTTGCAATAAACTTTTGTTGTTACAATTAACTTCTGATGGTCATCAACTAACTTAAGAAAAACAATTGAGGTGGTCTACGTAAAAAGGGCACATAGACCTGTAGGCCCTTTTTACGCAGAATGGCTTTTCGTGTTCGTCATGTTTTTTAGTACAGGTGGTAAAAGTTTAATGCGTATATCTTGAAAACTGAGGTTGGTATCCATGTTTGAAAGTAGCTGTGCAGAGTACCTGAAAAGCGGGTAGTTGCAACTGTGAAGGCATTATCGTTTTTAGTTTTGAACGAAGTGTTTATTATCATTATTATTATTATTAGAAAAAGAGTGATAATAGCGACATAAATGTGGGAGGAGTTGGTGATGGTCCTACATCAAAAAGAAAAAGGAAAATTTATTTTAAACTCAAGAATAAGAAGCATGAAGAAATTAAAGTCAAACGTGCGCATGGTGAGGGATATGTTTCTTCATCGGGAAAGGTGGTTGCTACCAAAAAGCTTAATTTGGTATCCGAATGTGCATAGAAAAATGCAAACTCAGTAGTTTCATTTCTGTATGACTGCTTAAAAAAACAATCCAGAAAATTTCCGGAAATACGTGAAGTAGTTTTCTTGTCTGATGTAGCAGGAAGGCAACATAGGAACTACAGTGACTAAATTTGCTTCGTTGTTTGCCAGAGTACACGATGTTACTATTATACAACTATTTCCGGTTCGGGGTCACAGTTTCTTGCGATGTGACAGAAACTTCGGTTTAATAAGAAGGATGATAAACAAGAATGAAATAATAGGAAGCCCGAAACCATATCTAACTGCGATGGTTACGTGCCAGACAAATCCTGGTCCATTTCATGTTGTAATGGATAAGGATTTGCTTCTGGAATGGGATGCATTTTTGACACCATTTTTCTATGCCAAGCCCATTTGTAAAACTAAAACTCCATTCAGGATAAAGAATCATGTGCTCATAAAATATCTTAGCAACGGTGCTCTTCTCTGTTCTCGCACATACACTGCAAACTTTGTAGCATATACAGTATGGAAACCTACTGCACAAAGATATGACATAGTTGCCACAGAGAAATCTCCACGACCAGATGTAAATAGTAAGAAAGTTGCTGACGTAAAAAGTTTATTCCGATTTCTAGATGATGAGGATTTTATAGAAAATATGTTATGTTCTTAAAAGCAGGTTTTAACAATGAGATTATTATCAATGTTCCCACTCTAATTGTTGTCAAGCAAATTTACATTGTTGAAAACCAAATATAAAAGCTTGTTACGCAAAATGATATAAAGCATATTGTTTCTAAAATATTTTTTTCCATAAATTGGGCGTTTTTATTCCATTTCATTACCTAAATTTTATTCTGCGTAAAAAGGGCATTAAAATTATTATTTTAAAGTAAGGCACGAGTTGTACCTTTAATTTCAATGCGTATAATATGTGTTGAATAACTACGCTTTATATTTTTAGTTATTATCTTGTTATCAAAAGTCATAAATTTTATATACACAAACAAAACTTTCAACTCCGTTTTTCTCAAAACAGCTTTTTTGCATATGAGTCCTTTTTACGTAGACCGCCTCAATTTCTTTGATTATAAATCGTCTCCTGTATTATTTCAGTAGTATACCTTTGCCTTGCGGCTCTCACACGCAACCAATCTTTATAAATAAGGTCTCTATAGAAAGATAATTTAACGGAGACATGACCAATTGCACTTTGACTTTAAAAATATGAAGGATTTATTTTAAAAAACGCATCTAAATATTCAAGTCAAATGCAACCCGCAAGGCTTGCCAAAGTTTTCGTCAAATAATTCCCAAACCAAGCATTTTAGGTCCTTAAAAACTAAAATTTTGAGGCCAAAGGCCTCAAAGCAATGTTTTTTACACCATAATCTTTAAGATGAGACATTCCTTGACATTCAATTATTTTTTCAGTTCCGCGCCTCAGTACTATCAAGGCCACCTCAATATTTTCAGCCCTTGATGCTGGTATCCATTTTTGTGACGACACGCTTAGAAGGCTTAGATTCCTCAATCTCATATTTACACTTTCTGTATACACCGTGGTTTGTGCAGCCTGATTAGGTTTATTTGCATAATCATTAATTCAAGATTTGCTCTCAAGCAACAACTAGAAATACTGATATAGTTGCTTGATACCTATGAAGATTGTTTCTTATGCGTGTAGTGAAACTATTCAAGTAACATTTTGCCATGGTCTGTAAGTGTTGTGTACTTAATTGTGGAGGGTTGTGGGAGCACAGCGAAGAGTGAAGACTGTGTTTGTGTTTTACCTGTACCAATATTTTCGTTATCATTCGATGAGTTTTTTAAGTCAGCTGATTCAGACGCGTAGCTTTCTCAAAAGTAAAAAGCTAAAGTTTTTGTGACTATCACGAAAAGCTAAAACCTGACAAAGAATATTGAATAATTGCTTCAAATGTTTTAAGGAAGTGTTGAGAATTGTTCCAAGAAAATTCTCCAGAATATTAAGTAAATATTTCTTGAAAATTTTATTCACATCTATTGCGTTTTTAAAAAATTTTATTTGTTATTATGTTAGTACATTGCAAGTTAATTTTATATATTTTTAAACAAATAAACACGTTTTATTAACTACTTTCCCTCTTAGAATGAAAATAGAAGGACAGGGATGAGTGTGGGGTTTAACATGTGAGAGTTCTCGCACAGGTACGCAGGGGCAGTGGGGGAAAACTTGTGCTATGGCACAACACAAAGAACAAACTTTTTAAAGTAGCTAAAGTAAATTATCTTTATATAAATGAAAAAAACGCGCTAGCCTACAATACTACGTGAATTAATTTAAAAAAAGTAACTAAATTTAAAATTATAGAAAGAATAGTGCAAGTCACTCGACAACTGCCAACGATCGCAGTCTAAACGCACGATTTAAATGTTGGCGTTATCTGGAAGTATATACATAAACGCCCAGCCTTTGCGCCCAGCTGCAAACTCATATTGTAAATAATCCACCGTTTGATATTAAACTCAAGGTGTCGGTTCGTTCAATATGCAAACATCTTTTGACCAACATTCCCTTGTACCAAGACCAACTACAATAGTTGGTCTTGCTTGTACCGAAGTTAAGTCTAAGCCTCCCAAATTGTTTCTAAAGGCAACAATTGGTATTTAGTACTCAAAGGTGAAAATATTAGTTTGATTATATTTTGGGCTCGGAATTGCTTTTCTTGAGGAACGTAAGAACGCAGAAAATAATCCAATACTTTCTAGTATACAAATAATTTTTCGATTTTCGCATCCCAGAAAGCTGGCACCCTGACTCTCCAAAACCCCTACTGTTTCTCACAACAAATCAAGGAAAGTTAAATAATATTGCAAAGAGTACTACTTCAAATAAAGTATTTTACTTTATTTGAAGTTATTTCAAGGACGTACGCTCACAAATATAATAATCTTTACAAATTGCTGGTGATATCCAAATTAATTGCATATTAAAGATGTGAGAGATCTTTCAAAAAATTACATTCATGTTACAAAAGTTTGAAGAAAAAATTTGCAGCCATATATGAGAAAATGGCGTTTGAGCGTTTCTGAAAATGCGATATTTTGAGCTACTTTTCACAGAAAACGGTTGTGTTTTCGAGAAACTTCACTTGACATTATTTAAAGCACATGTACTCGTAAATATAATAATGCTAAAATCGCCGCTAATGTAAATAATCTGTGAATTACGTGTCATTGTTGTGACCTGATAGAGATGTATGAAAATAAGTTATAATAGTCTAATTTATGTTGATATTTGCAAAAAAATATTTAGTTTACGCACCAAATGCTGTACAATTTGCAGTGAGTAAAGAATTTGTTGCATGGTTTTAAAATACTCTTCTCTAATCATGGCTCTAATTTCTATATTGTCCAGGGTATCGGGCGTCTTTTTCCAATACAGATTTACAAAACTTTTGTATTTTATTTTTGTGCAGTTGTAGAATTCACATAGTTCTGACAACACTGCGATGGAAACAGTGATTTGTAAGCTAAGATGTTAGTAGTGCATAATGTGCAATATTTCAGTGCTACGTAGCTGTTTCCTCTAATACGGGAGAGTAAGTGCTGTTGTAGCACCACTAGTTGGTTCGGGCACTAGGTATGTGGTCCTTTAGGGCAAAGATTATGAATTGATTTTTCATCTGTTGATCTCTTGTGAAATCACATGGTCCACACAATTTGTTTCATGTCTTCAACAGCGGATCTATATGCTCTTATTACATTTCCATAATAAATGTCGTAATGACACTGTCAAGCGGAATAACAAAAGAAACACGAAATAATAACAAATGAATAACAGAAGGTATAAGAAATTCGTAGTTCAAACATACAACACTCTAGTGTGAGAAATGTACAACTCTAAAGAAGATTATAAGATGAAAATAAGAATAAATTGACTGATCAGCACGAAGGGGGACGGGGGCTGTCTTACGTGTATTAGATGTCGCCCGCACGAAGCCAGATACTTTTCTTCACTCCCTAACCACTCAACATATCGTTATGAAACCAACACGAAAATAAAGGTAATAAAACAGATATTATTTTGGCATTATTTAAAAAAAACAAATTTTTTCGACTCTAACTGTATGTACCCCCTTAAATTTTCTCTTCATATGTAATAAGGGACAGTAAAAAATATGGTGCTACTCCAATTTTCAGGTATTGCTAGTTTTTTTTCGGAAATTGCAAAAAAGTTTCAAAACTACAAAATTGAAAATAGAGATTTTTGCTTCAAAGTCTGTTATACAAAATACGTTCTTAAAAAAGTCGTGGAAATTTCTTTTTTGTAAAAGTTAGTAGTTTTCCACGTAACTCCTGTTTGAAATTAATGAAACATGGGCGTCCCGCAATGGGCCAAAAGATCACTTATTAGGAGAACAGTAATGGATCAAAAGGGTATGCAAAATAATTAATGCTGTTTAAATTATATTTAACTATTTAAAATTCCAATATTCATTTGGTTTTGCTCCATACTGCAATTTGTATTTCCGCTCCTTATTTCCTGGGCTTCGTGAACGTAATTTCAGAGGTGTACTTGGCTATCGAAATAAACGCAGGTATGCACCACTGGCGCGTTCTTTGAATTGGGTGAATTTAGATTGTATTATTATTGTTTCTAATACTTAACAAGAAATAAAAATTGAGTACCATAAATTTGTGCGAACATTTTAACTTTAATTTTATGCTACCGTATGCTGCCACGGGAAGCAATGGAGGAATTTCCAGTTCAGAGTTCATTATTGAAGGCGACAAGATAAGATAATGAAATATGAAATTCTTTTGAATTCTTCTCTTTGTTGAAAATTAACATGGAACCATTATGAGGCTTTGTTTCATTTATTTATTTATGTTTTTTATTTAACGTCAAAAGACGGAAATGAAACATATGTTTTTCGATTAGTAATGAGAATTTTGGAAAATCGTTTAGTTGTGAAAACATACGGATCAAAGCATTACAAGTTCA
>JAHLJT010009355.1:79550209-79581407 GCA_031308135.1 Acheta domesticus
CAATACAAGTTTGAAGGGTTGACCAGGGGAATATTAATTCATTCCGTCTCGTGTCGTGGTAGTGAACGGATCGCTAGAGCGCAGTGATGAGTTCGAGTGATACTTATTGAGACTTGTGATATTTCGTGGGAGTGAATGCTGGAAAGTGAACTTAGAATATTTTCGCGGTGGAGCTACAAGTGTGGACTTATAAAATTTTACCATTAAATGATTACAAGGTTAGGTGAGAGAGATATTATGTTTTTGGGAAAGTAATTAGTTGGAAATAGGTGCCCACCTGAGGCACGATAAAGTGTGTAGGCAGTGTTTTTAATGTGATGAGAAGAAGTTTCGACTTGGTCTTGGATCCTCGTGGACTTCAGCAAGAATGAAGATTGGACTACAGCAACAAGATTCTACGTGGCGATGTCGAACATGAAGCGTCGTGCGCGCGAGAAGGAAGAAGGGATAAAGGTTCTATAATGCTGTTATTGCAATAAAAAAAGATGCTAATTGAAACTATCCATTATAAGTTAAATGATTGATCTTTCATGTTTAATAAACTGCAATTCATAGTTGAAAGAAAGCTGATTCTCATTTGCCATTACGTGCAATCCTCGAGTAGATATTTTAGATTCTCGCCACTTCGTATGAATGGCAGAGATTGAGTAATTGGTTGCGAAGTAAGAGGCAACAATTATTTTATAAGAACCCAATCGACCGAGCTAGCAGGATTTTTATTGTGAGAATTGATAATAAATAACCAGGGATTTAACTGTAACCATTTCCTGGCGCCCAAAGTATTTATAAATTTGGAAACTGTTTACGTGTAAAATATTCTAAAGTTGAATTTTAAAGATAGGTGAAACGTAGTGGAAGATCCTACACACGCTGATAGCGGTTACCGTTTCAATATAATAAGTATTATAAAACACACACAACACACACACACACGCGCGCGCGCGCGCGCGCCGCACGCACGCACGCACACGCACACGCGCGCGCGCCGGCGCACACACACACACACACACCACACACACATATATATAGGTAAAACTATTAATATTATATATAGGTAGCTATTAGGTAAAACTCATTTAACTCCACTTTTACGTTATTCGAGAAAATCAGGTTTTAAATTTGATAATACTGATTTGGGATATAGAAATAATGATTCGTTGTGCGATTCTTTTTTTATAATATCTAAAAAAACTAGTTTTTAGCAATATTTGCCCATCCCATCCGCTCGCGGTAAACGTGTAAATTGACTGGATTGGGTTGAGTAAATGAGTTTTTCCTGGTACACGGGTGGAGTTAATTACTTTTTCCTGTTCCGCTTCACTTTTATCGACTTATTTAAATATTTTTCGGTATATGTCGATGTTTTTTGACATATACCGAATTATAATTCGATATATTTCGATATATCTCCATATATTTCGATATATTCGATATCGTAGCTTTATATCGATGTATGCTGATATCTTTCGATATATATGGATATATTAAACTTATTTCAATATAATAAAATTTATTTCGATGAATATTGCTATTTTCCTTACAAATCTACACATTAAACACATTTTGATATATTCCGCATATGAAAATTAATTTAGTTTTGAGTTTTTGTTGACATATTATATCGATGAGTTTGACATATTGAAAGTTAACAATTTATTAATTTTAATAATTTGGCTTAAGTTCATAATTTGTTCCAACATGAAACTCATTAATAGTATTTATGAACATTTAATAAGTAACGTCAATTACTTATTATATTATTGAAATAGGTCAATTAATGTCATTTGCTGTATTTCAGTTGCATTCGATCAATTTTTAATATATTCGATTTGTTAATTCATTTTTTACTTTCCCGCATACGTACGTATATACGGAGTAATATACGTATTAAAGGGAAAGTTATATAATGCTGCGCGAAAAAAATGGCGAATTTTCGCCAGAAAGAAATTCGTTGCCGGGCCGTAAAACGAAAAAATGGATAAATCCAGTTGCTAAATTAAGAGAAAAATACCCAACACGTGGTGTAGCCAGAACCCTCTTTTGTGGGTCCATGATAAGAAAAAACCAATTGAAAGGAAAACATCCGTCTGTCCGTCCGCCCGTCCGCCCGTCCGCCCGTCCGCCCGTCCGCCCGTCCGCCCGTCCGCCCGTCCGCCCGTCCGCGTCCGCCCGTCCGCCCCGTCCGCCCGTCCGCCCGTCCGCCCGTCCGCCGTCCGCCCGTCCGCCCGTCCGCCCGTCCGCCCGTCCGCCCGTCCGCCCGTCCGCCCGTCCGCCCGTCCGCCCCGTCCGCCCGTCCGCCCGTCCGCCCGTCCGCCCGTCCGCCCGTCCGCCCGTCCGCCCGTCCCGCCCGTCCGCCCGTCCGCCCGTCCGCCCGTCCGCCCGTCCGCCCGTCCGCCCGTCCGCCCGTCCGCCCGTCCGCCCGTCCGCCCGTCCGCCCCGTCCGCCCGTCCGCCCGTCCGCCCGTCCGCCCGTCCGCCGTCCGCCCGTCCGCCCGCCGCCCGTCCGCCCGTCCGCCCGTCCGCCCGTCCGCCGTCCGCCCGTCCGCCCGTCCGCCCGTCCGCCGTCCGCCCGTCCGCCCGTCCGCCCGTCCGCCGTCCGCCCGTCCGCCCGTCCGCCCGTCCGCCGTCCGCCCGTCCGCCCGTCCGCCCGTCCGCCCGTCCGCCCGTCCGCCCGTCCGCCCGCCCGTCCGTCCGCCCGTCCGCCCGTCTGTAAATACTGCTGCACCAAAACCATACGTACGATTTCTTCCAAAATGGATGTTCCCCAGTGGATCTGGTTCGAGTCGAAGCTCTGAGATTTTGAAAAAGATTCTATAAAATTTGGGGTACTTTACATGTAGCCCCCCCCGTACATTTTCCAATTCAATTGTCTCAAAAACGTCCAATTTTTTTTTCTTTAAATTTCTTGTGAAGAACAGAGTAAAGTACACTTATTAGATTGCATAGGTCCGATTTTCACAGTTAACTCTGAATTTTCAAAAATTGCAAAACTTTGAATTTTTTGGGCGTCTTCCTCCAACTAAAAAATTGCAGATAGATATTTTTCCTTCCAATAAAAATTGCCTTTCATAGTGAGATTTTTCTTTAGGGCCATGTACATTTTTTGAAAATTTTAATACTTTTCCCGCAATATTGCGTGTAATATGTGCAATTTTTAAAAAAATACAAAAGCAATTTTTCCTCGAAAACAGCTCGAAATTTGTCTTTAAACATTTTGGTAGGAACAGTGTTAAATGTACACTATGAGATGACATAAACTCAATATCGCTCTATTCTTTTGTTTTATCAAAAATTGCAAAAATGTAAGTTTTTTGAATTGTCTCTCACGTCGGTAATATTTACATTAGTGGCGATGTATTTACATTATTATATTTACAAGTTCAAGTGCATTAAATAATGTCAAGAAAAGTTTCACGAAAACTCAACATTTTCTCTGAAAACTAGCTTAAAATTCCACGTTTTCAGAAATGCTGAAACGCCATTGTCTCATAAATGGTGTCAAATTTTTTCTTCAAAGTTTTGAACGAATAGTGCTAATTGCACTTCTTTATATGACGTGAAGTTCATTTTGGGATACTTTTTGTTTTTTTCAAATATTACACAAATGCAATTTTTTTGGAAAGGTCTCTCACATCATGCACATTAATAGCAATTTGTAAACACTAATGTATTTGTGTGTGAATGTGTTTCAAATAAAGTTTTTTTGAAAACTCAAACATTTTCTGTGAAAATGAGCTTCAAATTTCGCATTTTTAGTAGCGCTTAAACGCCATTTTCTTAAAAACGGCTACAATTTTAAAAGAAAATTGCCATTTAGGACGAGGTTTTTGTGTTCTTTAATATTCTGAAATGAACATTTCCGTTCTACCATTAGGAAACCGAAAACTTAAGAAAATGTCCAAAAAATGTAATTTGGGTGGCGATAGATGGCAGCTGGCAAGAGTAGGTGGCAATACGAACAGGTAGCCCAGACCGAAGAAAATAGAAAACTAATACAGAAAAGTCTGTGCCATTCTGTAGCACCCCTAGTTATAACAGATTTGATGGAGTTAATGAGTTTTTCCTGATAGTGTTGGAGTTAATGCGTTTTACCTGAAATTACTGTTATTTTAGTGATTTTGATCAATTATCATCTTGATTAGGTTAACGTTTTTCACTGACATTGCTGTATGTAACGAAAGAAAATGAAAAACTATTGCGAATATGGTGAAAACGCATTTTTTTTCAAAAATGGAGTTAATGAGTTTTTACCTAATAGCCACATGTATATATATATATATATATATATATATATATATATATATATACATGTGGTACAAGTCTTATAACACGTTTAACATAATAATATAGCAAATTAGAATATATACTCATCGTCATAAAAAAAGCTGCGCCCCAAAGGACCCTACTGATCCGCTTCAAACTCGGTGGGTATTTAGCACACCATTCGCTAACCCAACGATTTCGTTTCACGCCCAGCCGCGCACTGGGGAGTCGGTGGTAGGCGTGTGACGTCGCGCCCCCCCCCCCCGTTATAGATAAGAAGGCTTGAAACAGCCGCGCCAGCCATTGCGACATCGTTTAGCGTCGATAGAGCGTCATCTGCACGTACACTGTGCCTAGGTGACGCATTCAACAGCCAGTAGTCCAGTTAGACGCTTTTGAGAGGGTCCGCATCGTGGGTGTGCGGGAGGCTGGTTGGTCCTGTCGCCGTAATGCGCGCCACACTAGTCGCACGGACACCACCATCGCCCGCTGTTGGCAGTCAATGGATTGAGGAAGGCACGCACCGTACAAAATGAAGGATCTGGACGTCCGCCGCGCACCACTATACTGCGATTTTTGTACGAAGAGCTCTCAAGATAACTCAAATCCCATCTTCGCGATGGAATATGTCACGGGATTTCGTATCATTCACAGTCGTTCCGCTAGATTTCGCACAATCGCGACCGTATGAAGCAGTGCTTGCGATCATGCGACTTCTACCGGCAAGACCGAGAAAAGACGCGAAATGCCGTGACATATTCCATCGCGAAGATGGGATTTGAATTATCTTGAGAGCTCTTCCTACAAAAATTGCAGTATAGGAGGGAGGACCGACGGATTGTCCGCCACGCGCCAACAGATCCAACGACAACGATATTAAGCGGGCTGTGCAACCTGCACTGTCACATCCTGTAATTGCCAGTACCATTGGCAGGCGGTTGCACAACGCAGAGCTCGCCGCACGCCGACCGTTACGACGCGTGCCGCCTACACCCCAGCAACGTAACAGACTCGCCTAGTGTCGGGAACCACGGACCTGGGGCCATGCAGACTGGCAGCAAGTCATCTCCAGTGACGAGTCGCGCTTCTACCTTGATGGCGACTAGCACTGGGTCCGTGTCTAGAGGCGCAGTTGGGGAGCACCACGACGAGTAGTTTGTGATATCTCATCACACGTCCCGCCAGCCTGGTGATGGTATGGGGCGCGATATTTCATGGTGCCCGTTCACCGTTAGTGTTCCTCGGAGGAACCGTGACGGTACGTTTAGGAGATCCTGCAACAGGTGGCTCTGCCGTTCGTGAACGCCCACGCCCATGCCCTATTTCAACAGGACAACGCAAGTCCACATACAGCAGTCATCTCCCAAGTATGCCTTGTAGCCGTGGATATTCAGCAATGGCTAGTCGCATCGCCAGACCTCTACTCGATCGAGAATGTTTGAGGTGCAATGGGGTGTGCGATCAGGACCCCTCCCTACCCACCAATCTGCAAGAACTGCACGCTCAGGTGCTAGCTGCATGGAATGGACCAGCACAAAACTCCATTCGTGACGTGTACAACTCCATGCTGCTACGTCTGGACGCGTGTGTTCGCCAACATGGCGGCCCCACGACATACTAACATGTACCGTCTGTGGTCGTGTAGCGCAATAACTGTTGGTCTTACAAATGTGAAAGTGTAATAATTTTGTATGCGTGGTACCCTCTACCTGCCTGCCAACAATGATCGCAATCTGCCACGTCCGTCTGGGTGCAGTTTTTTTTATGGACGATGGGTGTAATGAAGAATTTATTACATATTTTATACATTCAGTTTACATCTGTAGAAAATTCAATAAAAGTGGAAATATTGCAATGATAGTACAGAATAACTGGATTAGAGATATGAGTTTTGAAATGACATATGAAGTAGCAGTTATAGACATAAACACAATGAAAGGTAACATAAAATCATTGGCATCTCCATATTGTAATCTGACCGTGGCGCCGGATAGCTCTGTACCTGGAAGATACCTTCACTTACTATATGATATGGACGTAGCGAATGTGCATTCTAGATAAAAAACAAATCGATACTACTAAAATACAAATTTTGATATTGAATTTAAAGAAAGGGGGAAGAAAATGTGTTAGTGAGAGAAGAATTTACTTGAGCTCATTGACTTAAAAGGAAATTGTACATGAACTTAAAATCTATCATAGTAAAACAAACCAGAGCGCGGCTTCGCATTTAACAGAATTTGTGAATTCCCAAAAGTTCTGTTTTGAACCCCTTCTGTTTTGAACGCGTCTTCTTCCAAAGGGCGGTGACAGGAGGGAGTCTTTTAGCGTCCCCTAGCTGGTCCATCGGTTGACCGCGGGGGGGGGGGGAGGCGGCGAGGCAGACTTTTCGAGACGGATGGGGGCGAATGCCCGGGCGAAGGGACACGGGGCGATGATCCAAGCTTCCGTCTCCAGTGGGGCGTCCGTTTGCAGAGTCCCCGAACTCGTAACGTCACGATCTTTTCGTACTTAACAGTATCGAGTGTAGCAGGTCGCGACAGCACCTCGTTTTCAATAATAATTTTCCCACAAAGGTTCCTGGCAAAATCACAAGGATTTGGGACTCACCCGGACGTGACTGCTACATCCGGCGGTCCGCCTGCCTCTCTGTCTTCTGAAAAATTCGAAGTCTCTCCTCCTCCCCGCGTTCGAAAATCCCTTCTCCCTTGTTTTTGAAAACATGTAAAATGATTGACCGAAACCTAGCAAGCCTAATTTTAATTTAGCCCAATAGCAGCCTCGTATACTGAGTGGAAATTCCCCGAAAGATCCCGCCCTTTCATAATGCATTTATCAGTAACTACGTAATTGAAACAGCCGGAGTTCTGGAATGTTTGAGTTAGACATATTAATTTAATGGCGTCGAAAAGGAGGTGGATGTTTCAACAACCAGTCTTTGTATTCTAAAAGGGGGTAAGGCAGATGCGCGAGTTCTGGTCGCGTCGCGGCCGGGAAAGGGGGGTCGTTAAAAAAGATTTGTTGACACCCCGGCTCGCGCCTGTCTGTCTGGAGGTGGTCTAACATGCTTCGAAAAAAATAATCGCTTCCTTGACCTGGAGGTTAATCGAGAGGCTGCGAAAGAAAAACCATACGTACGATTTCTAGCGCCTAAACCATACGTACGATTTCTTCCAAAATGGATATTCCCCTGTCGATCTGATTCTAGTTGAAGCTTTGAGATTTTGAAAAAGATTCTTCAAAATTTGGGGGTACTTTATATGAAGCCCCCCGGGGATTTTCAAAATTTTCTCGAAAACGGCTCCAAATTTTTTCTTTAAATTTCTTTTATGAATAGAGTAAAATACACTTATTTACATGGCATAGGTCCGATTTTCACGGATAACTCTGAATTTTTGAAAATTGCAAAAGTTAAAAATTTTTACGGCGTCTTTCTGGAACTACAAAATTGAAAATAGAGATTTTTCCTTCAAATAAAATTTTTCTTCATAGTGAGTTCTTTCTTTAAGGTCATGTAAATGTTCCTCAAAATTTTGGTAGTTTTCGCGCAATATTGCGTGCAATATGAGCAATTTTAAAAAATTACAAAAGCAAGATTTTCTCAAAAACAGCTCCAAATGTTTTCTTTAAACTTTTGGTAGGGATAGTGGTAAATGTACTCTATCAGATGACATAAAAGCCATATTGTTCGATCGGTTGGTTTTTTCAAACATTACAAAAATTTAAATATTTTCACATGTTTTTCACGTCGATAATATTTACATTAGCGGCGATTTGTTCACATTATTATACTTATGAGTACATGTGATTTAAATAATGTCAGGTAAAGTTTCTCGAAAACACTACCGTTTTCTGTGAAAAGTAGCGCAACATTTCGCATTTTCAGGAACTCTCAGACGCCATTTTATCATATATTGTTGCATTTTTTTCCTCAAACTTTTGTAACGGATAGTGCTAATTACACTCTGTAGTATAGCGTAAAGTTTATTATGAGTTATTTTTTTGTTTTTTCAAAAATTATATAAATGTAAATTTTTGAACTTTCCCGTATACGTACGTATACACGGAGTGATATACGTAGTACAGGGAAAGTTATGTAATGCTGCGCGAAACTAGTGGTGCTACAGAATGGCACAGACTTCCCGTATTAGTTTTCTATTTTCTTGGGTCTTCGCTAGCTATTCGAAATTGCCACATACTTTTCTTGCCAGCTACCATCTATCACCGCCAAAAGTACATTTTTTTGTCATTTTCTTAATTTTTCGGTTTCCTATTGGTAGAACGCAAACATTAATTTTAGAATATTAAAGAACACAAAAACCTAGCCGTAAATGGCAATTTTCTTTTAAAAATTATGTGCCGTTTAAGAGAAAATTGCGTTTTAGCACTACTAAAAATGCGAAATTTGAAGCTCTTTTTCACAGAAAATTTTTGGGTTTTAAAAATACTTTTTATTTATTTATTTAATTATTTCAGATCGCTGTGAAACGTCTTGGTCATAAGCGATCAATATTTACAATACTTTACAGTTTTACATAATAAAATATTACAATTACATAAACAAACATTACAATGAGATATTTAGCAAACAATATAAAACATTTAACTCTGATTTCATTCGATATTACCGGTATGTGTATTTTTGTAGCAATAAAGGAACTTTTTGTTATTATATTTTTTTAAAATATTTCTCTTTAGTTGTTAACTGTTGTATTAGAAATTGTATTTGAAAAAGTCTGAATAAAAATATCCTTCTGATATTTGTAGGACCTTTAACTATCATTTCTGAAATTAACAGCAGGACACTGTAAGCAGTAATACTAGTAATCCTTTATCTTCTGGAACTTCAAAATCTATGTTTCTCCATCATACAAATGTTACTGAAGTTAATCAATTGATAAATTCCTTCAAAAGTAGTTGGTCATCAGGAATTAATAAAATATATTCAATCATTCTTAAAGAATGTAAGCCTACTCTTCTTAAGATATCAGTTAATTTAATAAATTAATTTCTTAACTGTGTTCACTTTTCCCGAATTCCTGAAAATTAGTGTTGTGAGCCCACTTGCTAAGAATAATAATACACAAAATTTTAGGAATTCTGTTTTGAATAGAAGAGATGTTCAATGTTAGTTTGAAAGTATTTTTTTCAAAATCTCGAGAAATAGCGACAGCCTGATTATTTTGTAAGATATAACAAAAATACGAATTTTCGGTTTTTGATTTTTTCATGTCATTACTTGAAGATAAATTATGAAAAAATATGAGACATAGTTGACATTATTTTATACATATCTTGGAGAGCTTTTTCAAAAACAAAATTGGCGCGAAATTTAATTAAAAAAATATTATTCGTTATTTTTCTGTGTTTTATTTCTGGGGTGACCACTGCAAAAACTTTCTACAAATTGGCTTAAAGGTGTTCTTCACTATTGCTTTTTTTGCAGATTTTTCTTATTGGCGCGTCATATTGAAAAAAAATAATAACATTTTTTTCCGTCATTTATACGCGTATAACGCATAAGGAGAGAATCACTTTTCTACGGAAAAATACTTTTCGGGATGAAAATCATACCATTTTTAGATATATTCAACGGTGTACTGGGTAAAAAATATAGACTTGCATAATTCATAATCAACTCGATAATAAACGTTTAATACAAGCGGTATTATTCTGTAAGATTGCATGTTTACATAACACTTTTGGTAACGTTTTAATTCCTACCAAAGCATCGTGGAAGAAATCGTTAGTGCGTTAAATCTGTTAAAATGCAGACCTCTGCATACTCTGATTCATACAGTAATGCCATTTGAGTATGTTTCGTAGAACTTTTTGAACTATACCTGTTTTTGTTTTTTTTGGCGCGTGAAGGCCTATCTTTACGATGGAATATCTCACGGCATTTCGCGTCTTTCTCAGTCGTGCCCCTAGGAGTCGCATGATCGCCAGCATTGCTTGATACAGTCGTGATCATGCGACTCCTAGCGGCGCGAAATGCCGTGAGATATTCCATCGTAAAGATACGCCTTCACGCGCCAAGAAATAAAAACCCTAGTATAAGAACATATTGTGTTGACCTGTCGAGTCAGTGCGTGTTCGGGTTTGCTCCGGACGTCCCCAATTTGCATTTTCAATTTCTGCGGCAAGAGTATTTTCAACATCATTCCCGACATTAATTTGGTTGAAGATTTTATTAATTTATCTGTATAAATGCTATAAATTATGTTTAACTCTTTAATATGACTCTTTAATATAAAGTTTACTTTGAAGTTTTTTTTCAAAAATTATACAAATGTAATTTTTTGAAAGATTTCTCACATCTTTAATACGTATATTACCTGAAATTTGTAAATATTATTATATTGTGTGTGTAAGTGCTTCAAATGACTTAAAATGAATATTTTTGAAAACTCAAAAAATTTCTGTGAAAAAGATCTTCAAATTTCGCATTTTTAGTAGCGCTTAAACGCCATTTTCTTATAAACGTCTACAAATTTTTAAAATAAAATTGCCAATAGGACGAGGTTTTTGTGTTCTTTAATATTCTAAAATGAATATTTCCCTTTTACCATTAGAAAACCTAAATATTGAGAAAATGTACTTTGGGCGGCGATAGATGGTAGCTGGCAAGAGTATGTGGCAATTACGAATCGCTAGCTCTTTCCCAAGGAAATAGAAAACTAATACGGGAAAGTCTGTGCCATTCTGTAGCACCACTAGTTTTGTTTTCATTTCGGCCAGATTTTCGAGATCAGGAATCACTGTGCAACAACCTGACAACAACACATCAGTATCCTCAGATTTCCGTCTTCCTTGCGTGGATGTTATCTTTTCGAGTCTCCAAGCCTTACTGAAAAATTGGGTTGTTGGTCGTACAGTGTGTAACCAAGAGTTCAATTTCGTTGTCTCGACGGTCGTTGATGTCGACGGGTGTTGATGCGCTGGGCGAGGCCGTCAGACACCACCTCACGCGTCCATGCATCCGATATGACGGGCTGCGCACTCCTTTCGATGTCTTTCGGGTGTCGGTCCGATTGATCCGTCACATGGAATTAATTCTGATTGTATGAGAGAAGGATGGTGGATTGTTGAGGCCTACAGGTCCTGATCAGTCACTCGTCGGCGAATAGTTGATTCCGCCATTGAGTGACTAAGACGAGCGACTTCTCTCGGGGGAGATGACCAGTCTCATTGGAGTCTGATAGGCCAAGTAAGATCTGATACCATGTCAGTTCTGTTCCAAAGTAAGCCTGCTCAACTCAAAAGTTACGATACGGAGTCGTCTGCTCTTCTCAAAGTCTCTACATGAAGTGGGTCTGGCCCTCTCAAAGTTTCGATTCGAAATACATTTTCTCTTCCCTGTCTGTAGCTACTTTATTCCTAGGCCTTTACTCCGTCACATGCGTGATACTTTGAATTTTATTGGTTATGACTTCTGACTTTCTGAACCTTCCACTAGGCGTTTCCGTGGATTAGACCCAGGCAATCCCTCACGTAACGACCTACAGTCGACTCCGGTTATAGTGAACTCGGATATAGTGAACACTCGGTTATAATGGATTTATAACTCTGGTCCCGTTTCAAATACATTACAAATAAGCATTAGAAAGTTCGGTTATAATGAACCCGAACCTCGGCTGTCGTGAACGTAGGAAATAAGCCCTGGAAATTAATTGAATCTCGTGTGTTATTCGGCGAGTAAAAGTTATTAGGCTAGAGTGGGACCATGTTCCAACATTGCAAGAGGCAATGAAAGGTATCAAGACTTCATTACGATACTAAGACACAGAGGGCAATGGAAAATCAAGTTCGGAGAGAGCACGAACTCTGGAGAAGGATCTAACGAAATTACGAATGAAAAATGTACTGTGATAAATCAAAAGACCCCACGACATTTTTGTCATGAAAATTGCGAGGGTAAACAGACGTATTTGGACATTCAGAACGAAAGAGTAGACGTTGCCAAGGCGACGCGTCAACAAACGTAGGAATTCTTTGCTCTATATCAATTATATTAGACATGTCTCTCCAAAGCCTAAACGTAACGAGACGGAATAAACGTGAAAGACGCTTTTGGGAACTTGTGCTTGGGGGAGACGGAGGAAACTTACAATCTTGTCTTATGATAGCCAGCGAGCCGATTACATCGAACGACGACGGTACGTGGGAATTTTAGTTTTTATTGGGATTTAAGTTATTGGGAAAAAGGATTTTGAGGCGACGTTTTGGAGGTTCATGCTTTTAAAGCAACGTAGAGTTATCCAAGTTCAAAAACATTATTATTTAAAATCTTAACGGGAAATTTTGTATTTTAGGGTGAGTTTATTTCAGGGGTTTGATTTAAATAGAATTCGTTTTACCGAAGGGTTTAGATAGAGTAGCTTCATAGCTGGGTAAAAGAATATTATTTACATCAGTGGATTAGCAGTCGCCCGTAGGGTTCCACACGGAACCGAAATTAGAGCAAGTCGCGTCGCGATGCAATATATCGAAGGGCTTAAGAAATTAATTCAATAGTTAGAGATATCGTCACTCGATCACAAGTCCTTTGAAACTTTTACTAACCACTACGGTACAGAACTAGAAATGCAATATTCCCACTCGGCCGACCACTTGACCGAACCACAGTGGTCTATTTTACTCATTTACGGGGACATTTGCCTTGAAACCAAAGTTGTTGAAACTTCTGTGTATCGATTCAGGTTTGTGAACAGAAGCTTGAAGTGTTAGAAAAGTATGAATAGATGAGCGCAGAGCGATAAGACTTCTTGAAACTGCATGTATTGCGGAGCGCGTTTAGTCGAGCGTGGAAGTCGATCGGAAGGTTGTGTTCTTAAACGTGTCTACAAAATATCACGGTAAACATCTTTGTGCCAACATGATATCAAGTTCCTCAGATATTGTACCTACTTTTAAGTGAATTTAACGTTCTTTGTCTACACGATTTTGTATGCCAATTAAATTTCATTTTATAAAAGAAACTCATCACAGGCTGCACAGGGTCGGGCACCACACTGGCGGTGCGGGTGGTGTCGGCGGCGCTGGTGGCGCCTCCTGCGGAGGGGGCGGACGAAGGGGGATTGCGTTGCCGGCGGGCGCGCGGTTGGTACCATAGAGGAGAGATACAATCTGGTATATCTCTCCTCTACGGTTGGTACTCCCGCGGGGCGAAGCGGACCCTCGCCGTGTGCGAGTAGAAGCAGGCCACGCTCCCGGAGAGGGCTTCGCTTATTATGCGTTCTCTGAGGGTCTTGAGCTTAGGGCACTGAAATATATGGCCGGCGTTTTCAAAACACCCGTCTGGCACCCGCGCTAAGAGCGCGCCAAGGAGCGCCGCCGGGAGCGCGTTCCCGCCGCGGCGGGAACCGCCGGCAACGCGCGGCTCGGAGCACCCACATCGGTGTTCCGGGGGCGCGCTCGGAAAGTAGGCGGCGCCCGCTGCCCGGGCTTCGCGCGTTGGAGATCCTGCCAATGGGGAAGAGCCGTCGAGTATATAAGCGCACTGACAGAGGGCTATAGCCAGTGGAGCTCCCACCGAGACTTTGGATGGCAATCTTTGTAATTGAGTTCAACGCTTTTTGTAACGTGTAACGTACAACTCTCAACTTCTGTAACGTGCTTCGGCACCTGCTGTTTAGAAGATATTTTATTCTATGTTATATGGCGATCAAACTAGCCCGAGATCTTTGGTGAATAAATCTTTTGTTTGTTTTTTTTTCAAAAAACAAGTCGTTGAGATTTAACAGGCACGAAGCAACTGTTCGCAGCGCGGCTTTGCTCTCCGTATCCACTCCCCGAGGGCGCCCGCCACCAGCGGAAGCCCTTCCGTGGCGGCACATCCAGAGCCTAGCAGCATGGTCTGGACTGGTGTGCATTTTTCCCTTTTCCGCGTGTTTCCTTCCTATCTTGACCTGAGATGCCGCTGTCACCGCGACGTCCACTATTATTGCAGACTGACCAGACCCGGCTGGTTCGGGTCACGTACGATCTGATTCTCCCGAAGCACGTGCCAGCCGCGCGCTATGGCTGCCTCTTAGTAAAAGCGGCAGAAGCTGTTGGGCCCCTGCGTCGGCCCGTTTCACAGAAGTTACAAGTCCACAAGTTACAAGTGAATTCACTGTTAACTTGGGAGAACCACGGCAATCGCGTTTTATGATCATATTAGTAATCACAAATAGTTATAAGAGAATGCCTAGTAGTTCACAAGTGAAATTCTACAAGAAACAAGTGTTTCTGTTTCTCAGAACTTACTAGTAGTCTAATACAATTGTAAATGAGCAGTATTATGTTACAAGCCTACAGATACGTGTAGGGTTGAACGATTTACGATTACAAGTAAAGATATTATATTTGCGCGTCCATAGGTATTTAAAATTAGGCAATAGACATTTTATTCTATTAATGATACTAGTGAATTTATATTATTTATACATTTATATTAGGTAATGTTAAGTACCTTATGTTCTCCAATTTTCTCCAAAACGTACATTTTGTTGCCTCTGGATGCCATTGCGAAGAAAATGTATTATCTGCAAAAAGAAGTTGAAATCGAGGGAAAAAGAAAGGGCGGAAAGTAAAAGACAAAAGAATTGATAGTAAAAATAAAGGCTAAAACAAACAACACTAGAGAACAAAACATATGCACGCAAAACCAAAAGACAATGACGCGAGACGGACATGAAAATACAAGGCAGACAGTCGACTCAATTCCAAGGAACGCGAAAACGCGAATTTTATTTCAAATAATAATAATAATAATAATAATAATAACAACAACAACAACAACTCCATCTAGGAAGTATACGACCTTGCAGTTGGTGGTGGAGCTTGACCACCCCCATGAGTCTTAAAGCTATGTCAGTGGTAGCCTAGCTACCGGTAGTGGGTATTTTTCAAGGAGATTCACTATCCCCTCTGCTGTTTGCATCAGTTTGATCCCACTATCGAGACAGTTGTCGCAAGCTGACTTTGGTTTTAAGCTCCATGGTGATGAAAGGTCAGTATCACATTTGTTTTACATGGATGATCTGAAAGTGTTTGCTAAGAATGAAGCGATTCTCTCCCAAATGCTGTCTGTCGTGTATGACTTTAGCAATGACATCTGCATGAAGTTTGGTCTGGACAAGTGTGCAAAAATCAATTTAAAAAGAGGGAAACTCACAACGTCTGAGAACATTGAAATTGATACGCACACTGTGATTCAAGATCTTGAGCCAGGTAAAACTTACAAATATCTGGGCATTGAAGAATGTGAAACCATCTCGAACGACAGAATGAAAGAGAGAACTCGTAGGGAGTATTATAGGAGAGTGAGACTGGTCCTGCAGTCCGCTCTGAATTCCAGGAATAAAATATCTGCAATAGGTAGTTTGGCGGTACCTGTAGCCGAATACAGTTTTGGACTAGTGGACCGGACTGAGCAAGAAATTCGCACCATAGATCGCAAAAACCAGAAAATTGCTAACAATGCATCATGTTTCCCACCCTCGAGCTGATATACATAGACTTTATGTGTCACGTAAGGAAGGAGGAAGAGGCCTCAGACAAATTGAAGCCTCCTGGCACAACGCAATAGTCGGGTTGGGGAAGTATGTAGTCAGCCATCAAGATGACCCACTAATGAGGCAGGTCATGAAATCTGACCGAAGAATGGGAAACAGAGGCATTGTAAGTGTAGCAAGAAGTATTGCCAACAAGACTATGCAAGACAACCAGAATGACAGAGACACTGAACTTCTGATGCTACTTAACATGAAATTTGAGACACAGAAAATGTTAAAGAAATCGTGGAGAGACAAACCACTCCACGGACAATACCTAAAAAGAATGGACAAGGTGCAGATCAATAAAGATCAATCATTTATGTGGCTGAAAAGGGGAAGAATGAAGCCAGAATCGGAAGCACTTGTAATAGCTGCCCAAGATCAGGCCTTGAGAACACGACATTATGATAAAGCGGTTCTCAAAATTTCCCAAGATGATAAATGCCGCATTTGCCAGGAGCAAGTAGAAACCATTGATCATATTGTCTCAGCTTGTCCAATCCTAGCAAAGACCGAATACCTGAAAAGACATGACAGGGTGTGTAGCTACCTCCACTGGCAGATCTGTACCGCCCTCGAAGTTCCAAACACATGCCCCAAGGGGTACGAACACTCACCAAAACCGGTGACGTCTGTTGGATTGTGTACGATATTGTACGACCAAGAAATTCAAACTGATCGCACGATAGCGGCAAGCAAACCGGATATAGTTATCCGGGATTTGGCGAAAAAATCGTTTTTACTTATCGATGTTGTTGTACCTTGCGATCAAAACGTCGTTACCAAGGAGGCAGAGAAACGTCTTAAATACAAGAGTTTGTAAATCGAGATCAGCCGAATGTGGGGCGTAAAAGCACAGGTCGTCCCGATAGTTATCGGAGCTCTGGGATTTGTTCCGCAAAATTTGAGTAAGAACTTGTCTAAACTCCCCGGCAATTCAAAAGACTGGGAAGTGCAAGAAATTGCTTTATTTGGAACAGCCCACATTTTGCGTAAAGTATTGTAGAGGCACTGATAGTCACCGGATCTGCTCCTTACGTAGCTGGTTGCAACCTGGAGTAGATCTTATATTCAGCCGACTCATAACATCTTTAGTCGTGATGTAATGGGAAAATAATAATAATAATAATAATAATAATAATAATAATAATAATAATAATAATAAACCCCGTGTGGTGACCGGGGGTTTTAGTAGAATAGCACCACGGAATCTCCCCCTGTCGTAAGAGGCGACTAACCGGAGCAGCTGTCCGCTGCCCTTACCTGTGAAAGTTATCCGTCTCTCATTATCTCTCCTGCCCCTATCCTAAATTGTCCTCTCAAGTCGTTTCCTTTCCTCATACATCCCCCCCAAGATATCCCCCTATTCCCCATAATACTCCCTTTTCCCCTCCCCCTCTTTCTGCAAGTCTTCTTAAGTCCAACCCTACGTGTTAGCAAGAACAACTGTGCCGCGTGAAAGATGAGGAATTGTCACCGACTACAAAGGTGCTAGGGGCAATGGCAATCACCCATTCTGAAATGGAGAGACGTTTAAGAAGTCGTAAGGCCTCGGAAAAAGAGCCGCTGCCCGGGGAGCGCCGGGGCACGTCTGGAGCCTGTGCCGGACGTGACAGCATGCGAGCCACCGGTGGTAGGACGCTGAACAGGCGGGCGCCTACCGGGTCACCCGAACAAACTACAGCCGAATCCCAAAGAAGCAACCCGCACTCTGTGGCTTCACCTGCCGACAGTGTTTTGCTCGAGCAGCTGCTCGCAACCACCAAAGCAGGGAAAGTGAGGGAACGTATGAAGTGGACGAGTAACTTGAATGAGTATATAATACGCGTCTACTACAGAGCCACACGTTTAGAAACAGAAATGACTGGATACAGACAATCTCTGCATGCTGAATTTAGAGAGAAGTTTCCCCATGTTGTCGTCACAGAACAAAGGCTTGTAGATCAGAAAAGAGCTATACTTACAAACAATCTAATCCCAAAAGTAAGGTTGGAACAAATTAAACAGGAAGTAGCAGAAGAAATCTCTTCCTCCAACAATGGGTGCCCCTTGACACAAACTATCGCAGATTCACATGTAGTTCCAAATTCAACCCAATTAGATGAAGCAGATCAGGATCCATCAACAGCAGGTGCCAAGGAAGATAACATGTCAGACATAATTGATATATACCAGGAACTTTTTCTCAAGTACTCAGGATTAGATCCAACACTTCGCCCCAGAAGTCCTAAACTCAACATCAATAGAAAGGACAGGCTCACCCAAATTATCCAATATATAAATGAACATGTCTTGCCCTTCCAGATCAAAGAAGAAGACACTTTAACAGACATACATGCTATAGTTTACTGTGCAGCTGCTACCGTAGCTGTAAAAGCTGGTTTCAAATTAAAGGATCAGTCAGAAAGTCAGAAAAGGACTTCAAACAAGAAATATACTAAACCGCCATGGCAGCAAAGACTCGAAAATCAAATCCAATATCTTAGACAAGAAATAGGCAGAGTAACGCAATATTTGAACCAACCAAACAACAAGAAATTAGCCAAGAAAATTAAGAAAACACTTGCAAAGATCAGAAAACACGGTCATCAGGAGCATGAATTAAGAAAACACAAGGACCAGGGTGATAAAATCGTTGATCCAAATTTAATAGCTGAACATTTAGATGAACTAAAACAGAAGCTTGCAGCTAAATCACAAAGACTTAGACGATACAAAGAAACAACAGAAAACAACTAACAGTAAACTACAAAATTCAATGTTTCGTCAGAATGAAAAAGTGTTCTATCAACAACTCAGACCAAATTGCAATTTCCAACGAGAGAACAACGGTGCACCAGATCAACAAAATTTGGAACAGTACTGGTCAGGCATTTGGTCAGAAACTCATCATCACAATAGTGAGGCACATTGGATTAAGGAAGAAATAAATAATGGTCAAACTCTAGAGCCAATGTTATATCAGGAGATCACAATAAAAGACGTCAGCACTGCAATTGCAAAAACCCACAACTGGAAAGCCCCTGGCCCAGAACACATTCAAAATTTCTGGTACAAGCAGTTTACATCGCTTCACCATAAGTTAGCCCAGTGCTTCAAACAAGTCATTAACAGCCCTGAAGACATGCCTTTATTCTTAACAAAAGGTATTACGTACATGAAACCCAAAAGTAGAGACACACAGAACCCTTCTCAGTACCGTCCAATCACCTGCCTCCCCACAATGTACAAAATCTTGACGTCATGCATTACAAGTAAAATCCAAGATTATATTGAGGACAGAGAAATAATGACAGAACAACAGAAAGGTTGCAGACGACTACATAAAGGATGTAAAGAACAACTCCTAACAGATATGGTCATTCTCCAGCAAGCACATAAAAACCATACAAACTTGCACCTGGCTTACATTGACTACAAGAAAGCATTCGATAGCGTTCCTCACAGTTGGCTTATTGAAGTTCTCCGCATATACAAAATTAATGAAACCATCATTAACTTTCTGGAGCAGATCATGACTCATTGGAGAACAACATTGTCCTAAAGGCAGCAAGACTTCACAATCACAACAAAAGACATCAGAATTAAGCGAGGAATATTCCAAGGGGACTCCTTAAGCCCATTGTTGTTCTGTCTGGCTCTAAACCCCTTGTCAACACAACTTAATAGTACTCACTATGGATTCAAAATTCGTAAAAATAAGAAAACCATCCATACCATATCACATCTAATGTACATGGATGACATCAAACTTTACAGTTCGACAGACAGACAGCTTCAATATCTCCTTGAAATAACTCGAACATTTTCGGAAGACATCCATATGAGTTTTGGCATTGACAAATGTAAGACACTTCACGTAGATAAAACAGGAACGTTACAGAAGATAGACAATAGCCTCAGTGATCAAATGACGATACAGGCAATGAATGATGAAGAAATATACAAGTATTTAGGATTCGATCAGGCAGCACTCACAGAAAACAAGGCAATCAAACAATCACTGACAAAACTACAAATCGAGAATCACGGCACTCCTGAAAACCAAATTAACAGGCAAGAACATGATAAAAGCAATTAACACATTTGCAGTACCAGTGTATACATACTCATTTGGAATAATACCGTGGAGCGACACAGATCTCGAAGATATCCAGAGACTGACTCGCACAATTCTAACAAAATTCAGACATCACCATCCAAATAGCGCAATAGAACGAGTAACACTCCCACGAAATGAGGGAGGACGAGGCCTAATAGATCTAAAGAATCTGTGCTATAAACAGATCCATTCATTAAGGAACTTCTATTATGAGAAACAGGCAACTTCAGAACTACACGCTGCAATCGTTCAAGCAGATACCAAATTAACCCCTCTTGATCTTAACAACAAACAGCTGGACATTTCTTCACAGTTTGCCGATAATAACCACAAAATAGACATGTGGTCAAGAAAGGAACTCCATGGACGCCATGCAAATGATCTCAAGCAACCTCATGTAGACTCAAAAGCCTCAAACGCTTGGCTAAAATATGGTGATCTATTTGGCGAAACAGAAGGGTTCATGGTTGCCATACAGGATCAAGTGATCAACACTAAAAGTTACAGAAAAGATATCCTCAAACAAGCGATCGATTACAAATGTAGAAAATATCATACAACAGTTGAGAGCATACAGCACATCACATCAGGATGTAAATTAATGGCCCATACAGATTACACCTATAGGCACAATCAAGTTGCAAATATTATCCACCAGAAACTGGCGGCGAAATCCAAACTACAAGAAATAACCTGTCCATATTACAAATATGTTCCCGATTCTGTACTTGAAAGTTCAAACTATAAGTTGTACTATGACAGAGAAATTATTACAGATAAAACCATTCATCACAACAGACCTGACATAACTTTCGTAGACAAACGGCAAAAGATTGGCTACCTGATTGACATCACTATTCCACAAACAGAAAATCTTCAAACAGAACACGCAGAAAAAATAACGAAGTACACAGAACTAGCAGCAGAAGCCAAGGCACTATAGCATCTTCAAAAAGTCCACATTATCCCTCTGGTCATTTCGTGCACAGGAGTTGTACCAAATAACATCCATAAAAATCTGGAACTTATTCAAATACCAAAATATACTTTCAAAATGATGCAAAAGTCAATAATCTTAAACACATGCAGGATTGTGCGAAAATTCCTAAATTACGATGAAACATGAATTGGCCTGTGTCTTGGTAACCCGACACAAAGTCAAATATATATCCGGCGAATACCGAGAAAAACAATGTTATAAATAATAATAATAATATTCGATTCCCCGATTCTGTTTCCAAAATATCCCATATCCATTTCCCCCTTTTCTTTACGTTCCCCGAAGAACAACCCTACGTGAACTGAGAGAGCAGCTACGGCACGTGGGGAACGTGCAAAGGCACCATTGAGTGTCGGCTATCAGGGCAATGGCGACCCGCCAAATCGGATGCCTCACTGTTCTTCTAAAAGCTGGGAGGTGACCTGTGCCTCTGACTTTCGGGAAAGGGATCGGCGAACCAACTGGCAACTTGGAGATGGGGCAGCATTCGAAATAGCCACCCCTGTGTTTTTGCGGGCTGTAGGTGCCTGGGCTTCGCCCTTACGGGTTGGGTGATGGTGCGCAGTTCGGGCTCTGGCTTAGAGGCGAGAGGTGCTTCCGCTCTCGTCTCTTACCCGGTCCGCCGTGGAAAAAGCAGTTGTGAGAAGAAGTCAAAAGATTCGTGACGCATGCGACCCGCACTTGCAAGGCGGTGCTGCGAGTTCTGACACCGGGCTCGCAGTGAGAAATGTGCTACCTGTGCCAGTGGAGAGTGTAGTGTCCGCTACGCGGGCACTCCAGAAGCGATACGCCTCACCGCACCAGGAGAGCAGCCAAGGCGTGGAAGGCGCCCCCCCCTCCCTCCTCCTGTAGAAGAGGGGGCACGCAGCCGACTCCCTTCCCCTGCGAAGGGGTGGAAGAGGACGAGGCAGCTGCGGGGCGAGGGCCCCGGCATTCGATCACCGACCGCTATTAAAAGAACATTAACTGGACTTACACATTCTCCCCGACGCACTACTTGTGATTCTTGGATTAACGGCTTTTGTAACTTATATAACGACCCGGCTACGATAACATCTCTTTGATATTGTGACTCCTGGCAGCGTTTTTTACTTTCTCGCCTTACGAATACTTCGTAAGAAGAGAAAGTTATGTAATCGTGCGGCGGAAAACGGTGAATTTTCGCCAGAAAATCCATTATAGCAGGGGTCTGGTGACAAAAAAGTGGATAAAACCTGTTGCTAAATTTAGAAAAAAAAATCCTCTATCTCGTGGTGTAGTCAAAATTCATGATTTGTTGCTTCTTCATACTTCAAAATCGATTGACGGCATTCCGTCCGTCCGTTCGTCTGTCCGTCTGTGGTCAACGCTGGCGCCTAAGCCGTTCGGGCGATTTTCTTCAAAATTGATATTCCTAGATGGTTTTGACTCGTCTCAAGTCCTCTTGAATTTGAAACCGATATCTTAGTATTTGAGGATACTTTACATGAAGCCCATTTTGAGATTTTGTAAATTAAAAAAAGGGCTCCAAATTTCCAATCCAACGAAAATGACGCCTACGTCATTCCCTTCAACGTTCTTTGCACTATTCAACAACAAAATATAATAAAAAAATATGGAGCCATTTTTTTAATTTACAAAATCTCAAAATGGGCTTTATGTAAAGTATCCTCAAATACTAAGATATCGGTTTCAAATTCAAGAGGCCTTGAGACGAGTCAAAACCATCGGGGAATATTAATTCTGAAGAAAATCAACCGAACGGTTTAGGCGCTAGCGTTGACCAGAGACGGACAGACGGACGGACGGACGGACAGACAGACGGACAGACGGACGGAATGCCGTCAATCGGTTTTTAAGTATGAAGAAGCAACAAATCATGAATTTTGACTACACCACGAGATAGAGGATTTTTTTTTCTAAATTTAGCAACAGGTTTTATCCACTTTTTTGTCACAAGACCCATGCTATAAGAGGTTTTCTGGCGAAAATTCATCGTTTACCACCGCACGATTACATAACTTTCTCTTTTTACGAAGTATTCGTAAGGCGAGAAAGTAATAACCATTTTTGGAACTGTTATGGATATATATAAGTTCCTCGCATGACTTCTGGTTATATTATATTACAATTTAGCGTTAAAATGCTCATCATTTTACTTAAATTGGTTCATACAGATATGTACTAGACAACGGTTGATTTGACATGTCATACGCTCCAGAAATCGAATAACAGTTGAAAAATTGTTTAAAAGACGCAGTTAGGGAAAACACAGACAAGTCCTGTCTATTTATCTATATTGAATCTATTCGTGATTAGAAGTATTTCAAATTGTTTTCAATAATGTATCTACACTCTTCAGTGCTTTTTTCCTGCAACATCACATTCATCAAATTAAAATTGCCCTCGGGGATCGAACTCGGTTCCTTCCTTATTGAAGACCTCAATCCGAAGGTGCATTAACCAACCGCGCTACGAGATCCACTTGCGGAACAACTGCTACTACTTCAGTCAAAACCTACTTGTATCAATTCTATCATTAGGAAAAAGGTAATTGTCAACATGCGAAAAACATGTCTTTCAAAAAACATGACCAAGAAAGGCAGTGGTGAACTGCTTTCTCCACAAATTTATCGGAATTTAGCATTTGGAAAATAACTACTGCAAGAAAGTACGTGCCATTCTATAGCACCACTAGTTTATTTATATATTTACCTTCCCTTCTTACACACGTGCAGAAAATTTAAAGAAAAAATTTGGAGCGGATTTTGAGAAAATGTTTTTTTGTAAATTTGAATCGCAAGTTACGCAAAAACTATTGGTTTTTCCCAAAAATGGTACATGACCTTATTTGAAGAGCTAATTTTGTACTACCGACTTTGTCGGAGGCGAAAATCTCTATCTTCACTTTTGCAGTATAATACACTTTTGCTGGTTTATGAAGTAGTGGAATAGCAATAAGGACCGTATAGAGGCATAGCGAGAAAGTATGTGCGTTGGAAGCACCACTACATATGTATGGGCAACTGAACTTTCTAGTTTTGATGTTTGCTCATACAAACTAACCTATTTGCTTCTTCTCAAGTTCAACTTGAGCGCGATTTTCCTCACTTACCGCACCGTGCCGCGGGTATTGTCTTAAATCGATCTGGGAGGCAGGAAGTGCCTGAGGTTCCGCGTTAGCACTGGGTTTGCTCTCGCCCTCAATTTGACTCTCAAGTTTGATAGTTTTTAGGTCATTTGCTTGACCATTCAATTTCCTATTCCAAAATGAGCACACACAACAAGTATAATGACAAAAGACACAAATTGCGAGACGAAAGTTATAAAATCACCGACAAATCACATTTCGTTTCTCAGCAAGCATCCCCGTTCCAAACACGAACTGTAGTACGCAGAAATACGTAAAAATAACGTTGGTTCGTAACACTAATATTACGCAAGTCCCACACTGTTGGGTAGCATACTGTAACGTCTAACCCGCATACAATAAAATTTAATAAAAAATAAGAGAATGAATGCTTATCTGCAAACATTGCCAAAATGGTTTTTGGTGATTGGAAACAATTTTGCTGTTTCATATATTAGAATATTGCGTAGAACTTACCAAAATTCGAGAAACTATTTCAGTTGTAACTACCACAGTGTTCTATTGTTCTTATTTATTCTGGCATAATTTTCCATCGGTTCACTTTAATGAAAAATCAAGAGAATACTTCCTTTACTTCATGATGCTCAGACAAAGCAAATGAAACACTATCTTTGTCGAAGATTTTATTTAGTCTCAGTGTTACAAGTCGTCGTCGTCGTCATGTCCTCGCCGCCCTCGTCCTTGCTGCCCTCCTTGCCGCTGTCCTCGTCGTTACTGTCCTCGTCGCCGTCTCGTCGTCGCCGTCCCCGTCGTTCCGTCCTCTGCGTCAGCCGAAAATCTGAAAATATTTATATCACCAATATAAATAATACCTTCGAATTTACAAAAAACGTTGTGACGTAGATCATTCTATCCATCAAGATCCGGCTACAGATGTCAAAAATATATTTTCAATATAAAGCGTGGGACACACAAGATGGTCACATTTTCGAAACTGTTGGAGGACTCAGGATTCAGTATCGAAAACTGTTTATAATTAATGGGAAATGTTATTACACAATTAGCATTCCTATTTACACTCTTTCGCACATTCGATATTTTGTTGATAATGACACAAATTACAAATGAGTGTATATATTCCCCAATAATTCTATAATATTTGTTAATATTTGAAAGGAAATACGGTAAATTGGCAGCTACATCTCCTCAATCGCCACGTCGTCTACGCCTTTCAGTAAGTGTTATTGCAATAGACGAAGCGTCTGTCCTTCGTGGAGTGAGTTCATCCAGAGAGACATTGATATAAATTTCAATATAATATATCTATTATAAATATACTAATAGTATGTCTTGAATATACTTATACGTAGTAGAACAGCTTCCTTGCACCGACAACAAAAAACACATTAACTGTAATACAAAAATTAGTAATAAAAATAGCAAAAATAAATGTGTTCTTTTGTCAACTATAAAAACCCACATCCAATACTTTATGAGAGAGAAGTTTCTTCCTTCCTCTTTGTTTCTTATATGTGTGTTAGAAATATTCCTAGTTGAATCATTAGGCTTCTGCGGCTCGCCTTACCAGTCTGCCAAAATATATCGTGGTTGTCGTCGTCGTCGTCGTCATCGTTTTATTCGTCGTCGTCGTCAGTTATGTCCTCCCAATTGTCGTCTCCGTCATCTTCTTCTATGCCAGCAACGTCTGCAAATATACATTAACACATTCTTGTAATTACTATCTATCAATTCTCACCGATATTAAAAATATTAAACATTTCATTCCTCTGAAGTTACAATTTACTTTTAAACGTCGCGATTAAAGTGCTTGGTCATCTAGCGACCACTTCAACTTTTAATTCTGGGTTAACGGTGAGCGAACACATTCTAACAACGTAAAGCTCGGGAGGGATTCTAACCCATGACGCTTAAACCGAAGCAGCTACGGCCATTCAGTGTAGGCGACCACGCCTATTCAGGCCGGCAATCTTAATACCAGTTAAAACTATTGATAAAAAGAAAAGAAATTGCGCAGGCCTGTCGATTCTATTGGAACAAAACAAGAAACATTTTAAGGTCTGCTGTTTATAGAAATAGAGCACCTGTGCAAGTATAAAGTCATTCGTTTTATACTATGTGAAGAAGCACTATAATTGAGTGCAAATGCAATTAAGAATTGTTATAATCAGCATGTTTGTTTGCAAATAGATTTCAATCATTTCCTTTACTAAGAGATGTGCCTACCTCCATTCATTTTGCGCAACATTACGGCCGCCAATGCCCCCAACACAAGAACGCCCACATTCACCTTCACCTTCATTTTCAGGCCAACTCACTCCCACAACCAAGCCTATCTCTGAGGTTACCACCCTTAAAAATAATAGGGCGAAGTGACAGTCCAGTGAAATACCAACCTTATTACATTAAATAATATTATAATTAAATGCTAGTGTTACAACAATATTATTAAACTACTGGTGTTACATAATGGCACAGACATTTTCGTACTTGTTATTTTTCTTGTCTCTTATGTCTGCGCCACCGTTGGGCTGCTGTCCCAAGCTCTTTCAACTGCATTGGTTGCTCAAGAACATTTTTCGCTAGAAGAACATTTTTCACCATACCAATAAGGAAAAATGGATCCAAATTTCTTATATACAAACGCGGCAACCCCTGCACATGAAAAGTTTGGATTAAAGCTCCTTATTGTTATCTTACATGCTATTGCATAAATCGACATCTGGGATTCAGGAATGAAACTAGTGGTGCTACAGAATGACACAGACTTTCCAGTGTTAGTTGTCTATTTCCTTTGGCCATGGCTAGCTATTCGGTCTTGCCACATATTCTTGCCAGCCTCCATCTATCGCCCCCAAAATACTCCTTCTTGTCACTGTTTTAATTTTACGTTTCTTAATAGTAGAACGGACTTATTATTCTAAGAATATTCAAGAACAGTGAAACCAAGTTTTAAATGGCATTTTTCTGTAAACAATTTGGAGATGTTTTAAAGAAATGGTTTTAAACACTGCTGTAAATGCGAAATTCGATGCTCTTTTCAACAGACAATGTTTGAGTTTTGAAAAAACTTGATTTGAAGTCATTTAAAGTACTTTAACTCACAAATACAATTGTGTGATGCAAAAAATTTAATTTTTGCAATTTAAAAAAAACAACAAAAGAAATGAACTTTACCTCATATTGCAGCGTTCAATTAGCACTGTCCTTTGGGAATGTCTGAAGACAACATTTGAAGCCATTTATGAAAAGATGGCGTTTGAGTGTTTCTGAAAATGCGAGATGTTGAGCTAGTTTTTACAGAAACGTTTGAGTTTTCCAAAAACTTTTTATGACATTAATTAAAGCTCATGTACTCATAAAAATAGTATGGTGAACAAATCTCTGCTAATGTAAATAATAATGACATGAGTTTCAAGTAATGAAGTACGTTTTTGTAATTTTTTAAAAAACAAAAAATAGAGCAACATGACGTTTATGTCATCACATAGGGTACATCCCTACCACAAGTTCAAAGAAAAATATTTGGATCCGTGTTTGAGAAAACCTTTTCGTAATTTTTTTAAAATTTTGACACATTTCACGCAACATTGTACGAAAACCAATAAACGTTTCAAAGAAATGTACATGACCTTAAAGAAAGAACTCCCATTGAAGAACCAATATTGTATTTGGAGGAAAAACTCTACCTTTAATTTTGTAGTTATAGGAAGACGCCGAAAAAATGTTCACACTTTAGAAAAACCTGCAGTAGAGAGAATCACGAGCACAAAATTAAGACAAGAATGCAAAAAACGGACGTTTGGAAATTTTCATTCACAAACAGAACTCTTAGAGACTGGTACAGTTTGCCTGCGACAATCTTTGAACCCTTTCCTCAAAGCTTGAGAAAATTTGAAAATAAATTATTTCCCTAGCTTTGTATGTATATTTTAGGCCAATGTATTACTGTTACGTTTCTACTTGAAAATAGTAGTAATTCCTATTGAGTTGTTTGTTTCATTGTTATTATTAGTGGTAGTTGTATTGGTATTGTAATTATTATTTTATTTCTATTCATGTATTTAAGTGCAGTGTTGTGTTTGTTGTTTTCATGTGGTTCTAAATGTATAATGTGAGAAGCGAGAGAGAGAGAGAAATAGAGAAAGAGAAGGAGGCTTCTTGTTTACCC
Source organism: Acheta domesticus (assembly GCA_031308135.1). Taxonomy (NCBI): domain Eukaryota; kingdom Metazoa; phylum Arthropoda; class Insecta; order Orthoptera; family Gryllidae; genus Acheta; species Acheta domesticus. Next base: position 79,578,376 of record JAHLJT010009355.1, read on the forward strand.
GATGTCTCACTTTAGTATGTTACAAACAAGGTGACAGTGAGATTTACGTTACTCTTTGATTTCTTCTTCGTTCACTGATGGGTAAATATAAGAAAGTGCTACACGGAATGCTCTGTTTTGTTTTGGTTGAAATGTGTGGTATTTCGTTCGGTTTAGAATTTTCAAATGCGCCTTTGCTGCTCACATAGAAAAAATGTATCGTGTGGTTTATTAAATGATGAGCATACCTATTATCAAAAATTCTATTGAGAGAAAACTCGTTAGATCCGCTAAAACTTATAGATTAATGACTGTCACCTATGGGATGGCGTCTTCAGCCTTTTTAGCTACCAGGTGTTTGAAGCAGATTGTAATGGATAATGAGATTACCATTCCAATAGCGGCTGCTGCCATTAAAATTCCTTTTATGTAGATGACCTCTTGCATGGAGCAGATTCACAGTTCGAAGCAATTCACTTATTCAAACAGATTTCAGATCTCCTCTCAGGAGCCAATTTCAAATTAAGAAAGGTCAGAAGCAATGCTGAATCTATGATAAATACTTTGCTTGGGGAATCCCAAGGGGAAGATCTTGTTGCCTTAACCTCCGACAATTCAAGTAAGGTGCTGGGGCTTTTCTGGCATACAGGAAGTGACACCTTACATTTAGCTCACAATATCCAAACCCCAAATTTTTACTGATTACACTAGCTGGACCAAGAGAAAGGTTTTGCATATCGCAGCCTCTCTCTACGACCCTTTTGGGTTTAGTCACACCTGTGACGATAAGATTCAAAATGATTTTACAGACTCTTTGGAAAGAAAAGCTGGATAGGGATGTTAGTCTAACATCAGACTTAGTCTATCAGTGGGAAGGCCTACTGGTAGAGGTACGTTATTGACCAAATTGATTTTTCCTAGAAGGATGACAATTGATGGGGCTAGCAGTACAATTCTGGATGGATTCTCTGACGCATCGTCAAAGGCCTACGGCGCTTCCATTTTCCTAGTTTCTGTGGCCCCTCAAGGGCAGGTCAGTCATTAAATAGCATCAAAATCAAAACTTGCACCTTTAGCTGGCACCACATATTAATGAAGAAGGGTCGCGATGCCTTGTTTTTAGTTTCTAATATTGACTCCGTACATTTGTTTACAGACAGCACTATAGTACTGCACTGGATTAAACATGCTCCGAATAAACCTGATGCTCTTATCTCTAATAGACTTGCTGTGATTAGGCAGTGTTCTCAGATGGAAGACTGGTCACACATCTCGTCGAGAGAAAACCCAGCTGATCTCATTTCAAGGGCAACCACTGCCAACGAACTAGCTGCTAGTAAAATATGGTTTAGGGTTTGGCTGCAAGGGGCGTTTCTGTGGGTCCGGACTTTTGGTCCGGTCCGAGTTTTGCTGCTGCCTGGTGAAAACAATACTCATTGATTTGTTATTCCAGTTTGTCTGTTTCGCCTTTCTTATTCGGATAACTGAAGCGCATTGCCGAAAAATCGCAATATTTATCCAAGGCGCAGGATCGCACTTGCTCAAGTACGTCCGTGAAACCCGATTATTTTGTTTTTCTTTTGTTTTCAATTCTGGTTTTTTTTGGGGGGGGTGATTGATGTTGTTTGTTTTGCTTTTCTCTTCTTTGCTGTCCAGCATAAGAACGAGGATACTGTTCTACCCAAAGCTTGAAAATTATTTGGTCCCGCTGGTCCCGGTTCGACGACGTGCCCGGGCGGGAGCTATGTTGGCACATTGGCCTCAAAAAGGGTTCATATTTGGCGCCGTGGCAGGAGATTGGTTTTTAATAACAATCTTTGGGCTTTATTACTAGCTCATAATTTACATTTTAAACGTACCGCGTCGAACTTATAAAAAATTCCCTCCAAAACCGCATGCTGAGGGCTAAAAGAGCGGGTATATAAAATTCGTTTGTTTCAGTCGAAATAGCATTCGTCCTGCGGTCTGCTCGTAACAGTTTTATCTGTCTTCGACAGGGAGCAGCACTTGCTGGGGTTCCGTCCCAGGCACTCTGGTGCAGAGAAAATGATTAAAGACACATTCGAGCTCCCTTTTAACCAAGGACAGCATGGAAACACAAATTCAAACAGCGAAAGGGTCTTTCAAAGTAGTCGCTCCGCCCAGTGAACGAGCTTCAGTGCGCTCGCCTTAACGTTCCATGAGAACAGTTTAAGTTAGCAAGGTTGGCATCCGTGTCGCCTTTTACAAAACATTTCAAAGAGCAACCGTTCTCCGCGGGAAGCACTCTGATGACATGAGTGAAATTTTGTGGGAATACAGATTAAAAGAAGGCATTGCTTTTCATGTGAGAATAAGGTAAAAGGTTGAACGATTGCTTATTCTGTTATATTATCTTCTAATAAGAGAGGTACACTGTGTCTTTTCAGAGATCGAGCGAGCGAGCGAGCATACCATAACGTTCGTCTCACCAAAATCAACTGATGCGCTCTCCCGACCCTGAATATTAACCTAAATCTGAATCTGAATAAGGAGCTCAATATATCGCCGCGTTAACACTTGCTAATAATACTAACATGACATGATTTTATACAAACGATTAAAAGGAGATGTGAATATGCCCCTGGCTGAAGGGATATAAGTCAATAACTGACGATGACAGACTACATTAAAATGTGGAGTATACCACGCGCTCCATGTTCCGCAGAATGCCTTGTAGACGCGTAACGAAGGCAAACCAATTTTCAAAAAACCTACTCATCTTACATATGGTTATTATTAGTTTAAATTATAGTGTTAATATTTACTTTTGAGAGACAAGGAGCACATTTAAAGAAGACAATAAATAAAAGAAATTTTGAATGTCATGACCATATTTAGGTAGTGGCTTCGCTTTGAAATAAGTGATTCTTTCATATGCTCAGAGAATTTGTGCGTTCCCATAAGATAACCTTCCCAGCATTTACGTATTTAGAGATCATTTTTAGAACTCAAGTTTCCAAAAGTTGCAATTTTATAAAAGAATTCAATTTTTGCAATTGTGAAGTGGGAAGAATTCCCTAAGTCCCAGAATA